>SJYO01052474.1:83875589-84522919 GCA_006410555.1 Capra ibex | reverse complement strand
ATCTTTCACTAGATCAAAGTAAGAAAATGTTCACCAACTGGTCAAAAGGGTCGTGGTGAACAATTTCTCTAACAGAAATGAGGTAACATATAAGAACGGAGGAAACAGTTTCTATTCCACAGGTATACACACACCTAAATAGAGACCCGAAAGATAAAACGAGGTAACTACATATAAAGACAGAAACACGGTCATGGTATGACAGAACTACTGACACCGAAACATCATCTCGGACTTCAGTCCGTTCAACTAAGGAGGTCAAGGTAAGAAGAAAGAGTTCTAACGAAACCGATAAGCTCTAAAAAACATAAAGGTATGTTTAGAACTTTAATAAACAAGATCAAGACACTCTTTACAACGACCATCGAACTATCCCTAACGTAACTTAAACATTTAACGAAACCCATCATATGAGTAAAAGTGATATAACTAAGAAGGCTAGGTACTTGTACCATATAAAGAGGTAGATAATCACAGGAGAAACTAAAGAAAGTAGTCACAAAATATCAAAAGATATATATCCAGAAATCAAAGAAATCCATATATATAAGGATTCATAAAATAAGAAAAGCAACGTTACCACCAATAGACAAAATTTATATCGTTACACATGCACACTTTATCCCCGTCTGAGTCCCTCCCACCGTTACCGTTGTAGTTGTCGTTTATTTCTACTCCTCCAAAGAGGCACTTGGAGTTTTCTCCTCACTCCCCTCGTTTGGCACCTGTTAAAATTCTTCGTACACCATAGTCTTTCACATCTCCTCCTTCGAGTCCTTTCCGGTCCCCTGATCCCTGAAGAGAGTCTCGGGCCCTTGGGGTCGTACCGGCAGTCCGCGAACGACCCCGGAACACTCCTGTCGTCGGCACGCACCTCCCCTGAAGCTACGTGGACACACACCCACCTACGTCCGGGTCTCTGGTCCCCCACAGACGACCAGAAAGAGGAACGTAAGAGATCTTATCGTTTAACCTCGTGGAAAAGTCCCGTTTCGGAACATGACGCATCTGAAGACACGTCCCGTCAAAGTTATCCCTTTTTCTTTAAAGTCTTTCTTGACAACTTGTTTTCCCCTTTAGAGTTACATACACTATAACAGTAAAAAAAAAGAAAAATGAAGTACTTTTGTCTCGTTTCTTGAAACAAGGTATTTCGATCTTTTCGATAGAACCAGTATGGGAAGAGTTTGATGACTTTGTAAGGAAAGGGAATTTTTATTGGCTATCTTTTTAATAACCAACTTAGGGTATGTTTAGACAGTTTTTCTCTCTTTTATCCTCATCGTATAGTAGAGATGTCTATTACTCTCGTTTATTCTTCCCCGTGTCAAAAGGAATAACGTCTAAATACTACGATATAAACTTTTTTTGGTTTCTTAGTCACCCTTATGACATTTGTCACTCTCTTCAATCAGTCTAACGTCTAACCTTGTAATTATATGTTTTGGGTTATCTATGGCAATATTCCTGTTTATTCTTAATCACGACTCCATGAAGGGACCACCAGAGCGCCACTTCTAAGGTCCGAAGGAGCCGTCATCCACGACCCAGCTAGGGACCACCCTCTTGATTCTGGGGTGTACGACACACCACACCGGTCCTTTTTTCTTTTCTCAATCACAACTTTCGACCATTTATTTCGTCTACTAATTCGTAAATAAAAGTCACTAAAGAGATACTCTAAGTGGAGTTCCATTAGATCAGTAGCTACTTCCCTTCAAAGAGAAAATCTTCACAATCAAAGAATCAACACGGACTGAGAAACGCTGGGGTACCTGACATCGGGTACTCCGAGGAGACAGGTACGTTAAGAAGTCCGCTCTTAGGGCTGGTCCCTAGTTTCGACACAAAGGACGTAACGTTCCGTCTAAGAATGGGTGACCTGGTGGTCCCTTCAGAGGAAGGGATGAAAAACGGAAATCAATTATAGGTCAGAAACGTCAGAACTCCACTACACTCATGGTAACAATCACTCCAGTGTATCATATGATACTAATTCAAAGAAACGAACGCGTTGAAAAACAAAAAGGACTAACATGAATGGAGAAGAAAAGTGAACAAACGATAATTATGTTAATTAATTATCTTAAAATTAGTGTTTGACTAAGGGGTTTGATAAACTATTTTGATCTTGTGTGGAGACTTTGTTTAGTCTTACTCCAGTAGACAGTCCAAAGCAGAGGAATACCAAGAGGTAACCGGAGTAGGCCAGACCTGACCAGGTAGAGGACGCTCGACAGTCCTCGTAGGAAAGTAAGGAGGTTTCGACTTACCAGTTAGATCTAAAGTCCTATACATTCGGATCAACGACCAAGGGCTCTACTAGTTCTTCGCCGAGCCCGGGAAAAAACACGTAACAAAAGCAAGTCAGACTAAGAATTAGGACTAAAAGTATTAAGAACCACAGGGTCAATACTCGGAAAGTGCAAGTTGGAGAAGTCTCTTATTTGGAAAGGGCCCTAGTCCCTACCTGTCTGTGGACTAACCCTCTCAGATCCCCTTTCCTGAACAAGAAATTTAGATTAGACTGGTCAGTAAAACCAAAAGTGGGGAGGAACTTCAAGTCGAAGGTTAAGAACTCACAAAGTCCCTAAGACTTCACCCTTAACTGAATAAAGAGTAACTAAGGGTGGGAACCAAAGGTGGACACCAGTAGCAGGAACAGTCACTGGAGGATAGGTAAACAAAGGGTTTTAAACAAAGAGTTTTAAAAGCAAACATAGAACAGAAGTCAGAAGGGGAATAAGTAAGTCAACGAGAAGATTCAATATTGAAACGAAAGTAAAATTATGTCTAACCACATACCCCCTCTTTATTTATGAACACAAGTTCTGTGGTACACGAGTCAACGAGACAGTACAGGTTGAGAAACGTTGGGGTACCTGACATCGGGAGGTCCGAGGAGACAGGTACCCTAAGAGGTCCGTTCTTTTGACCTCACCCAACGGTAAAGGAAGAGGTCCCCTAGAAGGACTGGGTCCCTAGTTTGGGCTCAGAGGGCACAGAGGACACGACCGTCCAGTTAAGAAATAGTGACACGAGGGACCCTTCGGGACACAATAAGAAATTGTCCCCCGAATGGTTCCCTTGTCTAACTTGTCGACACACCCCATTTGTCTGTGTATGCGTGGTGTAATAATTTTACAACTTTGTCTCCCTTAGGACGGGACCTTAAGGTCCGATGGTACAAATTGACCTTTACAGGTGATAAAGAGAGGATAATATAATTGAAGGAAATCTAGGAGAAAGGACTCTCAAAGAATAACTCAAACAGGAAAAGACCAGGTGAGACCCTACGGAAAGAAGATATTGTCCCGTGAAGACAATAAAACACACCATTTACGAAACGAAAGAAAAGTAAAACCCTCGAAAAAGAAGACAAGTCATACGGGACCTTTTTTCGGAAACGAAAAGGAACAAGTTCGACCGTTAGCAAAGAAAAGGAGAAAATCATACTATGGTGTCATAAGACAAAATAAGACTCAGGAGAGACGGGTGAGACGGAAAAACAAGAGAGGGACTAACCTCACCCTACCCCCTAAAATGGAATGAGTAAAAGTGTCCTTTTGACAAAAGGAAATCTAAGGAGTGACCCGGTCTTTACCTTCAAAAACTCGTCGTAGGACAGGATATCCATACCCTGCGACTAGTAAAGTATGAGTCACCCTGTGACTCTATCCTAGCAATACCTTGTAAACTGCTAAAACATGAGTTACCGTACTCTCAAAATACTATACAAAATAAAAATTTCTAAAAAAAACTTTCTGACTACTCGTAGGTTCCTATAGGAAATAGACTTCCGGTGGTTGTAATTACAATATAGAAATAAAATGACAATAAAGAAACTTTCAGAATCCATAGAACTTACCCGAGGTTCGCATGTCAACTCTTCCTCCCCCTTCACTCGTCGTCCCACCGCAACGACGAGGACAAAAATACTCCTTCGTTCCATCGGTGAGAACAAAGAACTTTTAGGACACCATCTTTGTCAATGCGTGGTAATGTAGAGAGACGACAAGTATATGACCAGTAACAGATACACTCCTCAGTACTGACTTTAATACCTTGATTCTCACGGAATCGGAATCACTGGTAGGGTAAGTAACCCTGAAGGACTAACACAGGTCTGTCACCGTCAAATTTTAAGTCTGAGTCTCTTGTTTGAATACCAATGGTACGCCCTTCCTGTCCCCTTCTCTATCAATGTCTCAAACCTTACTTGTGCACGTGAGACGATATAAATTTTACCTGTCGGTCGTGCCTAGACGACATATCGTCCACCTTGAGACGAGTTACGATACACCGGCGGACCTACCCTCCCCTCAAACCCCCTCTACCCTACGCACACATACATACCGACTCAGGGAAACGACAGGTGGACCTTGATAGTGCTGTAACAATTAACTCATATGGGTTATGTTTTATTTTTCAAAATTTTTTATCTCACTTTAAGTCCGTCTTATAATACCTACCCTAAAATAAATTTACCCATATAAAGTTCTCCATAAACTGTCTAAAGCACATAAACAAAGTCTCCTCAAAACTCACGGACGAGAGGGACCCAGGTCAGGGACCCACCATAAGTTGTGACAGGGACTGTCCTGTTTGAAAACAAAGGAAAAAGAATGGTGGAGGAGGTTGGTCCGACACGGGAAGTCATCGATCTTCATAACCGTCACGACATCCTCTGACAGAAGGACCAGGTTAAATCTTCCCTGAAGTAAGTCGACACGATAGTATTCGACTCGAATTTCTCTTGTATAAAAGTCTTTAAGTACAAACGTAATTCCAGGAGATACGAAAGACGTCTAAAGAGGGTTTAAATGAAGGAAAGTCGACCTCACCCCCAGCCCACCCCACCCCTTCGACGTGGGCACAGTCCGTCCGAGATAAACCTTTCACTCCTCCTTCTACGTCTGAACTTTTACTCTCAGGGTGACGTCAAGAGACTGCGAGCAGGAACTCCTGGAGTAAACCGTAACGGAGGAAGAATGCCCCTGATCCTTCGAGGGTCTACCTCGGGACGGGCCCTGAAGAGCCCACTAGGCCACGACTCTGAGGTGTGAGGGTTGCGTCCCCCTGACCCAAGGTAGGAACCAGTACCTTGACTGGGGTGCCGGGTGTCGATCCTCAAGCTCACGGGTGTACGGGAGTCCTTCTAACTTCTAGGGCACACGACGTCGACTCTGGGTCACGTCAGTTTCTGTTCTTGGCTCTGGGGACAGTCCAACAATCATACACCCCTCCAACCCAGACAACGGGACAGATCGTACATCTAGATAAAACATCGGTTCAATGGGTAGTTGATACTTAATAGAGTCACAACGATACAAATTTTCCCGACCTTTACTCGTCCTACTATCTCGGCCAACACTTCTAGATTCTGCCTTCTTTTTAATCGGTTCCTTCCAAACTGAAGTTTTTAGGACCAACCAATTACTCCGGTCTATCAAGAAAAAAAATTTTCTCTTTACATAGATAAATGTAACCCTACACGACCCGGAAGTGACAACCCACGCCCGAAAGAGATCAACGCAGTTCACGCCCGACGAGAAGCTCGGCCGAAGAGGAACGTTAGCGAAGAGAGAAACGTCTCGCACCTGGGATGCACACTCATCAACACCACGTGTCCGAATCAACGGGGTGCTGTACACCCTGGAGGGGGGGGGTGGGGTCCGGTCCCCAGTTTGTCTACAAGGAACACAACGTCTCACCTAAGAATTGGTGGTCTGGCGGTCCCTTCGGGTCCAGTTTATCACGACTAACTCAGACAGGGTGAAAGGGGAGTGGGTCAGAGTGTGAATGAATCATATTACATTACCTCGTCACTAAGAGTGAACGCCAAAAGGACGTTACGTCCCCTAGTAGTCGTTAGAATTCCTTCCCCAATACAAACTTCCAATTTCATTTAAAAGTCACTTAAGTCACATTTTGACACATCGGTATAGTGTCATAGTGACGTCACTTGTGAGTCCATATGAACACGTCAAATATTTTTAGACCATTCTTGGGGTAGGAACAAAGATTCTTACCCTGAAGTCACGTACTATCTGAATTCGTACTAAATTTAGAGGAGGCAAACCCACCCTCAATCTAGGATGGATACCTCAGAAGGGACTACCGAGTCTACCATTTCGCAGACGGACGTTACGCCCTCTGGGCCCAAGCTAGGGGACCCAACCCTTCTGGAGGACCTCTTCCTTTACCGTTGGGTGAGGTCATGAGAACGGACCTCTTAGGGTGCCCGCCTCCTCGGACCACCCGATGTCAGGTACCCCAGCGCTTCTCAGCCTGTGTTGACTCGCTGAAATGAAAGCGATCTAGATGGTCACACCATCATATTTCTTTTATTCAAGAGTTAAGGTCAGTTGAACCAAACTTAAGATCGAGATCGTGATCGAGATTCTAGAATCTAACCAATGAAATAAAGACGTCAGAATTTAAGAAGCATAAGCTTTTCCCCATCATTATCTTGGTTGAAGTTCCACCACAATTGTCCCAAATTTCAATCTATTACTTACATTTCACTATTCGAGTTTCGTACCTGGTGTCATTTGTTAGGTATCATCGACTAACAAAAACAACTAAGGCACCACTTGGGTCTCGTCGTTCCCGGTCCTCGTAGAGGAAGTCCTGTCCCACTGTTTGCGGCAAGTCGACCTTATAACGGGACTGAAAAAGGTAATGGATGCGGTCACAAGGGGAGGTGACTAGGTCCGTTAACTGTCAAGAGACACGGAAATAAGACAATTTTTTTTTTTTTCATAATTGTAATAGAGTAATTTAAGGTACAGAGACACGTACATCACGGACAATTATTAACGACTAATCGGGAGACATAAAGGTCAAGAGATTTCACGATAGAGTTTGGACGTCAGATTTACCTCCTTCACTAATTCGTCTCTTATCACCGGGGTATTTCGACAAAGGTAGGTAGGTACGTGGACTGTAGTTTCGGCTTCTATTACAATCCCAATTGACGAATAACCAAACCCGATCGTAGAAATAAATTTTACACCACTAAATTACTGCAAAGTTCCCTTTTTTCTTTTTTCTTTTCCGTTTGGTTTCCGGACCTGAAATTAATAGGTTGTTTTGTCCTGAAGAGGAAGACTTAATAAGAATCAACCGAGGAAACTAACCTTCATAAAATTATAACCGGAGAGATTTGTGAACCGTAAACTCAAGGAATAAATATACGTTTTATTAATTCTAGTCTTGTAAAGACAAATGAATTTTATCCTCTAATTGAAATGTTCTTAAATTGAGAATTTCGAGTCTGGTAGAGTGTCTGTACCGGACAAGGTACCTGGGTAAGAAACCACCTGATTTTAGTGAAAATCTCTCCGCGATGGACACACACTAAGAAAGACAAAATGTCTTACTAACTAGGCATTTAACGTCATATAAAGGTGTCACACATATATAGTCAACGTGTTCCGTCTAGTGTAACTGACAAAAGGGTGGGTTACACCGTTTTATTAGTAAAAGACGGTAGTGTAACAATTATCTTACATGAAATTCGTACCGTCAATTACGTGGGTTTAGATGACTCAATCTATTAATCTTATGAAACACAGTAATTGTAGATAACCCAATAAAAAAGAACACCTATTTACTCTATATCGGATTTGTTTTCATAATAGGAATAAAAAACTTAAAGAAATTAAGTCAAAGGAGTTTATCATTCAAATTATACCAGGTACAGAATTTTAATGTATTTGATTATATCCGTCAAATCCTTCTCACTTTATATAGTAAAAACCTTTATAGACGTGGAAAGGTCTTTCTATTTTATTATCGAAGGACAATACAATGGTCGAAGCACATTGTACAGAACAGGAACGAGAGTCATGTGTAATCGTCAAATAGAGGATTATCCTGATTTCTCCATTAAAAGACGACGAAGAAAAAAGAAATTGAATCTACCTTAAATCAAAATTTCCTCGTGTTTTCGTTTGTACGTCTGAGGAGTAAGACTAAAATTTATTAAATCTCACCTTGACACTTGTGTTATAAAAGGGGTAACTTCTAGTAAAATATGACTTCAAATTATATCCAAAATTTTAAAGATAAATTTTGAACCCGAGTCCTCCCACTACCATTTCACACTGTAAGAGTTCGACAAAGAACCACTACTTTTTACGTACTCTTGTATTGGGTGTGTCCTGATCAGTCCGCGAAAACTTACATTAAAAGGTAGTTCAAAATGAACTAAGTTGAGTTGTACACCAACTACGAAATGTTCAAAGAACTTCCTTTTTCTTATCTACCAGGTAACAGATAATTACAGAAGGACATTACAAAAAACAAGTAAAAGATTGACGTCAATTTGCAGATTTAGTATTATGAAAGTTGGAAAGAAGAAAAGATCATACATGTGTAAATAAATTTAAAAGAAAATACATATCTAAACGGACGTAGGGTACCCAGAATTTTACAGTCCAGGAGTTACGGTGTATAAATGAATACTTAAAAGTTAAATCTAAACGAAAAATTGGGTATACCGATCTGATAAATAAAAAGAAAAATAAGAATAATTATTAAAGATTAAACAACACAACACAAGTCTTATTCATTGAACTTCACAAAGAATGTCAAAACTATAACTCTAAAAAACAAAAAAACCACCGGATTAGAAAGTGGTAAAAACACTTACAATTTACACATGAAGTTTTCTTATATACAATTATACGTACACAATTTTACGATAAAGATTATAAGTTCGGGTATATAGAGAATGAATAACCAGTAAACGGACGAGACAACTACAGACTCACTACATACAACCAGAACGTAATAGTGACACCTAAAGTGTAAAAGAATAAAATAACAATGGTCGTTGACAAAGTATGTGACGTTTCGATACAACAGACCGAGTATGATCATATACTAATAATTTAAAGAACCACCTAAAATTGTTCTTGGACAATCGTGTCCCGTGAGACGAGTTATAATACACCGTCGGACCTACCCTCCCCCCAAACCCTTACTTACCTACGGACACATACATGTACCGTCTCAGGGAAGGAACAAGTGCACTTTGATAGGGTCGTAACAATTAGCCGATATTGGGTTACGTTTTATTTTTCAAAAAATTTTTCCTTTAGAAAATAACCTAAAGTAACCTCTTTTATTAGATAAACGACAAAACACTTAAGACAGAACAGACGGTAGTCACAACGATATTACATGTCAAAACGTTTTTATTGAAAAAACCCGATCTAAAGGGAAAAACAAAAGTCTAAACGAGAAAACACACACACAAAAAACAAACAAACAAACAAACAAGAAAACAGAAAAGAGTCATCGTGTAACGATCTGACAGAAAGGTTAGACTCTTGAAAGAAAATCATCCCTTTAAAAATTTCGAAATAATATTTGCAACTATACAAACCTATATTGAAAGAATGAAACACTAAAAGATGAAATATACGAAACAATAACTCATATACGGGGAAGAGATCGAGGGGGTAAGAAAGGGGAGAAAAGGGAAGAAGGTACACGAAAAGAGAATGTAAGAAAGAGCGGAATTGAACAAACCCTAAACATGTAGAATAAATAAGATCATTAATGGCAGATTCAGAATTCTTTACAAGATTTTTAATACGTATACCTCAATTAATCATAGACGTTAGACAGAAATTGTTAGGTTATTTAGGTTCATACAAAAATAAAAATAATAAGACGACAGAGAACGGAAGAACGTGAAGGGGGTAGTGAGATCGATATTACATATACCTCTATTTTAGCTTAAAACATGGAAAAGAAAGGGACACCCACCATTTTAACGTTGAAAAGGTAGGGTTGACTATGAGTTGATAGAACTCATAGTCAACGAACCAACAGAAAAAAGTCGGCAACAATTTAGATATCTTTATGATACGACCAACTTTTTTAAAAGACAACTTTACATTGAAGAGGGATCTAAAAAAAACTTTTAAGGTAGGTTTGTAACTTGAATGATGAAAAAGTGGACACATGTAAGAAAATCAGTGTCGGGCATGTACAAAATAAAGTAATTACTTTATAAATCAGAGATTTAGAGACAAAGAAACTTTTCCTATATTATAGAACCTAGAGAGAATTCTATGCCCAATAAAAATAAGTCACAACAATGAAAAAGCCATTCTACAACCATAAGGACTTTACTAAACACTAAGAACCAACATATGAGTAAAAACGTAAAATCTCAACGAGAGTCGAATAAGACAAAAGACATGGAACAGAGACGACTAACACACTCTCCGTCCCTGATGAAAAACTCCTTCCATCTACAAAATAAGAAAGAGACCCATAACCGGTGACGTCAGGAACGAGACGGGAAGACCGGACTTATGGGTGGAAGAGTCGACAGACGAGACGTGTGCAGGGACGTCAAACGAACCCTCCTGTAATACACAAGTCGAGACAACTAATCACAGGATAAATGGATCGTCGTCACAATCAGCGAGTCAGCACAGACTCGGAAACACTGGGGCACCTGACATCGGCCGGTCCGAGGAGACAGGTACCCTAAGAGGTCCGTTCTCATGACCTCTCCCACGGTAAGGGAAGAGGTCCCTTAGAAGGACTGGGTCCTTAGCTTGGGCCCAGAGGAAGTAATGTCCGTCTAAGAAATAGTAGACTCGATATCCCTTCGGGTAAATGGATCCCCAGGGACTAAGAAAATAGACATGACCAAAAGAGAATGTACAATTCCGAGATTCAGGGGGACCAAAGAAGACTTCAAAACTAAGTTTAATGAAAAACATAAAATCTTAAGGAGTTTTATACACTAATCTTTAACTGTGAGAAAAAGCAAAGGGAAACATAAAGACTAAATAATAAAAACTTTTCAAAGAAAAGTCAGTAAGACACCGTAAGACCCATCCTTCCTCCATTTGTCGAAACGAGTTAAACGATGTATCTTAGAAATATTTGACATCCTCAGTCTAAGTAACTCCCATTTGACACAAAAAAAGTATTCACCATATTCTCGTGCACCAGTTCTTATCACATTGTAATTCAAGAAAGGGATTCGAAGATTCTAACCAAAGAATGTCTCATGGAGTGTCAGTAATCATTAAAAAATAGTCAATGTTTATATGAATTTTGACACTAATGTATTATGAAAAGTCTTCAATAATTAAGGAATATCGTAATAGTAAAATTACACAAAACTATGATAGAAAAAAAAAGATAATCCTTCTCTTTTCTGTCTGAAAATAAGTGTATTCTCCCGGAAGTGTCTTTTTACACTGAGTTTTACCGTCAATATTAAACCCCGAATGTATGGTAGAAAAAAAAAAAAAAGAAAAAAATTTAAAACGAAATGTTATGACATAACCAAAACGGTATGTAACTGTACTTAGGTGGTGCCCACATGTACGTAAGGGTTTGTACTTGGGGGGAGGGTGGAGGGAGGGGTATTGTAGAGAGACCCAGTAGGGGCACGTGGACGGGGTTCGTACGACATAGGACGTAGGTTGTATCTGACCACTAAGTAAAGAATGTACTATCACATGTACAAAGTTACGGTACGAGGGTTTAGTAGGGTGGGAGAGGGAGAGGGAGCCTCAGGTTTTCAGGCACTATGTGTAGACACAGAAAAAACGACAGAACGTATGTCCCAGCAGTAACGGTAGAAAGATTTAAGGTATATATACACAATCATATGACATAACCACAAAAAGAAAGACCGAATGAAGTGAGACATATTAGCCGAGGTCAAAGTAGGTAGAGTAGTCTTGACTAAGTTTACTTAAGAAAAATTACCGACTCATTATGAGGTAACACATATACATGGTGTCGAAAGAATAGGTAAATAGACGACTACCTGTAGATCCAACAAAGGTGCAGGACCGATAATATTTGTCACGACGCTACTTGTAACCCCATGTACACAGAGAAAGTTAAGACCAAAGGAACCACACATACGGGTCGTCACCCTAACGATCACTGTAATTTTGTTGTCCATTAAATAGGGGTATCTCCTATCGTGAGGGAAAAATAAAACGACAGACCACTCTCACCCCACCCTCAACTGGCGTCGTTCTCACCACTCTGGTGAACGAGAATCGTGAAAACATCAGTACTATCCTACATACCAAAGAATTCCCTCTTACTAAAACAACGTCGAATTGGAATTCCTAACCCCATACATCTGTATTCTCAAGTCAAGTCAGCGAGTCAGTACATGCTGAGAAACGCTGGGATACTTAGTGTCGTGCGGTCCGGAGGGGCAGGTAGTGGTAGAGGATCTCGAGTGAGTCTGAGTACAGGTAGCTCAGGCACTACGGTAGGTCAGTAGAGTAGGAGCCAACAGGGGAAGAGGAGGACGGGGGTTAGTAAGGGTCGTAGTCTCAGAAAAGGTTACTCAGTTGAGAAGCGTACTCTACGGGTTTCGTGACTTCGGAGTCGAAATCGTAGTAAGGAAGGTTTCTTTAGGGTCCCGACTAGAGGAAGTCTTACCTGACCAACCTAGAGGAACGTCAGGTTCCCTGAGAGTTCTCAGAAGAGGTTGTGGCATCAAGTTTTCGTAGTTAAGAAGCCGCGAGTCGGAAGAAGTGTCAGGTTGAGAGTGTAGGTATGTACTGGTGTCCTTTTTGGTATCGGAACTGATCTGCCTGGAATCAGCCGTTTCATTACAGAGACGAAAACTTATACGATAGATCCAACCAGTATTGAATAAAAGGTTCCTCATTCGCAGAAAATTAAAGTACCGACGTTAGTGGTAGACGTCACTAAAACCTCGGGGGGTTTTATTTCAGACCGTGACAAAGGTGACAAAGGGGTAGATAAAGGGTACTTCACTACCCTGGCCTACGGTACTAGAATCAAAAGACTTACAACTCGAAAGTCGGTTGAAAAAGAGAAAGAAAAAGGGGAAAGTAGTTCTCCGAAAAATCAAGGAGAAGTGGAAGACGGTATTCTCACCACAGTAGACGTATAGACTCCACTAACTATAAAGAGGACCGTTAGAACTAAGGTCGAACACGAAGTAGGTTCAGGTCGGAAAGAGTACTACATGAGACGTATATTCAATTTATTCGTCCTACTGTTATATGTCGGAACTGCATGAGGAAAAGGATAAACCTTGGTCAGACAACAAGGTACAGGTCAAGATTGACAACGAAGGACTGGACGTAAGTCTAAAGAGTTCTCCGTCCAGTTCACCAGACCATAAGGGTAGAGAAACTCTTAAAAGGTGTCAATAACACTAGGTGTGTCAGTTTCCGAAACCGTATCAGTTATTTCGTCTTCATCTACAAAAAGACCTTGAGAGAACGAAAAAGGTACTAGGTCGCCTACAACCGTTAAACTAGAGACCAAGGAGACGGAAAAGGTCGAACTTGTGTCCCTCAAGTGCCAAGTGCATAACGACTTCGGAGCGAACCTCTTAAAATTCGTAATGAAATATTCGTACACTCTACTCACGTTAACACGCTATCAAACTCGTAAGAAAACGTAACGGAAAGAAACCCTAACCTTACTTTTAACTGGAAAAGGTCAGGACACCGGTGACGACTCAAAAGGTTTAAACGACCGTATAACTCACGTCCTGAAAGTGTCGTAGTAGAAAATCCTAAACTTTGTCGAGTTGACCTTAAGGTAGTGGAGATTACAATAAACTTACATAAACCAATAAACATAATAACGGTTTTCCATAGTCTCCCCATTGAAATACACTGACTTAAAATATGTCAGTACTAAATATTGACCCCAGTCCATCATTTATAAAAGTCGAAACAACCGATAAACTAGAAATATCATTGATATTAAGACGACATCGAACTTTGCGTATTTTCACTTTTCACTTTCACTTCAGCGAGTCACCACAGGCTGAGAAACACTGGGGTACCTGACATCGGATGATCCGAGGAGGCAGATACCCTAAAAGGTCTGTTCTTATGACCTCACCCAACGGTAAAGGAAGAGGTCCTCTAGAAGGGTTGGATCCCTAACTTGGGCCCAGAGGGTGTAACATCCGTCTGTGAAGTGGGAGATTCGGTGGTCCCTTCAACTTTTTCGTATTCTGTTATACATTTACTTACTCACGCTGACACAAGGTTATTACCCGAAGGGACCACCGAGTCGCCCTTTCTTAGACGGACGGTCACGTCCTCTGGACCCAAGGTAGAGACCCAGACCTTCTAAGGGGCCTCTTCCTTTACCGTTGGGTGAGGTCATAAAAAACGGACTTTAAAGGCACCTGACTCCTAGAACCGTCCGATGTCAGGTACCTCAACGTTTTCTCATCTCGTGTTGAATCGCTGAATTTGTTGTTTACAAGGTTATGTGAAATCCAGTGATTTTGAACTGAAAGTATCTTAAAAGTGTACGATACTTTAAAATAAGAACAAATCTAAGAGAGACGTAATTTTTATATATTTTTCAAAAGACTTCAAATGCTCTAGACATTTTGATCCACCATCCGATTTAAAAAATCGGGGATTAAATCAAAAAGGTCATCAGTACATACCTACACTCTTGAACTGGTATTTCGTTTCGTGATTTCTTAACTACGAAAGTTTAACACCACGACCTCTCCTGAGAACTCTCAGAGCACCAGAGTTTCCTCTAGGTTGGTCAGGTAGGATTTCCTTTAGTTGGGACTTGTAAGTGACCTTCCTACCACGACTTCGAACTTCGAGGCTATGAAACCGGTGGACTATACTTCTCGGCTGAGTAACCTTTTCTGGGACTACGACTCTTTCTAACTTCCGTTTTCCTTCTTCCCCCACCGTCTCCTACTCTACCAACCTATCCTAGTGGTTGATTACCTGTACTTAAGTTCACTTGGGGCCCTCTACCACTTCCTGTCTCCTCACACACGACACAAGTAAACGTAAAAGAATCAAAACATAGGACTTATAAATAATACAAAATTTTTATTTGTAAGAATATAGTCTCTTCTCAATAAATTTTTGACTATCTCTTAGATGTAAAAATCGTTTTAACCCAATAACAATTAATCAAACTATGTTAGACAAAACAAACGGGAGACGAAGTAAAAATCGGTTGTTCAGGGTTTAAACCTTTTCGACTGAGGATACTTTTTGACCTTTTCGATCCCCTTCCTAGAATGCGATGTCACATGTTTCCCTTTTCGTTCATTCAGGTGAGTAAAAACTTATAAAGTGTACCTTTCATACGGACGAGAAATATATAATATTTTACTGTGACATAAATTTATTAAAAGTATATGTTATCTGAAAGGAGGGAGTCCAAAAGACAATAAACAACGACAGTAACAAAATTGTTTAGTAATCTTAACCAAAAAAGACACTCGTTTCAAAACGTCTCAACGGGTCAAGAAGAAAAGATAGAATGGGGAGGGGGTAGAAATAAAAGAGAAAGAGAGGAACCTCCACCTTGGGAGGTTACTCTTAAGTAAAGGTCCACTCACTACACTAATTAAAGAAGACCTCCAAATCCCAAACGAATTCTTATTCTCCTGACTAAAGTGTCTCAGTCTCCATAACTGGTAAGAACCGTGGAAAAATTTGACTCGAAAATACGGGAGAAAGTCTTCATTAATTGTTTGATGTTCGAGAAAGAAGGACAGAGGAAACTGGAGTGCGACATTCATAAGGGTGTCTCTCTTCGTTGAGAAGAAGAAGGGGGGTACGATAGGACCCTAGTCCTGTGTCTTAACCTAAGAAAAATTTAAAAAAAATTTTTTACTCCATTAAAATTTAAATTAAATTAAACTACTAAATAAAACCGGAACCATTCACCGTACACCCTAAGGACTGGTCCTTAACTTGAGCACGGGCGATGACACCTTCGTATCTCGGGGTTGGGGACCTGACCGTCCCTTAGGGTGTTTAAGCCCAAGAAGTCTTCGAACGGAGACATACAAGGACTATGCGGAGGAGGGAGAGGGAAAAAATAATTGTCGTGACTCAATGACATAGACCATTGTACATCGTACATTTGATAGCAACAAAAACAGAGAGAAAATTCAGTAATACTTTCTATCCTTTAAGGTTGATTCGTTAATCAATCGTCATTAACTCAATTGAGTGATTCCATTCATTAGTTTCTCGATATCTTCTATCAAGACACTTCCTAGTAAGATTTGAACATTAACCTTTAAAACTGACAAACGAATAACTCCATGAGAAACCGAACCTTTCATCAGAATGTGGTAACAAGTATCAAAAATTCAATTCCACTTCGTTATAAGGACTATTTCCTTCTATGCATTCATACCTTTAAGTCCTTACGACATCTAGTTTTTAACTCACAATTAAAACGTTCGGAATATTTAAAACTCATTCTTTTTTTATACCCCTTACTTTATTGTTTTAGATCTCCCGACAACTACTGAAATAAGACAGTGAACTCGTATTACCTTATAGTACTATTACCGAAGTGACGAACTCAATTAAAGTTGTCACCAACACAGGGTTCAAAAAAAAAAAGGGATTCCTTTTTATCATAAGATGACATATTTGCATTGAACGTGGAAACTACAATTCTTCCACTTCTATTGATGTGACGTAATTCGTTAACAAAACATATTTCATACTATATAAGTAACAAAGTCAATGAGGAGTGTTGTGAGACATTCGATCCGGGGTAATAATATAATATGGTGGAGACGACCTGGTCCGTAGAACTACGAATTTCTTTCAATCAGGGAACAGGTTCAGACATGTCCAACAATCACTGTCTCGAACAGAACCGAGTACAGACAGACCAAACTCCAGCAGAAAAGGATTGGTAACAGGAAGGTGTCCTATTCCAGAAGAACCTTTCTGAACCAGGACGAATTCATAAGGTCTACCAAGAGGGCCTACGAGACTGAATAAAATTGACACTTAGTTTGACTTCGTTTGTATCATAAAGTAATATACCTTTATTTGGTTAGTGACGTCACGGAAGGGTGGTTTCTATACGAGTGGACTAAAGGTTCCCGTTCTAATGTTGAGTCTACGAATTCTAAATACTGTTTTAGAACTCTGTATCAACTTTGCAAGAGACAAATAATACGGACTTATTTTGTTTCGGACGAAAAATTCATGGATGTCGGAAACTCTTCCTAGGAAGACCTGTCAATTATGAAACGTGAGGTCGTCCAAAGTCACATTGGACAGTCGTAAAGAGCTCGTCAAATGTTGAGAGACCATTGTACATGATAAATTAAAGGAGGTCGACCTCTACCTTAGGTGACTGGTGAGTGGACGAAATCCTCTACTGTCCAACGAACCGAATAAACGAAATGTCACCGTTCCAGTCCGGTTCCTCGTTACCAGTGCACGTAGATCGTCGTAACCTCTCGACTTAAACCACACAGAAGACTTCGTGATGTATTAAATTTCTCAGTTGACTTACAGCTCTAGGAACAGGATTATGATGAGTGAGAGGGCATCGACAGACGTAGGGACGAAGGAAGAAAAAAACAAAAACAAAAAAAAAATTAACAAATGAATTAAATAGATAAACTGACACGACCCAGAATCAACACCGTATAACCTAGATCAAAGAACTGGTTTCTAGTTTGGGTCCGGGGGACGAAACCCTCTGAATCGGCGACCTAGTGATCGCTTCAAAAGAACGAAGGTAGAAATTTACAATAGAAATCGTAGTAGGAGTTCTCGTCGATGATAATATAACGTCATTTCGACGGACAGTAAACATCTCTATGGTGACTATGAACTTACTACTCGTAAAATGTATACACATTTTACAGTTCAAACTTAAAACGGTATCTCGAGTAAAATAATCAAACGATCTGACGATGTTATTTATCGTATCGAATTCGTACCGAATTTGTTGTCTTTACCTAGTAGCGGATCAAGACCTCCGATCTTGATTCTAGTCCCATAACCGTCTCCACTGGAGAAAGACTCCCGACCACGACATTCTGTCTCACACAAGGAACTGACAGGGGATCGAGCACTCCACAGGGCCGTCAGAGACCGTGAGGACTGAGCAACGACATGGTGGGACTACAGACGGAAGTATAAGTGTACCACAAGAGAAAGTTGTACAAACAGAGGCGTAGGGTTAAAGGGGAAAAATATTCTTGCGGTCAGTAAAACCTAATCCCGGGTGATATTACTGGAGTAAAAGCGAACTGATGAAGACATTTCTACGATACAGGTATATTCCAGTGAAAGACTCCTAAATCCTGAATCTTGAAGTCGTATAGACAAAACTTCCTATGTCAACTTAGGCATTATGAGTAAGTAAAGTCTGGAGTGATTAAATCCTAGTCACACGTACCATTATAAGAGGAAATGGTAGAGGTAAATACCATATACATTCAGTAGAAAATAAAGTACCAAGTTTATTTTATTCGTTTCTTATAGGGGGGGGGTAGTTTTCTAAACATATTAAAAACTGAAACTATGACAACGACAATCGGTAACAAATCTTTGGACTCTTCTTTATCTTTCTAAAAAATAATGAGAACTTAAACGAACCCAAAGAATAAGGACATTGTCATGTATCAGACCCCTCTTCAACAGACTCGAAGGATATGACACATCGAAAAACCATTACTTGAACGGAGATTTTTCACACCGACCAATTGACGTTGGTAAAGTTGTATGTTGTACGTGTTTATTCAAAAGAATAAATTTTTTTTTCTTTCAAAACTTGGAGGGTGTCAAGGTACAAACTCATCTCTAAACAAAACAAAACTTTGGTCACAAAAGGTCGAAGAATTATGAAACACGAATACACACAAATACAAACCCTACCCTCCGTCAAATAGTAGTGAGAACGATGATTAGAAAAAGGACCAAACTAAAGGACCAAAACAAGAGAGAAGATTTAGGGACATTGTAAATTATATCCTAAAATTTTTTGGTACGCCACATATTATGAGATGTAAAATTTTGAACACCGTAAATTTCTATAGAAATCAAGTCGTGGAACTTTAGTAGACAAAAGGTTTTCTGAAAACGTGTAAGTCTCTGAACAAGTGTAAAAAACTCAAAAATTTTGATTACCACTCACAAGTACTACAACAAAAATACGAGAAAGATACGACATCCACCTACCTTTCTTTGAATCTATGTCTAAGACGGGAGTCCTTTGTTGTCAAAACTTCCATCTACCAGGTATATGATATTTCTTGAGACATATTCAATCTGACAACAATAACAACGAATCAGTGATTCAACACAGACTGAGGCACTGGGGCACTTGACGTCGAACGGTCTGAACGGACAGAAAGTGATAGAGGGTCTCAAACAAGTCTAAGTACAGAGAACTCAGTCACTACGGTAGGTCGATAGAGTTGGAGACAGCGAGGGAAGAGGAGAACGAGAGTTAGAAAGCTTCCTAATCCCAGAAAAGTTTACTCAACCGAGAAACGTAATTCACCGGTGTCATAGATAGATAGATAAATGTATATCTAGGTATCATAAAAGATATATTCGATCTTACGTCAGTCTTTCCGGGTCCCCTTTACCACACTTTAAAGTTTTTCTTCTTACAACTCATTTCACAAATAAGAGAGGTCACCACTGACCAACTTAAGTATCGGAGTACACGAAAATTTATGTCGGAGGGAGTAGCGACACACAGTAAACATCCTGAGGAACCCTCTCACAAGCATACCCTGAACCAGGAGATCGGTGTATGTTACTGTAAAAGTGAGAAACAATGGTCTGAGAAGTGTTTCAGACAATTTCGGACTCCGGTATTTCATTTTCGTTCGACGAAATAACTTAATAACACGTTTCAAAGTATTTTCGTGCTCACAACACAAACTGACAATTGTACCCCAACCGTATTCGTTATCTTGAACTTTCCCAACCACCCAACAAGTACCCACTCGAGTCCGTACCGACGGACAACATCCATCCTCGACACTCGCGGTCGGTGAAGTCGAGGGTCTGAACCTCACACCACCCGAACACACAAGGAGTGACGCGACCCTAGACGAACCCCCCACGTGGGCACAGAGGCGGAGTGGGGCCTACGAACTCAAAAGGGCCGAAGGTGGGGGACGGCACTCACCACCCTTGGAAGTGAAAACGGACCCTGTCTAAGGTCTGAGGAGAGAAAAGGAAGGAAGGATAAAATGGATCTCTCCTACCTCTGACATCGACGAACAAAAATTTAATTACGTAAAGAAGTAAACCGACGGAGTCGAGAGACAACGCCATGACGAAATCGGCGCCGTACGTCGTCCTTCGGCCCGGGCGACGCGACCCTCGTACCTCAGAATCGGGAGCTTGGTGGTCCCTTCAAGGCAACGACGAACGAAAACTAAAAGAGTATGAAGAGCACAGTAAATCTCCTTCTCTTTGAGACAAGAGAGCAAGGCAGAGACCTTAATTCTCATGCCCTGAATCAGTAGGGTACCTACGAGGACTAAAGACCAGAAAAAAAAAGGGCGAACAGAAGTCAAAGATAACTCCACTTCTATGGTTTTGGAAGGAGGACGTCCTCGGGCGAGCTGTCTCTTCGGACGGGTGCGACCAAACACGGTCGAGACTTAGCAATAGAGTCTCCAGTTATCCTTCCTTGTTACCTCCTTAAACGAGTAAAAAACATTGTGCTCTGAATGCACTAACTTTTACGGTCAGAAGAAAATCGTAAAGAACGACGGTTAAACACGGCTTATTAACTTGAAATTTAGTTACTGGAGTATTTAACTCTCTGCTGTCGGTTTGGTTCCGACTTGGTATGATTTATGCAAAGTTTCTCGAGAAGTTTCCGGGTCCTCTTTATCCCCCTTCTTTACGACAATTAATTTGATTCGTCATCGTCCTTCTTTCCGTCACCGTGAATTGGTGGAAAAGTCTTATGCACTCTAATTTCTCCCCCACCGACAGTGACGACCCGGGACTTCCAGTCGAGGTGACTTTGTGACAGTCGTCTCACACTCCGTCAGATTTTCAGTCTCTAGGGGTCTGCCTCTCGTGACCTGGGGCCCAAGCGACTCCAAGAGCAGAAGTCACAACTGTGGGCCTGACTGAAAGTCGTAGGACTCTCCAATAGATGGGTGTTTGTCTTTGACGCCTTCTCTCCGCTTAGACTATCGTAAAATACCCGAGACGACGAGAGACAAAGAGTAATCCAGGCGAGCCTAAAGAAAAACTGAAACCCAGGTATCCGAATAACAGTGTCGAGTGAAGTTTCTAGTTCGGACATTCGCGTGACAAGCGGTGTACCATACTTTTTGCCGTCGCACGATACTATTATCTTAGGCACAATCAAAACATTAAATTACGTGCTTCATGCCATAATATCGCATGTGGTTCTCTGTGACCTAATTTTTACCTTACTTACCTCAACCGTGGTACATTAAAGGTTTGGCCCCCGAGGAACATATGTCTACTTGCAACCTTTTCATCTCAAAAAATAGGAATGGATCAGGTTCCTCCTATTGTCGGGTAGGTGGCTGTAGATGATTAAAATCAAAAGTTTTAGAATTTCGGAAAAGTCTAACGTCTGAGTCGGGTCTGAAGGAAACCTTCTTCTTACGTTCCGTAACGTTCGACCAAGCACCCGCGTCGACCAAAGGAAATCAAACGTCGTCTATGTGTTTGTTATGGATTAGAAAAACTGTTTTCACTGTTACTCCTATAACAAATTCGTTCTTCGTACTAAAGTTCGTAATCTGATGTGACGTGCCCCTATCGAAAGGATAATTTGTTATAAAATCACTACCGGAGACATTCGGTAAAAGTAATAGTCCCAAGAAACTAATCCTCTGGGAGTTTTATTGGTCACTATAAAGGACAGAAATCCCAACATCAGATCGACCACTTTTACCTCCGTAAGAAACCTTTAATCCTTAGGAAACTTTCTCAATCACATCTTATAGGTTAATAGTATTACAGTCCCGAAAATCTGAGACAGAGAACATCAAGTCGAATTCACCAAAAACTCCTCCCGAGCCTTACTGTGCTACTATTCTAACCAAAGTCAAATTTCGTTTCGGTGTAAGGACTCAACGAAATAATAGTAACGGTAGGAAAATCAAATTTGGTCCTACGCAAACGACTACGGACCTCTGTAAAGACAAAAGTATTGAGCCCCTCACCATCACCACAATAACCGTAACTCTTCGGTACCCACAACACTTTGTACCATGTTTACTTGTCCTGTCAGAGTGCGTTGTTTCTTAACAAACCGGGTTTCATAGTCATCACGGTTTAGACTCTTCGGGACCAGAGTTGTTCCTTACATATCTCCGACGACGACGACGATTCAACGAAATCAGCACAGGCTGAGACACGCTGGGGTACCTGACATCGGGTAGTCTGAGGGGGTGGGTACCCTAAAAGGTCCGTTCTCATGACCTCAACCCACGGTAACGGAAGAGACTACATATCTCCGTAACGGGTAAATTTTCTCGAGAAAGGTAACCTCTGTAAATGATTCGACCATGGCTCAAACCACAATACCCGGTTCGTTACGTATACAACAACAACAACAACAACAAGTCAACGATTCAGCACAGACTGAGAACACTGGGACACCCGACGTCGTGCGGTCCGAAGGGACAGGAAGTGACAGAGGGTCTCAAACGAGTTTGAGTACAGGTGACTCAGTCACTACGGTAGGTTGGTAGAGTAGGACACTGGGGGAAGAGGAATTACCACCTGGTTTGACTCAAAACGAAAGGTACCCCGGACAGATCACCCCTTCCGTTTTTACTGAGTTCAGTCGTCGGATACACGAGTAACGAGTCAACACAGACTGAAAAAACGTTCGGATACCTGACATCGGGTGGTCCGAGGAGACAGGTACCCCAAAGGATCCGTTCTTATGACCTCTTCATAAGACGATGAAGGAAGAGGTCCCCTAGAAGGACTGGGTCCCTAACTTGGGTGTCGACAACGTAAAGGACACAACTGTCCACCTAAGAAATGGTGGCGCGGTGGACCTTTCGAGATTCAGTCGTCTGTTTAATATCGTCTATGTTAAAATTTAGTGTATTTCCTTTTCACTCGATCCTCTTCATTAATTCCATCTCCCACCACCGAAGATACAAATACAGTCCCTGTCGCCACTCGTCAGGCAGACGGAATCTACTTACCGGTCACCTTCGGAACGACTACTCCCCTGTAAATGTGAATTTAGACTTCCTCCTCTATATTGGTTGGTTCATTTCTAGTCCCTGTTCTCTTAAAGTACAGTCTGGGACTCTTCTCGAACCACAAAAGATGTCTGAGTCTCTTGGGGTCCACTGACCCTCAAGTCCTCTCCAACCATACTAAACTCGAAACTTTTCAACAGTTCCTGAACTCCTATCAGAATCTTTACAAGACGAATATATACTGACGTTTTACTTGATAGAGTTTCGGATCTCTCAATTTTGTCGTCGACGGTAAATAAAACGAATACTTGGACGATAACGTTTCCCGATCTACCCCTTCCCAACATGGACAAGGTATATCACAGTAAAAAGTGTCGACTTGACCCTTTACTCCCCAGATATATACTAAGTGATTCACCTACATTTTACCTTAATAGATTTTACGAGTTATTCTCCCCGGTCTTTTTCTTCTTCCTTTTCCTTTTTCATTACTTATCTTTTGTCAATGTTTGTTCTATCTATAATCACGTGAATATACTTTTAGTGAAACTTACATTAACCAGATTTATGAGGTCAACTTTCTGTCTCTAACAGTTTGAGCTATTTTTTGTTCTAGTTTGATTGATATACAAGAAATAGTTTTTGGGTGGAATCCATACTTCTGAGTCCAATTTTTATTTCACTCTCTCTTTTTATATGGTACGATTGACATTAATTTTCTTTCGACCTTAATCACTATAAGTAAAGTCTGATTCGTCTGTGAAGACTACTAACATTTTCTAGTAGTCCCTATTTCTCCCCGTAAGGCATTACTATCTCTCCAGTCAAAAGATTTTTTCTGTGTTTTCAAGAATTTCACATACATAGATTGTTATTTCACAGTTTTGTGTACCCCGTTTTTGACTATGTTGACTTCCCTAACTATCCGTTTAAGGGACATCATTGACCCCTGAAGTCCTGGGTAGACAGACAGTCATTGCGTATCTACTTCGTTCTTCCTTATAATCGTTCCTTAGCTGCGGGACTTGTTGTTGTCTTACATCTTTCACCTTCGTCGGATCCACCATTCTGGGTACGGGTCGTGGTCTCCCCAGTGACAGTCGAAATAGTTAGTTGACAAACTTCTCTGGTCTAAGTTCCCTTCCCCTACGTCTGACGTGAAGAGTCACTTTTTACAGTTTCTGAGAAACCCGGTACAAAATTACGGAGTGTTATGACGGACCTAAAGTAAAATCAGACCTTAAGTCAGAAATGAGAATGGAAACGTGTCTCAAGAAGGTGAACAGAAAAGTAAATGACGAAAGACCTAGTGGGAGTGAGTAAAATATAGTATCAGGGTTCGCCCTGTGTCTACAAAACCACATTCCATGTAAAACCTTTCCTCCTGGAATACAGGACCAAACGAACCCTGTTAGGACTAGATACGAAGGATAGAAACACATTAATAAATATCACGAGTAAAAACGATTGAGTCACAAAAAATGATAAGTGACAGAGGTAAACCTACTATTTTATACACTAGTGGGAAGAATACATCACGAAATATGGAGATCTTGAACTGTTTTGTAACACGGTTTTTTTGTTTTAAGGAAATTTCATAAAATGACACCTTAGGTCAACTCATAAATCTTCGTAGTTAACGTCACTTGGAACCTCTAAAAAACTTAACAAACACTAATAGTAACTTGGAGATTACTTCTAAACAGTTAACTAAATTTTTCAAAGTACCGATTAATCACTCAAAATCCATATCGTGTACGAGAACCTGTCGTTCCATACCTCCGATCTTAAGTCCTTAAAACACTTTGTCGTTGACTAGTCAGATTTTGAGTATACTGAATGGGTCTAGGGAATGATGAGTACGGTATTTTGTATCCGAGTCTCGGTGAGTTCCGTTCTCTTTATAACCTGTAAACTTTGTACGTAATTACTCATTCGACCCCGAACCCACTTTAGTCCTCGAAAATCTCGGGTTTCGATTATCAAAAATGACAGTTACTCAAAATCAGTTTACGACTGACAGACAAATCGTGACTACACATGTTTCTCTCATATAATTTGGTAATGCACGTAGTGTAGTCAGTTCAGGCTGAGACGTTGGGATACCGGGCGGTCCGAGGAGATAGGTACCCTAAGAAGTCCGTTCTTAGACCTCACCCAACGGTACGGGAGGAGGTCCCCTAGAAGAGTTGGATCCCTAGCTTTGACTGAGAGAACTTAAAGGACGTGACCGTCTGTCTAAGAAATAATGATCGTGGTGGACTCTTCGGGAGT
Source organism: Capra ibex (assembly GCA_006410555.1). NCBI lineage: Eukaryota > Metazoa > Chordata > Mammalia > Artiodactyla > Bovidae > Capra > Capra ibex. Next base: position 84,497,646 of record SJYO01052474.1, on the reverse strand, counting down.
GGCATGGTAATCCTCGTTAATATTATTACCTCTATACAGTACATGAACTGCCAAAGTCTGATGTTTAACATATCTCATTAACTTAGTTTTAACCTAACATCTGGGACAACTAAACCCCACTGAAAATTCCTAATGTTCTAGACCATCCAGTCCCCAAACTAAACTAAGAAAGGAAGGTATACGAACTCAACGGGGACTTAAAGTCGAAGTCCGAAAACAAAAGAAAACCCCAACCACATGGGAGACCGTACACCCTGGACTCAAAGGACTGGTCCCTAGCTTGGGTACGGAGAACACCATCTTCGCACCTCAGAATTGGGGACCTGGTGGTCCCTTAGGAGGTTGAAGTCCAAGAACAAACAACGAGGTAATATTAATTGGCCTCTCACAATAGATGGAAACAGTCATTTTAAACCTTTACCTTTTCTATTATGTTCGAGTCGTCGAAAATACTTCTTTTTATAAGACTCGAGTTGTTTAGAGTCTGTCCTTTAATAAAATTTGTAGGGTTCGTACTCTGTAAAGAGCACGAATTACCAACTAAGGATCGTTTATACACGAGGGAAGGAAGATCCCAAGTTCCTCTGTCTCGATATATATAAAGGGACATTTTGTTTAAGAAACTTTTAAATTTTGTATTAAGACAAAGATGAAACTTTACCAGAGGGACCCTAAACGACACAAAAATTGACAGAGACAAAATTCCCTAAATTTATTTACTAGGATGTCTAGGTGGTCGTAACTGACTCTCCTTCCTTCTAACATTTGCGATCCTTGAAGCCAATGGTCAACTTTCGGGACAATATTGAGTTGACTCTTATTCTATCTGCAGTAAGGATTAACCGGACTACCCACTCTGTTCCCTATATTAAAACTTCGTCGAACCATCCGTCGCGTCCATCGCTGTCTGTTTTTTGGGGGTCTCCTTTTCCTTGGCTTCCGGAAACAACATACAGACTAGTCTGGAGGATCCTCTTTGTTCTTCCTTTATCTCTATGACCCTTTGGTTCAGTTACAACGTTTGTTCCGGACGACCCCCAGGGTCTCCTTCGACTCAAAGATTACTCTTCCGTCACCTGAGCCAATTCGTCTCACTGCGCGGAGGCGGGAAAGGGGGCTAAGCACAGGACCCTCTCAGAGTCACAGTTCGAGACCTCTCAACTCCCGCGGACCCTGACACGGGTTTCCCTTCGGATCTCCTCCGAATTTAATTTTGACTCAGACAGAGAAGAGACCCACTTTATCTTCCCTACTTTTTTATCTCACAATTATCTCAACCTGTTTCCTTCTTGGTTTCTGACCCTTTCCCTGACGATCCTCTTTCTCACTCTTTGGTCGGTTCGCGGTTCCTTCCTACTCGCAACGACTTTTCACACCTACTACCACAGTCTATAAGCCGTTTCCGTTTAGTCTTCTCAGGACCTTTCTTGGGCACTGCAAATGTTACTCCTTCCACAAAGAACTCACACACATCCCCTGACTACTCCCGACTTCTGGATCACGAAACTAACTTCCCTCTTCCCCCTCTTACCTCCCACTTTACGTTCGAGAAAAAAAACCCCCCCCCCAAGTACGGTGTACACCATAGAATCAAGGGACTGGTCCCTAGCTTGGACACGGAGGTCAACCCTCGAACCACAGGATTGAGTGACCTGGTGGTCCCTTGAGACGTCCGTCAAGAAAACTCCCCACTCCGTCCCCTCCTTTCTTCTCATTCTTCTTTCCCGCTTTCACGAAACACTGTTGGATCTCCCCATCCTATCCCCACCCCACCCTCCCTCCAAGTTCTCCCTCCCGTATACACATATGAATATCGACTAAGCACAACAATATGTCGTCTTTGGTTGCGTTGTAAAATTTCGTTAATGGGACGTCTATTTTGATTTAAAATTTTTATTAGCGATATTGACCCTATATTCTTGCCCTTATTTATATCGATTGTACTAAAGACGACTATAAAAATCTGAAATAGAAGATGAGATACATGAAACTTTTAGTAAATATTCTAAATATTAAATAATAAGTTTTTTTAAATTTGATCATATCTCTTATGTACTGTTGAATCCTTATATCGGTATCATTCTCACCGATGTATAATACAAAATATACATTTTACGATACACACCATAATTATTTTCGTTATAATGACATTTTTTTAAGAACTTTTTATTCTTTTTTCATCGTTTTAAAGTCTACCGATTTCTTGTACTTTTTGTCGGGTTGTTTTACCCGTGTTTACCGGTTATTCTTGTGCCTTTTCCTTTTTGTTCCTCTTTCCCATTTGCACAAAAACTACAAAACCGAAATTTGATTTACCCTTCCTCGACTCACACACGTATCTAATATTATTTCCTCGGTCATTTTTCCCTCTCTCCTTAACTAATCTCTTAGTGAATGTTACATAAGACCTACGTCTTTAAACTCCATGAGAGAAAAGAGACAGTGAACTTGAAATAAACGTACAGGGACTACTAACCAGAACGGGAAAGAATAAGACTATCATATATCCAGACTTTAGTAACAAAAGGAGTGGCCGAAACAGAGTAAAACCTGAATCTGTATACTCTTGTACTTTCACAATCAACGAGTCAATACCGGCCGAGAACGATCGGGTACCTAACATGGGTGGTCTGAGGATACAGGTACCTTAACAGGTCCGTTCTTATGACCTCACCCAACGGTAAAGGAAGAGGTCCCCTACCCTAACTTGGGTCCAGAGGATGTAACGTCCGTCTATAAGAAATGGTAGACTCGGTCGTCCCTTCGGGTACTCTTGTACTAGGAAGAATTTATAGAGAAGCGGAAAATAAACACAGGAAATTTTTAAGTCTATGTAATAACTTGAAAGACACACCGGGTAACCAAAGAGAAGAACCGGTTACAAAGAAGAATCCTAAACTTTTATTGTTGTTAAATACACTTAGAAGATAAAAAACTACGACGGATAGAGAACCATTAATCCCAGTACTATATTTCGAATATAAATAACTTGTGACCCAATTCGGACCAAAAGAGTAGACACTTTCATCCCGACTATTACTTTAACCAAAGTGTACCAAAACTTCTCACAGATACTTACTTACGGAAACCTCACAGATATTGACACAGAGTGTACAATTTACTTACAACCGGTAATGAAAAAAGAAACAAAGATAATTGTCATGATCTTTTCGAAACTTTACTCCAATGAAAGAACAGAATGTCTACATCTTTGACTCCAGGCATTTCAAACTCATTGAACAGGTGCTAACGTACCGAGTCACTGCCTCGACCAGTCAGGTTGACGTCTCGGTTCAAGAATTAAAAATAGAGGAAAGTAAAACGTCCCACACACTCCCTTCATAAACCTTCAGACAAAAGAATTTTAGATACGATAGCCCTGAAGCCCCACCAAGTCACCTATTCTAATACGCGAGGGTTACGTCCCCCAGGATCAAGTCGGGGACCAGTCCCTCGATTCGAGTGTGTACGGTGTCGATCCGCGAGTGTACGACGTCGATTCTGGACCGTGTCGGTTTATTTACTTATTTATTTCTTTTTATAAAATTTTGTAGATACAATAGGTACTAGTGAGATAAGAAACAATTACTAGTTGCGATCCCCATGAATCGGTAAAAAGGGGGTACTAAGAATATAGAAAGGAGACCCAGTAAAAGTAAATAGTAAACATAAGAGGTGATAAGACCCGTTGAGATGTCACTGTGGTATCAATAAAAAGGGACACAAAGTGGGTTCACCAAATACCGGAAGGTTTATCATCCACGGACGTACTTTGTCTTGAGAGTGACAAGGGAAAACAAAAGATAACCCATGCAAATAAAACCTGTTCCAAAGGTAGAGTAACGTGGGAAAAGTAACACTTGGTGTCTGGTTCCAAAGTACCGGGGTTACAGAGAATGGTGAAAATTTTTTAAGAAAAGTATACCGTCTGTATTGAGGGTTAGACGGTCGTGGAAATGTCGGGAAAATAGGAAGAGTATTTATTACCTCGTTGATTATACCATCATTCTTAACATGGAATTGTTTTATTTTACGAAAGTTTATCCAAAAACTCATTTAGTCTTTGAGTCATGGGAACTTGGAGATGAGTTTCACATAAGGGTCGTGGTCGATACTTACATCCAACCGTAAGGTTGGATCTTGATTCTCCTCTTTTGCTAAGAGATATGGACAATGTAGGAAACTTTCAGAACAGTTTCAAAGTACCCGGAACAAGAATATAAATCAGTGAAGGAAAACACAATCATAGATTCGTCTACGGAAAAAACTTATATAAACAAGCGGTCAAAAGTCCACTGCACTAATTAAGGTTTAGTAAAAATCTTACGAACTGTACTGGACTCGATTGAACCGTAACGGAGTAAACAATTTTGTCTTCGAACGAATTAGTTATTCCGGACCTCTCTTGTTGAAGTGAACTTCATTAAAACGGATTATTCATACGAACACACCTACTACGAGGTAGTGTTTGTGTCAATGACTTCGATGCACGTTCGAGTCAGTGAGTCGACACAAACTGAGAAACACTTGGGGGACCTAACATCGGACGGTCCGAAGAGACAGGTACCTTAAAAGATCCGTTCTTATTACGTCACTAAACGGACCACCGAGTCTACCATCTCTCAGATGGATGTTACACCCTCTGGACCCAAGCTAGGGACCCAACCCTTCTAGGGGACCTCTTCCTTTACCGTGGGGTGAGGTCATAAGAACGGACCTTTTAGGGTACCTGTCTCCTCGGACCATCCCATGTCAGGTACCCCAGCGTTTCTCCGCCTGTGTTGACTCGGTGAAGTGAAGTGAAGAGGCCCCCTAGAAGGGTTGGGTCCCTAGTTTGGACGTAGAGGACGTAACTATCTGCCTAAGAAATGGCGACTCGGTGGACCCTTCGACACGACTTCGACTGTACCGGTCTAAAGATACATCTCTCTCACAATCATCGATGAATCATTAATCGGACATATCAAAATAAAGGGAAATATACACAGTTTTGAAAAGGGAACATATATAAGTATATCGTATAATTATATGTCTATGAGTATAGTCAAGTCAAGTCAGCGAGTCAGCAGAGGCTGACAAACGCTGGGGTACTTAGCGTCGTGCGGTCCGGAGGGACAGGTAGTCGTTGAGGGTGTCAAGTGAGTCTGAGTGAAGGCAGCTCAGGCACTACGGTAGGTCGGTAGAGTAGGAGCCAGTAAGGGAAGAGGAGGACGGGGGTTAGGGAGGGTCGTAGTCTCAGAAAAGGTCACTCAGTTGAGAAGCGAACTCCACCGGTTTCATGACGTCAAAGTCGAAATCGTGGCAAGGAAGGTTTCTTTCGGGTCCCGACTAGAGGAAGTCTTACCTGACCAACCTAGAGGAACGTCAGGTCACCTGAGAGTTCTCAGAAGAGGTTGTGGTGTCAAGTTTTCGTAGGTAAGAAACCGCGAGTCGGAAGAAGTGTCAGGTTGAGAGTGTAGGTATGTACTGGTGTCCTTTTTGGTATCGGAACTGATCTGCCTGGAATCAGCCGTGTCATTACAGAGACGAAAAGTTATACGAGAGATCCAACTAGTATTGAAAAGAAGGTTCCTCATTCGCAGAAAATTAAAGTACCGACGTCAGTGGTAGACGTCACTAAAACCTCGGGGGTTTTTATTTCAGACGGTGACAAAGGTGACAAAGGGGTAGACAAAGGGCACTTCACTACCCTGGTCCACGGTACTAGAAGCAAAAGACTTACAACTCGAAACACATATATATACTTTTCTTTCACGTTTCTCCAACGTCATTTCTAAAAGAAACTTTCAACTTCTTTCACCTCAACTGTCCAACTTTCTATCCATGTCCAAATATCGGGACTCATCATTTTAAAGAAGTGACTTTTGAACACAGAGTCGAAGAGTAGACTATGAAAGAATAACATAGCTCAACCTCAGTAAGGTAGATAGGTTTTTACTCAATTAGAAAGATAAAAAAGTTCAGAGGACATATTAACTCAGTATGAAAGAGGAAGTCAAGTCAAGTCAAGTCAGTGAGTCAACACAGACTAAGAAACACTGGGGTACCTGACGTCGTGCGGTCCGAAGGGACGGGTAGTGGTCGAGGGCCTCGAATGAGTTTAAGTACAGGTAGTCCAACCACTACGGCAGGTTGGTAGAGTAGGAGACAGTAGGGGAAGAGGAGGACGGAAGTTAGAAAGGGTCGTAGTCCTAAAAAAGGTTACTCAGTCAAGAAGTGTAGTCCACCGGTTTTATAACTCATTCGATAGTCGCATTACTAACTTACGAACGAACTAATTAGGACAGGAGAGTTATTTCAATTATCGGAGTCTAATAATCACCAAACCTAGAGAAAAAACTGCATCTGACAATGATTTCAGGAACCCCTTAAACAACGGCACAACGAAGACAAAGCACAAAACCAAAAGACCAGTCCTCTGTACACCCTAGAATCGAGAGACTGGTCCGTAACCCGGACGTAGGGGACGTAACCTTTCACTTGATAATTGGTAACCTGGTGGTTCCTTCAGGAGTACCAACCCTACAAATTCTAGTCCCAATTTTTCTTCTTTTATTCGTTACAAGTCAAGTCACGTCAGCGAGTCAACACAGGCTGAGACGCTGGGGTACCTGACGTCGTGCGGTCCGGAGGGACAGGTAGTAGTTGAGAACCTCAAAAGAGTTTGAGTACAGGTAACTCAGTTTACTACGGTAGGTCGGTAAAGTAGGAGACAGTCGGGGAAGAGGAGGACGGAAGTTAGAAAGGGTCGTAGTCCCATAAAAGTTTACTCAGTCAAGAAACGTAGTCCACCGGTTTCATAACCTTAAAGTGGAAGTCGTAGTCAGGAAGGTTACTTGTGGGTCCTGACTAGAGGAAATCCTACCTGACCAACCTAGAGGAGCGTCAGGTTCCCTGAGAGTTCTCAGAAGAGGTTGTGGTGTCAAGTTTTCGTAGTTAAGAAGCCGTGAGTCGAGAGAAATATCAGGTTGAGAGTGTAGGTATATACTGATGACTTTTTTGATATCGAAACTGATCTACCTGGAAACAACCGTTTCATTACAGAGCGTAAAATTATACGACAGATCTAACCAGTATGGAAAAGAAGGTTCCTCGTTCGTAGAAAATTAAAACACCGACGTTAGTGGTAGACGTCACTAAAACCTCGGTGGTTTTTATTTCAGTCGGTGAAAGGCGACAAAGGGGTAGACAAACGGTACTTCACTACCCTGGTCTACGGTACTAGAATTAAAAGACTTACAACTTAAAATTCGGTTGAAAAAGTGAGAGGAGAAAGTGAAAGTGGTCTTCCGTGAAATCAAGAAACGAAAGACGGTATTCCCACCACAGTAGACGTATAGACTCCACTAACTATAAAGAGGGTCGTTAGAACTAAAGTCGAACACGAAGTAGGTCGGGTCGCAAAGAGTACTACAGGAAACGTATATTCAATTTATTCGTCCCACTGTTATATGTCGGAACTGCATGAGGAAAGGGTTAAACCTTGGTCAGACGACAAAGTACAGGTCGAGATTGACAACGAAGGACTGGTCGTACATGAAAAAGAAATTTATAAACACATAAATTTTTGTTTCTTTGTTCCTTTCCATTAGGACGCACAACGGACACACGACACTCGTGTCCTCCAATCAAAAGGTCATAGGCAAAGGTAACACTACAACACATAAATCACAATACAACACGGCGGGACCCAGGAGTAACGGCGTGTCCGAAAGAGATGAACGTCACGCGTCTCCGACGTGAAGGACCGCCACACATCCGCAGAATGACACCGCCGAAGAGAGCACCGCCTCGGACCCGAGAACCGTACGTCGACAGTCATGACCACCCCGTACGCCGAACCAACGAGACGTCGCACACCCTGGGAGGCCCTAATCCCTACTTTGGACGGAGGGGACGGAACCGTCCACCTGAGAGTTGGTGTTCTATTGGTCCCTTTCAGAATGACATTAAAATTATATCACTGAAAGGTAAAAAAATTTGTTCTCATATTTATAATATTTTCTTCTCCTACCATCTGTTGATGATTCACTTATCTATAGACATCCATAATCTGTCTTCGTAAATCCATACACACAAATTAATGGGTTCAACGTCTACATGATAAAAAATTTGAGTAACCTTCCATTGTATAACGTGATCCACTTCAGAGTAAATAAAAGACCCGATCCTAAACATTTGTGCTGCGACAGTACCTTCTCAAGGAGTCGACCTACTGATGACTACTAAAGGGTAGACGAAGTCAACCTTCTCAGTACCGTCAATATAAGTAGGGAGTAAAATCTACTTTTGGGTCGTTTATAAATCAACGAAAACTCATATAACAACAAGTCAGCGAATCAGACAGGTTGAGAAACCCTGGGGTACCCGACGTCGTGTGGTCCGAAGGGACAGGAAATAATAGAGGACCTCAAACGAGTCCAAGTACAGGTGACTCAGCTACTACGGTAGGTTGGTACAGGAGGAGACGACGGGGGAAGAGGAGGACGGGAGTTAGAAAGGGTCGTAGTTCCAGAAAAGGTCACGTAGTCGAGAACATCCTTTGGGCTCTCACCCTCAAAGAATGAATATATTTCACAAGAGAGTCCTCTCGACTACAGTACAGGACAGATGGCACCAAAGGATCAAATCAGGAACAGACTCTATCAACTGAAACAGGTAAGTACACACGTCGTAATAACCTCGGTCTGAGGTACTTTCGGTGCTCTGTACTAAAGAGGAGTCTTACCGATTTAACAAAGTAGAGTGACTCATCTTTAATCTAAAGAATAATCTTCATCTAAACCACCCGCTCAGAATTACAATGACTTACCATTAACTTCTAGAACAGTCAAAGGAAATGAGACATCGTGGTTTGGATCGTTTTGTCTACGACACACATCTCTTTCCTACGATTGCAGGACAAACTACCACTATTTGTGTGCAATAACGAACCTTTCGGAACTTTCAGCGTATTAACCTAAATTGTCTAACATAAGTCGAAAGAAAGAGTAGTGTCACGTCTAAGCGATGGTTTATACAATATCAAGACATATCTAAACACCGATATCATAAAGTTAAGATCTTTACATAATTATAAACAACAATAAACCAGCGATACAGGTTGAGAAAACGCTCAGGTACCTGACATTGGGTGGTCCGAGGAGACAGGTACCTTAAAGGGTCCGTTCTTATGACCTCACTTTTTTTTCTTTCTTATGACCTCACCCAACAGTACGGGAGGAGCTCCCCTCGAAGAAAGGACCTCTACATTCTTTGGTTGAACGTAGAGAACATAACCGTCCGCCTAAGAAATGGCGATTCGGTGGACCCTTCGATACAATATAAATCATACAAAATTAAATACAACTATTGACATAAGTAAAATATCAGACAAAAATTAGAGACAAATATAGTACCTCTATATAAATTATCTGAATATTCGAGACAATTAAATGGAAACAACCAATCCTTATTTTTACGCATAACTTGTGTCCCTCGAGTCGGGTGACGAGACACTACTGAATCTCTCCACCCTACCCCACTCTCCAACCCTTCCTCCGAGTTCCCCCTCCCCTGTATGTAAATGAGTGACGACTAAGTACAACAACATACCGTTTTTAGACACGTTGTAACAATTCGTTAATAGGAGGTTAATTTTTTTAAAAATTACATATAAATTGAAATCTTCGGATAAGCGAAGAAAGTTTCGAGATGGGACTTTATACATCCGTCTATTACTTCTATGACGACAGATTATTCTAGTCCATAGACTAATGACCAAGTCAAAACATCCGTTGAGCCGTAGACGAAAAGAACGGAATACAGGAGGACGAAGGGATCAAAGAAGAGAGACACGAAACTTACACGGAGGGGCGACGGGGGGGTGGGGACGACCATGGGGAAATCGTAGAAATACTACCAAGGGAAATACATTCGCCGAACGGAGGAGAAAAAGGTACAGGTGTAAGATAGGGTAGAAGTTCAGGATAAGTACAATACTCACAAGGGACCGAAGACTGTTCTACGAGAGAACCTTATTTGAAGTTAATACAATGACATTCCCGAAGGGACTATCGAGTCACCATTTAGACGGACGTTCCGTCCTCTGCGTCCTCTGTGACCAACCTAGGGACCCAGCCCTTCTAGGGGACCTCTCCCCGTACCGTTGGATGAGGTCATAAGAACGGACCTCTTAGGGTACCTGTTTCCTCGGACCGCCAGTTGTCAGGTATCCTAACGTTTCTCAACCTGTCCTGATTTCGTCGACTTGTGTGTGTACAATAAGATTCGAGAGAAAACTGACCCGGAACTGAAACGGTGAGGGAGGGGTTGGGATCGGGGCAGGAACGGTCCGGACGGACTGGGTCAAAATCGTTCCTAGGACGATTCAGTCAAATCTCTTTTAGGGGGGTGGGAACTATGGACTACCGAGACCTGACAAAAATCGTCCTTAGAATTATCTAGTCAACTCGTTCCAAGGGAGGAGGGGAACTACAGAGGAGAATCATTAAAAGACAGGTAGACGAGAAACCGATATTTTTGGGTGGACAACAACGACATAAGTTTCAACTTGGTATAGAGACAAAGGTGACAACCTTGTCAGGACTAATTTTAGAATTGAAAATTTCGTTTATAGTCTTATCAAAAAAGGAAGAAACAGTATTAAGTCAACGACGGAACGAGCTGTCGAGGAAACGGAGTATACATGCACCGTATAAGAGCACACACATATGGAATAAGAAGTCGTGAACAATATCGTGATTATTATCTACGAATTATTTCTGACTGAAGGGACCACCGAGTCTGCCATTCGCAGACAGATGTTACACTCTCTGGACCCAAGCTAGGGACCGAACCCTTCTAAGGGACCTCTTCCTTTACCGTTGGGTGAGGTCATGAAGAACGGAACTTTTAGGGTACCTGCCTCCTCGAACCACGTCCGATGATAGGTACCCCAGCGTTTCTCAGCCCGTGTTGACTCGCTGAAGTGAAAGCTGAAGTGAATTATTTCTAATTGATACACCCCGAAGGGACCACCAAGTCACCGACTTTGAGGTACAAGGGTCACATGCCCCAGACCAAGTTACGGACCGGCCCCTTGGTCTAGTGTACGGTGCTCACTTTCTAGAGCGTACGGTGTTCATTCTGGACTACGTCGGTTTATTCACTTTATAAAATTTTTCATCCATTACAAACCCCTGTACAAATCCTTACGACAGTCGTCCGAGAAATTTATACTGTTCTCTGCATCTGTAAACCGAGAACATGTCTCTCTAAACATCAGTCCTGAATTCAAGACAGAAGTTCATGTGTAAACTAATAGCACCCAGAGGTAAGAAGACTCTAGTACGTAGACCGAAGTACCTCAATTTATACGATCTTACAGAAAGGACCTCCACTGAATTCACTAAGAAAAGACAGTGACCCAACCTCGTGGGGGCCTTCTGACTTAAGGTCAGTCCGACTGAGCCTTGTTGACACGGGGCATCCAAGACGGGGTACAACGTCAGCCTGGGTATATGAGAGAGGCATAAGTCCGGAGATAACGAACCGATCGTCTCAATGAAAATAGTCATTTAGTGTCATGTCCATAGTACTCTAAAGTACTTGATTTCCTCATGACCCTGGTAAATGAAATTTTCCTTTTACACCCAAACAAGTTTGAACTCCGAAGGACCCAAGAATGACGTCGGGTAGGTCATTTTATTACTAAAAATTTGATTTCGCTTTTTCATCTACTGTTTCATACCATCGTGTGGTGAATATTTTCAGATGTTATCCCCTTTTTTCAGATCTGTTATGAAAACAATTTCTTAAATAGTGACTTAATGACCCTAATAACAACTACATTTAAAAAAGGGACATAAAAGGTTGATAAGAGACTATTCGTACTATTAATCCAATTCTGAATAATTACGGTAAGATTTCATATAACTAAATAAAACTATTATAAATGTTTCGTAATCTTTTGTGTCTTTTATTACTACAACGAAACTCTCCTTCATTGTATTCACAGAATTCATTGTATTCATTGTATTCGTCTCACGTAGACAACTTCCCTCTTATACTCCGACACCCGGTGTACGGAAATAAGACTTCAAATGCGAAAGTAATAACGATGAGGTGTCTCTTAAATACTTATACCCGGAACTGCAGATCAGAGGATCCAGGTTAAACACCTGGATGACGAAGATTAGACACGGAGTCAAAGAAATATTTGTACCTCTATTGTTATCATAGATGGTGTGTTTCCACCACAGCACTGGTTTAATCACATTTATTTAAGGAACAGGGTCCGGACGGTATCAATTCCATGACACCCATGGAATTGTTATGCTCATAAATTGTGCTTACGATAAAAATTCAACTTCTGTCGATAGAACTAAAATTTGAAAGACCGTCATATTTTTCAGTGAAATAAGGTTTAGTCCGACTGACTAAATATGAGAGAACTATCCTAAACTTTCATTCTGATCGTATCTAGCATCGTATAGTCAAAAATAATTTCAGAAAGAAACACATCAGTCAAAGGGACCACCGAGTCTACGATTTCTTAGACGGACGTTACGTCCTCTGGGTCTAATTTGGGGACCCAACCTTTTTAGAGGACCTTTTCCCTTACCGATGGGTGACGTCATAAGAACGGACTTCTTAGGGTACCTGTCTCCTTGGACCGCCCCATGTCAGGTACTCCACCGTTTCTCAACCTGTGCTGACTCGTTGATTATAAATTACAAAATTTTATAAATTATAATAAATGATTATAAATTATAAATTAGTCAAAAAGGGGTTGCATACTTAGTTATATTTGAGACTAGAAGTCGTACATATCCAACCAATAAAAGTTGTAATATCAGTCCTCTTAGTAAAAAAATGAAACTCTGAAATGAACGGATTTTTCGTTAGGTCAACTCACAGTGAAAATAAAGATCCTCACGTCAGAGAATCTATTAAGCACTACGACATCGTAAAAACAGGATAGTAAAAACAGTATTTCTGTTCAGTTTAATCTATGCAAACCGAAACGAACTATAAAAACATTTTAAAGTATATTTTCAATAAATTGTTACTGTCTAAAAGATATTAATACTTTCATTCTGTAAAAGTGACCTCGTTTAATTTTAGTGAGTATTAGAGAAACTGAACTATATTCAGAAGATGACGAAATTGGTTCAACGTCACATAAATATTATTAAAAGAAACAACTAAGAAGTACCAGACAGTGTCGGTTTGGTTTTTTTCTTTTGTCATCGAACGACAGAACAAACATTGTCTTCGACCTTCACACCTCCCCACACACACACACATGTGTGCGCAGAAATAATCTTACCCTTTTACCCAACGCTGATCAGACTTGAGACTTATGGGGACGGAATTACCGAGAGGACCCGACGAAATTAACAAATTAGGACAACAAGGTTTGAAGTGAATTAAAACATTCCGACACAAACTTACCTTTTATGTTCTAGAGACACCAATGGTAATGAACCGTTACTCATAAACCCCTGAGGAGTCTCAGAGAACCACTTAGTCACTACCCGAAAAACCGGGTAGAGTAAATTGAAGAAACCTCTACGCAAAAAGGACTCTCGTCTTCGAACTGGAGAGAGAATCCTACGACTTGTACATACAGAAAGGATCTCCTCCCCCTTGTAAATACTGAGAGGAGCTCTTTACTCTTATAGTACAAAATCTGTATGGAAACTTGATCCTTCGAACTTTACGATACTCAATCGTAGTCTGAAGTAGTAGAAAAGAAATTAGGGTCGAGTACATTACTTACTGAGTAACAGTAAGACTACGACATCAATCTGAAAGATTTTTAACACTTAATAAAAATAAAAATCTATATAATTGTCATATTCTATAACAATAACGAGTCAACGATTCAGTACAGACTGAGAAGACGACGGGGTACTTGACGTCGTGTGGTCCGAAGGGACAGAAAACGATAGAGGGACTCAAGCAACTTTTTATATTCTCTACGGTACATTCTTAATAGGTCCTTTATCATTCATTAGGTTCTATCCATAGTAGTTCTTTATACAGGGAAAGAAAAGACGAAAAAACCCTCGTAAAAGATACCCTTTTTTTTTTTTTTCGATGACTTCTATTTTTAGCAAAACTTCACCGTTGAACTAGAGTCTTCTTCTTTTACACTAAAAAGATCTTTACATTTTACGTTGGAAAGGTTTCTGGAGTCATTATACAAAGGATTCTGTTCACAAGAACTTTCACCCCGATCTCTTTTTGTTTCGCTTTTTTGGGAAGACGACGAAGAAAAACAAGGAACTAGAAGGGTAGAACGGGATTAAGAATCAAAAGTAGCTATACACACGTATATCTACATACAAATCCCTATACTTGACGTCATGCAATTTCTACTTTTGAATTTCTTGACTAATTATATCAATGGAAGTTTAGAGTCAGAGTTTTGAGGAGCATTATTTAATGTAACTGAATGCAGAACACTTTGGGAGGGTAGAGTAGTTCATTTGTCAAGAGGTCATTGAAGTCCTCATCACATTGGTTGATGGAAATGTAGACACCTACAGGACCCGTAACAAAGGTTCGAAGAACGGAAAAGAACTATTCAATTAAGAAAGTAAGGAACAGAAACTATTTAAACGAAATGAAAAAAAACTGTTTCTTGAATGGAAACAACTAATACGTAAATTCAACGAACTATGACAGAATACATATGAAACCGACCATTAGAGGAGTCCATGATATACGACCATTGAAAAGCGAGCGGGGTCTTACCAAGGAACGTTAACCTCCATAAGGTCTTCTTATGACTCTACACATGTCACCAAACGAGATTTTGAGACCTTCCAATTGCATAGTTGTGCCCACTATTTTTAGAGAGTTTTCGGTTGTGTGCAGTTCTATTGGTGTTATGTTAGGTCGAGTTACTCCCTTCCTCTCCTTCGTAATTATTAAGTCCTTTTCGAGTCCAAACTACAAATGTATGTTTTCTACGATAACCCCATCTTTATTCACGTCAATGAGATACAAAACGACTGTAGTATTATGACCCTTCTCAAGCAAAATTCGGGGTTTCACGTTTCGTTTGCATCCTCAGTCAATTTATTAGTCTACAGAGTCCTTCAGACTAGCATGATACCAAGAGACTCCCTAAGACTAAATCCCAGACTCTACAGACACAGTGTCTGAAAATTTCTTTAACCCTCAACTCTACCAGGGTAGTAACGATCAGTAGAAACTCCTAGATACCCTTTAACCCCTCTGTCATCGTCGGAACTCGACAGGTCTACAAGTGTTTCTTCTACCTGTGCCAGGAGGAATGGGAACACACGTAAAAACGTAAGGGGAAGGAGGTCGACTTTTAAATCCCGTCTACCAGGTGAGTCTACTAAAGACTCATTCAGTTTTCTCTTCCTTTTTATCACAAAGTCCTCAAGTACACCTCTTCCGTCACCGTGGGGTGAGGTCATGAGAACGGACCTTTTAGGGTACCTACCTCCTCGGACCATCCGACGTCAGGTACCCCAACGCTTCTCAGTCTGTGCTGACTCGTTGAAGTGAAATTGAAAAGTGAAAGGACGTAATCTCTTCCTTTACCGTGGGGTGAGGTCACAAGAACGGACCTCTTAGGGTCCCTGCCCCCTCGGACCACCCGACGGTAGATACCCCAGTGTGTCTCAGCCTGTACCGACTTCGCTGAATCGTCGTCGTCGTCGTCGTCGTCGTCGTCGTCGTCGTCGTCGTCCTCAAGTATTTTCTAATACAGTATGGATTTATCGAAATTAAGGAGAAAAACTCCTCTATCAATTCGATCACTTGATCTTGTGACATTTACGACCTATAGACGAGCAAAAAGGTTGTACTCATTTACAAGACTAATACAAGACTAACCATCCAATCTCTCGTTGTCTGTCAACTCATTAGACGACAAAGACCACCATCTAAATTTTGTCCCACCATTCTCACCATCCGAAAGCTCATGAAGAAAATATTCCATTTCCCAACGGAGTAAGTAAGGGGTGACTTGTGACACATGATCTACGTTTAAAAGGTTTTGTCAGGTCACCCTCTCCATCTTCCAGTCGCATCACCAAACCCTGTCTCACCGGCACCCCTCCTTCCCGACCCAATCTCTCAGACTTTCCCCTTTCCCTTCCTTCTTCCCCTCTCTCTCTCTTCCTCTTCTGTCAGTCACTTCGGTCCAGGGGGGTCTCCCCTGCCCTACCTACAGTTCTCACAGCACAGTTTCTCGTGACGGGGCCCGTGAAGAAACTATCGAAGGTCACCGATTCTGAGGTGTGCGGGTTACGTCCCCCGACCCAAGGAAGGGACCAGTCCCTCGATCTAGGGTATACGGTGTTGATTCTCAAACGTACCGATTTTGACTTTCTACGGTGCACGGTGTCGATTCAGAACCGTGTCGGTTCATATATATCGTGTGTGTGTGTATACACACATACATACATATATATATTAAAAAAAAAATTCATGACGAGACCCGGAGTAGGACAAGCCACAAAGGTGAGACGAAGTCTACTCCTGTGTATCTGGTTACCCCCCGGTCCCGAACAGTTTTGGTCCTGACTTAAATCTCGTCTGCACTTTCCACACTCGTCAACCAACGACGACTGTTCAACCTTATAATAATCCCTATCTAGTTTGAGGACTTTCCCGAAGGAACCACCGAGTCTATTATTTCTCAGACGGACGTTACGTCCTCTGGGTCCAAGTTAGGAACCCAACCCTTCTAGGGGACCTCTTCCCGTACCGTTGGGTGAGGTCATAAAAACGGACCACTTAGGGGTACCTGTCTTCTCGGACCACCCGACGTCAGGTACCCCAGTGTTTCTCAACCTGTACTGAATCGCTGACTTCTTTTCGTCGTTCCTACAAAGATTGTTTATACCTACGATCTTGGGGTAGGGTGTGGTCAATTTAGTTCCTACCCCGGTCCGTAACACCTTTAGTTGGGACTTATAAATAACCTTCCTGACTACGACTTCGACTTCGAGGTCATGAAACCGATGGACTACGGGTCTCCGTTGAGTAACCTTTTCTGGGACTACGACCCTTCCTAACTTCCGCCCTCCTCTTCCCTCGCTGCTTCCTACTCTGCCAACCTACCGTAGTTGAGTTGTCTGTACTCAAACTCGTTTGAGACCCTCTACCACTTCCCGTCTCTTGGGACCACACGACGTCAGGTACCCCAGCGTTTCTCAGCCTGTACTGACTCGTCGACTTGTTGTTGTTCAGCCAAAAATTTACCTCGGTCTCCACTCTGGGACATGAAACCAGAGAACACGTCGGCGACCCGACCGGGATCGGGTGAGGTCCGGAACAGAGTGCGCGCGTCACCACCGAAGCGACTCATTGCCGGTTCTGTGGTCGGGAAGAGGTGGACGAAGGTTCTCCGGTGGTCCTACCTGAACGGAGACGGAGTGTGCCGTCCACACCCCAGACCGACGAGTGACGAGCTTTCGGTCACTTCTCCGGTCCAACCTCCTTTCCTTGAAACGAAAAAAAGCCTACGGACGTTGACCAGGTTTCCGGCTGACAGGGGGTGAGGGTGTCGAGCGACTGTCAGCCACGTGTCTCTAAAATATCTGTCTCCCTTCCAGAGGTACGTCTTTGTCGAGACCGTCGAAACTGTCGGTAGAAGTTCAACCAGCGACCCCAGATTGGTCACAGGAAACCAACAAAATCCAAGTCAGGATCCCAGTCGAACGAAGACAAAAAAAGGTGAAGTGCCTTAACACCGTCGAACACAGTACCCACCTCAGACCAGTAGTACCTCAATTGACAAAGTCGGACCACCTCCAAAGTCATAGATATTCTGTCGAGTGTCCTACACTGAGTCTCCTTGATTTCGGAAACTTTTCGATAACGGGAACTCTTCCTTGGTTTCCAGGAACTGAAATTACTTATAGAACAATAATAAACGAGAGGAAACTGACAAAAGGAAACAAAGACAAAAGAGTGAAGAGACTGATATTTAAATAGGAAACCGACTTCAAAAAGGTATCCGTTTTCCGTCTGACTCCTGTACCCCACGTTCCTGGTATCGCAAGACGAGGCAAAGTCGTGGTGACAAGCGATGTCGTGAGTCAGTCAAGTCAGCGAGTCAGTCCAGGCTGAGAAACGTTGGAGTACCTGGCGTCGTGCGGTCCGGAGGGACAGGTAGTGGTTGAGGGCCTCAGGTGGGTTTGGGTACAGGTAGCTCAGCCACTATGGTAGGTCGGTAGAGTAGGAGACAGCAGGGGAAGAGGAGAACGGGAGTTAGAAAGGGTCGTAGTCCCAGAAAACGTCACTCAGTCGAGAAGCGTAGTCCACCAGTTTCATAACCTCAAAGTCGAAGTCGTAGTCAGGAAGGTTACTTATAAGTCGTGATGGACACCATATATTGAAGGGCCAAAAGATAGACGACGAACCATTAGACAGACAGACGGACGGATAAATAGACAACGGTGTCGTGGTGGGCACCGTATGGCGAGGGAACGACAGTCGAGGGTCTGGAGTGCGGACATAAAGAATGAGGCAGAGGAGGAGACAGGGAGGGGGGTGGGAAGTCTGAGAAAAGTACAGTAGATCTAGATCTTGTATTAAGAGACTAAGACGGAAAAAGAATCACAAAAGAAATGAGGACGAAAATGTCTTTTGACCGACAGAACTCTAATAACGAAGGGAACTTGAGGAGGTTGTTAAGTGTGCAAAAATACAGATCGAATCTAAAAACATGACTCTAGGTCTGAGTGTTTATGGTTACAAAGGGAATACAGACGCGAACCAGCGAAGATCTGACGAAAGGGGGGTTTACCTGAGAACCTAGAGACAGATTTAGAGAAGACATCAAAGGGAACGGAGCCATGTGTATGCAGATAGGTGCGTCTGAAACTTCAGTCCTGTACACCTTAGTAGGAAGTGGTGAACGGGATGTGGGTTAGGTCAGATACGAATATCGGACAACTTAGACAGAAGTCTTATGACAAAAGGAGAACGGTCACGAGACCAAGAACCACCGCTCGTAGAAAAGGGACCTAGTGACGTGAGTGACGGGGTGGAGGGAAGAGCGACGAGGGAGTCAACCCAAGGAAGTCAGAAAAGAGGTGTGGTATCACTCCCTCGACGTCCGTGCATTAAATTAGTACGAGAGAGAAAAGACTTCTCAGGGGTCACCCCAAACAAAATTAGTCCGGAAAGACACCGAGAATTCCTGGCGACACTAGCTCGAGAGGACAGGAGGAGAGGTGCAAGGGGGTAAGTGCGTGGCATGGGTGGTCACTGTTGTTCGGAGTCGGTGAGAAAGAATATAAAAACAAATTACGTAACACAAGAGACGGAGACCCGAAAACATGTCCAACAGGGTAGACGGACCTTATAAGAAGTGAATGAGAAGATATAAAGAACAAAGTCGAGTTTACAGTCAGTGTGAAAGTCTTTTAGGAAGAGATTGACAGATTTTATCCAATAAAAAATTTTCTTTTTGACTCCATGTCAGTTAAATGTCACAAAATCCATATGTTTCACTAAGTCCATATGTATACATATATAGGAAAAAATCTAAGAAAAGGGCAAAATCCAACAATCTTCTATCACTTATATCAAGAGACACGACATGTTATCTAGAAATAACGAATAGATAAAATAAATATCGTCAAACATAGACAATTAGGGTTAAGGATTAAATAGGGAGGGGATGAAAAAGGAAAACCTTGGTATTCAAACAAAAGACGATCAGATAAGACGTTCATCCTCTTCCGTTACCGTTGGGTGAGGTCATGAGAACGGACCTTTTAGGGTACCTGCCCCCTCGGACCACCCGACGTCAGGGACCCCAGCGCGTCTCAGTCTGTGCTGACTCGCTGAAGGGAAAGTGAAAAGTGAACGTCCGTAACCTCTTCCTTTACCGTGGGGTGAGGTCACAAGAACGGACCTCTTAGGGTCCCTGCCCCCTCGGACCACCCGACGGCAGATACCCCAGTGTGTCTCAGCCTGTGTTGACTCGATTAAGGGAAAGTGAAAAGGGAAAGTACGTAACCTCTTCCGTTACCGTTGGGTGAGGTCACAAGAACGGACCTCTTAGGGTCCCTGTCCCCTCGGACCACCCGACGGTAGATACCCCAGTGTGTCTCAGCCTGTGCTGACTTCGCTGAGTCGTCGTCGTCGCAAGACGCTCATTCGAGTAAACATAAAGACCATGTTATCCAAGAAACAGAAAAACACCGTACGACACTAAAGGAAGTACCGTAAATGGAGGTAAACATACCCAACACAAAAAATCAAAAATTTCTTGTATAATACCTTTTGATCTTCTCTGACCTCAAAAGTATTGAGGGGTACTACGGTAGGAACTGTCGGATACACAAAGTAGACAGAAGTAAGGAGGGTCAATAAAACTTTGTTTGGGATTTGTAGTAACATATAAAAGAGAAACTTTCTATTCTTGGAACAAAATTCTATTCGCGGATTAGTGTTATGGTAATAGTTTGTATTTTTAAAATCGTTAAAAATTTTAGTAGTTTATCAGTCACAATTTTAATCGAAACAACCTTAGTTCTACTGTAACGTTAAGTTACGTCAATCAACTATAGAGAGAGAAAATGCAACACCCGAAAGGGGGTGGAAAAAAAAGAACATTAAATAAACAACTTCTTTGTCCAAGGAAAGGGATATCAAAGGATATCAGATCTAAAAAGAGTGACATCGGGTTATTCTTTACCACAATAAACAAATTATTTCACAAGGAAACAGAGGAATTTTATTCCCTAATCTCATATGAACCAGTGTAAGTCTAACTTAACTAAGGTAACTCCACGTACTCGCGAGGGTAGTCCTCCGTGAATTATAGACCATCGGAAAAAAAAACACTAAAGTCGTCGACAATTGCCGCTATAAGCTTAAAACAGTAAGGGAGAAGTAAAAAGTGTGTTACGTAGAGATGTCTCTTTAAAGCGTATAGTCGACAGACTAGTGTGACTCATACCACACATACCGTACGAACGTACGGTTTCTTCTCAGTTTCGTTGAATCGTTGATTGGTCGACGATTTGTTTGTGGAAACTAATTGAATCGTTGTGAATCACATATCCTTCCATATACTTTTCCCTTCATTTACGAACCGTATAAGAGAAAATTGTCAAAAATTTGATTACTCACCCTAGGTATCATGAGATGTTTACATCGAGTACTCAAAGAGAATTTCAGAGTAATATCCCCTGCAGGGACCACCAGACCACCAATTCTGAAGTGGAAGGTTACATCCCTCACGTCCAAACTAAGGACCACTCCCTCCATTCTAGGATGTAAAAGAGTACCGGTTTTTTGACCTTGTATTTGTCGTCTTCGTCATCACATTGTTTAAGTTATTTCTGAAATTTTTACCAGGCGTAGTCTTCGACGGCTTATCGTATCACTCGAGTCGGCTCACGAGACACTACCACTCAAGCGCTACCCAATCCCCACCCAATCCCAACCCAATCCCCACCAAAGCCCCCTAACCCCTATCCCCAACCCTCCCTCCAAGTTTTCCACCCCTATATACATACGAATACCGACTAATGGAACAACATACCGTCTTTCATTGTGTTGTAAAATTTCGTCAATAGAAGGTCACTTTTTATTTAACTTTTTTTCTTTTTCTTTGAATTTTTACTAGGTATAGTTTTTTTTTAGAATTTTTCTATCTTAAATATTCATTTATTATAGAGTAACATTTTAATGACTAAATTTGTGTAAATTATGGAAAGTTAGTGTCCATAAGCGAATCACTACGAATTCAACAGGGCAAAAACTGTTCGCTCGTAGAGGACGGGGGCGGAAACTAATCGACAAAAACATCTATGTACAGAGTGTAGATAGGGGAGCCACTCGGCATTCACGTCCCTGGCACAGACCCACCAAATAAGAAATATGGGTCGTGTCTAGCTGTCAGAGAGTTAATCATAAACAACTGATCCTCCGTCCCATCATTTTGAAGTAATTCACCTCCCGACAGAACTTCTCGCAATTCAGATCAGAGACACCTGAGTCTTGAACTGACTCTCTGATCTTCAATGTCCTCCGGTCGAAACCGACTTGTATTTCTCCTTGACCTTTTACACCACAAAATCCCTTGAACTCAAGGTGGTTTCAGAAGACTCCCTGACGAAACAAGGACCCTCACTGTCTGTTGGTTGGGTCATTCTTACAAAAGCAGAACTCACTAGCGACTCAAATGAAGAAAAACCAAAAAATGTAATTAAAAATATTTAACTTCATGTCAACCAAACGTCACAACACGGTTAGAGACGACTTGTCGTTTGACTGAGCAAAGAGCCAATGCAATATGTGTATCTCTGTAAGAGACAACACAAAAAAGGTAACACAAATAGTGTCCTATCACTTATGTCAAGGGACACGACATGTCGTCCTGGAACAAATAGGGAGGATTTACATTGTCAAACGTAGACGGTTGGGGTTTAAGGGTCCGGTACGGGAGGGAGGTGACTCCGATGAAAAATTTCAAGATTCTAAGAGTTTAGGAAATGACTGTCTAAAATAAAATCCTTTTTACGTTCAAAATTCAATAACTTTACATTAATAAAAGAAAAGAGGGTCCTTGCTATATACAAGGAGATTAAAATACAAAGTTTCATAATACTCAAACATGTAAATTACTTCGCAGTAATTGTTATAAAATAGTTTGCATGTGAGAGTATTGTTAACAACCAACTCGTGTGGGAAAAAGAGTAACGCAATTTACTAATCTGAAAAACGTAACAATTAGTGTAGAATTATTTATTGGTAATACGGTAAGAAAATATTTAGAAAAAAAATATTAGTTAAATCGTCTTTATTGTAATCAGAAGAAGGACAAGAAAGACATAACAAAACTATTTCTGATCCCACTCCACCCTAATGACTGTTGAATGGAACTTTAAGATTTAAATGAAAAGGTCTTATTTATTACATGAAAATCTTATAAAGACTTATAGTTTCCAATTTATCATGACTCTACCAAAGAGAAAATATGGACTCACTTGTAACTTAAATCCACCTCTGTCGTTCTTACTTATAAATCAACGAAAATTAAAAACTTCACACATACACTATGTCATAGTAATCGTAAGGTTGGTCACAGAATTCTCTTTTGTTTACTTTCTTTGTGACTACCATTTAGGAAATTGTATAAAAATTACTGAAACGGTTTTTCCACATTCAAGTCAAGTTTTATGACAGGAACTACATGAGTCGGAACGGTAACAGGGAGAGAGTCATCATTGACGTAAGGGGAGATAACGAAATTTGGTCACGTCATTCCTTTGTTTTCGGGACCTAGAGGTGCGTGAGTCATAATAAAAGGTATCGTCAAAGAGAACTCTGTCTTAGTATTACCTTCTCTCTCCGTCTTACATAATTTAAACGGTCTCATATAATTTAAAGAAAATCCACATAACGAAATTAAAGGAAATATAGGAGATCTGTATTAAAGAAGATCCACAATCGTGTACTTGTGATAAAAGTCTCTACTGGATCTATTGCAAACAATAAAACAAAGTAAGATGTTTCAATAGAATGAATCGAAACTCCATTGATTAGACTATCTTTTGGAAATCCGAAAGGAAACTCTTAACAGGTAATCCTTTAAGAGAAACACGTAGCAGAAAACTCGGACCTTTTAACTGGGACTCACCCTTTCAAACGGAAACATCCCAAGTACTTTACAGTTTTATCGTGTACGCACCTTTTTTACTTATCCGGTAAGAATAAGTCTTGAATAGGCAGAACGAAGTGGGTGTGTTCTATTAAAATAATAAAGGTCTGAATACCCGTGTGTATAGACACCTGTCTTAAAGACTTCAACCGTCTCTAAACCTAAACACCAATCTTGGTCAAACTTTAGTGAGTAGGAACTCGTACGTCGCTCGAAGTGTCCCTCCGGTTCGACCCTTACCGTCAAGAACCTTCTTAATCTGACTATTGATCAGAGACTTTAATTTTGTCGAGGTTTAATTTTGTCGAGGGACATATCGAATCTTGTCGATCTGTACTTGGCCCGTTAAAGAGGTCGTCTTCCAAGACAACATCATAATTGTGTTAAATTTCGTAAAATTTTGACAATAAATGGACCCAATTACAGAGGCAACGGTCAGTTGAGAACTAACGGAAGATAAGTAATCGGAAACTAAATTAATTATTCTGAACAATTTCTCCTTAGAAGTTACAAAAGGACATTTGTCGAGACTAAATAACTAAGTTAAACTTAAAACATTAATTAATAAGATTTCTTGAATTTAGTTACAAACTTCATACACAAAACGTATAAATTAATTTGTCAAATTGGTGTGTTTCATTAATAATCTATACGAGGTTTCCAACTTGTAATCTTATAAACATTAATAAAAAAGTTTTCTATGGAAAAGGATTTCAACTCGGTCACTGAATTACAAAAATGATCTGAAATACGACTCCCTAAGTCATCAACCACTCACAGATCTACACACCTCTTTTTAACTCTTTTGTCTCTCAGTGTCACTGAGGATCCAATTTCTTGTTAAACTACTAGTTATACCAAGAATTACCCTTTGGTTAATTCGTCAACTTTTTCTCCCTCTTTCACTAATTGCCAGACTCGAGTCTAATAACTTCTATCACTCCCCAAACTTTGTCCAGACAACCCACTTTTTCCAATTAATTGTTTCGTAAGATATTTAAGATTTTGGAATTCCTTTACTTTTAACATATATAGACGTACGTAGTAGTTTTTGTTTCTCTGATGTGGAAATTAAACTTTTTCTTTTATAAATAAATAAACAAACCGACTTGAGAGATCGTGCACCCTAGAATCAAGGGGTTGGTTCCTAACTTGGGTGCCGGGGACGTTACCTTCACACCTCAGAAGTGACTACCTGGAGGTCCCTTCAGGGTTTTATTTATAAATTTGAGCTTGTAACTCTCAAAACGTTAACTGTCCTTGTACGGTTTATCTACTGGTTGTTCCTGGATGACAATTTTTGTAATTTACACTTTCTTCTATGACTTTAAAATTTTTTACACTGTAAAGACTTTAGAAACTTTCGTTATTAAAAATATAAAATAAGAATTTAATAGAATGTTTTCATTACTTTCTTTACAATCATATAATTGTAATAATTATAAGTGAGTTAGTTCATAAAACTCTCATAAGACATACAGACTACCAAAATCCGTAACCCGTACATCGTCAATTGTTTTGTCTTCTTTCAAGGAAACGAGGATTTAGACTATCAGATCATATTTAAATTTCAAAAATCAAAGTGTATTTTAGAGTCACAGAAATTGAGGACACTAATAGTATTGATATTCTTTAACTATCAACCTCCAAATGGAGAACCTCGTAATTCGAAGTCTTAGTCTTAAGGTAATTGGACCTAGAACAAGAAAATCCGTCAAATAGTATCATTTATACAAGTTCCAAATAAAGTGGAGTTTTCACTACGTGTATCAGATACTCCAACGAGTTTCCACAAGAAAGAGACCAACGTAAATTTCATAGTTCCGACCAAGTCGATTTCCGAGTAGCGGAAAGTCACATAGTGTCCCCTTAGTATCGAAGTACCAGACTCAGACAAAATTCGTAAATTGGAATGTTTTGGTATTTAAGGGATATAAGGTCTTAAGTCAAACACATTCGGTCGCTAGAGTTCCCTCTACCTTTTCGAAACACCCTTCTTCCAACACACACACACACACAATACCCACAACCCTCTGATAGACATTTACTTCCCTCTTAAGGTTCGTCAAGAACCGGAGTCAAGGGTGGAGGAATCCCTCGGTCACTACTCGAGTCGACCCGACTCTTTTAGACACGTCTACAGTTATGACTGACGTAGGGTCGGAGTTCGGGCCGACCTCCGGAGGGAGTCGACATTTCTCGTTTCACCTCTCCCGTTCCATGTCAGTCAGAGGGCAACTTGGGATGTACTTATAATTATAAAAAGAACATGGACCCATGGATCTCGTATTAGTCCTAATCTTTCTGCAGTTCCACTGTATGAGCCCTCTCCTCTCGTCTTGTCACGGTCCGGACAGGAAGGGCGACTTTGTGTCCCCTTTTATTTGGTCGGGGGATTGGGTCTCCTCTGCCGTGTAACGTCTCGGAATATTAGTCTACAGGAAACTAATGACATTGGATAAACTTGTTAGTCAAGCTACTCCCTACGGTAATCCTACCGACCCGACACTATTTAGGCACTGGAAAGTTTAAGACACAGACACCGTCCTATAAAAAAAAAAAAAGGGGTAGTTTTTATCTGGTCAACCTACGTCAAATGTTTTTTCTCTGAAAGTCTAATAAAGTCTGAGCCCGTGACCTAAGAGACCCTACGTACCCGAGAGACAACTAAGGTATTGGAAATTTCTGAAAACCAACGTTAAATCTGATGTCACTCTTGACGAAAAGGAGGTAGTTCAACCGGTTTAGTCACCAGCTGTTGGATCCTAGATAGTCATTTCCCCCTTGGGTTCGAGGATAAAGATATCCATCATTTTTAACCATGTTGGACACATGTCCTATTAAAGAATTACAAGGTGATTTTTCGAACTACCTCTTCCGTTACCGTGGGGTGAGGACATGAGAACGGACCTTTTAGGATGTCTACCTCCTCGGACCACCCGACGTCAGGTACCCCAGCGCTTCTCAGCCTGTGTTGACTCGCTGAAGTGAAAGTGAAAAGTGAAAGTACGTAACCTCTTCCTTTACCGTTGGGTGAGGTCACAAGAACGGACCTCTTAGGGTCCCTGCCCCCTCGGACCACCCGACGGTAGATACCCCAGTGTGTCTCAGCCTGTGCTGACTTCACTAAATCGTCGTCGTCGTCTCCAAACCCTAATTCAATTCGTAGATGTGAACCTGTTTCCTTGTGGGACACCAAAAAATTTTTGCTCTGTTAAAGATACTCAAATACTCCTTCAGTGGGTCTATATAACTCTCTATTTTTATTATATGTGACATGGGACATACCGTATAATGGTAAATACATACACACACAATTCAGTATAGTTCGATTCAATGGACTCAATTCACCACTGGAGTCCCCCCCCTCGACCGATACCGTCCCTCTAAATGAAAAGTAATGTCGAACGAACATCGAAAAGGTAAAAATTATACACCAATAAAATGAATAAAATAAATTCATATAACCATACTTCATACAACCATTCGGACCAGTTTCATCTTCCTCTTATAAGTCGACCTTCTGGTCATATTTATTAGTACAGAAATAAAATAATTGTCTTAACTGACATATCTTTCAATGAACGGATGACATTAGAATGAAAATTAATCTCGACTATGTGTATCTTACACAAATCTGCTTGGCATACAAAACATACCCAGAACACATTAAAACATTATCATTTTATAAGAATTGAAAATAACACTACTATATGACGTAATATTTTGTAGTAGTCTGATTTACGTTGAAATCCTCTGAGACCAAATTCTTTTACCGTTTTGTCCCTCCTTACCCACCATAACTAGCTCTCTTTCTCTGTCTCTTTCTTCTCGGTCCCCTCTTTCTTCGGTCCCGGTGAAAGGACAGAAACCCCTGACTTACTGGAGCCGAATTCTGACCTTTACTTCAGCAACGACAAGTCAGCGACTCAGCACAGGCTGAGAAACACTGGGGTACCTGACACCGGACGTCCCGAGAAGACAGGTACCTTAAAGGATCTATTCTTATGACTTCACCCAACGGTAAAGGAAGAGGTCCCCTAGAAGGGCTGGATTGGACACCAGAGGCCGAACCGTCCGTCTAAGAGATGGTGAGTCGGTGGACCCTTCGGGATTTCTGTAAACTAGGATTCTTTGTTTCCTCGATGACCTCTTTGTTTCCCTCTCACAATAAGACTCATGAACTAAAAATTAATTAGACTTATTAACTAGTTTGCGTCAAAAAAAAAAAAAATTAATTCGTGATCGAAGTACAACCTTCCTTGTAACTCACTTAGTGTCTTTTGGACTCAATTTAGAACCTGATACGTTCACACTTATAAATTTTACACCTATAAACTTCACACTTATAAATACTACTACTATATCCCAAGGGTCGGAATGACTTCAATTAGAACACCACCACCGTAGTAACTCAGTGACTGTAAAAATCACGTTTAGGTATTTTATGTTTAACATTACTTCTGCTAATCTTGTCACACATGATTCAGGGAAGTCAGCAAAGACTGAGACGCTGGGGTACCTGACATCGGGCGGTCCGAGGAGACAGGTACCCTAAGAGGTCCGTTCTTATGACCTACCCAACGGTACGGGAAGAGGTCCCCTAGAACGGTTGGGTCACAGAAAATGTAGAGGACGTAACCGTCCACCCAAGAAATGGTGATTACGGTGGACCCTTCGGGTTAATCTTGGCATTGTTCTTGTATAAAAGTACCTAAAGGAAGAGAAAAAACAAAGAGGCAAAGAGGTCCCACTTACCTTTCGACCATCGGGACTTCCACTAGTCCGACGTCCTTCTCCTTCCATGCGGAAAATGTCGGTAGTCCCTTCCATCCGTAAAAGCGAACGATAGGAACGAACACACAAACACACTACGGGTATTGACAAATTTATAATATGTGGAGACTTATACGACAAAAATTTAATATACCAGTACAAAGATTAACCTTACACTTTTGACTTCAAATTTTAGTCGTGGAGATATGTTAGTATAGTTCAGTACAATTTATTTTGACAGGACGACTCATGAGTCGACACCCCCCTTTTTTCATACACGACTACCACTCTGATATTGATCGACCGACTCCCTAAAATATGTAGACTAAAACAAACGTCTCAAGAATTCCGTGCACAATTAGATTTTAATGAGATATGAGTACTGAAAATTCCTGTGAAGAATTTTTACCCCCTTTCATGAAACCGGTGGAGTACGCTTCTCGACTGAGCAACCTTTTCTGTGACTACGACCCTCCCTGACCCCGTCCTCCTCTTCCCCTGCTATCTCCTACTCTACCGACCTACCGTAGTGACTGAGCTACCTACACTCAAACTCACTTGAGGCCCTCAACCACTACCTGTCCCTCCGGACCGCACGACGCTAAGTGCCCCAGCGTTTCTCAGCCTGTGCTGACTCGTTGACTTGACTTACGATAGAATAATCAGAAAGCATGAAGTAGAAAGAACTAAAGAAAAAGGGATAAGAAATAAAAGATAACCGAAAAAGAATAACTAAATATCGACAAGAAATACATAGTTGTAATACAACCTTATAAAACGAGGTAACAGTAAAAAGATCTTTCGTAAGAACACAAAAATCTAATTCTTTCATAAAGGAAAACCGACGTGACCCAGACACAACGACACGCGATCGAAAGAGATCGAACCCGATCGTCCTCAATAAGAGACAAACGGTGCACATCCGAGTCATCAACACCGGGCGTCCGAAACAACGGAGTACCGTATACCCTCGAAGGTCCTGGTCCCTAGTTTGGGTGCACGGAACGCAACGTTCCACCTAAGAATTTGTAATCTGGTGGTCCCTTCAGGATTTTTCAGAAAATTTGTCAATAAACAATGTATATTAGAAAATATTTTATTTTAACGAGATAAAAACGAAATATGGAAGGACGTATCAAAAGATGAAGCTCCCTTATTTAGTGGAAAATAATCACCCTAGAAAAGTCAAGTGAAAGTCTTGTAAATGAAGATAACGTACAAAAATTTCATGTCTATGTGAACTTTATTCTGAAACCAAATAAAACCGAAACGTCCTTGATACTGATGAACAGACGACTAGGTGTTATTCTATTTATTATTACTAAATGAAGTTATCATAATAATTCTATAACTACTTGATTTACATCACACAGTGACCAGACTAAACAAAGGGACTGGTCCCTAACTTGGACCCGGTGTCGTCACTTTCGGGTCATAGGAGTGGTGACCCGGTGGTCCCTCGAGGCTTCTTTAGATGAAGGATAAAGGCGAAAGAGTGGCAAGTAAGAGGAAAAGTAGAGAGAAGTCAAACCAAAGACAGTAAGGACAAATCGACCTTTATAACCTCCTAATTAGTCACTTGAGGAATAACAGTGTAAGTCATCTGTGGACCGAATGAAAGAGGTTGGAAAATAGTTCAACATACACCAATTTTGTAAGAGAACTTACTCTAGTCTAAAAGGTTCATCCATTGACAAAGAGAAACAGAACACAACAGAGGAACAGACTCATAATGTCTCAAAATTTATCCCTCCCCTGGAAGAAAAGAGATTAGTCGTGAGAAAGGGTACACTAAAATAAGTGAAGTACTCAATTTATCGTCGGTATTACAATACTGGACGCGTATGGAGAGAAATCGATTCTAGGACAGAAACAAAGGTCAGAGTGTATAGGAAGACACATAGACCGTAAAGGAGAACTTAGGTCATTATACATTTGTACTATTATATAGTGACAGTCCACTCTAAATAAGGTCCTTATTTGATGAACACAAGTCAGACTACCTTGACCTTTGGTGCCCGACTCCATCCCGCGTCACCCAAGGATAACTGGACACTTCAAATTAATACCATCTGAGACTTATAATCCTTCATCCTCTCACGGTTTCTCAACGACCCGCTGCTCTCTTCGTGCTCCCCTCACTAAGACCCGTCGTCCGTACGAGGAATCGTACACCCCGTACACGACCTTAATTGGTCGAATTGGGACGACTATAGACGGATCTAAGTTCCAATTCTCCTCCAAGGATCACAATAGTCTTCTACGTCAAAACTGTCAAACCAGGTGGTTACCCTTCGAGCTCTCTTCTTTGTTCTTCATCCCAGTATAATTACTACTAGACAGACAAGTATGACCGACCCATACTCCGTTCCGGAAACCCGTGGACCATATGGAACTCTATTCGAATCTTCGACCGGGACTCGACGTCAACATAACATCTTACTACCATGACATCAACCCTGGACAAAACACCGAATCTCCCGGAGACTTTTGAACACTCGACTCAGATAATCCTCCTATTTAGACCATAATCCTATACTATATCTAATCTCTTCCTCCTTTGACCTTCACCTATTCAGTCAGTAAGTTTCGTCACATCTAAACTTTATACTCTTGAGTCCAAATAATCTTTCGTCCCTGTTTGTTAATACAACATCTCCTTCTTTCCAGTCTAGATCCACTTACTAACCAATATCTACTAAACTGTCCCTTTATAGTTACCAAAACTCGAACTTACTCAAATTTATTTTTACCACGGTCTCCTTCTTTATCGAAGACTAACGGACCAGTCAAGTCAAGTCAGCGATTCAGCCCAGACTAAGAGGTGTTGGGGTACTTGGCGTCGTGCGGTCCGAAGGGACAGGTAGTGGTTGAGGACCTCAGGTGGGTTTGGGTACACATAACTCAGTCACTACGGTAGGAGACAGTAAGGGAAGAGGAGGACGGAAGTTAGAAAGGATTGTAGTCCCAGAAAAGGTTACTCAGTCGAGAATCGTAGTCCACCGGTTTCATAACCCCAACGTCGAAGTTTTAGTCAGGATGCTTACTTGTGGGTCCTGACTAGAGGAAATCCTATTTGATCAACCTAGAGGAACGTCAGGGTCCCTGAGAGTTCTCAGAATAGGTTCTGGTGTCAAGTTTTCGAAGTTAAGAAACCGTGTATCGAAAGAAGTGTCAAGTTGAGAGTGTAGGTATGTACTGGTGTCCTTTTTGGTATCGGACGTGATCTACCTGGAAATAACTGTTTCATTACAGAGACGAAAAATTATACGACAGATCCAACCAGTATTGAAAGGAAGTTTTCTCATTCGTAGAAAATTAAAGTACCGACGTCAGTGGTAGACGTCACTAAAACCTCGGGGTTTTTTATTTCAGTCGGTGACAAAGGTGACAAAGGGGTAGATAAACGGTACTTCACTACCCTGGTCTACGGTACTAGAAGCAAAAGACTTACAACTCGAAATTCGGTTGAAAAAGTGAGAGGAGAAAGTGAAAGTAGATCTCCGAGAAATCAAGAAGAAGTGAAAGACGGTATTCCCACCATAGTAGACGTAGAGACTCCAATAACTATATAGAGGACCGTTAGAACTAAGGTCGAACACGAAGAAGGTTGAGTCGTAAAGAATACTACATGAGACGTACATTCAATTTATTCGTCCCACTGTTATATGTCGGAACTGCACGAGGAAAAGGATAAACCTTAGTGAGACAACAAGGTACAGGTCAAGATTGACGACGAATGACAGGATGCATGTCCTAAGGATCTTCCGTCCAGTCCACCAGACCTTACTGGTAGAGAACTTCTTAAAAGGCGTCAAATAACACTGGGTGTGTCAGTTTCCGAAACCGTATCAGTTATTTCGTCTTTATCTACAAAAAGACCTTGAGAGAACGAAAAAGATACTAGGTCGTCTACAACCGTTAAACTAGAGACCAAGGAGACGGAAAAGATTTAGGTCGAACTTGTAGACCTTCAAGTCCCAAGTGTATGACGACTTCGGACCGAACCTCTTAAAACTCGTAATGAAATGATCGCACACTCTACTCACGTTAACACACCATCAAACTCGTAAGAAACCGTAACGGAAAGAAACCCTAACCTTACTTCTGACTGGAAAGGTCAGGACACCGGTGACGACTCAAAAGGTTTAAACGACCGTATAACTCACATCGTGAAAGTGTCGTAGTAGAAAGTCCTAAACTTTGTCGAGTCGACGTTAAGGTAGTGGAGGTGATCGAAACAAGCATCACTACGAAAGATTCCGGGTGAACTGAAGTGTAAGGTCCTACAGACCGAGATCCACTCACTAGTGTGGTAGTACTAATAGACCCAGCACTTCGAGAAAAAACATGTCAAGAAGACACATAAGAACAGTGGGGAAGAATCATAGAAGACGAAGATAATCCAGGTATGGTAAAGACAGGAAATAACTCGGGTAGAAACGTACTTTACGAGGGAACCATAGAGATTAAAAGAACTTCACTAGAGATCAGAAAGGGTAAGAGAACAAAAGGAGACAAAGAAACGTAACTAGCGACTTCTTCCGAAAGAATAGAGAGGAACGATAAGAAACCTTGAGACGTAAGTTTACCCATATAGAAAGGAAAAGAGGAAACGAAAAACGAAGAGAAGAAAAGTGTCGATAAACATTGCGGAGGAGTCTGTCGGTAAAACGAAAAAACGTAAAGAAAAGGAACCCCTACCAGAACTAAGGACACAGGACATGTTACAGTGCTTGGAGTAAGGTATCAAGTAGTCCGTGAGACAGTCTAGATCAAGGAATTTATATAAAGAGTGAACGTGACATATCAGTATTCCCTAAACTAAATCCAGTATAGACTTACTAAATAACCAAAAGAGGTGAAAGAAGTTACATTCAGACTTAAACCGTTATTCCTCGAGTACTAGACTCGGTGTCAGTCGAAGACCGGAACAAAAACGACTGATATATTTCGAAGAGGTAGAAACCGGTGTTTCTTATTATTAGTTAGACTAAAACCACAACTGGTAGACCACTACAGGTACACATCTTAGAAGAGAACACAACAACCTTCTCCCACAAACGATACTGGTTACGTAAGAGAACCGTCTTGAGAATCAGAAACGGGACGAAGTAAGACGTAAGGTTCCGGTTTAAACGGACAATGAGGTCCACACAGAACTGAAGGATGAAAACGTAAGGTCAGGGGATATTACTCTTCCTGTAGAAAAAACCCACAATCAAGATCTTCAAGAACATCTAGAAGTATCTTGGTAAGTTGAAGTCGAAGAAGTCGCAATGACCCCGTATCTGAACCTAATGGTACTATAACTTACCAAACGGAACCTTTGCTTGTCTCTAGTAAGACAGTAAAAACTCTAACGTAGGTTCATGACGTAAAGCCTGAGAAAACAACTGATACTACCGATGAGGTAAAGAAGAATTCCTAAGGACGGGTGTAATCATCTATATTACAAGTGGTCTCAATTTAGGTGGGTAAGGTCCGGTAGAATCAAGCGACTAAGGATCTTACAGCTGTAAGTGAGAACGGTAGAGAACAGACTGATGAAGGTTAAACGGAACTAAGCACCTGGATTGTAAGGTCCAAGGATACATTATAACGAGAAATGTCGTAGTTTGGAAAGAAGATAGTGGTCAGTGTAGGTGTCGACCCGCAACAAAAACCAAACCGACGTAGGGAAGTAAGAAAGACCTCAATAAAGAGGCGACTAGAAGTCATCGTATAACCCGTGGACGACCGGAACCCTCAAGGAGAAAGTCACAGGATAGAAAAACGGAAAAGTATGACAAGTACCCCAAGAGTTCCGTTCTTATGACGTCACCAAACGGTCAGGGAAGAGGTCACCCGGTGTAAGACAGTCTGTGTAAGGCAGTAAAACACTAACGCACCTCTTAACGAAACTTGTGGAAAGTTAAACTTTTCCGACAATAGGTTAAATTGGAAGGAAGTGTAGTCGGGAAACTTCCAAAAAGACCCTCCCCGTCTATATCTTAATTATAACAACCATGTTAAGTATAATAATTATACCTTAATTCCGAACCTCTCGAATCTGCTGAACAGGTTCCTGAACTTAGAACATGAATCTGAAAACATCTAAATTTTGTCACAGGTATGATTGAAACACCTCATCAACTAACCCTAAAATCTGTAACCCCAAACTCAAGTACTCTGCAGATACACTTTTAGAGACAGACCCTACACCTCCACATCGAGGGTTCTCAAGTCGTGTTGGTCACATGTAATTGCACCAGAAAGTGTTCAACTTGTTCACCATTCTAAAAATACCCTCTCTTGAAACTCACTTCTGTCTCTCAATTCAACGTCCTGGTACGTGACTCAACCTTTCGGAGTACAATCTCAGACGTTTCGACCCAAAATTAGGACCGAAATAAAAGGTAGTGACACGATGAACCGATCCCGACGGAATTGTGTCTGACTCACCACCTTCGTTCTCGTTACATACCAGAGTACCAAGGTCTCCGATCTTAGATTCCAGATCCAAAGACCCGTGAGGAGGAAGACTAGGGCGCCCTTCTCGAACAAAGTGCAGAAAGATCCGATTACCTACCGACAGAAGACGAACACAGAAGTCCAATCGAAGAGAGACATGGAAACAGGTTTACAGGAAATGCATGTTCCTGTGGGCAGTATGACCTATTTCAAGGTGAGACCACTGGAGTGAAATTGAATTAATGGAGACTTTTTTTAAGATAAAGTTCATGACAGTATTGGACTCCACGATCCCACAACCCTGAAGTATACGCAAAACCCCCTGTGTCAAGTTAGGTCTTGTCGTGGATTACCGAAATCCGGAGTCATTGAGACACGTCTTCCCGGAAGGGGTCACCGAGTCGTCATTTCTTAGACGGACGTTAGGTCCTCTGTGTCCTCTACGACAATCCATTTTCTGGTCCTGTGGTTTTCTCACAGATTGTCCGAAAAATTACCGCTTCGCGAGGGCCCGCCCCAAGGGCCTGGGCTTCCTCCGTCCACCTCCTTCAGGCTCGGACCTGGCACAACCCGCACCAAAAATATACAAGGAACGCTCCCTACCAGTCCGATCTACCTTCCCCCAAACTTATCCAGTGTTCCGGCAAACGGCCCGACTGTCCAGGAAGACGCACCGACCCCACCCCACCGAAATCGACCACTTCACACGACAGTAACCAGGGGCCCTAGACCCTCCGAGGAAGGCAATCCCTGAAGGGGGCGGTCGCCCTCTCTCTCCTCCCCGCCGGGTAGTACCGGGGACCCCAGGCCGGAATGTCTGCGGTCAAGTTAGGGACCCACCCCTTCTAGACGACTTCCTCCTTTACCGTTGGATGAAGTCATAAGAACAGACCTTTTTTCAGGACACCTGTCTCCTCCGACCACCCGACGTCAGGCACCCCAGGCTTTCTCAGCCTATACTGAGTCTCTGATTCGTACTTCACCTTTGGACAATACGCCTTGCACCCTCAACCAAACACAGTAAAGAGTCGTGGTGCATGGAGACGTAGCACCGAAAGTAAAGGGACCTCAGGAATTTAAGTCTCAAGACTTACGAGACCTTTACTTACCATGTTCTTGACATCTCGGCACATCTCTGACTCGTGTCACTCTGTAACATAAAAGGAAAACTTATTTTATAAAATTCTAAAAGGAGTATGTCACACTGAAGGTTCACTAAAAATTACCTCTTTTTACTGGTATATTCTTTTTCTTAGCTTGGGATCCGTCAAAACCAATAAACAAGGTGAGAACGGAAAACATTCAGAATAAAAAGACGATAAATACACACCGGCGTCTCGTCAGTGGTAACGAGCAAGGGAAAACCACAATGATTAGGATTTAGGTGCGTATCTTGAGGAGACACAAAGGACAGCATCTTGAACCTTATCAATCCTGGTTCCACCATCCACGACCCCAATACAAGCAAAAAGGTAACTACTCCCAAGACAGTACCGAACAAGTCGACTCTCCTTCGTGAAATTAAACTCAAACGGGGAAAAGACGACAAACCAGTTAAAGGAGTAAGTGTTTTACAGTTATCGTCCTTCTAAAGTTTACTCCTTTCGGGACACGTAGCATTTCATCAAAAGTTCACCGACGAACGGTCAACGTTCGAATGGACCCTTAAATCTACAATTGCGTATTAAAGGTGGATTTCACCTTTGTGAACATTCGTAGGGATTAGAATGGATCGAAATACAGGTTTCTACCTGAAACTTAAAATAGAGCATCTCGATCTCACGAATTACTGAAATTAAGTCCAAGTCCACGAAACTTTGAGTAAGACAGAAACTACCCTCGAACCTCTTTAATTCATCGACACGACTCCGGTCGAAAAGATAAAATAACATTTTAGGAACATACTATGACAGTACTCAAAACTAACATGACTATTTCGTAGTCCTCAATGTTCTTTCCAAACTTTCCTTCATCGACTTTACAGAATCCTATGTTCTTTACATCGTCAATGTCTTTCCTTTTTATCATTCAAGTCAGAACTGAACAAGTCACACTTCAGAACTGTAAGTGTGTCGTCAACAAATATACCAAACGTGCAATCTATTATCCAGCTAACGTACATTTAACCTCTGTAATAAGTCGTAAAGGACTCACTAAAGTACATTAGAAAGTGGTAACACTCTCTTCAACTATAATGACAGAAGCACAATTCTTCAAAAATTCTTCGACCCTAGATTTCTCTAAAAACAGGTTTCAGTGTGTTTATGAAACACGGTCTATCTCTCAAGTCGAACCCAGAAGGATGGGTCACGGGTCTTGTTGCGGACTGTGCACTATCGGTAAGGCATGCACAACTTAGTCACTCACTGACTTACTCGCGTCTTCAGGGTTGAGGAATGACTAGGGTCAACATACGTCTCAGAAAATCCGACGATTCTTTATTTCTCCACTTCAAGGTATATCACTTTAACACTACTTCTGACGCGTTGATGGACACATAGTACTCGTTGAATGACTTGTGTAAAACAGAAGCCAAAGAAGTAGAAACTTCGTCTTCTCAACTTGACAGACTCGAATACAACTCCAACAACTCAGTGAGTCGACACAGGTCGAGGAAACGCTGGGGTACCTGACATCGGGCGGTCCGAGGAGACAGGTACCTTAAAGGGTCCGTTCTTATGACCTCACCCAAAGGTAAAGGAAGAGGTCCCGTAGAAGGACTGGGTCTCTAACTTGGACCCAAAGGACGTAACCTTCCACCTAAGAAATGACTCGGTGGACTCTTTGGGGCATACGTTTTATGATCATGGTCGTACTTAGAAAATGACCCGTTTCCTCGATATTAACATAGTAGTCATAAGGAGTGGGTGTGTAAGACATCACACTATGTGTAATAACACGAGTCTTATAAAGAAAGTGAAGATTATTATGGGAAAATACAGACAGTGACTTTTTTAATTGCACTTAACGAAGTCTCGTAAACTGTTAACTGTCTGTTTTAAAAAAAATTTACCTTCTATTTTTAGATACTCAGATCTGAAACTAAGATTCATTCGAATACATTTAAAGGTTTTAACAATAAGAAACATTCAGACTCGTTAAACTACTCACAGACGGTTAACTATAGTTGTTTTTTAAACGTTTGACAATCTAGTACACTGAAATTTTTGATATTTTTAGTACAGAATAGAAAAAGTGCAGAAATTAAAAATTCCTATTTCAAAAAAAATTACTTTGTAGATAAAGAACAGACGGAATGTAAAAATTCTTCAAAATATAATATCAAACAGAAAAAATAAACCTTTATTACCAAAAGTCGAATATAAACCTTTATATGTAAAATAACCTATATATTTATTTGTATGTAATTTAATTTGTATTTTATTTGTAAAATAACCTTTATATTTACCTCAAGACTATATAAATATAACTTTTGTGTAAATCCTCTTGATATATTGACAAAGATTAAACTTCCGTAAATATTGACCGATTTTTACAAATAACTAAATAAATTTCGGTCAATATTTACACAAGTTTAATCTTTATCAATGTATCAATAAAATTTATACCTGAAAAAAACCACGGACATTACGATTCTTGGAAAATTTTTACAGTAGAACAAATTAAGGGTTTTATAAAGAACACAATTTATATTTATAGTCATAAAGGTATAATGACTACTCCAGGTCGTTTTTATTCAATAGGAGACAATATCTCAAATGATCCTTTGTCGATCCCGAAGGGACCATCGAGTCGACCATTTCTTAGGTGGACGTTACGTCCTCTGGGGTCAAGTTAAGGACCCAGCCCTCCTAGGGGACCTCTTCCCTATCCGATGGGTGAGGTCATAAGAACCCGAAGGAAACACCGAGTCGACCATTTCTTGGGCAGACGTTACACCCTCCGGACCCAAGTTAGGGACCCAACCCTTCTAGGGGACCTCTTCCCTTTCCGAGGGGTGAGGTCATAAGACCGGACCTCTTAGGGCACCTGACATATCAGGTACCCCAGCGTTTCTCAGTCCGTGCTGACTCGCTGAAAGTTAATTTTTTTTTTCGTATATATACCTTAGATCTTTTTATCATGACTACTTGGGTAAATGACCTTTCTTTACCTCCCCGTCTGAATCTCTAACCTGAACGCCTGTGACAGCCCCTCCTCTCCCACCGTCCTTACCTCTTTCGTCGGAACTGTTTATATGTGATCGCACACATTTTGTCCACCGACCACCCCTCGACGAGACACGGTGTCCCTTTGGGTCGAACCGTGAGACACTACTGGGTCTCTCCTCCCCACCTTCCTCCCCTCCCTCCGAAGTTTCCCTTCTCGACATACATCATACATGTCCCTACTGCCGTCTCTGGTTGTGTTGTAATATTTCGTCAAAAGGAGATAATTTTTTTCAAAATTTTCCGTTTTTTATCTTTCTTTACTTCAGAAGATGCATATTTCAACTGTAGTAGCTAAGACTTCCAAAGGAGTAAGAGGTTCTGTCTCCCGTTCATTCCTCGTCAGAGACACTCGACTTGACTAGAGACTCGTGAACCCTCTTCCTTTCTCTGTAGGATATACCAACGTGGTTTCTTGAAAACTTCGGCACAAAACAACGTCAATCAAAAACTGTTTATCGAAATTAGTGTTGTGTGATAAACAAACCACTCTATTTTATTGGGTGATCTTCATTTTTTTTTAGTAACATATTGAATGCCTCGACTCTTCGACAGACATTCACCGTTAACTGTCTAACATGAAAATACTGATGCGTCACCTCTTCGTCAGTCCCTTCTTCGACATAGAGTGTCCTTCTTTACAGGGAACGGGAAGGACTCAGGAGGGGTTAGGGAGGAGTCGAGACGGACTTGGTAGAGAACGACGACGACGACGATTCAGCGAAGTCAGCACAGACTGAGACACGCTGGGGTATCTGCCGTCGGGTGGTCCGAGGGGGCAGGGACCCTAAGAGGTCCGTTCTTGGGACCTCACCCCACGGTAAAGGAAGAGGTTACGTACGTTCACTTTTCACTTTCACTTCCGCGAGTCAGTACAGGCTGAGAAGCGCTGGGGTACCTGACGTCGGGTGGTCCGAGGAGGCAGGTTCTCATGACCTCACCCCACGGTAACGGAAGAGGCTTGGCAGAAAATTCTGGAACAATTTCAGGACAGAGAAAGGACTTTGGGAAAGTTGACAGTGTCTTTATTAGAGAAGAGGAAAAACCGAGACAACCGAACGAGACGAAGACAACAACAGGAAACATGTGAATAGAAAAGTGTGCATGACGTAACACGAAATACCACACCAGTCAACACAAGTTGACATTTGATTGACTATTGAAGACCCGGAAATACAAGACTCCTGACACCACACTTCGGCCGTAACGGATCAGTACAGGGTCGAGAAAGAGACGACGGTAGTTTTACTTTGATTAGTTCTTAGGTCAATCACAAACTTCAAATTTGACATGACTTTTACCGACATCATCAAAACCCTAATTTTCCTTTCACTAGAGACCACACCTGTACCTTCTCTACTCTAAACCCGGCTCGAATTTAGTGTCATAGTACCGAACTCGACGATGTTGTTTTAGGTCTCTGGTCGTCGAGTAGTTGTCGTCTTTACATACCGAGCGTAAAGGCCTCCGACCTTCAGACTCTAGTCTCCCTGTCCTACAAACTCACTTCCAGGAGAAGGTCCAGTCTCTGAAGAGTAACACAGGAGTACACCACCTTAACCGATCTCTCGGGACCCCGTCGAGAAAACTTTCTTGTAAGTAGGACTAAGGGATCGTCAGACCACCAACCCTGAGACCCCAAGATGACATCCCCCGTATCGAAACTAGGGATTAACACCTTGATTCTACGGTGTGTTGTGTGTGCCGTCCCGGTTTTTGTTTTTGTTTTTGTTTTTGTTTTTTCTCCTGAAGAGCCCACCAAGTCACCACTCCTTAGGCGGACGGTCACACCCTCTGTGCCCAAGCTAGGGACTGGAGTCTTCTAAGGTGTACGTGAGGTTGACAATTCGGATACAAGATCTCGACCCCTCGACATCGATGATGTCGACGACACAGGAACACGATTTTGACGACTTAGGACACACGAGATCTCAGGCACGAGGTGTCGGTCTCCCCGGTGACGTCACTTTACGGACGGGTGGTGTGGTCTCTTTCGGACTCGGGTCGTCGGGTCGTGTCGGTTTCTATTTATTTGCTTTAATAAAATTTTTACTTTATTGTAATCAGGGTAAGTACTCCCGTTGTGGAAATACTCGATTAGTGGAGGGTTTCCGGGGTGGAAGATGATAGAAGTGGAAACCCTTAATCCTAATGTTGCATACTTATACACCCCTCACCGGCTCCGTGTTTGTAAGTCTGGTATCGACTATCCATCGTAAGTGTATTCCTCTTGACTTCTCTTTTATTCCTTTCGACTTACGGCTTCTTGACTACGAAAACTTGACACCATAACGTCTTCTGAGAACTCTCAAGAAACCTGACGTTCCTCTAGTTTGCTCAGGTAGGACTTTCTTTAGTCAGGACTTATAAGTGACCTTCCTGACTACGACTTCGACTTTGCGGTCATGAAACCGGTGGACTACGTTTCTCGGTTGAGTACCCTTTTCTGGGACTACGACTCTTTCTAACTTCCGTCCTCCTTTTCCCCCGCTGTCTCCTACTCTACCAACGTACCGTAGTGACTGAGGAACCTGTACTCAAACTCGTTCGAGGTTCTCAACCACTACCTGTCCCTCCGGACCACACGGCGTCAGGTGCCCCAACGTTTCTTAGTCTGTGACGACTCGTCGACTTGACTTAACTTGACTTCTCTTCTTTCGTACGGGTAATCTCATCAATAGATTCCATCCTCCACAGTGAAAGTGGGAGGTGGAGTTCGGGTAGTGGTGAAACTGTCGGTGACTCCGTCATTTAGAGAACCGTCCCCACACACACACCCAACAAGGATTTACAAAAGACCACAAGTAACTATCAGATGATTTCTCTATTAAACGTATAAAAAGACACGTTTCCAAAACAAAGATCCTGAAAAAACATTTAACAATAAAAAAAGTAAACAAAACAATGAGGTCATAAACAATGACACACAAAGTACCAACTCGGGTCTAGTAATTACACCGGTCCTGTACACTCTATTGACTACTCCTCTTTTGGTTCTCTGGGTCCCTAGACATTGCCGTACGGTACCTTGGACTCTTTCCCTTAGATCTTGTCAAGCGACTCTTCCTTCTTGTACGGGTCAACTCCCCCTAACTATTCCTCGATTCCTGTTAAACTTACAGAACCCGTTCTTAACTTAAACTCCAACTATCTTCGATGTAAATATCTTTGACCTTCGCTCTCCACACACGTCCGCACGAGTTGACGAAGTCAGTGCAGGTCGGGAAACGTGAGGTACCTGACATGGGGTGGTCCTAGGAGACAGGCACCCTAATAGGTCCGTTCTTATGATCTCACCCAACGGCACCGAAGGAGGTCCCCTTAGAAGGACTAGGTCCCTAACTTGGGAACAAAGAATTTAGAGGACACAACCGTCTGCCTAAGAAATGGCGATCACGGTGGACTCTTCGGGGCCTTCGATCTCCATCGTCGTCAAAATATCAGTCTCCCCAATTTATCTACAAGGTATACGACTTCAACTCCACTCTCGGTAAATATGCTCAAGTCAAGTCAAGTCAAGTCAAGTCAGCGAGTCAGCACAGGTTGAGGAACGCTGGGGTACTTAGCGTCGTGCGGTCCGGAGGGACAGGTAGTGGTAGAGGGTCTCAAGTGAGTCTAAGTACAGGTAGCTCAGGCACTACGGTAGGTCGGTAGAGTAGGAGTCAGCAGGGGAAGAGGAGGACGGGGGTTAGGGAGGGTCGTAGTCTCACAAAAGGTTACTCAGTTGAGAAGCGTACTCCACCGGTTTCATGACCTCAAAGTCGAAGTCGTAGTAAGGAAGGTCTCTTTAGGGTCCCGACTAGAGGAAGTCTTACCTGACCAGCCTAGAGGAACGTCAGGTTCCCTGACAGTTCTCAGAAGAGGTCGTGGTGTCAAGTTTTCACACAATCTTCAGTGGTTTAGCATCCTAAAATCTCGACTCTAGAAATCACTGAAACAGTAGACCAAGGAAGTAAATCGTTTTCCTCTCCGACTCAGGAGCTCTCAAGTCATCTGTCAAATATTGATGGTTCCAGTCCTGTCAATCCGGACCTCACCTTCAGTCAAACTCAGTAATAACATCTCTTCTACGAGTCTCCAGAACCGTCACTTAGTGATGAATTTTTACGTCGAGAGCGGTGTCTAATATTGACTAGAGTCACCCTTCACGGTTTTTTCTATGCAGTAAAGTTAAAAAGAGATAAAGAGTAAAAGAAGACTGTAAAACCTTACACCACCTTCGGAAGTCTTCTGGCTAGTTTATTAAGGCTAAAACCAAGAAGTTTTTTCTTTTAATTAGGGTATACGCCTCTTCTACATGGTCAAACACCACCCTTTTCAAATCTTCATCTCTCAAGTTCCTTTAAAATCATATCCTGTAAACATACAAAACCTGTGTACGGTAGGGTCAGTTCAGGGACTCATATGCGTCTTCTTAACTAAACTATTATCGTGAAAAATTTTCGCGCTTGTTAAACTTATCTCGGGTTCTTTTTCTTAATTTCCTTTATTATTGCACGTGAACCGTCACTAAGACAGTAGACACTCGACTATCAAGAAGGAAGACAGGACTTCAAATCCCGATCCCATCCGTCCGTGGGTGTCGTACGAGTGAAAATTACTGTTACTGAACCAAAGTGTCTTGATGAATACTAATGTTTTAAAAGAATAACTTTCTGGTCCTAATTGAAAAGACGTCCCTGTAAAAAAAAAAGGAGTCTCTAAACTCTTTCATACGTACTACGGATCGTGTAACCAACCCAAATAAATAAATTCTACTGGACCCATCATAAAATTTATAAGATGTACGTAATATCCGTAAGTTATTTCTCAATAGATAAAGTAACGATTCACAGAAATTTGTATAAAATTTTTAACATTCGGACACCCTTTGTCAATTTGTAAAGGAAAAAAAAAAAAATAAAAACCGACGTAACCCAGAAGCGGGACGCACGCCCCAAGAGATCAACACCACGCACCCGACGAGCAACTCCCCGGAGAGAACGACGTCGCGCACACGAGACCTCGCGTCCGAGTCATCAACACAGGGTACCCGAATCAACGGAGCACCACACACCCTAGAATAAAGGACTTGGCCCCTGGTTTGGACGCAGGGGACGTAACCACCCATCTAATTGGTGACCTGATGGTCCCTCCAAGGTGTCAATTTGTAAAGATGAAAGAGAAACGGAAGGTCCCAACTAAACCGAGGTATCATACAGGAAGGGCGACGGGGACAATATAATTATGTAGACCTGATAATATCCACCGACTACCACAAAATCCCTTGGCCATTGAGGGTCTGGATGGGTAAGATTGGTCGTCTAACATTTGGGTATCTTGACTGATGGGCCACTTAAACTTGCGTCCAGGCAGACTGAGGTATCGTGTCGATAATTGTGCTCTTATATGCTGAAGGATCTCCGTCCTAGTGTCTCTAATTCTAAATTGGGGAGTCACTAAACATGAACTAACCGGGTCTCGGTGTCTAGT
The DNA here is from genome assembly GCA_006410555.1 of Capra ibex. NCBI lineage: Eukaryota > Metazoa > Chordata > Mammalia > Artiodactyla > Bovidae > Capra > Capra ibex. The sequence continues at coordinate 84,453,117 of SJYO01052474.1, read as the reverse complement.
CAAGGGGTCAAGGACAAGGTTGAAAGGAAAGAATCGGATTATTATGTACGTCAGAAGAGATCATCTTAGTACTTACACAATCTTGTCTTCCCTTTGAAAGGACCGTCCTAAGTGGGTATTCGTTAATTGACAACCTTGTATCTAATTGGTTTATGATCTATAGAACGATTAAAATTCCACTAATTGTAACGTCTTGAATGACTATGACGGGAATCACCTTATTAATCACGTTTTCTTTTATAAAAATTTTTAACCTAAATCGAGGTACGTCCCTCGATTTCGTTTGACTTTTACCTTTTTGTACTTTTGTGTCGACAAATGGTATGTTAAAACTAAAGTCTGTGAATGAACTTTCAAAAGTCTTAATCCCTAACGACCATCGAATCGATGACGAACTTTTTGACCTGAAGCTCTTTGAAGAATATAAAGGTCTTCTCAAAATGGAGTGATCATCTAATAACTTTTATGAACTGACTGTTCGGATACGATAATAGTAAAGTCAAGTAAAGTCAGCTAGTCAGCACAGGCTGAGAAACACTGGGGTACTTAGCGTCGTGCGGTCCGGAGGGACAGGTCGTGGTTGAGGACCTCAAGTGAGTCTGAGTGCAGGTAGCTCAGTCACTACGGTAGGTCGGTAGAGTAGGAGACAGCAGGGGAAGAGGAGGACGGGGGTTAGGGAGGGTCGTAGTCTCAGAAAAGGTTACTCAGTTGAGAAGTGTACTCCACCGGTTTCATGACCTCAAAGTCGAAATCGTAGTAAGGAAGGTTTCTTTAGGGTCCCGACTAGAGGAAGTCTTACCTGACCGACCTAGAGGAACGTCAGGTTCCCTGAGAGTTCTCAGAAGAGGTTGTGGTGTTAAGTTTTTGTAGTTAAGAAGCCGTGAGTCGGAAGAAGTGTCAGGTTGAGAGTGTAGGTATGTACTGGTGTCCTTTTCGGTATCGGAACTGATCTGCCTGGAATCAGCCGTTTCATTACAGAGACGAAAACTTATACGATAGATCCAACCAGTATTGAAAAGAAGGTTCCTCATTCGCAGAAAATTAAAGTACCGACGTTAGTGGTAGACGTCACTAAAACCTCGGGGTTTTAATTTCAGACGGTGACAAAGGTGACAAAGGGGTAGATAAAGGGTACTTCACTATCCTGGTCTACGGTACTAGAACCAAAAGACTTACAACTCGAAACTCGGTTGAAAAAGAGAGAGGAGAAAGTGAAAGTAGTCCTCCGAAAAATCGAGGAGAAGTGAAAGACGGTATTTCCACCACAGTAGACGTATAGACTCCACTAACTATAAAGAGGACCGTTAGAACTAAGGTCGAAGACAAAGAAGGTCAGGTCGCAAAGAGTACTACATGAGACGTATCTTCAATTTATTCGTCCCACTGTTATATGTCGGAACTGCATGAGGAAAAGGATAAACTTTGGTCAGACAAGAAGGTACAGGTCAAGATTGACAACGAAGGACTGGACGTATGTCTAAAGAGTTCTCCGTCCAATCCACCAGAGCATAAGGGTAGAGAAAGTCTTAAAAGGTGCCAAATAACACTGGGTGTGTCAGTTTTCGAAACTGTATCAGTTATTTCGTCTTTATCTACAAAAAGACCTTGAGAGAACGAAAAAGGTACTAGGTCGCCTACAACAGTTAAATTAGAGACCAAGGAGACGGAAAAGATTTTGGTCGAACTTGTGTCCCTCAAGTACCAAGTGCATAACGACTTCGGACCGAACCTCTTAAAACTCGTAATGAAATGATCGTACACTCTACTCACGTTAACACGGCATCAAACTCGTAAGAAAACGTAACGGAAAGAAACCCTGACCTTACTTTTGCCTGGAAAAGGTCAGGACACCGGTGACGACTCAAAAGGTTTAAACGACCGTATAACTCACGTCGTGAAAGTATCGTAGTAGAAAGTCCTAAACTTTGTCGAGTTGACCTTAAGGTAGTGGAGGTGATCGAAACAAGCATCGCTACGAAAGATTCCGGGTGAACTGAAGTGTAAGGTCCTACAGACCGAGATCCACTCACTAGCGTAGTAGTACTAATAGACCCAGCACTTCGAGAAAAAACATGTCAAGACACATAAGAACAGTGGAGAAGAATTATAGAAGACGAAGACAATCCAGGTATGGTAAAGACAGGAAATAGCTCGGGTAGAAACGTACTTTACAAGGGAACCATAGAGATTAAAAGAACTTCTCTAGAGATCAGAAAGGGTAAGACAAGAAAAGGAGATAAAGAAACGTAGCTAGCGACTCCTTCCGAAAGAGTAGAGAAGAACGATAAGAAACCTTGAGACGTAAGTCTACGAATATAGAAAGGAAAAGAGGAAACGAAAAGTGGAGAGAAGAAAAGTGTCGATAAACATTCCGGAGGGGTCTGTCGGTAAAACGAAAAAACGTAAAGAAAAGGTACCCCTACCAGAACTAGGGACAGAGGACATGTTACAGTGCTTGGAGTAAGGTATCAAGTAGTCCGTGAGATAGATAGTCTAGATCCGGGAATTTAGATAAAGAGTGAAGGTGACATATTAGTATTCCCTAAACTAAATCCAGTATGGACTTACCAGATCGCCAAAAGGGATGAAAGAAGTTAAATTCAGACTTAAACCATTATTCCTCAAGTACTAGACTCGGTGTCAGTCGAGGACCAGAACAAAAACAACTGACATATCTCGAAGAGGTAGAAACCGACGTTTCTTATATTAGTTAGACTAAAACCACAACTGGTAGACCACTACAGGTACACATCTCGGAAGAGAACGCAACAACCTTCTCCTACAAACGATACTGGTCACGTAAAAGAACCGTTTTGAGATAATCTGAAACGGGACGAAGTAAGGTGTAAGGTTCCGGTTTAAACGGACAATAAGGTCCATAAAGAACTGAAGGATGAAAACGTAAGATCAGGGGACACTACTTTTCCTGTAGAGAAAACCCATAATCAAGATTTTCCAGAACATCCAGAAGTATTTTAGCAAGTTGAAGTCAAAGAAGTCGTAATGACCAACCCCGTATCTGAACCTATTGACACTATAACTTACCAAACGGAACCTCTGCTTGTCTCTAGTAAGACAGCAAAAACTCTAACGTAGGTTCATGACGTCAAGCTTGAGAAAACAACTGGTACTACCGATGAGGTAAAGAAGACTCCCTAAGGACGGGCGTCATCATCTATATTACCAGTAGACTCAATTTAAGTGGGTAAGGTCAGGTAAAATCAAGTGACTAAGGATCTTACAGCTGCAAGTGGGAACGGTAGAGAACAAACTGGTGAAGGTTAAACGGAACTAAGTACCTGGACTGTAAGGTCCAAGGATTCGATATAACGAGAAATGTCGTAGTCTGGAACGAAGATAGTGGTCAGTGTAGGTGTTGACCCATAACCAAAACGAAACCGAGGTAGGGAAGTAAGAAAGACCTCAATAAAGAGGTGACTAGAGGTCATCGTATAACCCGTGGATTACTGGACCCCTCAAGGAGAAAACCATAGGATAGTAAAACGGAAAAGTATGACAAGTACCCCAAGAGTTCCGTTCTTATGACTTCACCAAACGGTAAGGGAAGAGGTCACCTGGTGCAAGACAGTCTGGAGAGGTGGTACTGGGCGGTCAGAACCCAACGGGGTGTCCGTACCGAACCAACGTAACTCAATCTGTTCCGACACCAGGATCACACTAATCTAACTGATCAAAAGACACTCATACCAAAGACACACAGACGGGAGACTACGGGAGAACGTTGTGGATGGTAGAATGAACCCAAAAGAATGGAACCCGCACCCCATAGAGAAGTGCCGACGAGGTCGTTTCGTGTCGGCGACGAGAAATGGAACCTGCTCCCCATAGGGGAATGGCGGCGGCAAGGACTGGAAGTTGTACCCTATCGAAATGGATTTGAGATCGAAATGGATGTGGTAATTTTCATTTCCGTATTTTTATAAGACGTGTTTGTTCGCTAGAATTTGAACCAAGTAATTCTAACAGTTGAATCTTAAAACAGACACTCTATCTTTTTAATGACCACACTTTGTGACGTCACAAATTGGTCTTCAAGGACGGAAGAAATTCATTTTTGAAGTAGACGGATATTATAAAAATTTTAATTAGTTAATGATCAAACAAAAACCGGTACGTTCCGGAAGCAGGAGCCGCGCCCGAAAGAGATCCATATCGCGCACCCGGGATTGAGGTCAACGCCCCGACCCCGGAGAGTAACGACACCGAAGGGCACAGTACCTCCTACCCGACATCCGTACACCCGGAGTGACGAACGTCGTACCTGACGTCAACGTCGTGTGTCCGAATGATCAACACCGTCTACCGAATCAACGGGGTGCCGCACACCTTAGAAGGGCCTGGTCCCTAGCTTGGGCGCGTGGGGCGTAACGGTCCACCTAAGATTTGGTGACCTGATGGTCCTTTGAGGATATTACAAACCCATTTCTTGTTAGAATTTTGAATGTTTCTAGTTTACCGGTAAAACACACACACATACATATATTAAATAATGGGGTTAAGAAATAAACGACGACACAATAATATGTATAACGACATGAACCTCGTTTTTTATACTGACCTCTTTATATACCAATACAATAAAGCTACTAAACTATTTGGGTACAAAACGAAAACCCAAAGTATTTCGTAGATCCGTTTAGGAATTCATACCACTATCTAATGGAACCAGAGTCTTACCTCAACAATCACCTTCGAAATACACAGTAACCTCCCGTCATGTACCGGAAAAGATAAAGTCCCTACTTCATATTACTTTTTCGATTAAACTCTACTGTCAATTCTTAACTCTAAAAGTTTGGACACCTGAAAAGAATCCCTCTTACAAACGAAAAGAAACAAATATTCCTTCATCGACTTTACTAAACCATACGTATATACCGGATCCCCTATAGATCCTTCCAAAGAAGTTACGATTATAAAGGATCGATATTGGGAAAGACAATATATACGTGTAATTATATGTATAGCTGTGTAAAGACGTTTAATTTTCGGATAAAATCTATATAGTACAAATTATTCACGTTAAGTACAAAAGGTAAAGGGACCACACATATACACACACACACACACACACACACATACATACACACACAAAATTAAAGTATCTGTATTTGTAAATTCCTCGACAGAAGGAAAATTAACGACACCCGGGGACCTCAAGGACCATAGTGAGATTCGTTAAACATCGGAAAGTCTTCTCGCTCTTCTGTAGAAAATTTCCAAAATTTACCAGTAAATTTACGTATATAATTACATCTTTTGGTCAGAAAACTCTTTGAAGGTATAAAAACTCCTTAGAATTGGAAGGGGATCAACCTTCTCTTCTTAAAGATTACGACTTGTAAACAGGAAAGGGACCTCTTCCCTACTTTACGGGACGAGAGGGGAGGGGGTTGGGGTTTGTTAAAAACACTTTCTTATTAAATTGGTCTTTAGTTTTATAATTCTCTCGTGCGCACCAGTAAGTTTTCTGTCCTTAGTCAGAAAATATCCTAAAAAGTTTATTTTTGATATTACAAAAGGGAATTTCCAATGGTCACTGAAGGTGAATCGTTTTTGAGTACTGGAAAAGTTTAAGAACCAGTAGGCATTATGGTAAAATAATAAACTGTGACAAACGACGACGGTGACTCCTTAACATTCAGGGAACGGAAAGTGCCCCGTACGACACGACATAAAAATAAACGACTTCGACCGGAGAGCATCTTGGGAAACGAAAGACGTCTCTGGAAGAGAAAACCGAAGAATTCCGTAGGACGTTTAGGTGCCACAACCCAGAGGAGTGAGCCAGTACCCTTCAGTACTGGGACACCATGGTCGACAGTGAAGAGACCCGACTAAGGGGTTTGGTGTCGAGCTCGGAGGTGACACATGCGCGGACGGAAGTTTATTGGATCTTATTGAGTAATTTCCAAGACAACGAGAGAGGTTGAGTTGGGTTGGGTTGGGTTGTCAAAATCTACGCAGCCCTGGTCACACAAAGTCCGCATTGTAATAAAGGAAACTGACTTTCTGTCGTCCAATGGATACGACCCAGGACAATATAATCTGAGGGGAGAAGGGAGCATTCGTTGGACAGAGGTGACGCCCCAAAAGGAGTGTTACCGTAGGGGAGAGTAGGAGAAGGAAAAGTAGAAGGAACGACACAAGGACAGGTCTATATTTCAGCACTTCCAGGCACTTCACCAAAGGAGAGACCCGGGGAGACCAAGTACCCCGGTAGGAAAGTCAAAAAAGATAAATGACGACGGCCTAAGTAGGAGGACTTCGCGTCAGAAACCGACCCAAGGGACCTTTGTCTGAGTCTCCGGTCCAATGTACGTCCAATTACCCTTCACTTCCACGACAGTGGACGTTCCTTCACTCTTCTGTCCAACTTACCTCTCTTTAAGTGGACGTCACTCAAACATCGGCTGGGGTGTCTCGCGAGTGTTTACCTCCGTTTCCTGGTCTGGGAAGTTGTGGGAATCGAGATGGTTCTGTAGGGACGACACCGAGTAAAGTGTCCGAGGATGAAGGAGAGGACAGACCGACAAACGAAACGATAACGAGACAACGAAGAATCAGTAAGTCAGTACAGACTGAGAAACACTGGGGTGCCTAGTATAGGGTGGTCCGAGGAGACAGGTACCCCTAAGAGGTCCGTTCTTATGACCTCACCCAACGGTACGGGAAGAGGTCCCCTAGAAGGGTTGGGTCCCTAACTTGGTCCCAGAGGACGTACCTCTGTCTAGGGTGACTCGGCGGTCCCTTCACAAGACAAGACACTGGAACGACGGAGGAGCACGTGGACCGAGATTCGGTCAATGAGGTTGAGTCTCCTCCGTCCTTGGCTCTCTCAGACAAGGACGTCGGTCCCCGAGGAGCACCATTCCCTGTGTGTCGCCTCGTAGGAGACTCTCTACTCACACAACTACGACTTCCCCCGAACTCGGGTCGGGGTGCTCTGAGTGAGGTCGGTGTGACTCGTAGTGAGAAAGGGCACAGCCTTGGACGTAACGCAGGAACGACGCACGAAGTCCCAGCCACAGAGTCGGACTGATGCTCCCCGGGAGACACTAGACCCGGGCGGCGTAGACAATGACTTGAGTCACAGGGTGACAGAAGGGACGGGCGGGAGGTCACGAGGCTCCCAACTGGAGCCACAGTAGGCTCACCAGTTTAGACGAGACATCGGAGGAACTCTGGGGACAGTGGGGGCAAGTCCCACTGAACACGACAGGGGAACGGACGTCGCGGGGGAGGAGACTCAGACAGGAAAGTGTGGGTCACAGAATCAGGACGAAGACCAATCGTGACATGTTAAGACATCAAATAACAAATAAAATAGTATGAAGAAGTCATCGAACGTTATTCGACAAGACTAAAGGTCACAAGATAATAAAACCTTACACCGTGTATCATAAAGTGGAGAACTCACAAGAACCGTCTTAGATCGTCGTACAATCGAAGTATCATATCCTAAGTACTCTTCGACAAACTAAAGGGCTAAACAAAAACATCCACCACGTCGGTTTTTTAACTTAGAGTTCTCACTACTGAATTCCACCTTCCCCGGAAGATCTTTCTAACACAAACTTGAGTTCCCTACTGTAAAAAGAACGTCTTTTAAAGTCTCACAGGCCCAATGTCCCAAACGTACCGAGGACTCACCTACTCGAAATCATGTCAATACTTAAGTATCGTCAAAGGAAGAGCAGAACAGGACCGAGTGAACGAGTGTAACAGGACCCCGGTGACGTCGGACCTCAAGGAAGAGACACTAAGAACAGGGGAAAATCCTTACGACACACTTGACACCCGAACCGTGTATTAATGGACGAAATATACAACAGTTTAGGTGTGTTCATGGGATACCCCATGTACGACGGTAAAATATTTTCTTTCTTTTTTGGAAGTCTCTTTCCCCACGTCGGACGAGTCTTTGTGTGTCAATCACTCCCTCCCCCTGTCCACAAGTTTTGGAGACATCGGTAGACTTAGTAGGATTCTCAGTTGTGTCGGAGACACCCCGTACCATGGTTTCAACAAAACCTTTGTCAACGAGGTTCCCCTTGACTCTCAACTAAGTCAAGTCAAGTCAGCGAGTCAGTACCGACTGAGAAACACTAGGGTACCTGCCCTCGGACGGTCCGGAAGGACAAGTAACGGTCGAAGACCTCAAATGAGTTTGAGTACAGGCAGCTCAGCCACTACGGTAGGTTGGCAGAGTAGGAGACAGCAGGTGAAGAGGAGGGCGGAAGTCAGAAAGGGTCGTAGTCTCAGAAAAGGTCACTCAGTCAAGAAGGGTAGTCCATCGGTTTCATAACCTCAAATTCGAAATCGTAGTCAGGAAGGTTACTTATAGGTCCCGACTAGAGGAGATCCTACCTGACCAACCTAGAACGTCAGGTTCCCTGAGAGTTCTCAGAAGAGGTTGTGGTGTCAACTTTTCGTAGTTAAGAAGTCACGAGTTGAAAGAAATATCAGGTTGAGAGTGTAGGTATGTACTGGTGACCTTTTTGGTATCGAAACTGATCTGTCTGGAAACAACAGTTTCATTACAGAGACGAAAAATTATACGATAGATCCAACCAGTATTGAAAGGAAGGTTCCTCGTTCACAAAAAATTAAAGTACCGACGTCAGTGGTAGACGTCACTAAAACCTCGGGTTTATTGATTCCAGACCGTGACAAAGGTGACAACGGGGTAGATAAACGGTACTTCACTACCTGGCCTATGGTACTAGAATCAAAAGACTTACAACTCGAAATTCGGTTTAAAAAGTGAGAGGAGAAAGTAAAAGTAGTTCTCTGAAAAATCAAGAAGTGAAAGACGGTACTCCCACCACAGTAGACGTACGAACTCCAATAACTATAAAGAGGGTCGTTAGAACTAAGGTCGAACACAAAGAAGGTCAGGTCACAAAGAGTACTACATGAGTCGTATCTTCAATTTATTCGTCCGACTGTTATATGTCGGAACTGCATGAGGAAAGGGATAAATCTAGGTCAGACAACAAGGTATAGGTCAACATTGACAACGAAGGACTGGACGTATGTCTAAAGAGTTCTCCGTCCAGTCCACCAGACCATAAGGGTAGAGAAATTCTTAAAAGGCGTCAGAACACCAGGTGTGTTAGTTTCCGAAACCTGAAAGACCTTGAGAGAACGAAAAAACTACTAGGTTACCTACAACCATTAAACCAGAGACCAAGGAGATGGAAAAGATTTAGGTCCAACTTGTAGACCTTAAAGTACCAAATACATGATGACTTCCGACCAACCTCTTAAAACCCGTAATGAAATGATTACACACTCTACTCACGTTAACACGCTATCAAACTCGTAAGAAACCGTAACGAAAAGAAACCCTAACCTTACTTTTGCCTGGAAAAGGTCAGGACACCGGTGACGACTCAAAAGGTTTAAACAACCGTATAACTCACGTCGGGAAAGTGTCGTAGTAGAAAATCCTAAACTTATCGAGTTGACCTTAAGGTAGTGGAGGTGATTGAAACAAGTATCACTACGAAGGATTCCGGGTGAACTGAAACGTAAGGTCTTACAGACCGAGATGCAACCACTAGTGTTGCAGCACTAATAGACCCAGCACTTCGAGAAAAAACATGTCAAGAAGACACATAAGAACGGTGGAGAAGAATTATAGAAGACGGAGACAATCCAGGTATGGTAAAGACGGGAAATACCACGGGCAGAAACGTAAAGAAAAAGACCTCTCAACTAATCCCCAGTCATTAAGGTAGAGACGAGAATATGTTGCAACTAAGTGAACAAAAATCACCACGGCGCAGAAGCAACGACACTCGTCCAAAAGAGATCGACGGCACGAGCCCGAAGCCATCGACGCGTGCGTTCGAATCGTCAACGTCGGCACCCGAACCATCGACACGAAACACCCGAGATCTCACGCCCGAGTCATCAACACCACAAACCCCAGTCAACGAGGCATCGCACGCCCCAGAAGGATCCGGTCTCTAGTTTTGGCACCGGGGACGTAACCGTCCATCTAAGAATTGGGGACCTGGTGGTCCCTTTAGGGGTGCTTTGTCATCGATTATTTTCCAATCGTACAAAGGTACCTTTCCAACACCTCGCGCTTGACCAAAGTTCGGGAACGGTGACCTATCGAAAAGACATCAGATCCTATTCAATGAATTGATTTGTCCGATAGATAAAGAAAATTTATAGAAATTTCTCCCAATTACCCAAAGCAACCACCGAGTCTACTATTAGACGGACGTTACGTCCTCTGGACCCAAGACAGGGACACAACCCATCTAGGGGACCTCTTTCCTCATCGTTGGGTGACGTCATAAGAAAAGACCTCCTAAGGTATCTGTCTCCTCGTACCACCCGATGTCAGGTACCCCAGTGTTTCTCAGCCTGCACTGAAAGTGAAAGTTTCTCCTAACTCTTTATTACAGGAAACGGAAAAACAAGACACCCTGATGACATTGGTTTGAGAACCCAAATACTTAACAGTTCACGATGTTTTCTTCAATAAAGACAATTGTCACATTTCATTATGTGTACCACTACGATTATTATTAATATACAACTACTACGATATTATTGTTAGTATTATTCTTACTAAATTTCATCATTTTTTTTCTGTCATTATCGAAACGTAGTCTACCGGTGTTTCTAACTTGAAGGGAAACAACCGTCATAAAGTTTATAAACAACTAATTCAATAAACTATCTAAAAGTCAAATACGGGAAGAACCGAGTTTGTTCGTTAATTTGAGAGGAGTCCTTTAACACTTTCCAATGGGAATCAACACGTCAGATATGAGGACTTAAAACCGAAGTCAAGTGTTAAGTACCGGTTTAATTGTAGACTTAGTGAACTCTGGATAAGTATTTCTTACCCTAATACATGCATTGAATATCATGAATCGATAATTCTTTGAACTCAAAGTGTCACATCGGTCCTCCTTCTCTTATATGAAGATATGAAACATGAGACTGAGTGTCCGACTTTACACCGGTATATTCGGACACAAATATACATTCACTCGTAGGGTAAACCCGGCCTTAACGGTTAAATTGCCTCCTACGGAGGTTAAATCGTAAACTCTAAACATTTCCTAGGGATCCCGGAAGGTCCTTTTAAAAACATATTTACTTTCTATTATCGTTGTAAAATCAGTAAACGTTTAGTAGAGAAAATTCATTTTACGGAATACCTTTGGTTATTTCGGTATATTAAGAAAGATTTTTATTTTAAGTTTATGAGAATCTCCCTTAAGAAGTCTCGATCTTTTGTAAATGAAACATAAAAACATAACTAACGACAACGAAAAGAAAGAACGACACTATATTCATTACCTCTGAATGACCATTCATTCGACCATTCAACCTTCACTAATAAAAACCTAGTTTTATAACCCCCTACTTAAAAAAAAAATTTATCGAAACACACACATATACGACAGCGAAGTCAGCGCAGGTAGAGACGCTGGGATACCTGACATCGGGAGGTCCGAGGAGACAGGTACCTTAAGAGGTCCGTTCTTATAACCTCACCCAACAGTATGGGAGGAGGTCCCTTAGAGGCATTGGGTCCCTAATTTGGTCACAGAGGATCCAGAGGACGTAACGGCCGCTTAAGAAATGACGACTCTGTGACTCCTTCGGAAAATTATTGAGATATACGTTAAATATCGTTTATGTCAGGAATACCTTAAAAAAGTGTATCATACTTGAAATTCTAATTCCTGAACCGTTTACACACTAAACAAAAAGTACTTAACAAAACGATTATTCTGATTAAGATGCACTGATCTAAAGATATAGTATGTAAATAAGTAGTAACAAATTTTTAAATTAATGAGCATAAAACCTTTCCTGAGAAATTTCCATTTAAGTGTAGTCTTACTGGTGTGTCTCACACCATCCATACCAAGACAATCAGTTTTGAGGATCGTCAAAGTGAAAAAATTAAAATAAAATAAAAAAAAAATGAAAAAAATTTAATTTCTGGACTAATCAGTAGACCTATCTTTAAAATTCTTTGACGAAAACGTTAATATCGATAGAATCTTCGTAAGGAAGGTCTCTTTAACTCGTTCTTACCGTTAATTAAGGTCGACAACCTCACTTGATCTACATTTACAGACTCAAGTCCGAGATCATTGAACGTCCCTTCGAGGAGTTAGGATACTAAATCGTCGGTAATTCGAAACATCTGTCAACAGGTGAGTAAACTGACTTAAGAATTCACTTCGGAACTAAAGAAGTAAAAGAAAAAGGTACTCGAGTCATAGGGACTGTGATGACTGGTAGAGACACCTCCCGTTTCTCTTCTTCTTTCTTTCCCTCCGAATTAAAAATGTTAAGAATACTAAAAATTTAAGAGAAAAAGAGATCTTTCAACGAATACACACGAAAATTTTTTTAATTATATGGGGGGGAAAAAAAAAAAAAAAATCTTATCACAATCCGGATGTCTTTTCAACTCGTATTTTACGCCTCTAAAGGACATGTGGGAAGAGGGGTCCGGGTCTAAAACGACGTCAATCACTTACTTCAGTACTAATTGACTTCAGGTGTCGAATGCAATCTGAAGTGAGACGCAACATGTCCAAATACCCAAAACTGTTTACGTACTATTACATAAGTACTAATGATTCCCGTAGAGACCACCGAGTCTACTATTTCAGACGGACGTCACGTCCTCTGACACCCAGATAGGGACCCAGTCCTTCTAGGGGACCTCCTCCCGTATCATTGGAACCTCTGACCCTAAGAAAGATAAGGACCCAGTCCTTCTAGGGGACCTCCTCCGGTACCATTGGGTCCTCTGACCCCAAGAAAGACAAGGATCCAGTCCTTCTAGGGGACCTCCACCCGTACCGTTGGGTGAGGTTATAAGAACGGACTTCTTAGAGTACCTGTCTCCTCGGACCACCCGCTGTCAGGTACCCCAACGTTTGTCAGTCTGTGTCCTAATAACTTACCAAAACGACGGAATTTTTAGGGAACCCGAGGTAGACAGATAGGGGAGTGATGGAATGAGAGTAGATTGGGAACTGTCGTTGACTAGCAAGTGGTAGGGACATCAAAACGGAAAAGGTCTTAGTATGTCAACCTTGGTATAACATATATTGGAAAAGTCTAACCGAAGAGAGGAAATAATTATACGTAAATTCAAAGAAAGGACGAAAGAATCCCGAAGTATCGAGTAAAGAAAAATAGTGATTTACGATAAGGTAACACACCTATATTGTGTCAATAAGTAAGTGGATGACTTCCTACAGAACACACACACATACACACACAATTCAGCGAAGTCAGCACAGACTGAGAAACACTGAGACACCTGACATCGGACAGTCCCAGGGGACAGTACCATTCCTATGACCTCACCCAACGGTAAAGGAGGAGGTCCCCTAGAAGGGCTGGGTCCCTAGGTTGGGTACACAGCACGGAAGACGGAACCGTCCACCCAAGAAATGGTGATCGCGGTGGACCCTTCGGGATCCTGTAGAGTCAACGAAGGTCGAAAACCATTGAACTCATTTCAACGAGATTCGTAAGACACGTCCTAAAACACGTCTGAGGAAACCCATGAAACAAAGAAAGAAATTTTACAATACCTTTATGGAGTTTCTTGTAAAGCCGGTTGGGTCATGGATCTCTCGTTCATCTGTGACTTATGCATCTACTCTCAGTTCTATTTATGTGGCGACACATACCCTCACCCTCCGACCCTACCCCCTTCTAACAAATTTCGTACTCAGGCCGTTTCGAACGTTTGCGGTCAGACAGAGGACGATCACCTATTCACCTGTATCCCCTCTTCGACCTTCCTACAAAAGGACGAACCAATGTCAAGTCTTGTTAGTTCCCCCTCATGATTATTTGTCGGAATTAGACAGGGTCAATGTCCGGATCGATTAATTCAAGGGTATGTGTGAAATTTTGACGTAAATATTTAAATTACATAAACCAAGAAGAATTCACAAGTTCCTGGAACTAGATTGTTGGCCTTGAAGAGGTTCAGGAACTTGAAAAGAACATTTGGACTGTGTGCAAATAATTCAGATAGAATTCTTAAGGTCACCAACCCTCCTAGGTCATTTTGGGAAAATGTGGAAAGCTAAATAAATAAAAATTTTATAAATGAATAAAAATAAACTAACTACCAACCAAATGTTATAACCGAACTAAAGACAACATATAGTCGTACTTCATTGGTATCCATATGTATACAGGGGAGGGGGAACTTAGAGGGAGGGTGGAGGGTGGTAAGGGTGGGGAGACCCAATAATGTCTCGGAGTCAAACTCAAGGGACTCGGTATGTCGTTTAAAGGTAACCGATACATAAATGTATACAATGTATGTGTACAATGTACAATGTATGTATCGTAAGTACGAGAAGGGAGGCGAGTAGAGTCGGAGAGGGAGAAGAGGGGGTGAGGACCGGTATCCGGACAAGAGACAGACACAGAGGTTACGACGAGACGCTTGTCTAACTAGTCAAAGTAGGAAAATCTCAGGTATATATTTTCTATATATCTAAGGTGGAAAGTTAAATTTCAGTGTCTGAGTTTATTTAATTCATCTCTAATGTTCATATCAGACAATTGTATAGTTTCACAGAATTTGTATTATTTGTACAATAGTTGATTTATAACTTGGAACAGGTGCGACATCACCCATCGGTAAGGGAAGACGTCCCCTAGAAGGACTGGGTCTCTGACTGGGCCCGGAGGACGTAACGTCCGTCTAAGAAATGGTAGACTTAGTGGTCCCTTCGTTCATTAATAATGTGTTACTAAGGATTCGAATTGTAGCCCCTAAAATTATGGATCCCAATCTAAACTAGTAATGCAGAGATAACTTTTGATTTCTAAGAACCTCAAGACCAGATGGCCTCACTAAATCTCAACGGTAGGGTCCTTCTCAGTCCGAGGAACATATTTAACTCCAGCCAGTGAATGGTCGGTCTCCAGACTCTGGACCACCTCCCGCACCCACAGCGTCGAGAAGAAGGGGTCCGTGACTTCCTGTGTGACGTGGTAGACACATTAGTCCTATTGTCGACCTCCTCGGTCCAGAGATAAGAATTCATTAAGAAACTAGAATAAACTGGGACGTCAGGAGGGTCAGTCTCCGTGAACTCAAGAAAGTCGATTAGAGAAAAGGAGGAACACCTTAACATATAAGAAAAGTATAAAAAGAACAGATCAATCCAGTCTTGGGAATTTCGATAAAATTAGATCACGATGATGACTTAAGAGACATAGAGAGTGTGGAGACAGACAGAGTTCGGTCCTGTGATCTTAGACCGAGAACTATCGACACGACTCAAAGGTCGGCACAGACCGACTCTGTGAACAGACGAGTAACTTACTCAGTGACTCCTTTGCCACTAGCATTTAGTATGAATCATTCCTTTCTACTTCATCATCACAAGATCGTAAGTCCATAAACTTCGGAACGCACCGCAAATATAATATACCTTTACATAACAAGATTTTCACGGTCCCACTAAAAGTTTAGGTTGATCTCCGAAAAGTGTTTTCTAAATAACACTTCCTGTCAAAACTCTACTCCAATAATCCTACTCGAACGAAGAAAGAGAGTGGAAGATGTAGATCAGGTGACTATTTGGGACAACCAAGGTGTCCTTAGTGGTCGAAGAGTCGCGGAGGGACCGGCAACAGTATAGAGTGAACCCGAGACAACAATCTAACGGAGCATTACATAAAAAGGACGGACAAACAAAGAAGAAGGTGTCATACGGGTGAGGACGGGTATCAGATAGAAGGAGTGTCGTCGACCGAACTAGAATTTGGTATTTAATCTACTCATTGGATGATGACTAGTAGGGACGTCACCGAAATAAACGAATGAAAATAAAAACTAGTCTCCTATTAACGAAATGTTACAATACAACCAAAGACAGCGTGTTGTGACACTTAGTTGGCATTTATATATAGACAAGGGAGGGAGGACTCGGAGGAAGGGTCGCGGGGAGTAGGGTGAGGAGATCCAATGGAAGTCAGAAATTAGTATAATGCTTATCTGACTGTAGGTCTAGGAAAGGGGCATACAGGGTCTAGGACCGAAGAAACACTGGAGTGCAGATCTGTCAAAGGAATCGGTCTGACCCGAGGGACAAGGAATAAGGAAATGAACTCCAAGGTGGAGTCGTGGAAACTTGAACTCACACGGAGAAGGACACTGGAACACAAGACATTATAATCGCAAATGACTCGTGAGAGACGAGACATTTTAATTATCATTAAAACTACGGGGAGTGTAGTTCTTAATGGAGGAATCTCTGCACAAGCCCCTCACGCAGACTCGAAGACTAGTGACGAAAGAGTAAATTTGAGGGAGAGACAGGGGGGAGTGGAGGGGATGCAACATGGGAGTAGTGGTGGAGAGACACCAAAGAATACCTAATTAAAAATAGGTATCAGGAGTGGTCGTCAACCGTAACAGAACCGACAAGTAAGTAAATAACAAGGTTCAAGTAACGACATGGGAGTCGTGGATTTTATCAAGGACCGCGGCCATTACTAAGTGAACATTGTATTATGTGACGTACTTACTTACCAAAAGAGGAATCCTATTTTCGGGTCATCCCGAAGGGACCATCGAGTCACCACTTTTTAGGTGGACGGTTTGGTCCTCTGTACCCAAGCTAGGGACTAAACTCTTCTAGGATGTACGGTGCCTTATTACCTTGGCTACGCTTTTTTGTTCTTACTTTTGGATTACTGTCACTCCTGATGCGGACAGAGTCATATCGACGTAGGCGTCCTGAGCTGTGCGTGTTCGTTCGTGAACTACTTGTAAATAGCTCACTTACTACCTGACTAAACTCAAGTCTAAAGAGACTCCGTAAAGGTAAGGACCAGAATCTACGGGAACTGGCACAGGATGAGTGACTGACAGTGAAAGGAAAGACGGAGGGAACGACGAACGTGGGGAAGGGTTACTACGTCGTCGACTTCCCTCAGAAAACATTCAATGTATATTCTCTGAGATTAACTTTGTGAACAGCCACCTGGGAATCGATTAAAGTAAAAGGAGAACATGACGAACTCTCGTAGAGTTTGGTTTTCATTTTAATCACCACATTCGTGTTTCGACTCTTGTTTTGTCTTATGAACTTTAATAAACTCCTGAATCTTAACGATTTCATTGAATGCCAGAAGGTGTGCCTCACATGTAATCTGTAACTGTAAAAATCAAAAAATTTCGGTGAAAAGTATGTCTCATTAAATATCATTTTATGAATCATAAAATGTTTTTCTATCGTCACGAATTTTATATACGGACTTTAGGGAATTTATTCAAACTTAAAGATTTTATCGTAGACTCTGACCCCTTTTTTTTACACAATGATTCATGACTGCATAGTAACTCCTATCTTATTCGAGAATGCAAAATTATCACAGTGTGTCAAGTGCCTCGTGAGAGGAGACGAAATAGAATTCGTCTATACCCGGACCCTAGCGTAGACTATTTTTACGAACGAAAGTCTTACCTCTAGTACTTCTCTTCGAATGCATCTTCCGAGACTCCTCCAAGAAAACCTCCCTCCAGGAGACTCACCACCCACCGATACGGATGCTACCAGGTACCTCTACTCTTCCCAGTACACCCAATCCCGGACCCCTTGAAAGACCTCGACAGTCACCGTGGACTTCTCAGAGAAGAGTCTGCACATCGGGAGACGAAGGGTGTGGAGGACAGGAGCGGAACGGTAGGTGGTACGGTCGCGAGTCGAGAAAGAATTTTTTACCGAAACCAAGTAAAAACAACGGGCACCGACGGGACCCAGAAACAGCGGCGCACGTCCGGAAGAGACCAACGTCGTTCGCCCCGAAGGAGAGACCGACTCGAGACACCCGGAGAGCAATAACGCCTCGTGCCCGAAGCCATCGACACCGTGTGCCCAAGTCCACCACAGTCGTACTCTCTAGAAGAGTCTGGTCTTTAACTTGACCGCAAGGGACATAAAGTTCCACCTGAGAATTGGTGACCTGGTCGTCCCGTCGGGTCACGAATCGAGAACTGTGAAGGACTCGTGACTCTAGTACCCTGAGCGCTAGTGGTCCGGACAAATACCGAAGCGGAGGTGGTGCAGTGGTAAAATGTCGGAAAAAGGTAAAGTCTCGAGTAAGTACAAGATATTTCTACCCTAGTGTAGGTTTCGAATCGACTGACTATTACCTTTGGCTGCCTACAGATTTTAAACACTTTGGGGATCAGTCTGACAGGTACTATTCTCGTGGCACAGTCCCGAGACTCCGACGTTAAGCGGTCATAAGGTACGTGCTCCTAGGGAACCCTTTGCCCTCCCACCAAGGTCTGTCTAGGGTACCGTGTGGGTCGACACGACTCAGTCTCGGAAACTCCGAGGGCTCGTCCCTAGAGCCACCATTTCAAGACTACAAACTTTGGTGACAAGACCCCTGTCTTGTTCTTAAAATTCCGTCTCAGAGACGGAAGTTCTGTGAACATAGATCAGTCTTTTACTTTCAGTTGTGCTTACTGTATCACAGTACCTCAACCTAAAGACAAATAAACTAACTACACAAACCTCTCCTCAGATCTATGCCGTCGTAACCAAACTCACGAGAACTAAATAAGGACCCCATCTCTCAAACCCATCTTTACATGGTCCACCAGACTGACCACATCGTACCAAATAAAATCGTACGGTGAGTAATCAAACCGAAGGTTCGTATAAATCCCATTTCATCTGAAAGTTCATGGTGGCGGGGGGGTTGGGCGGGAAGAGAGGGATTCGACCATTCTAAAAAATCCTTACTGAATTTTTATCTGGGTCAGTAAACCAATTGAAACAAAAACAACACTTCTATTTAAGGGAGGGGCGTACAAAATATTTAAATTCAACGTAGAGAAGTCTATGGAATCTTACACTTGAAACCTATAACGAAACATCAAGGGTACTAGAATCACCGCTAAATTTTGACACACCGTAGATATAATAGATTAACGAAATAATACTTGACAAGTGTGGTACTGATTCTCTGGAGAAGGAAAATGACCACTACTTTAGTTAATAATCGATAACCACAAACAGAATACCAGTTTTTCGAGCCACCGAAAGATTTCGAAATGACATTTTCGAAAATATTCATTTACTAGACTTTTATTCTACCTCGGTCAATCTCCAACACAATGATGAAACACAGAAAGTGTAATGTACATATTGATCATATAGAAGACTCTTTTCTGAAACTTTTCCTATAATTAGTTACTACGGTCATCCCTAAGAGACTCGTTTTGGAACTAATAGTGTATCTAAATCAAACAATTTTATTATCATGATATAGACCTACATATAACTGAACAAACTTTTATTTCGTATCTTTGACTCCGTCTCCCCCACCAGTCCATTTCATCCAGGAACATACATTTTCCGATACTAAAATAATACTCATGTTACCCTTCGGTGACCCCACTAACCGTTCCTTAACTTCCTAAACAAACAAATGTCCCTTTACTATATTGGACTAAATTCAAAATTCTCTGAAGAAATATAAATGTCATCTGGTCTTTCTTTCTTCAACCATCAAATTTAATCCCATTATCAGACCTCTTCCTCTTTTCACTTACCTCAGACCTATATAAAACGACTACGATGATGACGACCTGGTCTCACTTGATCTTTAGTTCCAAATCGTAAGTGACTTTACACTATACAACATTCTTATTGCCCAAACCTCTGTCTGGACCTCCTTTAGTTCGTAAGTACTCAGTAGGTTAAACTGTATACAAAAAACCGTCGACCTACCTATTCTGACCACGAGTTCCTCTGTGAGCCCGGAGTCCCCTTTTGATCTCTAAATAATCACTTAATCTGTCAAAATTTCGGTGTCTTTAACTATTTAGTGGATGACTCACTTACATCCGTCTTCTCAGTCCTGTCTCAAGTCGCAAATCTCCAGTCAGTCTTTTCGTCTCCACTGGCTTCCCTCCCCTTTTCCGTTCGTCCTCTTATCTCTGTAACTTTCTCTCGCGTAAGTTTAAACATCGAAAAAAACAAAACAAAAAAATGTTCTGTCTTTAACTGATTTTCATTACTTTTCTACCTACGGTCTGACCCAACGCCCAGTTTGTCCTCTACGAGTCTCCTTACTCGTTCCTAACCGGAGAGACTCGTCCTTGATCTTTACCAACGGTTCCCACCGTCCACACCCGACTTCTTGAACAGTTCCTTCACGAAAACAAATTCTACTGTGATCCCACACAAACCATACTGCTCACGCAAGACATCCGTTTTGGGACAATCGGGAATGGGACGAAGTAAAACACGAGGTTCCGGGTTAAACGGACAATAAGGTCCATAGAGAACTGAAGGATCAAAACGTAAGGTCAGGAAATATTACTTTTCCCGTAGAAAAAACCCACAATCAAGATCTTCCAGAATATCCAGAAGTATCTTGACAAGCTGAAGAAATCGTAACGACCAACCCTGCATCTAAAGTTAATGACACTATAACTTACGATTGTATCAAAACGGTTCTCTTGTGTGACCAGTATTGTTTGTGGGACAAGGTTGTTGTGTTCTCTTCTGAGACGTGTACCTGTAGTGGTCTACCAGCTGTCGTTTTAGTCTAACTAATATAATAAACGTCGACTTCTACCTCTGTGAGATATGTCAATCGTCTTTGTTCTGGTCCTCGACTGACACCGAGTCTAGTACTTGAGGAATAACTTTTTAAGACTGAATTTAACTTCTTTCATCCCTTTTGGTGATCTAGTAAGTCCATACTGGATTTAATTTAGGGAAAGTCAATATATCACTTTTACTGTTTATCTAAGTTCCCTAATCTAGACTATCTGTCTCACGGACTTCTTGATACCTGCCTCCAAACACTGTAACATGTCCTCGTCACTAGTTCTGGTAGACGTTCTTTTTCTTTACGTTTTTCCATTTTACCAACAGACTCCTTCGGAATGTTTATCGATTCTTTTCTTCTCTTCGATTTCCGTTTCCTCTTCTTCTTTCTATGTGGGTAGACTTACGTCTAAAGGTTTCTAAATATTCCTCTCCCTTCATTCGGAAGAAGTCCCTAGTTACGTTTCTTTATCTCCTTTTGTTATCTTACCCTTTTAGATCTCTAGAGAAGTTCTTTTAATCTCTATGGTTCCCTTGTAAAGTACGTTTATACCCGTGTTAGTTCATGTCTTTACCATACTTGGATTGTCTTCGTCTTCTATAATTCTTCTCCACTATTCTTATGTGTCTTCTTAATATGTTTTTTCTAGAAGTACTGGGTCTATTGGTGCTACCACACTAGTGAGTGGATCTCGGTCTGTAGGATCTTACACTTCAGTTCACCCGGAATCTTTCGTCGTAGTGATTCTTGTTTCGATTACCTCCACTACCTTAAGGTCAACTCGATAAAGTTTAGGATTTTCTACTACAACACTTTCCCGACGTGAGTTATACGGTCGTATAAACCTTGTGAGTCGTCACCGGTGTCCTGACCTTTTCCAGTCAGAAGTAAGGTTAGGGTTTCTTTCCGTTATGGTTTCTTACGAGTTTGATGGTGTGTTAACGTGAGTAGAGTGTATAATCGTTTCTTTACGAATTTTAAGAGATTCGATCCGAAATTGTCATGTACTCGGTACTTGAAGGTCTACAAGTTCGACCTAAATCTTTTCCATCTCCTTGGTCTCTAGTTTAACAATCGTAGGTAACCTAGTAGTTTTTTTCCCTCAAGGTCTTTCAGTAGTAGATGAAGACGAAATAACTGATACGGTTTCGGAAACAGACACACCTAGTGTTGCTTGACACCTTTTAAGAATTTCTCAACCCTTATGGTCTAGCGAAATGGACGGAAGACTCTTTAGACATACGTCTAGTTCTTCGTTGTATTGACCTGGACCTTGTTGTCTCATCAAGGTGTAGACCTTTTCTCATACAGTTCTGACACATAACAGTGGCACGAATAAATTGAATACACGTCTCATGTAGTACACTTTACGGCCTGACCTACTTCGTGTTCGACCTTAGTTCTAACAGCCCTCTTTATAGTCGTTGGAGTTTATACGTCTACTGTGACGAAATTACCGTCTTTCGTTTCTTCTTGATTTCTTGGAGAACTACTTTCACTGTCTCACTTTTTTCACTTCAGCGAGTCAGCACAGGTTGAGAAACGTTGGGGTACCTGTGGTCCGAGGAGGCAGGTACCCTAAAAGGTCCGCTCTCATGACCTCACCCAACGGCAAAGGAAGAGGTCCCTTGAAGGACTGGGTCCCTAGCTTGGGTCCAGAGGGTGTAACATCTGTCTGCGAAAGGTAGACTCGGTGGTGAACTAGAATCGGTTTTCCGGTTCTTCACTGTCTCCTCTCACTTTTTCAACCGAATTTCGAGTTGTAAGTCTTTTGCTTCTAGTACCGTCGTAGACCAGGGTAGTGAAGTACCGTTTATTTACACCCTTGTTACCTTTGTCACTCTGAATTAGTGACGTCTACCACTGACGTCGGTATTTTAACTTTCTGTGAACAAGGAATCTTCTTTTTAATACTGGTTGGATCTGTCGTATAATTTTTCGTCTCTGTAATGAAACGGTTGTTTCCAGACAGATCAGTTTCGATGCCAAAAAGGTCATCAGTACATACCTACACTCTCAACCTGGTTTTTGTTTCGACTCGTGACTTCTTAACTACGAAAACTTGACATCAGCCTCTTCTGGGAACTCTCAGGAAACCTGACGTTCCTCTAGTTTAGTCACTTAGGAGTTCCTTTAGTCAGGACTTATAAGTAACTGACGTGACTGCAACTTCGACTTTGAGGTTATGAAACCGGTGGACTATACTTCTTGACTGAGTAACCTTTTCTGGGACTACGACCCTTTCTAACTTCCACCTTCCTCTACCCCTACTGTCTCCTACTCTACCAACCTACCGTAGTGGCTGAGTCACCTGTACTCAAACTCATTCGAGACCCTCAACCACTACCTGTCCCTTCGGACTGCACGACGTCAGGTACCCCAACGTTTCTCTAACTTGACTTGATTTCCCGCACAACCTACCCTCACTAGGTCATCTTCTTCTTCACACTCAGCAGGCCCTCTTGGCTGGGCGACAGTGACGAGCGAAGGGAGTAGAGGAGGAGGACGGAGAAAGGGTGGAGGTGACACACTCACGCAAACATATTACAAAGAGGTCGATGTTCATCGTTCATCACAAGTAGAGAAAAGCTAACATCTGAGAACTTTGGACTACATTCGTAAGTCAGAAGGAAGTAGTCCTTTTATATTTTGGTATTTGTAATCGTGTGTAAAGTCCCCAATGAACTTACGGTCCGCGAAAGGATAGAAGGGGTGTCATTCTGAACCAAGAAATGGTAGACTCGGAACTCCCTTCGGGTTCTGAGTCAAGAAGTCGAATTACTTTACTACCCCGGTACAAGGGAGTCAGAATACCTGAAGTCTCGTTACCAATAAAGGCCCGTGACACTAGCTGGTACTCCAAATGCACTCTCTTGCAGATACACGGTACCCCTCAAAAAAAAAAATCTACACGACGCGATTATGTTCCCGAAGGGTCCACTGTAATCGCCATTTTTTTAGGTGAACGGTGAAATCCTCTACGTTCTCTACCCTCAAACTAGAAACTCAGCCCTGCTAGGGGACCTCATCTTTACCGTTAGACGAGGTCATAAGAACGAACCCTTTAAGGTACACATCTCCTCGGACCACCCGATGTCAGGTAACGTGACGTTTCTCAGTCTGTGTTAACTCACTCGTGTATGATTACGTTTTTATAAAAATCATTATAAATGTTTACTTTATGTTAAGATCTGTTATCCTACTATCTGAAACATACAGTCTTGTACCACAGTCTCGGGAAGTCTATTGTGTCTTCCTCCCTCGTTACATGGACGACGGGGAGAGGGTAGTTTCTAAGACAGACAGACAACGAGGGACCAAAATATCAGTTTCCGACCCACACAAAAAAGAAAAGACGTATTTTCTCTTTCCGTACGACCGGGTCTCCTCGTACCGGGCTCACAATCTCTACCTGAATACTCGGGTATCTCGGACAGGAAGAAACGGAAAACGTCGATCTGAAAACGGAAAAACAAGACAAACGGGGTCAGCCTCGTTAATCCGTCTCCAAGCACACCTATGGCAGAGAAAAGGTTTCTACACGGAGCCAAAACATCCTACTTGACAGCTAAAGGTCTCAGAGTTTTGTAGTCACAGTCTTTCGTATAACTTGGAGAAAATAACATTACTAAAAGTTTGGATCTAACCAACGTGCGATTTTAACACCACCCCTCCCCTTTCGTCCACAACAAACCTTTTTGTGTATATCTACGGAGAAAAGTACTATGTTTACTGTCTTCTCTGTGACTAGTCTTAAGGGAACCGACACCGTCTGTTCGACCGTCAGTTCACTCTTTCAAACCGTCTTTCAAACCTACTTTTGTACAACTTTAGACCAGGGTGGGTAAGTAAATTCCTCATTCGTTTACTCAGTTCAGGGTTTCCACTTGACTGAATGGGGACCTAAGGTATCGATTATCACATGTGACCTCTGATATCGACCAAGAGGTCTCAAGAGACAAAAAGGGGATGACACGAATACGGGCACACACACACACACACACACACACACACACACACACACACACACACACGCGTGTGTGTAAACGTGCAAACACACGCATACGAGTCAACACAGGCTGAGAAACGTCGGGGTCCCTGATATCTGATATCGGGGGTCCGAGGAGACAGGCACCCTAATAAGGTCCGTTCTTTTGATCTTACCCCACGGTAAAGGATGAGGATGGACCCCTAGTTTAGACGCAGAGAACCACAGAGGACTTAACCGTCCGTCTAAGAAATGGTGATCACGATGGACCCTTCGGAGGGATGTTTTTCAAGTAATCGGTATTACTTGAACAACGAGGTCACACGACTTTAAGTGTCGTTCGAACGAAAAGTCGTTGTTTCCAACATTCACCTCTTGGGGCAAACGGATAAAGGAGGGTGGGGTAGATAAGAAAAGGAATCTTATGTCATGAAATTACCAGAGATGAATCGTGTCTCATAGAGTTCTAAGTCTGTTCCTACCCCTTTTTTTTCTTCTTTACTTACCGATTAAACACGGAGTCCTCAGAATCTTTCCAAAACATCTTTGGGATGTTTAAGGTGAATTCTTTGTTTATGAACATAAAAGACCAGTAGAACGTCTAAAGAAGGTGTATCGTAGTGACCTAAGACACGAATGCAATTGAACAGATCGTATTTGGCAACCAAAATGACTTTACATTAACAATGTCTGTTCTGTCATAATACGTCAAAAGTAAGTCTTATTTTTACTTTACACACGGACCTATGAATCCTTATCACTTAAAAAAGGGGAAAATTTTAACAAAGGATCATAATACCACTAAGAACCAGGTAGGAAAGACTTGGCTGTGTATCCAAACGGACGACCCTGTAAGCCAAGTCACGTCGGTTTTGAATATGGGTGAATCTGTAGAAATTTCTATGTCCTTCTTGTTTCTCACTCTCAATTCGACAGACAGTGAATATGAAGCCCTACCTACCTACTCTCCGACCTTTATTGAACAAAGTCTCCTGTCCGATGTAGATAAAAGGACGATTCTTCCTGACGGACAGAATAATGGAACAGTGACAGTGGTCTTCGACAGTCGGAAAGTTCGATTCTACAAGAAAAGAGGACAAAAAAAGATCGGGTCGTTGGGGATAGAAACAAAGTTGCGGGACAAAATAAAATTTACTCACTTTCTCTATAACTCACATCGAGGGGTGACCCCTCTGACCGTCTCACTAAAAGTTCTTATTCCCCTACTAACCTTGAGGTCAGAATGAATAGTTACCTTGACATTTCAACTCTTTCAAAGTCAGTTAAGTCAAGTCAGCGAGTCAGCACAGGCTGAGAAACGTTGGGGTACCTGACGTTTCGTCGTACGGTCCGGAGGGACAAATAGCGGTTGAGGGTCTCAAAAGAGTTTGAGTACAGGTAGTTCAACCACTACGGTAGGTCGGTGGAGTAGGAGCCAGTAGGGGAAGAAGAGGGCGGAAGTTAGAAAGGGTCGTAGTCCCAGAAAAGGTTACTCAGTCAAGAAGTGTAGTTCACCGGTTTCATAACCTCAAAGTCGAAGTCGTAGTAAGGAAGGTTACTTATAAGTCGCGACTAAAGGAAATCCTACCTGACCAAACTAGAGGAATGTCAAGTTCCCTGAGAGTTCTCAGAAGAGGTTGTGGTGTCAAGTTTTCGTAGTTAAGAAGTCGTGAGTCGAAAGAAATATCAGGTTGAGAGTGTAGGTATGCACTGATGACCTTTTTGGTATCGGCACTGATCTACCTGAAAACAACAGTTTCATTACAGAGACGAAAAATTATACGATAGATGCAACCAGTATTGAAAAGAAGGTTCCTCATTCGTAGAAAATTAAAGTACCGACGTCACTAAAACCTCGGGGTCTGTCATCTCAGACAGTGCCAAAGTTAACAAAGGGGTAGATAAAGGGTACTTCACTACCCTGGTCCGCGACACTAGGATCAAAAGGATTACAACTCAAAATTCGGTTGAAAAAGTGAGAGGAGAAAGTGAAAGTAGTTCTCCGAGAAATGGAAGAGAAGTGAAAGATGGTATTCCCACCACAGTAGACGTATAGACTCCAATAACTATAAAGAGGGACGTTAGAACTAAGGTCGAACACAAAGAAGATCAGGTCGCAAAGAGTACTACATGAGACGTATATGTAGTTTATTCGTCCCACTGTTATATATCGGAACTACATGAGGAAAAGGATAACCCTTGGTCAGAC
This sequence comes from Capra ibex, assembly GCA_006410555.1. NCBI lineage: Eukaryota > Metazoa > Chordata > Mammalia > Artiodactyla > Bovidae > Capra > Capra ibex. The sequence goes on along the minus strand of SJYO01052474.1, from coordinate 84,426,277 downwards.
AACAAGGTACAGGTCAAGGTTGACAACGAAGGACTGGACGTATATCCAAAGAGTTCTCCGTCCAGTCCACCAGACCATAAGGGTAGAGAAAGTCTTAAAAGGTGTCAAACGTATCCGTGAATTATGACCTCCTTAATCCTCCTTATCCGGACACTTTCACATCAGTCGAACCTTACAATCCTCTCCACTCAAGTTTTAGACGAAAGTCATTTGGAACTAAAACCGGTTCCCTAAACTGAAGGGTCCTAGAGTTCAACATTAGATATTTTACTCCTCAAACCAGAGTCAGTACACTTTCGAGGGAAAGTCGAGTGCACCATAAGAAGATCTTGTCTACCACCTTTCTTGTAACCAGAATTTCGATCCTCCGTTCCCAATGTTTAAGGACTTGACCCAAAGTCAGAAAGGAACTTTTACTTCCTACTTCGGTCTAATAGAAGAACCTTGAAGATCAATCCCGCAAGAAATAAAAGAGACAAGAGATGAAAGAGACACAAGACATTAATATCTTATCAATACAAGATCAACGTGTCTAACACTTTCTCTACCATCCTTACTACTGACACAAAGTAGGACCGGAGGTCTAACGCACAAGTCCACTGGGATGGGGACAGACTCCATACTGACACAAAGTAGGACCGGACATCTAACGCACAAGTCCACTGGGATGGGGACAGACTCCATACTGACACAAAGTAGGACCGGAGGTCTAACGCACAAGTCCACTGGGATGGGGACAGACTCCATACTGACACAAAGTAGGACCGGAGGTCTAACGTACCAAGACCACTGGGATGGGGACAGACTCCATACTGACACAAAGTAGGACCGGAGGTCTACTAACGCACAAGTCCACTGGGATGGGGACAGACTCCAGTTGTCTACTACTACTCTGCCAGAGTCACGGCAGACTCGGGAAGGAAAAAGAGGAACCACTCGTAGTGTGAGATTGTGTGGTGCATAAGACATGCAAAGAAACAAGAGAGACACCGGAGAGGGGTGGTCTTATGTCCGGAGTACGTCCGTCCCTCAAACGAGCGAGAAAGAGGGTGACGAGACAGAGGTCGCGGAGAGTACGTCGTCCGTGAGTTATTTGTAAGTGACTCATTTACTTACTTAAGTACTCTGTACCATTTTCGTTCGTAGCGTACTATACATATACACGGGAAATTTCGGTGTAAAAGGTATCAAATTCCCTAAATTTACTATCTTTAGTGAAGTTCATCTAGACCAATTTGTAAAGAACCGTAGTGACAAAAATGGGGTGAACAAGATTTCCGAAACAATGTGAGAAGGAGAAAACATTAGTAATTGACCTTTGTAATAAAAGATCCACTTTAAAGGCAGTCTTTTAACTCATTCGAGGAATAGACTTAAGAAGAACGTTAGGTAAAAAGTAGTGTTTACTTCACCATTAAATTTTGATCGTCCTTTATTATACAGGTTAAAGTTTACATGTCATACATCCGTTCACCTATAACAAAAACGATCGAAAGAAAGGACCACGGTGAGTAAACTTATACAAGGGTTACTTGGAAGAACAATCCAAACAACACCATTTAATATAATAAATACACTGTTCATTGTCCACGGTGACTCACGATTGGAAAATAATCTGTACATGTAAAAGTAAAGTCAATTACATTATGGACAGACTGTAAAAGCCTCTTTTACTTTACTCTTAACAAAGGGGGGAACCACTGTCATAATACAGTGACTCGATCCTACTGTCAATCGTTAGATCAAAGATAGGTAATTGTACAAAACAGTTTGCCAGTGATCTTCTCATGTAATCCAGTAATCAAAATACACTTTTCCGCAGGAGAAAAATCTACTGTCAGGTGAGAGACTTAGAAGATCTTTACGTCCAGGACGAAGTGGGAGGGGAGAAAAAACATACGTTATTACATCTTTTCGGTCCCTCTGGGTTTGGAAACAGAGATTGGAACAGAGGTAAAGAAAAGAAGTATATAAAAGAAAAAGATGGTTTTATTTGATGGCTTGTAAAGGGGTAAATCCTGAGAACAAGAAACTTTCTTTCACTCACAATCAGAGAGTTAGTACCGACTGAGAACCACTAGGGTATCTGACATCGGACGGACTGAGGAGACAGGTACCTTAAGAGGTCCGTTCTTATGACCTCACCCATCGGTAAGGGAAGAGGTCCCTTAGAAGGGGTGGATCCTTAACTTGGACCCAGAGGATGTAACGTCCATCTGAGAAATATTAGACTCAGTGGTTCCTTCGGGGAGAATAAGAAAGGGTTGTGAGTTGAAGGAACTCCAATCTTACAGGGTAGAAGCCCCTCGTGCGGGTACCAGAGGAGATCTCTTCGAGACTACGGACAGAATCCTCTGCGGTGTGAAACGAGGAAACCCTCAATGGAGAGGAAGGAGAGGAAGGATAGTCATAAAGACAACAGGTCAGTGATGAGAAGGTACCGTGAATGTGTCTAGAGACTATCAAATAACACACAACGAAGAACAGGTGAACTCACACCTACAAAATGTATTTCACTCCCAGATCCATCGTAAGAACCTCTCTGGTGTCAGACACGACAACGACTTGTGAGACATCCTACAAGGTCCTGACACCCGTTCTCTGGTAGAGTCACACGACTTTCGTCGAAAGGACGGGGAAAGGTAGTTTGACACGTCATGGAGGTCTCAATTTTCCCCCGTGTTTTTAGATGGACAAATAACTCCGTCGTCCTTTTCTCCTTTTTCTATGTTTATGTAGTCAACGGCCCAGAGGGTGTGGTCTCCTCCAATCCGGACACTAGACCCGTCTCCTATCCACACCGGTCGAAACCACACTAGTCAGTAATGGACCAACATCCGGGTAACAACTGGTACCGAAAATACTCCACTAAGTAACCCTTTCTGTACTCGTAGCACGTTCATTGGTTTTACCATGGGCCCTCAGAGTGTGACCCCGGAATGAGGACACACGTCAGTAAAGGACGTCAAAGGTAGAGAGGGAAGGGGAATGAGAAACAGTCATCGTCAAAGAAAAGACCGACCAGATAAAGTAGTTTGGACAATACATACTTACCACCTTCCCGTTTCTCTTGGAGCAGAGAGTAATGGCAGAAAGGAAGATGCCGAGGTAGTTTCTGAAACCCCCTGCCCGACCTCCTCCCCGACCGCTGTACTATGAATGAAGAAAAAAGTAAATCAACGAAATAGAATCTCTTCGTCTCGATCATTGACATGAATAGTTCTGCAAAGAGATCCGTCTCGGATGCTTCGTTATCCTCAACCAAAATATGCGTACAAATTAGGTAGTGATTGGGTGTGTCTCATACTGTAGGTCCTAATCTCTCAGCGTCTATTTAGTGTTCGGAAGTCATTTACAATCAACTTACTTATTCATCAAACAATTTCTCTACGGGTGGATTGCTCTCTCGTCTCTCGTTTCTTAAAACTAAAAAAAAGTAATTTAAAAAATAAAAATTATTTTTAATTTTTAAATAAAAATAATGATATTTTACGATCGAGATCTATTTTTTGTAATTTGTTATTATTTACATTCTCTTTTCATTTGGTCGCAAGGTGGGTGCGAAGACGACTCGGGTCACAGTCAGCCACGCCACAAGTGTCTAAGACCTTACGACGACGACAACACGTCAACGATTCGACACAGACTGAGAAACACTGGGCCACCTGATATCGGGTGATCCGAGGAGACACTCTAAAGGGTTCGGTCTTATGACCTCACCCAACGATAAAGGAAGAGATCCCCTAGACGGACTGGGTCCCTAGTTTGGACACAGAGGACGTAAACGTCCTTCTAAGAAATGGTGACTCGGGGGTCCCTTCGGGAGGACCTGAGATGGGTGGGGAAGGTGAGGGGAAACTTATGTCTGGCGAAACTTGGACGCCGAAAAAGGGGGTGACTTATATAGAATCCGTAAAGTCATAGTGACGAATATCATTGAGTGACGTAAGAAAAATTACCGACACGTCAAAAACAGTATACTTACACGGCATAAAATAAGTTGGTTTTGTGTCACCTACCCGTCAATCAACGAGTCAGTACAGGCTAAGAAACTCTGGGGAACCTGACATCGAGTGATCCGAGGAGACGGGTACCTTAAGAGATCCATTCTATGACCTCACCCAACGGTAGATGAAGAGGTCCCCTAGAAAGGTTGGGTTCCTAGCTTGGACCCAGAGGGTGTAACGTCCGTGTAAGGTAGACTCGGTGAATGATAAATAATTCTTGTAACTTCTCTTGTAAGAACCGTTACATAGAACGAATAGAACCCAGAAACAGACATATAAGGAACTTCTTTACGACCGAGTCCCCGATACTCTTCATAAAAGTAAAAACTATTTAAAACTGGTCAGAGGGAAGGATGGGGTCATTATACACCAGAGTTTCACATACTCACACAAATAAAGGAATGTTGGAACAGTCATTCTTTATAATAAACGTAATTAATAATTACTAAACTCAAAGAACGAAATCCAAAGGAGAGATTATTCACGGAACGGGGAGTAAATAAAGAAAACAAACACGTAGCCCCCATTTCCGATAGTCCGGGTACTCGAAATGGACAGTGAGAGACTGAAATTTGAGACGTCCAAATATCCATCTTCGGAATCGTGACACCAAACCCTTAGTCTCTAGACCGAGAACCGGGTCGAACCGCGAACTGAGTGAGAACGATGGAACTTATTCAGGTAAAACAAACAAATGAAGAGTAAAGAGAATACTCCATTTATAGTCTACAAATTACGGATGGACTAAAAAAAAATTAGTCAGAGGTTCTTACTTAACCTCTTTTCCCCGATCTCTCCACTTCAGTATATGGTTTAATATACCGAAAACTGTCAGAGAGACCCGATTCCATAAGACAGACTTTTTCACGTTCACAACCTGATTTATGGGAGACTCCAGACATATCTAGAAAGTCGGTCGCTTAGATATATACTTTACTACACTTTTTCTTCAGAATACGACCATTGGTATTCCCACAATGGACAAGGTGAAGCACACAAAGTAACCGTGAAACTCGACACGGTAAACTTTACCTATATTAAAGTAAAGGCAGATAAAAAGAAACCATCCTTAACACTGAAAAGGACATCAATGTCGAAGAAGGGACAAGAGAAAGATCAAGGGAAAAAGAGAGAAAACAACCAGACACCCTGAGTATTTTGGGTGGAACTAACTAACCCACCAAGGTTAAAGGAGTATTAATAATGAAGTCGAACACTCTAGTTTCATTACAACCTAAAAAAAAATTATTTTCTAAATAATTAAAAACCGACTCGACCCAGAAGCAACGACACGCGTCCGGACGAAATCCATGTCGCTCGTCCCGATGAGGAACAGTTCCGCCCTCTCGAAGAGTAACGACACCGAAGAGAACACCTCGTACCCGACTCAACGGGGCGTCGTTCACCCTAGAAGGGTCTGGTCCCAAGTTTGAGTCTTGGGGACACGACCGTCCACCTAAGAATTGGTGACCTGGTGTCCTTCGGGCTACAACCAAAAAATTGTGTACTTTATAATTAAGGATCTAGTGTTCACATCTCCAGGAAGTCCATTGTCCGACCTTCCGGGAGACAGTGAGACCTCCTGTTCCTCCTACCCTTCGGCATCGTCATTACACAACACATTCCCCGGTCGACACATCTGTGTTGTTGAAAATGGGTATAGACAATGAAGACTTCTCGACTTCAACACGCAAAATACACTTTTGGAGTCTAAGAAGTCGTGAACTATGCAAAGACTTTGTAAAGCGTCCCGTTTGTTTGTTTCGGCACCCAACCGAAACTGAGACGACACTTGGGTGTACTCCCAACTCTTGTAGAAGGAAGAGATTAACCATGGTGGAATAACAAATACTCTAATAGAGTACGACCCATTTTTACACTCCTACATTGAAATCAAAAATTATCCTCAAAAATCTTTATCTCATACCAAATTTGGAGAATGGTAGAAAGGTATTAGACTTTATACTCACCTTTATTTTATGACGGAAAAAATCAACATCGTAACATATGTCGTAAGGTGGAGGAATACTTTCCTTTTGAGGATCACTGTAGGATATTCTACAAAGGAACGAAGTAAAATTTCCGTCTCTTTATGTATCGGAGTCACACAAACAGTCAATGATGTTTCAACTCTCACCTAAATAAAACTAGTTGTATAGGTCCGTCTTGATTTTGGTAACATCATTCTATTGGTCAGGTGTCATCCCGAGTCAGAATCCCTGATAAGAACGACTATCGCTAAATACCCTCTAGTACAGTCCTAAAATAAAAAGAACAAGTACGTATAATAAGTTCGATGTGAATTATCCACAGAAGATATTTAAGTCGTGACTTCCCCAACGATACTCTTATCGTCCACGCACACACACACGATTCAACGGAGTCAGTACAGACTGAGAAACGTTTGGGGACCTGACATCGGGTGGTCCGAATAGACAGGCATCCGAAGAGGTCCGTTCTTATGACCTCACCCAACGGTACGGGAGGAAGTCCCCTAGAAGGACTGGGTCCCTAGTTTGAGTTTAGAGAATATAGAGGACGTGGCCTCGTTTTCGTTTACTACTCACTCACCCCCTATGTCTGTCCACCTCAATCCAGTAACCCATTAATATTGTAACCCTATTCTGTTGAGTGGCTCGAGTCTCTGACTGTCTTTTACTTACGAAGATCGAACTCGAACCACTAGTCGTCTGGGAAAGTTTCCTTTACTGTCGATTCAACTCGAGACTCCTCTACCGTCCCCACAGACTCCGAGTCTCGGACACCCCTTCCCTCGTCTTCTCTATCGTAGGGTCTCCAGACTCTCCTATTTCACTTGACCTTTAGACATCCTTCACGTTACGAAGGAGCCACCGAGTCGTCATCTAAGGCGGACGTTACGTCCTTGACGTCCTCTGCGCCCAAGATAGGGGCCTTCTAGGGGATCTCCTCCTTTGCCGTTGGGTCCGGGCACAAGAAAAGACCTCTTAGGGAACCCGTCTCCTCGGACTGTCCGATGTGAAGTACGCCAACGTTTCTCGGCCTGCACTGACGTCACTAAATCGTGTGTACGGGGCTGTTCTTCACGACATACCGACCTCGAGTTCCACATCTCCCTCCGCCTCGGAGACTTTAATTCTCGGAATAACACGTCCAGAAACCCTCAGGACAATCCGTCGGTAACTTTACAAACTTCTTCTCCTCCTTGAGCTAGTCTCTTTCCACTCACAAAATTTTTCTACCGATAAAACCGGTAGACCCAGAAACAACGACGCACACCCTAAAAAGATCGACACCCGTCCCCGAGGAGAGGACAACGTCTTGTACTAGACATCCGCTCGTCTGAGTCATCAACACCGGGTACCGAAACAGTGGAACGCCGTAAACCCTAGAAGGGTCTGGCCTCCAGCTTGGGTACGGACATAACCGTCCGTCTAAGAATGGGTGATACGGTGGTCCTTTCGGGATTTGTACTAAAATTTTTCGTTAAAACTTGTCGTCGACGGGGGACTCGAGAGAAGAAATGGATAATGAGAGGAAACTTTACAGAAATCTTGTCCACTGCACGACGACCACTTCTCGACACATCTATCCAAACACTATAGTTTACAGGATCAGAAGAGTCGAAGTCCGAAAAGACGGAAATTGTGGACCTTTCTTTGTTTCTATTTCCCTTTGGTACTAGTGTCGTTTTGTGCTCCTCACTTCTCCTCTCTTGGTTCTGGCACTCTCTCTCCTATTACGAAGAAAACCAATGTCTTTGTCTTAAGAGGACACACTTCCCCAGCCCTCCCGTCCCAAACTCAGAACACTGGTTTCAAGGCATATAATTAAGGGAGTCAACAGTCTACTTCCCAACCCAATCTACGAGAACTCCTACTGTAAACCGATAATTTAAGATACTCCTAACAAACTCGACACTCACCACTGAGGCAGTGGAACACAATTCACTTTCCACAGAAAGTACGTGATTCCAAAATGCATAGACACACACATACTCACATACACACACACTACGTGTACTTTGTTCCACTTTAAAGTAATTGTTCCTTGCCCACCCAGGCATCCTCTGCCTTATGTAGACTCTTGTGCCGTCAGTGCTGGTAGTGCCCGCCTACAAACAGTATCAGGTCCTCAACTGAGGTGTGTACCTTTCCGTCCAACACACTTGTCCTTGACATCCACCCTGGCCAGAGTTCAGAGTTCTCACGGAACGTCTCTGTGATCTTTGAAGACGTGTCAGTGGTGAAAACTCCTGGTTCACTACTCCGATGGAACCATTTACCCTTTTGGGTCAATAGGGAAGGGGATCAAGGAGACCAACCGTCATACCTTCTGTCTTCATGTGTAAAGAACCTTTGAAACTCTAGTATCATGATAAAAGGAAGGGGGAACTGCAAAGGAACGTACCGAAAGAGAGAGAGAGAGAAAAAAATTGACGGTGCGGTCAGACTTCAACGGAACGATTAAATCTTCGTATTTTACACATTACATGTTGAAGGACCAGATTGAATTGAACATATCAATAGTGTCGTCTATCTACAAGACAGAATTCGTTAGCACACTATGGCACGTACTTTAGAGCATGAAGATTCTACAACGGTCAAAGACTGTTTATCGATCACTGAAATTTTCCTACTCTGAGTTTTTCTTTAAAAAAATTCAATGATAAACATATGACTTCACTGAAAAACTCGTATCTTCGTTAAATCTTTCAAGAATAAAAGTCTTCTCCAACCCTCCTCGGGGAGGGATTTGAATCATTTATGGTAAAACGGGTACACTGACGTAATTGTCAAAATAATAGTAGTAGTATCCTAAGATTTATGACTTGCGAATTCTACAGTGAGACGGAAAGTATCCACACAAACAAAAGGACCTAAAGGTTTATATCTTTGTAGAGGAAGTTTACGAGGGCATCGGTTCCGATATACTTCGTCCTTTCATCACTCTCGAGGGTCTTTACCACAAACGATCGGACAGTAACATGTCAACCTTCCGTTAGTGACTCACTCACGAATTAACGAAAAGAATTCATAGAACACTATGAGGACTTGTACATTCACCATGACACACACACACACACACACACACACACACACACAAGTACGAGTCAGTACAGACTGAGAAACACTGGGGTACCTGACCTCGGACGGTCCGAAGAGACAGGTACCTTATGACCTCACCCCACGGTAACGGAAGAGGTCCCCTAGAAGGGTTGGGTCCCGAACCTGGGCGTAGAGACTGTCGAGGACGTAACCGTTCACCTAAGAAGTGGTGATCACGGTGGTCCTTCGGACAATTCACCGCGATCTTGGACAGTCGACAACACGGTAGTTACCGACTCGTAGTCACCTCTAGTTCGCATCCCTGGTGCACTGACTCCCGTCGTCCGACCCTGAGTCGCACAATCGCTGGAAGAGTCTTCCCCGTCTCGCAGGAACCGACTCTACTTGAACCGAAGAGTGGACCCGGCGTACTTCCCTTAAGTTCCAGACCGGGTCCGGATCCTTGTCGCCCGACTGAAGACAGGACCCCTCCCACTTCACCTCCACGGCACTGACGGACTTCGACTTGATTAAAACACTCTTTGTGTCACGAGACCCCGACACATGAGAGATGACGCAAGACGAAAGAAAACATAAAAAATATTGAAACTGAAAGAACAAGTCACTCTACTTGACTACAATACACACTTCAAAGTTCAGTCCCCTATAAGTCCCCATCTTTACTTGGGGGTGACTCTAAGCACCAGTAAAAGGTATCAGAAAGTGAGGAGGAAACGAGTAGCAGACAAATGCGAATAGAGGTCTGGACGACGACCCAAGACAAATAGTTCCGAGACCAGGACTCCGTCATACACAACGTTTGTAAAATATATTTTGAATCGAGAAAGTATCTAAAATCTTTAACACCCCCTTAACATTTCCGGAATATTTAGTACTGGAAAAGTTGTAAAATAAGTACAACTTTGATACTGGAGTGTAAAAACCCCAAAAACTTTACTCGTCCTCTTTTAGGAGTATGTAGTTTTATGGTAGTTTTAAAGTCTTATTTCTTAAGAGAAACAAAAGATCCGATTCTGACCAAAAACCACCTTAGATAGAATTACCGACACACACACACATTCTCTCTTTGTCTCTATCTATCTTCATCTATGATCCATGTACTTGACTAGCTTAACGACAAAAATAAATAAACGAGTACCTTGTCACTCATCTACCGTTACACTGATTCAAGTATCTGTGCGGGTGTGAGTGTCTGTGTGTGGGGGGGAGTTCATCAATGGGTGACGACATAAATTTTTGGTATTGTGCCGTGACACTAAAAGTTTCAAATCCTATACATTCCTGACTTATCTTTTGAACGAACTGTATATTGTATGTTCAAGGCACTCTTGTTTTCGTATATACAAAGGGACACCACTAACCGTGTATCATCTACACCTGACGAACAACCTACTAAGACCCCGGGTCACGGGGCATCGGAACTTAAACCATCTAAACGCCACCCCGGAGTAAGTGACCGGTGAACTGAAACTCTCCACCTACTTCGTGGTGTGAAACGTTTCGTGGAGGACCATCCTGAGGTCGGTACTGACACCCCTTCTTCCCCACCTCTCAGGACACAGACTTTTGGATGGGACGAAACACCTCCTCAGGCTGTCACGAAAGCTCCCGGTCTCAGAATCCACGCCAGGAATCCGTGATCCCGAACGGCGGTACCGTTCCTCATATAAAGTACTGAAATCTGAATAAAATCGAAAACATTTTCTTATGTCACTATCGTCAAGTGTATCAAAATACACCCCTCTCCAATAAATTCAGATCAGTCTGTCTCTATCGATAATAACAATACTATATTTACAAATAAGAAGAATTGGTCTTTCACATTCCCCTAACTACGGTTTAGTGTAAGGAAAAAACCTATGAAACGTTATAGGAAAGACAGATATGTACATTGGGTGGTATTATTTCACATTTTTATCAAGCTTTTTCATTTACCGGATTGTCGAAAATTTGGACCAAAAATACCGGTCTGTTTTTGTTGACACTGGTTCAGAAAGTCATTGGGAGTCGAGGGGGCACCAGAGAAACGACGGATTTCTGTCGTGTGCCTCGTACTGGTGGTGACAGAGGTAGGGACAAGTGAACCGTACTCAAAAAAACAAAAAACAAAAAACAAAAGACGGTTTCCATGATCACTCCACAAACGTAAACTCTTCTTAGCGTACAGAACGTGAGTACGTGTTGGATATTCCGTACCGACACAGGTCCTCGTTTATCCTCGTTCTAATCGACCTCGTCTTTCCGTCGACCACCCAGTAAATGTCCAAGTTGACCTTCAACAAATCAACGATTCAACACAGGTTGAGAAACTCTGAGGTACCTGTCATCGGGGGGTCCGAGGGGACACACCCCCCAAGAGGTCCGATCTTATGACCTCACCCAACAGTAAAGGAAGCGGTCCCCTAGAAGGGCTGGGTCCCTATCTTGAACACAGAGAACGTAACCGTCCTCCTAAGAAATGATGACACGGGGGTCCCTTCGGGAGTTAACCTTCATCAACCTTTGTTTTCATCTTCAGAAAACGTCATTCAATTAGAATAACACCCTTTCACTGGTGAATCTATTCTTTTTGAAAGTTATAAAACCTAAAGTCACGTTTAATCTCCGGAGGGTTCAAGGTCCTATACTTTTCTTTGGGAATTACGTTCCTAACCGTGGTGAGGGAAACACCTTTCCCCAATCATCACTCCCTAGTGGGATGTCAATATTAGTAAGTAATAATATCGACGCGTAATGAACACATTTGTCGTCGTATGGAGACATTCCGGGAGGAACGACTACTACCTCCATTTCTTGGAGGGACGGTTACGTCCTCTACTTTCACGACATCCAAGCTAGGAACCCAACCCTTCTAGGGGACCTCATTCTTTACCGTTGGGCGAGGTCACAAGAACGGACCTCTTAGGGTACCTGTCTCCTCGGACCACCCGATGGCAGGTATCCCAGTGTTTCTCAGTCTGTACTGACTTCACTGAGTCGTGTGTTTTACGATAAAAGAATCGCAATAAAGTTAAAAGAAACCGGTTAGAATATCACAAAAAAGTCAAAAGAAACATTATTTCTTTGAAAGAAATAGATGACATTATTTCTTGAAAGGGTCTATAGAGAAAATAAATATTTTCCTTATATAGAAATAGTATTGTTAAGTTTACAATAGTTTTTCACGAGTATGTTTAACAAAGATATAGGGAGGGGAGTAGTTATTGGTATCAAAGTACTTGTCTAAGAAGGAAAAAAAAAAAAAAAAAAAAAAAAAAGTCCTAGTGAATAACTGGTAAACCGTCGACTAATTAACCAAAGTCACAATTGTTACCCTTTTCATTGATACGGAGACGCTTTTTCAATTTTAACCAAACTTGGTCCATTTGAGATAACCCAACTCGGTGACCTTTAACGACACAATTATCTAGATTTTACAGTTTATAACCGACAAAGCACACCGATTCGACATGAAAATCTCCTTAGAGAAGAAACTCACTAAATCCTTCGTCAGGATGTTACACCTTTATCTGGGGTCTACTGACTAGAAACGGTCATCAGTTCTCCATATACCGTCCCTCTTATCAACTCCAACATTACAGTCCTGATGCAAAGTCCAGACACTGCAACCCCTTTAACCCTCCCCTTTTTTCGTCCCCTTTATACATCACCCCAACTTCAATCAGATAAGGGGTCGTCCTTCCGAGTTGATTCCTCGTGCACTTTGTCATCTGGAAAACCACCTACCTCTTGTTCAAAACACTACAAATATTTCATAAGGATTGGATAGAATAATAGGAAGGTGTAAACCTGTCGTAGACCACTCACTTTTTGTACAGAGATTTAGGAATAACACTAAAATCGATTTAATTCAAATATCCCGTAGTGTACGCAAAATTGAAACACAAAACCTAATCGACACTAGAGAAAGGGGTATTGTTTCCCAATTGAGAAAAAGTACATTTAAACCATACACGACACGAATCAACGAGTCAGGACAGTCTGAGAAACGTTGGGGTACCTGACATCGGACGGTCCGAGGGGACAGGTACCCCTAAGAGGTCCGTTCTTATGACCTCACACAACTGTGAACGAGAAGGTCCCCTAGAAGGACTGGGTCCCTAACTTGGGTCTACAGGACGTAACGTCCGTCTAAGAAATGGTAGACTCGGTGGTCCCTTCTGGTTCTTATGACCTCACCCATCGGATAAGGAAGAGGTTCCCTAGAAGGGCTGGGTCCTTAGGTTGACCCCAAAGGACGTAACGTCCGTCTAAGAAATGGCCAACTCGATGACCCTTCGAACTTAAACCATATATACACATATTTTCATATTTTTCATTTGTACTTCACTTTTTATGTTAAGACAAAAAAAAAAAAAAAAAAATGAGCTAAGAGAGTGAAAAAGTGAAGAATCAAATACCAAACAGGCACATACACACAAAATCTAGTCTAGAGTAAATCCCCTTCTAAGTCTTGACTCGTCCTGACGTGACAAAGAGCATTGTACGTCGGCGTCACCCGTCGTATGGAAGACCCTGGTACGCGTTGAGCGGGACCTCGACAAAAGTCCCGTCCGTACTCAAGGAAAGGGACAACGCTCGAGGAGTAGTGTCTGTGTGTGTCCGTTCGTGAAAGCAGAAAGAGACACAAATAGAACAACAAGAAAAAACGGGAATTCAAAAAGGGTAAGTCTTATAAAAACGAAAGTTTTATAAGTCTTAGGTCATCGTTCATTCACTCTTGAAGAACGTCTTATATTTACTTATCTATTTAATCCCCAAACACTACTTGTATAGACGTCATGACATACAATTTATCCACTTGTCGTTCTTGATGATATATCGTGACCCTTGATGTCAGTCATAGAACATTATTGTGTATTACCTTTTCTTAGACTTTTCTTGCACACACACACACGCGTACACACACGCACGCACACACACACGCGCACACGCACGCACGCACACACATACGTGGACTTAGTGAAACGGCATGTGAACTTTGATTGTGTCATAACATTTAATCGATATGAAGTTAAATCTTTATTTCATCGATTCCCTTCCCTCATGTGATAAAGATCTTATTCCACTTATAGTTGTCGAAATCCAGACAGACCCCAAGGGACCACCGCGTCTGCCTTTTCTTGGACGGACATTACGTCCTCTGGACTCAAGATGGGTCCCAGTCCTTCTAGGGGACCTCTTCCCCTTCCGATGGGTGAGATCATAAGAACGGATCTTTTAGGGTACCTGTCTTCTCGGACCTCCCGAAGTCAGGTACCCCAGCGTTTCTCAACCTGTGTGACTCACTGATTGTGTGTGTCTCGACAGATGGACACTCGAACTCCTTTTTCAAATACAGGTGACACCAACACCACACTCTATACCGACGAAAGAACCCATTATTATCCGTTATTAGAAACAAAAGACCTTTTTAGTCCATCGTCGTGGAGGTCGGGTGTGGCGGTCCCAACTGTGTCTTTCCCCAGTAAATTTTACTACTCCCCTCTTACACTTGTGTGAGGAAGGAAGGTCTCCGATTTCCCCTCACTCGTTCGAACCTAACATAAATAAACACTATAGAGGAAAGGATCGTTATTCTACAGTTTATTACTGGATCTTCTGATAAACTGAATCATTTCTTTCCAAGATAAACAGTAAAGAAACAATTGTAACGAAAATTTTATTGGGGAAGGCACTTTTTTTACTTGTATGAGACTTAAAAAACTATTGAGTATTAAATAAAATTAGTACTACTCCAACCACAAATCCATTTTACATAGACAAAGTGGAGTCTCACCTTTGGATCCTACAAATAAGACTTTCGCCTTCCAGCTCCAAACATATACCACCTACTCACCCACAGACTCGAACAAGGACGTGATTCCCCGCCGAGAGATACAGGACAGGACGGTTCTGAAACACCAATGGAAATACTCGTTGCACAAAAAGACGAAAACATAGCAAAACTGTGCCGGGGTTTTACTAACAATCTTTAAAATGGGAGTTGGAATTAATGTTCAGGAAATACAGTATATCTTAGTATGGAAAGGTTCGGAGTGACCACTTTACTTAACTTTTACAAACGGTATACAAACGAATTTTGAACGTCCTTTGGTTCACACGACCCTAACAATTTCGGTCACAATGTCCTAAACAAGACATACATTTGCTACCCTTTTATTGTACACCATACAAACTCTATAACAAGCCTAATGTCCCTCATAATAAAACTGTCACAAACAGAACGTTTCCCTCTGTACCGCCGAGACCCCGAACACCACAATTAGTGCGCGGGCGAACCGTCGGTCCTCTGGAGGAGCGGAACCGTTATCGTCCTTTCTGTCATAGACCGTGGACCGAACCTCGTCTCTGACAGCCAACCGTCGAAAGTTCAATCAGTCCAGACAGTGGGTGGGAGTACAACCATCTATAATACCTGCCAAAACACGGGAAGTTACGGTAAAAAGACGGTAGTCAAAACTTTAATTACCGAATAGGAAAAGGTTTATGCTCAAGTAATACAATTAGAGTTTTCTTTTTCCCGAACGAAAGTTTGTCAAGAACCAGTAATAAATTGTCTATCACACAAAAAATTTCGCATACATTTATTTCAATCTTCAGATTTTAGATATTATTAACTCTCAATTATGTGACTTTACACCTCCGAAACTCACAAAGACATCTTTACCATTTTTTATATATATAGTACAAAAATTTTTTTCACTTTACTGTCCCTGAAGGGAACAAAAAGTCACCAATTCTGAGACGAAGATTACGTCCCCAGTACCCAAGTTAGGGTCCAACCTCTCGATTCTAGGATGTACGGTGCGCCACGTCGGTTTTTTTCTCTTTTTCCCGTACCGGGAAAAGACATATTATAGTCAGTGTTAATTCTTTTCTACAAAAAAGTGTCCTACTTACTACCGTCTCTAAACTAAAATGACTTTAACATCCTTTTTGCGTTACCCTTTACCACCCGTACTTCAGCAAAGAAACTCTTTACCCTTTGTTATATCCAGATTTATCAGTCTCTTCGTCCCGTTATCACCCTCTTTTCATTATTAGTATTGTTATTTTTGTTGTTGTTTTAACGATCCCTTTCCCAAGAATCTCGCACCTAGTAGGTACCTAACATTCGAAGTCATGGAAAAACCTCCAGAACGACTATTCCTACCTAGTCGCGAACTGTTTGACTCCCCTATTGAACTTTTTTTATTTTAACCTGTTTTAATATTTACTATATATAGAAAGGTTTTGAACGGATTTAGGAAAGTATTCGCACTATGGGTAATCCAGGAATTAAGTAAAGTGGATACGTAAAAGGGTTTGGCACATCCACACTTCATGACACGGACCGGTAGTAAAGGTTTATGTCACAACAAACTTTAGAACTAGAGACAGACAGAATCTCAGACAGAATCTTCTGATTATACCCCAGTTTACAGTAAAAATTTTACTCGTGTACACTTCGACCAGGGATCTAATTACTACTTACACAGCTTTTATCGGTACATTATGCGAAGTCAACAAACTCCGACTACCAACTTATTAATTTTCTTTCTTCTAACATTTAATAACCTTAATTGTTATGATTTGAGACAATATGTAGAAACCCCACGAATAAAGAAGTTTCAAACACACGACATGACAACAATAACAATAAAAACCATTCATAAAACAGTACTCACGATTAAAATGTTTCGAGACTATTTAGACATTTATAAAGTACATACATAAGATAAATAAATTAAAACCCACGGGACCCAGAAACGATGGTACGTGCCCGAGAGAGGGCAACGTCACTCACCCCAGACGAGAGTCGACGTCACTCACCCCAGACGAGAGGTCGACGTCACTCACCCCAGACGAGAGTCGACGTCACTCACCCCAGAGGAGAGGTCGACGGTACTCACCCCAGATACGAGAGTCGACGTCACTCACCCCAGACGAGAGGTCGACGTCACTCACCCCAGAGGAGAGGTCCACGTCACTCACCCCAGAGAGAGGTCGACGGCACTCACCCCAGACGAGAGTCGACGGCACTCACCCCAGACGAGAGTCGACGGCACTCACCCCAGAGGATAGGTCGACGTCACTCACCCCAGACGAGAGTCGACGTCACTTACCCCAGACGAGAGGTCGACGTCACTCACCCCAGAGGATAGGTCGACGGCACTCACCCCAGATACGAGAGTCCACGTCACTCACCCCAGAGAGAGGTCGACGGCACTCACCCCAGAGGATAGGTCGACGTCACTCACCCCAGACGAGAGTCGACGGCACTCACCCCAGACGAGAGTCGACGGCACGTGCCCGAGGGGCGACACCATCGCGGTCACCAACACCGCGACTCGGATCAAAGAGACGATGTATACTTTGGAAGGGCCTAGTCCCTGACTCGAACACAGGGGACTAACCGTCCACCTAAGAAATGGTGACTGGATGGTCTCTTCAGGTTTCATAAAAACGAAAAAACATCCTGAAGGGACCCTCTCGAATCTGAAGGACCGGAACCCGTCGCGTACTTCGACGGCTAAGCCAAAGTCTCTTTTGTATGAAGAAGCACCAGAAGACCACAACCTTGGTTGGTGTGGTCCCTTAAGAGTCAGACTTACCGGAAGAAACCGGGTTAATCCATAAATAACTTCATATAGAACCCTAATTTCTATATAATATCAAGACTTCATCCAAACGGACCACTTCTGTCACCTTTAACTTCCGTTATTCTTCGAACGTAAGTACCCCCAGTATGCTCTTACGTGGTCAGAGGTGAGAGAGAGAGAGAAGTGCTCCCTGACAGGACTTGTCGGAAAAACGTACTACTGAGGTATAGATTTTATAGTAAAATAAACTCACTTTATAATCTATTAGATCTAAACAACAAAGAAAATCATACAATTTTGTATCCATATAGAAAAATAAAAAATTTTATCTGAAATAAAAAGATCTCGTCGAAATTCCAGTTTCGTCTTAACTCACCTTTCACGTCTCCTAAAAGTACAGGAAAGAAGGGACGGAGGGTGGGGTTGGGAGGGATGACAACCGTAGAGAGTGGTCTCACCATCCAAACAATGCTTTCTACTTGGATGGAACTGTGGACTATTAGTGGGTTTCAGGTCTCAAATGTGATCCCAAGTGTAAACCACAATATTTAGGGGAAAATTTCTCCCCCCGAACGTTGTAATAACTCATAGTTCCCAAACTCCAAACAGGTCCCGGTAGTCATAGTCATTGATCCAAGAGTTATTTACGAACTACTTATATAGTCGTTAATGTTCAAGGACTATCTTGTGTACATTTTGTACGTAAAACACAAAGAAAAAAGAGAAATCCCATATATGGTTTTTGGTTTAAACTTCTGTGTTACAATGATTTTACTAATTGTTACTATCTTTTTCTACAAGAAACTTACAAGATGGACTGACCAGTAACCATATCCGGTTTTCTTTTTTTTACATATATATTTTCTATATGGTATACTTGTGATTAGTTTCAGTTCGACTTCACCGTTATAATTATAGTCTGTTTTATGAAGTCTCACTTCTTTTAATGGTCCCTGTTTCTCTACGAAATACATAACTATTTTCCCGGACTAAGTGTCTTACGTTGTTAGAATTTACAATGTACACCGTTTGATGTCGAAGTCTCGTGTGTTTCGGTTTTGATCCTCTTAAGTTTATTCTTTAACTGTCTAGGGGTTAATGTCAACTCCTACAGTGGTAGGGAGTGAATCCGTGACTTTCTTGGCGAGAGGTCTCTTGATCGTTTATATAACTTCTTAAGTTACTGTTGTAGTAGGCTATCCGACATCAACTGTGAATGTCTTTGGAGGTAAGTTGTAGTCGTCTTATATATAAAGTATGTATACCTCTATTCGGTATAGATATAACCGTATCTTTCACCCTTTTATCCATATAAAGTAGACTACTACATCGTCATGTTATTTTCTTCGAATAGTCATCCAACAATGGGCATTGTTGACTAGAGACAAGTGACATAGAAGGTCGGAGAGACGACTTTCCTGACTTTGTGCGATTGTAGCACGATGAAGTGCTGTAGTAGGTGTGGTTCCTCTGTGACTGAGAACACAAACTTATGCACCACTCATTCTACTCTTGAGTCGAAAATATTAATCCTTGTTTTAAGAATATTATAATAGTATCTCAAAACAGAAATCCCTCGATATGACTTCATCAAGTAGACTCATGTACTCTGAATAAAACGTATTAAAACCTACCAAACACAAAATTTCTTTTTAGGTCTTTGTTACAAGTCAACTTCAAAGTAATCGATATACTAGACAATATTGGACAAACAATGATCATGTGAAAGATTTAAAGTCCAAATAGTTCATTATATTTTGTTATACTACCACTAGTGAGGTAGTTTCCTTCAAGTGTCTGGTGTTTTTACAAAAGAGGAAACCTAAATATTGAACCAAAGTCTTTTCGTAGGAATAAGCCCACTAAAAACGTCTCTTTTCCGACTATGAATGTTAAATCTGAAGTGTCAAGAAGGGGAACCAATCATAAAGTCGATAATTAATTTTGAAGGTTAAACGTATCGTGTGTCACATTACTAGAATAACACAACTCTGAACCCGAACTTGAGTATTAATTAGAAAGAGACAAAGAGAATCTTTTTGTATACCATAAACACATCGTGGTAAAGTCGTAAATTGACACCTTAGTACTTTACATTGGTACTATTAATTGTAGGGTTAAAAGTGTCTACCTAGACTCTTGTACATTAAATGTTCCATGTTTACTGTAACCACCTCTGAAAATAATTCTTCTCATCGATAACCATAACACTGATATAATTCTAGGGTAAAACATTAATGGTGTGATGAAAAATTTTTTTTACCTTTATCACAGGTAAAAAGGAATTTTTATATATTATCTTACTTATAAATGTTGTAAAATAGAACGATTACAGACGGACTCAGACAAACAGTAAACTTTTAACAACAGAGTACTTTTTCGGTAAGTAGAACAGATAAATGTATATTTACTACCTATGTAAACTTATTATACAATTACACCGATGTTCCTGTCGATCTTGACTCGTCAACGTATATAATGTATGATGGTTCTTACCTACGTCTAAGTTTGTAGTCACGTTTATATTAAAGAAAACAAATTAACTACTAAACCCCCAGTTATTACATAAGTCGACTAAATTTTAACCTTAAAAACAAGGTATAAAAGATCATACAGATCAACGTCATAAAGTCTATTTAGGTTTAAAAAAAGAATCATATGAAGTCATTGAATATTTTCTCCAAAGTTTTTATAAGAACAAGGTAGGGGCGTTTAACCTACTAAATTAACTCTTCTTCTTTTTAAATCAAACCAGGGATTTTAGTCATTACAACTATCTCATTACTTGTTTTTATTACACTGTAACCCAGAAAGTTTAGAATTTTCTTTTACTTTATATACACACTCCGATTTTTATACGGGTAACTTCGTGTGACAGTACACTACGAAAATACAAGACACCTTAACGGTATATTTTCCTTCCCTTACGTGGCAGGACGTCATAAACAGTTGACGAACGCAGACCGACGATTTGAGAAGAAGAAACACACGCACTTGAAAGGGAACCGGGGTCAAGAACACCTCTGTACGGTCGAGGAGAAGTTATTCGGTGTATTATCGTACGTGTATACGTCGTGAGACACCCGTAAAGCACGGAAACTCTTTACCTTATAACGGGCGATGGATCGTCGGCAGTCTGACGTCGGTACGGGATGTCACTCGGGAGTCCTCCGGGATGTCACTCGGCAGTCCTCCGAGTCCTACACTTTTTGCGTCCTCTGACCGTACCAGAGTCACTCGAGACTGCGAATGTAGTACGGTACGACCACCGAGTCACCATTTCTTAGGTGGACGTCACGTCCTCTGAACCCAAGTTAAGGACCCAGACCTTCTAGGGAACCTCCTTCTTTACCGTTGAGTGAGGGTACAAGAACGGACCTTTTAAGGTGCCCGTCTCTTCGGATCACCTGATGTCAGGTACCCTAGTGTTTCTAAGGCTGTCCTGAGTCGCTGACACGTGTAATATTATGTATGTATCTTTTCGTGACTTAAGGAATTGAACTCTACAGACCAAAAGAAATTAATTGTTACTGGAAAACTACACGTCTGATGGACGGGAAACAACGTTTTAAAGACACATTGGACCGAGGAGGGGAGCGGAGGAACTTCGTCAAGAGTCCAAGAGAACTCTACGATAGTGGGTCCGAACTTTAGGATTTTAAAGGACGGTTTACTTTGTATTGAGAGTTGGAAATCCAACACTGACACAGAGTCCAACTGTGGATTGGAGAGACCCCGTCGCTTCTTCATCTAAAGGGACAACAGAAAGTCTCTTACCCGTGTGAGCACAGTAAGTAAAGAATACTGACGGGAGGAACGGAGTAGAGATGAAGAGACAAGGTGGAAAGAAAGACATATAAGGGTCCCAAGAGACGGAAAGAGAAGTGACGGAAGGAAACGAACAATAGAAGACAAGTGAAGTAGAGGATGGGAAAACGGAGAGACTACTTCAATCATGAAGAACAACGGAGTTGACATCAAACAAACCGAAAACAAACAAGATTCATTTTACAAGGTAACTGACAGACTTTAGTCTCAACCCCTCCGACCCTGTTGCCCAACCCTTCCCCTTCTCGAGACACGATATCTTTGACGAATCTTCTCAAAAGGTTCAATCTCATCCCTTCTACATCTGAGGAATTGGACTCTGTCATAATTGGACTGAGCCACTATCAACGGATCATATCTTTATTGAAGGACTCATAAAGGATTTCGAAAACAAAAGAATGTGACAAAAAAGTAACGAACGAAAAAAAAAAAATTGTATACGGTTACCTTTTAATTCTAAGAATGTATGAAATTACTTAATTAACCCCGAAGAGAGTCTCGAGTCAACCATTTCTCAGACGGACGTTACGTCCTCTGGGGTCAAACTAAGGACCCAACCCTTCTAGGTGACCTCTTCCCCATCCGATGAGTTAGGTCGTAAGAACCCGAAGGTAACACCGAGTCGGACGTTATGAAAAAATATACGGTTACCTTTTAATTCTAAGAATGCATGAAATTAACTTACATAAATTAGTCTAACGAAAGGAGTGTCATGGACCGTCCTTATTTTAAAGAAGGGAACGTACAAAGTGTCGTCACCTTCCCACTATCTTTAAAGTTTCGTACTACACGGTGTCCTTAATCTCGCCTGGATCACCTCCCTCCGTCTCATCCTTTGTCCTCCCGTGACGTCTAAACTCTACTACTCACTTCCCAGTCTTTCCCTCCGCTCTATTACAAATTCTGTTCACACTGGTGTCATGACTTTTGGTCGTTACTTTTGCATGACTCGAAATACGACCCGTGACGCGACCCCCAAAACGTAAGTAAAAGTGAAAACTACAAGAGTCATCAGAATACCTAGACACTGACAACGGTGAAATGTTTCTTCTTTGGATTCCGAACCCTTCTACTTTACGAAAAATCCTAAAACGTCGTTCTTTCTATCTGAGTCTAGGTAGAGTGAAACTTGGGATCACCGTTACGAACTAGAGGACAAATACAAGGTGAAATGAATCCCACTCGGCAACCAGTCTTCCTTCTTTCCTTTGAAAGAAAAAAGAAAGGTGTTGAGAAGCAAAAAGACGTGAATTCTATATCGACATGAATTTAGGATTTATACCAAGTTCACGAAATATCAAATTTATTCATAACATCTGAGCGACTTTTGGGTTGGGTAAATTTTAAAATTAATACTTTACACCGTACATGTGCGGACTACACAAAGTGACCCTAGATGGTTTATGTATGTGTGTCGGAACAATAAATCGTTCTGGACTCAGTTACAGTCCGAAGGGAACACAGAGTCGACCATTTCTTAGACGGACGTTACACCCTCTGGACCCAAGCTAGGGACCCAACTCTTCTAGGGAATCTCTTCCCTTTCCGATTGGTGAGGTCAAAAGACCGGACCTCTCAAGGTCCTGAAAATCAGGTCGCCCAGTGTTTCTCAACCTGTGTTGACTCACCGAAAGTGAAAGTGAAAAGGGACTATAGAGTCAACCATTTCTTAGGCGGACGTTACGTCCTCTGGGGTCAAACTAAGGAACAACCCTTCTAGGACACCTCTTCCCTATCCGATGGGTGAGGTCATAAGAACCCGAAGGGCACACCGAGTCGACCATTTCTTAGGTGGACGTTACACCCTCTGGACCGAAGTCAGGGACCTAACCCTTCTAGGGGACCTTTTCCCTTTCCGATGGGTGAGGTCATAAGACCGGACCTCTCCAGGTACTTCATCGCTTCTCAGTCTGTGCTGACTTACTGAAAGTGAAAGTTTTAGTTATAGTTTGTAAAATGAGGCGTCAAAGGGTTTGAATTACTACTATATCGGTGTAAATTTTTAACAATTGTAGTTTTAATAAAAGATTTTCTACAACTAAAAATATCAAGGTACATTAATTGTCATAGAAAAAACTCCCTCACCTGGTTCATATAATTTGTCACATTCTTTTTAGGTACGGAGTATGGTAATTTTGGATCTACACGGCCCTTTCATTGTATTAAATTTTAAGTAATCAATAATAACCTAGAAAGGAAACCTGAAATAATTGATTCAATAGTTCCCAAAAAACCTCCATAGATACCTTAAACAAGGTGTCACATTTTCTAAGAATAAATACCATCACATGTGTGGCATATATCAAGACAAAAACACGAAATATTTTCTCGAGATTCGGACCGACGGAATATAATTTTCAGGGTACTTACTGTAAAATCCAATGTTATTTCAGACGACTTCCGGTCTTATTAATTTATTCACTACTTTTCAATCTCTACACTTTCTTATAAACTCCTTTACTGAAACCTCCAGTGAGAATTGCACTAAGACCCTGAAGGGACCACCAGGTCACCAATGGTGAGACGGAAGGTTACGTCCCCCACACTCAAACTAGGGACCCTCCCCTCGACTCTAGGGTGTACGGAACACGGGGTTTTTGGTGTCGTGTTTGATTCTTCGTCATAACATTGTTTAAATTATTTCCATTAGTGACGTCTACCACTGACGTCGGTATTTTAATTTTCTACCAATCAGGAACCTTCCTTTCAATACTGGTTGTATCTGTCGTATAATTTTTCGTCTCTGTAGTGAAACGGTCGTTTCCAGGTAGATCAGTTTCGACACCAAAAAGGTCATCAGTACATACCTACACTCTCAACCTGATATTTCTTTCGACTCGTGACTTCTTAACTACGAAAACTTCACACCACAACCTCTTCTGAGAACTCTCAGGGAACCTGTCGTTCCTCTAGGTTGTTCAGGTAGGATTTCTANTACCACTGACGTCGATATTTTAATTTTCTACCAATCAGGAACCTTCCTTTCAATACTGGTTGGATCTGTCGTATAATTTTTCGTCTCTGTAGTGAAACGGTTGTTTCCAGGTAGATCAGTTTCGACACCAAAAAGGTCATCAGTACATACCTACACTCTCAACCTGATATTTCTTTCGACTCGTGACTTCTTAACTACGAAAACTTCACACCACAACCTCTTCTGAGAACTCTCAGGGAACCTGTCGTTCCTCTAGGTTGTTCAGGTAGGATTTCTAGTCAGGACTCATAAGTAACCTTCCTGACTACGACTTCGACTTTGAAGTCATGAAACCGGTGGACTACACTTCTTGACTGAGTAAACTTTTCTGGGACTAAAACCCTTTCTAACTCCCGTCCTCCTCTTCCCCTGCTGTCTCCTACTCTACGAACCTACCGTAGTGGCTGAGTTACCTGTACCCAAACTCATTTGGGACCCTCAACCGCTACCATAGTGACTGAGGTACCTGTACTCAAACTCATTCGAGGCCCTCTACCACTTCCTGTCCCTTCGGACCACACGACGTCAGGTACCCGAGTGTTTCTCAGGCTGTGCTGACTCACTGACTTGACTTGACTTGATCCTTTGTTCTAGTAATTTTTTTTTTTTCACTAAGTCCCCTATTCTCCTCTAACAATCACATCCGATAGAGTCTCATAACCCATCTTGAGGATTTTGTAGACTTCCAATGAAAGAATGTGTGAAAGTCTTACAAATCTATGTCCCTAGACGTCCGACGTTCCGACCGTAGGTGGACCTGCACGCGGTGGGTGCGACGAGTGCCGAGAACACATCGGACACCCAGGGGACCAACCAGGAAGGAAGAAGGTCAACAATTGGTTCGTCACTGAGAATAATCGAACCTTTCCATACACCAAAGTATTACCAGACTTTATAATAATATCGGTACAAGAAAGAGACGTACCCAAACTTTGTACCTTCTCTTTATATCTTTTACACTTTCACGATTATTTATAAAAAGGATGAATTTATCCTTCAATTCGTTACACCAAAAATAAAAAAGACGGTTTCTGTTCATTCACGGTGCAATGGGATGAATTGTGGTACGATTTTTTAGATTTTGTCTGAGACATTCACCTTTATTATAGTCATTTAATCATTTATACTAATACATTTATTTATAATGGTAATCAATTTCACATGTTGACAAGACAAGATAAAATTTAACGTACTCTCGTTTCATACACACAGTCGTAAAAAGTAATGGATAAATTATTAATACATGTTCTTCTTTTGGTCGTCCGAATATTGATTAGTATTAATCAGAAACCTCGTTAGTAAAATAAAGAAGATGACACTTTTTAAGGTTTAATTATACGTGATAATACATTTTCTTTTTAGACACAAGGTGTAATTTTTGACACAGTGGTTTTCAGTATATTTCACTAAATACTCAGTGGTTTTGTAGTGTAAAAAAAAAGGAAAAAAAAGTGTATTCTAAAAAAAAGATCACCAAATGTAATAATTTTCGAGAGAGAGTATTTACAATAAGGTAATCTAAGGTAGAAAGTTAACAAGTACGAGTCTGAACAGACTGTGAAACGTGGGGACACCTGTCCCTAAAGGGTTCGTTCTCATGACTTCACCCAACGGTAAAAGAAGAGGTCTCCTAGAAGGGTTGGGTCCTTAGCTTGTACACACGGGACACAGAGGACGTAACGTCCGCCTAAGAAATGGTGGCTCGGTGGTCTATTCTGGACATAAAAAGAAGTCTAAAAAAGTGACTATCCCTTTTTCTTGCGAATCTCTTTAATTCTGAGTGACTTAGTGAACCTATCCGATTTTCCATTTTCTATTTTGAAACTGAGTAGACGCCACAGATTTCTAGAAATAATGAGGTAAAATGGGACGTCGGAAGACTATAATTGGTAGAAGGATCAAAAAAACAAAAAATAAAAAAAAACATATCGACTAATTGCTACAACACTATCAAAGTCTACCTGTCGTTTCCCTGAGTCGGTATATAATATGTACATAGGTAAGAGGGGGTTTGAGGAGAGGGTAGGTCCCACGGTACATTATAACTCGTCTCAAAAGAGACGATGTGTCATCCTGGAACAACCAATGGGTAACATTTACACCATCACACATGTACAGGCAGGGTTTGAGGGATTGACAGGGGAGGGAAGAAGAGGGGTGGTAATTGGTATTTTAAAAAGACCAAAAATTCATTCAAGTAATCATCCTAAAGAAAAATCTAAGGTGTATATTCCCTACAGTATACTGTAAAAAGGAAGAGACAGACTGAAGTGAGACACACTATTAGAGATCCAAGGAGGTACAACGACGTTTTCCGTAGTAAAGTAAGAAAAAGCCGATCAATATAACTACCAGACTCCATACATAATACAATACTATACGCTGACCGTCGACTTTTCAATTGCAAGACAGAGAAGTGGGACGGTGTGTTAAATGGATTAATGAACAAAAGATACGGAGTATGTAAAACTAAAGATTCTTACGAAATTAAACGTACTAAAAATATGGTGTAGACAGGAGTTGTTACTCGAGAGGTAGTCAGAAGACTAAAGGTCTGATTTGCTAGGGTTCCGTCAACTCTTAAAAAGACGAAAGGACACTCTATGTTATATACACGTGTGTACACACGCACATGTGGAAATCTACCACCACCAGTCCCTTCTGGAACGACTCTTCAGAAATCCAAGTTCCGCTCCACATCTTCCTTCTGTACAAGAACAGTTCTTGAAAGGTCTATCTTCCGAGCACACTCCTCCTCGTCCCAAGGGACACCGACTTTACTTCACCCGCTTCTCCTACCAGGTCACTCTGTTTTACGTTCTGCGTCACAGGTCTAACGAAGTCCGGAAAAAAATTTTTTTTTAGAAACGACTTCATATCGACGAAACGTTACAACACAACCAAAGATGACATGACCTTCCCCTTAGTCAATATGCATATAGGGGAGAAGACACCTAAAGGAGGGTAAATCCAGTGGTGTCTAGTAACTCATCGCAAGGGACCCGACATGGCATCGAAGAGCAATCAATAGACAAAAGAACATCACAAAATAAAACTACTTAAAACGAAAACGAGTATTACTCTACCCTTTGGTGTTTTCCTACGAGTCGTCTCTTTGCTAGCCGAGACTGTAAAATCAACTTAGAGAGACCGACGAAAGAATTCTTATCTACCCGGTCAAGACTTTGTCCCTTTGGTCAATCTTCCGACAGTGTCAACACACCGCACTACAACCGTCACCTCCACCACTCTTCACCTACTTAAGATCTGTAAAAAGATTCCAACTAGACTATCGTAAACCACACCCTAAACTCTTTACTTCTGTTCCTACTAGGGTCATTAAAACCGACAACAAGTCAGTGAGTCAGCACAGGCTGAGAAACGCTGGGGTACCTGACTTCGTGCGGTCCGAAGGGACAGGAAGTGGTAGAGGGTTTCAAACGAGTTTGAGTACAGGTACCTCAACCACTACGGTAGGTTGGTAGAGTAGGAGACAGCAGGGGAAGAGGAGGACGGAAGTTAGAAAGGGTCGTAGTCCCAGAAAAGATTCCTCAGTCAAGAAGTGTAGTCCACCGGTTTCATGACCTCGAAGTCAAAGTCGTAGTCTGGAAGGTCACTTACAAGTCCCAACTAAAGGAAATCTTAATCACCAAACTAAAGGAACGAGAGGTTCCCTGTGAGTTCTCAAAAGAAGTCGTGGTGTCAAACTTTCGTAGTTAAGGAGTAGCGAGTTGGAACAAATTTCGACTTTACCGACATTATCACCTCGACGATATTCCTCTGTGTTCCATCTGACGCCCTTCTACGCTGAGCCGGAAACGCCCCAAATCAAACTCTACGAATAATATATACGTTCACCTCTACAGTGTCCCGACAACCCATATGCCCAGACCTTACATCCTCTCTCTAGTGTCCACCTCTAAACGTACGACAGACGCAATACTATCAACTGTTCCCCCAATCTACTCTAGTGGTCTACACCAGTAACAATGGAACAACCGAGATTTCCTTGGAACGGAAACCTATGAGTGTGGAAACACATGAGGGACGAAGAATACTAATCCGACCCGAACACTGAACGAGATTGGTTATTTCGTTGTACGACCTTCACTGTGTTACGGTCAACACCAGGACTGTCGAAGAAACGGGACAACTCATGAACGAGTCGGTACAATCTTAAGGTCAACAAGACGACCCCTCTGGTACTCTTCTCCGGGAACTGAGATACCTCCTCTTGACTCTTGAGTCTTCTGTCACACTTCAATCTGGACTCTGGGGTCGGTTCGGTAAACGGGTCGTTCGGTGGCACGAAGAACCCACCCCCATTTCCCGTCTAAGGTCAGAGTGCCTGTAGCACACCTCGGTTGTACCAAACAGGGGGCGAGACGAAAAAGACTTAAAACTGGGTTCTTAGCAATCTTCATTAAATGACCACCAACTACATTCGGTGATTTGAAACCCAATCAAAGAACAGGTCGGCAGTTATTGATTTGAGACACACTCGTCTACCCGGATCTTACATCTTCACTCCAAGTTCCTGACTCGTGGCCCCGTGAAGTTGAAAGTCGCATGGTAATTCCACAGTTTCACTACTCCTTGTGGTCGTCGCCCATAACTTTTCCTTAGGGTCCTTCCTTCCCCTAAAAGAACACTTGAGTCTATTTCGACAAAGTCGACTTTATCGATCTAACGGACCCCAAAATGCTCTCGTCTCTGACGGAGAGGTCACGGACCATCTCACCGAGTATTATAATCGGTTACCAAGAATATACTTACTCATTCACTGTAAACTTCGTCCTTCCCGGTTGTTGATATTCCCCGGTCTCTGACGGGTCCGGGGAATCTTCACAGACCGGAAAGCTGAAAACAGTGCTGTCCCTCCAGAACGGAGGGTAGTCTTAAGTACTTCGTCTCCTAAAAAGAGTTATCTCACTTATAAAAGTCTATATCCTGAATCTCAAGGGACGAGAAGGGTTGGAGAGGGAGGTTTTTTTTTTTTTTTTTCTTCTTCTTCTTCTTTTGGATAAGTATTTGTAGGTGAAGTTATTCAAGTAATACATCAAGGTCTAGTTACTGTAGATCTTATACAATTTTTTTTATGAGAACGTATATTAGAAACTCTTTAGTAGTTCTTACCTCTACTCCAAAAATGTTCCACCATCCTTTGTTTGGATATTCGAATGATATCTTGTAATCACTTTACGTTTTTATCTAATAATCTGTAAGTTCAGATCAACAATGGAAAATATTTATCATTCCTTGTAACAAAGAGGGACTAAAGTCGGTTCTAACACTGTCCCTGAGAGACTCTAGGAATATTTGTAATTGTAACTTTGAGTTGACAAGTTTCTAATAAGAAAGTCAAACAAGACCGACTTGTTGAAGTGGGTTTCGGTCAACTAATTACTTAACTGTAGTCCTACCTCTTTTCAGATAACCCCATACGACCTCCCACAACAGGAACCGGAACAGGATAAACTATAAAAATAATTACTGAGTCTACTTCTGTCTCTACTACACGAACGGGATAACGTATACACAACAGCGACCCTCGGTATTAATTGTGAACCTACTACCCTAGTCCCGAGTTTTTTCTAGACTACTTTACTATTCAACTTGGATGTTCCACTTAACGACAACCCTATTCATTTTATCACATAAACTAAATTTTTTTTTTTTTCCGTCGGGTTGGATTATGTCTTTTTATTCCGATTTTCGTCAAATACACTTTTTCAGATCATTAAAGAAACCAAGTTTCTTGATTTCGCCTGTTCTCTCACACGACTCCTTCCGAAATACTTGTCTATGTTGTACCTGGGTCATTTCTACGGTCCTAAATCCTCTTAACTTCGGTATAACCCCTCTCGTCTCTTTTCCCTTGTATTTATAAGGTCTATCCTATTCTTTCGGTTTACACTCTCAAGTCCTCTACGATCAAAGCCGAATTAGGACCCTTCTTACAATCTACGAAACACAATGTTTAAATTTGAGTCACGGAACTTGTGGAATAGTGATTTTCGTAAGTCATCCCCTATTTACCTAAATGTAGTTTATAACATCCCTCCCAAGGATTGGACATCAAATACGTTCCCTGACTTTATACATTGAATCTATGCAATAAAGTAAATCAAGGCTGACTATGGTACTTCACCCCTAGGGAGGTAAAACGTCTACTCCTTTAAGTATGAATCTACAATTCAGAGTTACGTACGGGAAATGTCACCGACGTGGCATAGTATAGGACGCAACTCACACTTAGACCCATTGAGGTTCAAATGTATCGTTTCCTGACGGGTTTAAAAAATGTAACGACAAATTAGAGAAAACCGTATAAAAAACCTTCGTCTTTATGTTAAACGATATTTGAAAGTGGGTTATTAAGTTAAGAAGGGGGAGGTTGTGTATATCTGACAGAAGAGATACGGTCCCTGACTGGAATTTGAGCTCCCTATATTTATATATCGGGAATGAAAATTCTTTTAAAAGTCAACCTCCTATCAACGAAATGTCACAACACAACCAAAGACGGTCTGTCGTTGTAGTTAGTCGGTATTCATACGTATATAGGGGAGGGAGAGGTCGTAGGGAGGGCGGTAGGGGCAAAGAGGGTAGATCCAGTAGTGCCTCGTAACACGTGTCTTGTAACATGTCGGGAACGACTTCTCCAACTTTAGACACTAGAGTCTATTATAGAGACTAGAGTCTATAGAGGTGCACGGTACACTCAAGAGTCAGTGACAATGTCTAGAAGTGCACAGTTCCTGATCTTGCATAAATACAAAATCACTGTTGTCATCCTTCTGTAAAACTGAGTACCTGAAAAGAAATGACCTTTTGAAAGTTCCTTCTAAGGCAAAGTATATACCTCTTGATCAATACGGCACGCTATCACACTAGAATATAAGACCTTCCCACTCAACGGTACGTCTTGGCTAATGACGCTCACTTGTCTGCATTTGTAACGTCTACTGTGTCGCACGCATGTCGTATTCCTGTTAGTATTCCTCTTCCATGTCTTTACTTTTCTTTGGTTTGGTCGAAAGGTGGTAACAAGACAACCCTTACAAGGCAAATAGATTAACCATTCTGTTTCAGGTAATCGAAGAAAAGATAGGAAAAGGGAGTACCGAAAAAGAGTAGACTATCCCTCAGTACGAGAGGAAACACGACACAACTTGACAACCAGTGAGTCAACACAGGCTGAGAAACGCTGGGGTACCTCACATCGGGTGGTCCGAGGAGGGAGGTACCCTAAGAGGTCCGTACTTGTGACCTCACCCAACGGTACGGGAAAAGGTCCTCTAGAAGGGTTGGGTCCCTAGCTAGGGTCCAGAGGATGTCACGTCCACCTAAGAAATGGTTTACACGATGGTCCCTTCGGGTACTTACGATCTCCCCTCTCTGATAGGGAAGAGGTCCCTTTGGGGGTTGAGTTCTCAGTTTGCTCACAGAGGACGTAACGACCACCTAAGAAACGGTCGATTCGATGGTCCCTTCGGGAATCCCAGAGGAAAGTCAAGTCAAGTCAGCGAGTCAGACAGACTGAGAAACGCTGGGGTACTTAGTGTCGTGCGGTCCGGAGGGACAGGTAGTGGTTGAGGGCCTCAAGTGAGTCTGAGTGTAAGTAGTTCAGGCACTACGGTAGGTCGGTAGAGTAGGACCCAACAGGGGAAGAGGAGGACGGGAGTTAGAGAGGGTCGTAGGCTCAGAAAAGGTTACTCAGTTGAGAAGCGTACTCCACCGGTTTCATGACCTCAAAGTCGAAATCGTAGTAAGGAAGGTTTCTTGTGGGTCCCGACTAGAGGAAGGCTTACCTGACCAACCTAGAGGAACGTCAGGTTCCCTGAGAGTTCTCAGAAGAGGTTGTGGTGTCAAGTTTTCGTAGTTAAGAAACCACGAATCGGAAGCACTGTCAGGTTGAGAGTGTAGGTATGTGCTGGTGTCCTTTTTGGTATCGGAACTGATCTGCCTGGAATCAACCGTTTCATTACAGACGAAAACTTATACGACAGATCCAACCAGTATTGAAAAGAAGGTTCCTCATTCGCAGAAAAGTAAAGTACCGACGTTCTTCCCAGAGGAAATCAGTAAAAGTTTACACAATGATCAAGGAATAGTGTAACCCACGACTCTAAAATCAAATAAAAAAGACAAATGGAGTATGGATAGAAAAGACACAAGAGCAAAATAAAGTATACCAACGGTAGGTAAATAATCATCGAGAACTAGTATCAAGTCCTAAAATTAGATGTCCTAAATTCTACCTTGACACAGACTACAAATGGATAACACTATCATTTATGGACGAATAAGTGTTTCTATGTGTTAAATACTCATGGAAGGTGATAGCTACCATGAAGGTAGGTAAAAATTAACCTCCTATTAACGAAATGTTACAACATAACCCAAAGACGGTATGGTGTCACACTTAGTCAGTATCGATATATATACAGGGGAGGGAGAACTCGGAGGGAGCGGGGGTGGGGTTAGGGTGGGGAGATCCAGTAGTGTCTGGAGGTCCCACCCGAGGGACACAAGATATCGTCGAAGGGTGATTGACAGACAAAATGTGTACTGTCACATATGTGCAGTCACGATGAAAAACTTCAAGCAGGGGGATCAAGGGGACGACACAGCTGTTTAGGTAAGACCTGTTGACACAGAAGTAAGGAAGGGACGTTTATCCAAGACTTAGTCCGTTGAAGACACTCTGATGGGATACGAAGACTCCGGAGAAATTTTTAATAAAAAGAGTGAGAGTAAAGTTTAAAGTAGTAAATTTGACGTCTGTACATCACCCCTTCAACCATATTAGAGACGGCACACCTTTCTCCCCTGACCTTTCTGTCTGAAGTAACCATCCTCCTTCAGTACGTCTTCTATCGTCATTGTTTTTCTCTTAAGGAAATCTTTCCTTTTTTGTCTAAAGTGTATAATTAACAAAAAAAGGAGTGTCTTTAACAAAAGTACAAAGGATTCAATTCCTTCATTATTAGACCCGTTTTGGGTACGCGTGTCCATCTCCGTCCTCTCTCTGCGTAACTCTTCAGACGGCTATTACTAGTCGAACCCACTGCTTTAACCTGTTTACAAGGTCGATTTCATGAGTTTAACGACAGACTCTACTTTCATGAGTCCTGGTCCTACTTCTACTAGTTATTGAGGTCAATGGAAGTGTAACACAAACTTATCTGGTACTTCATTAACCTCTTTTTTTAGCAATTGTTTAGATAGAGATTGACTTCATATTTAAGAATATATAGTATGTTTTCCCTCACGGATGTCGAAAAGTGGTTAAAAGTTTTAGTCATTAAACTATTTACGTATGGGAATATTACTGGTAATACTACTTACTAAAAGAAAGTATGCTAATAATAAATAATGTAAAGACTAAGTAAACAATCGTAGGGAAATCAAAACACGAAACCATTTTCCGTCAATTTCGGTGAGGTCTCAGTTCAATAAGTACAAACAAAGACACTACCACCAAAATACGTGTAACATGTAGGACACACATATTCGTCGGTGAAGTAAGACACCGAACAATGCTCTTTATCGACAAAAATGAAAGTGGAGACAATGGACGAAAGTTTAAAAAGACATTTATAGAATTATTCTGAAAGAAAATAACGATGAAGAATTAAAAAATGGAAAACCGTAATAGGTAACTAAGGATGTCACTTTTTACCCTTAAAAATTTTAAATTTATTTCTGAAAGGGGTGAACGTTTGTTCACTTGGGTAGGATAAGACGGTGACAGGGTTGGAAGGTAGGAGAGATATACCCGTATAATATTAAAACTAATCTAGTGTTTAAGTCATAAATGTATAATACAGTTATATTTATAACAAATATCGACTCCGTACATCATGTGATACCAATACGATGATATGACACCAATGAAAAAATATCATACAATACACTTTCAGTGAGTCAGTACAGGTTAAGAAACACTGGGGTAACTGAGATGTCAGGTACCTTATATTAGGTACCTTAAGAGGTCCGGTCTTATGATCTCACCCATCGACAAGGGAAGAGGCTCCCTAGAAGGGTTGGGTCCCTAGCTTGGGTTCAAAGGGTGTAACGTCCGTCTAAGAAATGGTCGACTCGGTGGTCCCTTCGGGTTCTTATGACCTCACCCATAGGAGAGGGAAGAGGTCCCTCAGAAGGGTTGGATCCTTAGCTTGGTCGCAGAGGACGGAACGTCCACCTAAGAAATGGTCAAACCAAAGCGACTTTAATTATTAAAGGGTAAAAAGTAAAGATGACAATTAAGTTCTGGAAGGGGTCCGAGACGGACGACATAGAGCAGTGATCAAAGGACCCCACGGGAAGGATAGTGATGATCCAACCTCGAGAAAAAGAAGGTAGGGTACAAAAAAAACCCTCACCTGTGTTAAAGACTATCGAAGGACCCTTTCTCACACCCCATCTAAAAAAAAAAAAACCTCTGTAACGTAAAGGTTTTTATAGAAATAAGACGTGAATGTAAACTAACCGTAAAACCGATCTATATCCAAAGAACCAATCTTTATTAACGGCATCTTAAAGTTACTTTAACGAGGTAATAACAGATCACAGGTAACAAAGACAATTTTGTAAAGAAAAACAAAGGTCACAAGACTTTAAAGTACGACTTAGTTTTTCAACCAGTTCTATGTCGAAATAAAAGAAACCCACGTGGAAAAGTAAGACCTTTGAGTACATACAGAAAGGAAAAAAAAATTTTATGTTGAAATAACTCTATGTTAAGTGTATTTTTTTAAATGAGAAAATTTATTCACATTTTAAGTCACCAAAAATCATATAAGAGTCTCAAAACCTTGGTAGTGTCGATTTAAAATCTTTTAAATAGTGGGACTTGCCTTCAGGGTATGGGTAATCGTCAGTGAGACTTTGGAGGTGGGAAGATTGACGATCGTTGGTCATTAGATGAAATATAGAAATATTCCTTAACGGACCTGTAATATATATTTACCTTATTAATTCCACACTGAAAAACACGTCCGAAGAAAGCGAATTGTATTACAAGAACCTCAAGTAAGTACCCCATCGGACATAATCATGAAGTAAGAAAAAATACCAACTTATTATCAGGTATCACAGTCTGAAATAAAACCCCCCGAGGTTTTAGTGACGTCTACCACTGACGTCGGTACTTTAATTTTCTGCGAATGAGGAACCTTCTTTTCAACACTGGTTGGATCTATCGTATAAGTTTTCGTCTCTGTAATGAAACGGCTGATTCCAGGCAGATCAGTTCCGATACCAAAAAGGTCACCAGTACATATCTGCACTCTCAACCTGACACTTCTTCCGACTCACGGCTTCTTCACTACGAAAACTTGACACCACAACCTCTTCCGAGAACTCTCAGGGAACCTGACGTTCCTCTAGGTTGGTCAGGTAAGACTTCCTCTAGTCGGGACCCTAAAGAAACCTTCCTTACTACGATTTCGACTTTGAGGTCATGAAACCGGTGGAGTACGCTTCTCCACTGAGTAACCTTTTCTGAGACTACGACCCTCCCTAACCCCCGTCCTCCTCTTCCCCTACTGTCTCCTACTCTACCGACCTACCGTAGTGACTGAGCTACCTGCACTCAGACTCACTTGAGGTCCTCAACCACTACCTGTCCCTCCGGACCACACGGCGCTAAGTACCCCAACGTTTCTCAGCCTGTGCTGACTCGTTGGCTTGACTTATCAGGTATCATACCGAACTACTGTTTAACTTTACTATTACTATATTAGTATCCAGTCCGTATGCTTTTGCCACAGTCCGTCAGTAACTCCTAAACCAAACTCTGTGACTCCGAAACTTAAAAGAGACTTGAGTTCAGTTTGAGATACTGGAGTGGTGGACAGAAATCTTGTAGTAGAGAATCGACGTTGAAACATCCAAGTTTCAGGGTGGA
Source organism: Capra ibex (assembly GCA_006410555.1). Classification (NCBI taxonomy): domain Eukaryota; kingdom Metazoa; phylum Chordata; class Mammalia; order Artiodactyla; family Bovidae; genus Capra; species Capra ibex. The sequence goes on along the minus strand of SJYO01052474.1, from coordinate 84,389,918 downwards.
ACATTGATGTATCGGTAAAGTCTGGGGTTAGGTAGGAACGAATTGTACGTAGGAATGAAGAACGGTCAAGTTTAATATTAAGAACTGTTTGTTAAATACAGTAATTGACACCGGAACGTTAAAGACGGAAATATTCAAAGAAGGTAAAACACGACGTTGTCTCGTGTTAAGTTCCTGAAGAACTCAACAGAAAGAGTGTACGTCAGGATTGTTTGAGGTTTACTTACGGAGAAATAAAGTTAGTACGGAAGTAAAGACTTTAGAACTAGTCGTCCAATCATAGTTTAAACAAATAGGCAAGTAACCAACTACATGTAAACCCAACGAAAATTGGAAAACCGAGGACACTTATCATCACGACACTCGTAAACACATATTTATTCGTGGACAAAAGTCAAGAAAACTCATGTATGTATCCTCGTCCTCACGACTCAGTAGATTGACAGAAATTTAAAAACTCTCTGGTAGAATTCTGACACAAGGTTTAACCTACGTGGTAAAATGGGTGTCATACACCCCAAAGGTCAAATAGGTGTGAGAGCGACCACGAACAAGAGCAGACAGGAAGGGCAACGTCCTCTAGACATGATCAAAGAGTAACAGTAAAACAAAACGCAAAGGGACCACTACTCACTGATTACTCCAACTCGAGAAAATTCCAGGTAGACAACGTTCTTTCATAAAATTTAATAAAACTCAAGGAGTGAAATGAAAAAGAAAAAAGAATCCAGAAAATAATACATTTACAGTCTGGAGGACCTAACGAGAAGGTTAAAAGAGCGGAAAAGAGAGGATAAAAGATTAAGAAAAAAGGAAATCGAGTCGTAATTCCCTGAGTTGAAACACAAAGTAGATAAAATAACTTTAAATTTTAAAGTTATAATTAAAGAATCTCTGGAAAAACAAGAGTCCTATAAGGTAAAATATTATGGGAAAAGAACAAAGTCCCAACGTCATGGAAAAGTCTACCACGTCATTGTTGAACTAACCCTCGAGGTTCACGCAACCTATCGACCAAGGGGTACTTAAAGTGACATCCTTGACAGATTCGGTAAAACAACTATGTGGAAACTATAGTGACAGAAGGGACGTCACGTTATTCTCAAGACCACTTCTCAGAAGATTTGGGGACGGGGATTCTATTCCAGGATCGACTGTTAGAAGACTTTCGTTTTATCTCCTGTCTTTAGGTGACTTAGGAGGACAAAGTTCTACCATACGGACGGGAATTGACCGACCCAAAGGGTCAAGTGACAAAATGGTAGAGACCCAAGGCCTCTCCGTTAATGGACACATTCGTTTCACCCTATTTCCATATTGCGAATTTTAGATGACTTTTCCAAAGGGTGATAAGAGCGCATAAAGACTGGAGATATACATCTAGAGAACAAGTAAAAGTGAAGGACCACGGTCGAGACTCGGTAAACCAACAAGACAGTATGTTTATCCCAGCGAAGATCCGAAAGGGACGACGGTGATATTATTAGGTAAACAACAAACAAACGCAAAACGATACGACTTGAACGATGGTAGACAAAGTCTCGAGGATTTTAAAACCACTCATGGATAAGTTCTCATGTCTTACCCATACACACAGATCGAACGGTATAAATGGAAGTTTAATGTAGGTAAGAAGTCAAATTTATACTTGTTTACAAACTCGAACAGTGACACAGTTGGTGACACATTAATCCTTAAAAAAGTGTAGCGACTAACACTTCGTATATTTAGAAACGATGAATAGTTCATAGTCTCAAATAGCGTACACTGTTCCGATCACCCTCATTTCTATAAACTTAATTGACAATGATCTAAGGGACCGTCGAGTCTATCATTTCTTAGACGGACGTCACGTCCTCTGGACCCAAATTAGGGACCCAACCCTTCTAGGGGACCCCATCCTTTACCGTTGGGCGAGGTCATAAGAACGGACCTCTTAAGGTACCTGTCTCCTCCGACCGCCCGGTGTCAGGTACCCCAGTTTTTCTCAACTTGTACTGACTAACTGATTGCGAAAGTGAAAGTCTAATAATAGGGTAGTCATTTTAAAATCCGTGTGTTAGTCATAGATCTCGCACTTATACGGAAATAATCCTACAGAACAGAGCTACTTTTTATCAATAATAATGAACCAGGTAATCAGTAAAACGAACAAAAAAAAAAAAATTTAATATCGAACAGGACTACTAACATCCTTCAACTATCGGACATATTTGTGTGTGAGTATGTAAACTCTCGTAAAATTTTCAATTATTCTTGGAAAAATGTTACGTTCAACATACATATTCCTTACTTGTCACCACTTCCAAGGACTAAAATTTTGTATTAATTCTTACATATCCAACGAGTAAAACTTCCAAGTAATACGAAAACTATCCACTTATAATACTCTTAGAAGGAAAACTCTTATACTTGAAATCACGAGATTCAATTGAAGGTCGAAGTTCACTCAGTAAATGAGGAAAAAGGGACCGTCTATGGTCGATATTTTAGGGACTGTCTACGAGTACCGAGTAAAACTAAAGTATTAAGTCTTCGACTTTTTGATTAAACAGTACCGTCGATTCATTTCTTAAAAGGTAGAAGACCCAGAAAGGACAAAAGAACTTATACACGAGAAACAAAATTTCGGAACCTAGAGTCAATAATCAAAAGTAAAACCGGTAGGAGTCCCTGTAAACTTTCTGACTTGACCAGAGAAAAGAGGAGAAAGAGAAAGAGAAGGGAAAGATAAACCTAATCCTCGTTGTCCCTTTCTACTATACAACTCATAAAATCGGTCCTAAAATCCTTTACACAACTTCTTGTCACGGATTAAGATCTTTGTTCTATCTTTTAATCGTTACGACTCCTCTTTCCCATACCCCTCCCCACTAGTTATTGTCTTATAAATAATCTTTAGTTCTTCTGTTCTTTCCCAATCAAAAAAACGAACCAAAAGAAATTTAGTCTAAAGTGGTCGTATTTTTGTGTCACTTGCCTCACCACAGAACATTTCCCACTCGTCCCGTTGTCCTAGCGAGGACGGACGGCAAGACTGCAGTCACACTCTACATGTTCGTCGAGGGGAAGGACTCGCGTGGCCGAACAAGGAGCAACAAGCATCATACAGAGCATCATGTCAATGTCATCCTTGAGATATTTAGTGACGGGTTAACAATCTGAGAAAAAAAGGGTATTTTATCCACGTAATCTACACTAACACACACACACACACACACACACACACACACACACACATTGTATTTACATCAGTAAAAAGTTCCTAAAGTAATTTGTGGGAACATCTCATACTGTCTGTGTCTCTATGCCCGAGGTATCGGAGAAATTTCCCCTCGCGCGACTGATTATGTCGTTCGTATCGATATACAGAGGTCTTACGTAGGGAGTCGTCGTCGAGTCCTAGACTGGTCCCTCCTCCCCGGACAGAACTTACTCCAGCGCGGAAGGGGGTCCGTAGGACACAGACCACTGACACACTTCACCCCCACCCATCCGGACCGGAAAGGACGGACTGTGTTCCGTTTAAGACCATGAGCCAACCGGTTCCGAAATAACGTAGTGTGAAAGTGTAGGAAACAGGTTGGGACGAAGGACATGTAAGGAAAGTGGATTACTTGTATAAAATAAAAAAAAATTGGATTGTTCCCACGAGATCGGGGCTTCAGGTGGACCTCTCGGTTCGGATACTGGACCACAGTATTTCTACCTAAAATAAGATATAAAAATTGAAAAGTAAAATACAACCTCATATAGTTTAATTGTTACGACACTATCAAAGACCACCCGTCCGTTCCCTGAGTCGGTACGTATGTGTGTACAGGTAAGACGTGGTTTGAGGGGAGGGTAGGTCGGACTGTGTATTGTACCTTGTCCTAAGGGACAGGACATGTCACCCATTTGTAATTAAAGTTTTAAATTATTCATAAATAATAGAAAATCCCCTTAAGGACAAATTTCCACCCCAAGCCTAAATGTATAGGTTCTATAGTCCTGTAGATGGTCTTTTTAGATTTCTAAAAAGTCTCAAATCTCCCCTTTATTTATTGGACCCTATCGTCCTTAAAGACCTTTTCAACTGAAACCTACTCTTTATTAACTCAAGTATTTTAACATGTTAGGAAAACTTTAATAATTTAGGAACTGTTTTCAAAGAAAATTTTAAGTCACGTTTATATACACATATATAAATAATAAGAATAATACCACCACCCAATCAGTGAGTCAACACAGACTAAGAACGCTGGGGTACCTGACATCGGACGGTCTGGGGAGACAGGTACCCTAAGAGGTCCGTTCTTATGACATCACCCAACGGTAAAGGAAGAAGTCCTCTAGAAGGGTTGGGTCCCTAGTTTGGGTCCAGAGGACGTGACGTCCGTCTAAGAAATGGCTGACTCGATACTCCCTTCGGGATAAGAATGATAATAGAATGATATCATCGTCAATTTTACTTATATTAAACGAATTACATCTATTAATAATAAAAGATCATAAACCTAAGATCGAGGACGACCTTTTAATATGGAGAAAAGAGGTAATTTGGTCCCACACTGGAACACTGAACGAAACTGGTTATTTAACACTCGTTCTCAATAAACGACAGTGTCATATTGAATCGGATAGGACTGACCGTATAAGGTCTAATGAATCATAGGTCGGTGGGTTCTCTTTCGATTACGATTACACAAAAAATTTTTCTAAAGAAAATACTAAGTACGAGTGTATGTACAGCGTACACATATACACATATATGTATATCCATGTGATATTAAATATCATGTATATGATCAAAAATTAGAAAAATTTTCGAATGTCTTCAATTACGATGACAACAAGGTCTATTGATTTACACCAATACATGGTTTCAAACAGGTGTAAAATTTTAAGTATGTGGGAAACACAATTATATTTTAAGGGTACGAAAAGAAACTATGGTAAAATTTAAAACCTATTTAAACTTTAAGAATTATTTTGTTTAAATTTATCACTAAAATTTTTTATAAAATAATTCGTGAACTAAGACCAAAAACTGTTTTGATCTACAAAATAGTCACTCCCGCGATTTAGTCGTGTGGATCGTGTTCAAAAACACACTATCGCAGTTACCAGTTCGTGTCTACACCAGTGGAAGATACAGTTCTTACCAAAGACGACAAAAAGAACTATCTTTACCAACGTTGGTACAAATATATAACTAATATCATTAATGTACGATCCGGATGATTAAATAAAATTCCATTTATACCCTTAAAAACGGAGTCTAAGAGATGATACTAAAAGATTTAAAAAAAAGATCAACTAAATTTTAAATTCGTGATCATCGAAGATAATTTAAAACGATTCTAACTGAATTTTTTATTTAAATGAATAAAAATTAACCTCCTATTAACGAAATATTATAACACAACCCAAACCGGTATGTACCTGTATTTAGTCGGATCCATATATATACAGGGGACAGGGGAGGGAGAACTGGGAGGGTGGGGGAGGGTGGGGGAGAGTGGGGAGATCCAAAGGTGTCTCTTGTCCAAACTCGAGGGAGACAGTGTGTAGTTTATGAGTGACGACGACGACGATTCAGCGAAGTCAGCACAGGCTGAGACACGCTGGGGTATCTACCGTCGGGTGGTCCGAAGGGGCAGGGACCCTAAGAGGTCCCTTCTTGTGACCTCACCCAACGGTAAAGGAAGAGGTTACGTACTCTCACTTTTCGCTTTCACTTCAGAGAGTCAGCACGGACTGAGAATCGCTGGGGTACCTGACGTCGGGTGGTCCGAGGAGGCAGGTACCCTAAAAGGTCCGTTCTGATGACCTCACCCAACGGTAACGGAAGAGATGTGACCGTTAGATAATTCTGACTGAAGTTCACCATAAAAGTTGGTGTCGTAGTCCTTTCGTTATGGACTTAAGTAGGATCTGTCTGAACTACTCTAAAATAAGAAAGAGAACTTTAAAAAAAAGTCATTAGAAAAATACCGTTTAACGTCATTCAGTTCTTTCCTATAAAAATCGAGACTAAGTGACTTATATATTGATCTAAAACCGTAATTTCAAATTTTGTATAGTACTCCTCGTTATTACAACCGGAAACGAAGAACTTCAAAGTCTTAAGTATAAGTTTTATAGTTGATATAGACGGTTTATACAGTTCGAGAACCCTTTCAATAATAGAACCGTTCAAACGTTCACAGATTACTACCTCCCCTTTTTTTCGTCAAGAAAAAGGTCCCATAGAAATTCAAGTATGAGTACGTACCGTTCCTTGATTTATATAAAGGAAACATGTACCTAATTCGTTTTTCGTTCATCTCTTTCTTTTCTTTTTGTCACTACTAAATTAGAAACCATTAACAAAAAAATTTATAGTCCATTCAGTCGTTGAACTAAAACCACCACCTTGGATTTTTTTTCTATGACCCCTTAAAGACGAAGTAAAATTGTAAACCATTTTCCGTCTTATGTTCTTAAGGAAAAAAAAAAAAAAAAATGGGGGAGACACTAGACTCTAGAAGAATAAGAAACCACAATTTTCCCGATGAAGTTCGTTTTGAAAATATTAAAAAACACCGGGGAATTATAAGATGAAGTGATGAGAAGTTAAAAAGTACGAAGTCTCGTAGTTTTGGACATTCATTTTCGAACGTAATTTTTTTTTATTACAACAACACTAAGAAAATGAGTATCTCAAACTCCTTTAGATTTAATGAAAACGGTGAAATACATGATATAATATTATGAAATTTAATTACCTTTTGTTATCTAGAATGGACTCACATAAACATTACATGAATACGAAGTCCACACATGTCCTTATCGTCATACCGTAGAGAGAGTAGTACATACTGTTTGTATGTAAAGTATATACAATGAAACAGAACGAAAACGACTTTCGAAATAGTAAGATGTAAGAAACATAACGGTGATCGGTGTCTAAATTGACTTTGATATTTACTCAAAATGCAAACATCATGTCTAAATAAAAAGTTTGATAAAACAGTCAAGTTCTCTAAAACTAGACAGGGTAAAACCTCAGACATCGTGTGTTGAGGACGAGGTATTTATTAGTCTACAGGTATTGGTAGAATTTTTGAAATTCCATAAAACGTAACACTTTAGAATTATTACAACGAAGATAATGTAGGGAGACATAAAGGAACCCTCCTTTTTACGGATTGTAACGGTGATCAACAAGTTCACTATGCTTGTGACGATATTTACAAAGTAAATTCCATTCCCTCTCTCATAATAACTAAATAGTAAGAACAAAAGGAACATCAGTAGTCATTCGAGAATTTCTCACTTATGACAAATAGACAAAACTAGGTAAATGTTACAAAATGGGTAAAACTCAAACTTTCATATAAAACTTATAGTGAACCATTCGGTTTGGGTTCTGTCCTACTGTCTCGATTTATCAACATTAACAAATTATAAAAGGATCACACAAGGCCCTGACAACACAAACTATAATTTTTATTGTATGTGACAACATTTAGTTGACATAGGTTATTTTAAAATTTTTCATTGTACATGACTTTCAAGTAACGTCATATTAAGTATCTTAACAGACTTTGTGTGTAGACCATACTGGATAGGAATACACCCACAGTGAGAATGGGTAACCCGAAGTGAACACCCAGTCACCGTCTCTTAGGTAGACGGTTACGTCCTCTGTGCTCAAGCTAGGGACTCAGTCCTTCTAGGGGACCTCCTCCTTTACCGTTGGGCGAGGTCATGAGAACGGACCCTCAAGGGTACCTGTCTCCTCGGGCCGCCCGACGGCTGGTACCACAGCGTCTTCTCATCCTATACTCGGTGATTTCTTGTCGAAAGACAAAACATCGGTCTTTTGCAATAAGGTTCTGTCGGTGGTAACTAAGGGGCGGGGCAGAGGGAGAGAAAGAGAGAAGAGAAGGCAAGATCGAGAGACAGAGATTAGAAAAGAGAGGACAACGAAAATGGGATATTAAAACCTTAGAGAGAAATAAAGGTCGTCCCGTCGAGGTCTCCCACAAAAGTCTCAATTATAATAAGGACTCTTGACAAGGTCAAGGAAAAAGAAAAAAAGACAGAGTATCAAACTGAGGTCTTTTAAAAAGTACCGGGTGAAACAATTGGAAAAAAAAGAGAAGTTTATAAACTCCCAAAACCTACTAGTCTCGTAAGGTAAGAAGTATGGGTAACCGAAAAAGGGGGAAATTTGAACCGAAGTTTTATCGTACTTTTAGAAAAATTTCACCGACAAACTGAGACAATTTTAAATAATTTACCAAATCCGAACACTTACCACACGGTCTCCCGTATATTTGGTTTGCCTCATCAGGAAAGGAAGTGAGAAACTTCTCTCGTCCAAAATATGTCAGAACATTACGTTGTTTTCGTAAATCAAGACATCTTGGGGTTACAAATAGAAGACCTTCTAAAGTAGGTTAAAAAAATTTGTAGGGTTTAGATATGAAGCTTAAATAAAATTTTTCCTAATAGTAAACATGAAGAATTTCTACAATACGTCACTACACCTGTATTTATATACAAACAAAATACTTAATCGGGGATATTATAACTTTGATGAAGTCTGTAAACTTGATAACCTTTTATTTACAGACGTAAGAAAAATAGCCTCTTTTTACTGAGGGTTGTCAGTATGAGGGACCCATTTCTATATACCGGAAAGATGGGTATTACAGTAACGGTCTTCGGTTTATCATGCAAAAAACAAAATTACCTTTTCTAGAAAGTCAAACGACCAAAATGTACCAATCTTTACGAAGGACGAGGTCATAGGTCGGGGTCCGACGAGTACATAAAACTTAAGTCTTTACTGTCGACTTTGGTTAATCCGTCTTAATCCCCTAGAGATTCAGTGTATATCCAATACAGGTTTTTCCTCTTATTATGTAATATACTAATTTTTTTCTTCGTTGATTAAATTAATCCCGATTCGACTCCGTCACACTAATGATATCCCCTAAAAATATATCATAAAAAAACATAAAATTTTTTAAAGAAACAAATTAACCTCCTATTAATGAAACTTATGACACTACCAAAAACGGTATGTAGTCGTAGGGGGGTAGGACGTGGTTGGAGGGTGGAGGGAGGGGTAGGGTGGGTAAATCCAACAGTGGTACCTTACTGATACCTCCTAAAAATATATCATAATTGATGACACACACAATCGATGGGAACGGGAGAAATCCTTTATCCAAATAACCATCTTAAAGTTTGTAAAAGATTCACCGTATTTATGTCGACTTTTATTTTATTGGGTCTTTGTCCGAAACCTTATACATTTCATTCAGAAACGTCATTGTCACCTCATAAACTCTCATAAGGTAAATTCTTGCATAAAATACATACTACCCTATCTAGTCTTCTGGCATAAAAAGAGAATAACAGTATAGTACAGGACACTACGTTGAACTCTGTGTCATTAATCTTAAAGATAATCATGAAGTCTCCCTTCTCTATCATGAAAACATCAACAAGTACTCCCAGAAGAAAAACAGTAATTTCTATTCCCTAAAGTCAAGTAAACGTCTTATGGATTTATTGTATGTTACCTTATGAATGTTTGAAAATAAAAAATTGGTGACAAAATTTTTACCTGGGAAACCATATATCACCTATGTCTGGAAGAGATATTCCGTGGAACTTACCGATACTAAAACGAATTTACCTCTCAACCAATTATAAAGAAAAGTAAAAAAGAGTGATTACTTATCACGAGTGTACAAACTTGGGGGTAATTTTAAAATAAATAATATTAAACCCTGATTTATCTACTGATGATGTTTCGACTTACCCCCTTTTACGTTAAAGTTTCAGTCAAATTTGGACACCCGAAGTATATACTCGTGAATTTTTGATTGACGAGTCATTGAACTACATAATTAAGAGTGTCGTTACATCCGACTAATTTTGTCTCTAATATCGGTCTCCTTGTACCGTAACTAACGACGTCTTCTTTCCTCCCGAGTCGAAGATCTTCAAAAGAAGTCAACGGAGATCGTCGTCGGTAAGGGGTCTCTTAGCGAACTGAAATTACTCGATGTCCACTTTATAACTATTTAATTTTTGATTTTGCTATCACTCCAGAGGGTTTACACGAGGACAGACTCTCCACACCAAGATCAACTTTACGTACACCACATAGGGTCTGCCATCTTTTCCGCTGTGACCGGGTCTCTTCCATTCCTAGTGCTCCTTCGGAGCGGAACCTATGCACTCGTCAGTCGTGTCAACGGTAAGTAAAACCCTGGGAGACACCATGGTGACTTCTCACCTTCATTAACGAGAACTTACGAGAACACGAAATCTATAAACATTTAAAGAATTATACGGAGCCGAGATACAAAGGTTCCCCATGTACAATAGTTGATCAAGAATTGTATAGAGTACACAAACGAAAAAATTACATAAATAAACCAACACGACTCAGAATCAAAGTCGTACGTCCTAGAATGAACACCGTACACCCTAGATCAAGGGGCTGGTACCTAGTTTGGGTCCAAGGGACGCAACCTTCGTGTCTCAGAGTCTGTGACCTGGTGGTCCCTTCAATGGGGGTGGGGGTAGAAAAAGAAAAAAGATTTAAGTCCAACCGTGAATTACAAAGTAGAAAAAAATTTGCTCATAAGTAACTAAAGGTTTATTTTCATATCGACTCCACACTACGAATAAAAATTTTAATTAAATAAAAATTAACCTGTATTAATGAAATGTTATAACACAACCAAAGAGGGTATATAGTCGTACTTAAACGGTGTGTGATTGTACTTACTTGACACCATAAATTTACATTTTATTCGGACAAGGAGTTCTTCTTTCTTTAAGTCTTAATCAAAATAATAGAGACCTTAGAAAGATCATAAGGATGATAACCCTTCGTCAAAAAAAAAAAAAAAACTACGATATTTTAATGTACTTAGGACTTATATGACTGAAGACAGAACGACAGTTCTACCTTTTGATTGTACTTTTCTTCAGTTCTTATACCTCCCACACACATCGTCTTTTACTCCTAAAGACAACCAATAGGGGTACCTTTCTGAAGGAATAAAAATCGGATCTACGATTTTTATCCTGACACGATGAAAGTTATAGTGTAAAAACCGTCACGAAGACTTTTTGTAGTTTTTAATCGACTGTCTATAACAGCTGTGGTACGAATTGTACTCTCCCACCCCCCTTTCACATACACAACCCCTTCCCCGAGACAAATCTAAGGACGAATTACTCTTTTCCAGTCAGACTTTAAGTAACGACTATAATTTCGTATTAAAGAGACTCCTTGAACCGTAGAGAACTTATTCTTCAAACTAGAAAAGTTCCTTGTCATTAACCTTTTGGAGTAAAGTAACTATCATGTAACTAATGTTTCTTTGTTTGGGTATGATTGTTGAAGGGACCATCGAGTCTACTATTTCTTAGACGGACGTTACGTCCTCTGCACCCAAACAAGGGACCCAGTTTTTCTAGGGGACCGCTTCCTTTACCGTTGGGTGAGGTCGTAAGAACGGACCTCTTAGGGTACCTGTCTCCCCGGACCACCTGATGACACGGACGGACCCTAGCGTCTCAACCTGTGCTGACTCACTTGATTGTAAAAGTGAAAGTTTGTGTATTATTTACTACTTCGGATGACTTATTAACTGAATATGAACAAAGACGGGACCAGTCGAAAGTGCAGGTTTTCGAACAGACTAAGACCCCAGAAGACTCTCAGAAAAATGGTCACCACAAGTCACTTCCGTATAATGAAGAAAAGGGAGTGGGTTTCAGTCAAAATTTTCCTCATTCCTTACCTCTTAAGGTCTTTTTGTAGATGAAGACGAAGTAACTAATGCGATTTCAGAAACTGACACACCTAGTGTTGTTTGACACCTTTTAATAATTTATCCACCCTTATGGTATGGTGGATTGGACGGAGGACGTTTTAGACATAAGTCCAGTTCTTCGTTGTCAATCTTAACCTGTACCTTGTTGTCTGACCAAGTTTTAACCCCTTTATCATGTAGTTTCGATATATAACAATGGGACGAATAAATTTATACGTCTCAGGTAGTACGCTTTACGACCCGACTTACTTCGTGTTCGACCTTAGTTCTGACGACCCTCGTTATAGTTATTGGAGTCTATACGTCTACTGTGGTGGGAATGTCGTCTTTCACTTCTTCTTGATTTCTCGGAGAACTACTTTCACTTTCTCCTCTCACTTTTTCAACCGAATTTCGAGTTGTAAGTCTTTTGATTCTAGTACCGTAGGCCAGGGTAGTGNGTGTTCGACCTTAGTTCTGACGACCCTCGTTTTAGTTATTGGAGTCTATACGTCTACTGTGGTGGGAATGTCGTCTTTCACTTCTTCTTGATTTCTCGGAGAACTACTTTCACTTTCTCCTCTCACTTTTTCAACCGAATTTCGAGTTGTAAGTCTTTTGATTCTAGTACCGTAGGCCAGGGTAGTGAAGTACCGTTTATCTACCCCTTTGCTACCTTTGTCACTGACTGAAATAAAAGAACCTGAGGTTTTAGTGACGTCTACCACTGACGTCGGTACTTTAATTTTCTGCAAACGAGGAACCTTCTTTTTGATACTGGTTGGATCTGTCGTATAATTTTTTGTCTCTGTTAGTGAAACGGTTGGTTCCAGACAGATCAGTTTCGATACCAAAAAGACCATCAGTACATACCTACACTGTCTATCTGGTACTTTCTCCGACTTGTGGTTTCTTAACTACGAAAACTTGACACCACAACCTCTTCTGAGAACTCTCAGGGAACCTGACGGTCCTCTAGGTTGGTCAGGTAGGATTTCCTTTAGTTAGGACTTACAAGTAACCTTCTTGACGACGACTTCGACTTCGAGGTCATCAAACCGGTGGACTACGCTTCTCGACTGAGTGATCTTTTCGGGGACTACGACCCTTTCTAACTTGTCCTCCTCTTCCCCTGCTGTCTTCTACTCTACCAACCTACCGTAGTGGGTGAACTACCTGGACTCAAACTCGTTCCAGGTCCTCAACCACTACCTGTCCTGCGGACAGGACAACGTGTGCCGACTCACTGACTCGTTGGTGTTCCTCACCTCTCACCTTTAGTTCTTTTCCCCTTACAGTATCAGGTCGACCAAAGCGTAGAAAAGAAACCGACCTAAAAAAGAAAAAGGTCCATTAGAAAACTTCCCTACAAGCTTTTGACAGTAGTGCAAATATTAAATAGAAACGTCAGAGGAAAGTACAGAAAGAGAAGTTCAAAGTACCCACACAAGACAACCAGTACATCAAGAGTCCAGATGTATACTGACTTTAAGTGACTCTGAGACGACACACTTTCACGAATACTCCTTTTTCAGAAAAGAGGTCATAAAATACGAGAAAGATATACGACGACAAAATGTTTCCTTATAGACAGAAGACGGAAGATTTAACTAGGACGGTGTCACATTACTTCAGTTGTACCTCTTTGGGTTTGACATTTACACCAAGAAGATGTCTTTTGCAAATACAAGTCCCCTAATACCAAAGTCTATACAAGAAGTTTAAGGAAGGGAAACTTTATGAGGACGTGGAAACATTTAGGATATTATTTACGACGCATGTACGCACGGTTCAGTGAAGGCAATACAGGCTAAGAAAACACTCGGAGTACCTGACGTCGGGTGGTCCGAGGAGACAGGTACCCCAAGAGGTCCGTTCTTATGACCTCACACAACGGTAAAGGAGAAGGTCCCTAGAAGAGGTGGGTCCCTAGTTTGGACGTACAGAAGATAGAGAACCGTAAATACAGAGGACGCAAATGGAGATCGTAGTGTGCCCTTGGAATTTATTTACGATGAACTACCCATTAGTCGTCATTCCTTTCTCCTTGGACTAAAACTTTCTTTACATACGCTCACACCCCTAACGTGGAAGGTCGAAGAAAGACGAGAGTGAGAAGACGAACCATATGTTTAGATCGGTGTGAACAACCGAAGTAAATTTTGGTGGGCGAGATCTCCCTTCCGACTACTTCATAAGAATCCGTAAGTAAGTCCACATTTGGACAGTCTGTGTTCGTGAAGATTTTCGTAACGGGTCTTCTTGTCGTCGTCAACATCTCACTTATTCTCCCTCCACGTCCTTCTACCTCACTTCGTATTGCACCGTGTCCGGTCTTCTCTACGATCGGTGCTCGGTTCTGTCTCTAGCCTCCCCCTTCTCACTGACCCAAACCAGATATCAATGGTCCGTGGATCAGATTTCTATGAGGAAAATAAAAATCTTGTTCTTTACCGGTCTCTAGTTCGGTCTACCTAACTCTAATATGCACAGAGTAGTCCAGTACACGGTATCCCCGGAAGACAAGTCTTGAGCATACACATCCTACCGAAATTTTTCACATTATTGTCTCTTAATGGAGGGTCGTACTGACAATTCCAATGAAGATAATAAAGACCTGGTCCTTTTCAGTGTTCCCAGTGTATTAGGTCACTCAACTTGCCTCCTCTCTTCAATTTTACTTCTCTACATTACTTTAAACATTAAATCCGTGTAGATTACATCAAGGTCCGTATCATAACATATAATTTTTTTCTCCCCCCTCCTCTTTCAAAAATTAATTTCATTTTGCCTTCAAACGGTCCTATGTTCTATTCTGGAATATGGGGGAAAACAGAAAAGGAGGTAAACTCCAAGAGATCTAAAAACGGGGATTAGTGGGTCTCGTTAGACTCTACTTACTACATAAACGACCTTCATCAGAGTCTCCAACACATGCCTCTCGACACCTCATACTTACTCTTTCAGACCTGCATGCCTGTCCTTCTTGCGTATATTATTCTTACTTTACAATACGGATTCTCAAGGTCAAGAGTTTGTCATAAATCGTAAAGCAAAACTTAACGTCAGGAGGTTTTATAGGGAAGCATCAGATTTGTGTGATGTCTTTTAGAAGTAGTGGTAGTAATAGGAGTAGTAGTGGACGTCGTAGATGGGGCACGACCCGTTTTACCTATAAATACATGATTAAAAGTGTTATAGGTATACGTCATCCACACGATCCTAATAGGGGTATTGTGTCCACTTCTGTGACTATGGGTCTCCAATATATTGGTGGATTCCGATGCATCGATCACTGTCGGCACACACACACGTATGTATTACAAGTACGGCATGTTGACTCCCTTATGTTTAAATTTTAAAAATTTCCAAACCCTTTTTAGAAAAACTTTAAAGGGATTCTAGAGTAAAGACCTCTTCGGAGGAACAATAAGTACAACGTCATAGTAACCCGTACGTATATGTGTGTCTTCCTATATTCCATATTACTCTGAGTCCTTGAAAAAGGGGGCAAGGACTATCTAAAGGTAGGAGTATCAATTCACCCCTAAAACAAACAAACCAACCAAAGTCTGTTTTACGAACTCATGAAATAAGAAACTTTTTTCAATGTCATAAAAGTGTCCATATATTTTTAGGTGTCTTGCAAACTCAAGAGACTTTCGTCTCTGAGACAATAAATAAATACGTGTTAAACGTAAATTACGTATGTGCAGTTCATTTTTCATGCTACCTTCGAAACTGGGATTGTAGTAAAGTGAAGAATTTCCTATATATACATCGTATTCAAATAACCCGTATTTTAATTTGTACGAAAAATCTACACAATGAGTATAGGAAATATATTGGAGGAAAAATGAAAAATTAAAAAAACAGTTAAAGTAACCAACTAAAAAAAAAATTTCTTCATTGGAAGTTTTAAAACACTTTTAAACTCGAAGAAGAAAATAAAACTAGTCATAAACGAAATATCACTATATGGTACAACGATCCACTTATTTACAAGTTAGGCAAAAGAAACTCAAGACAATACAAATTGTAAATGTAACTATTCAACGAGAAACGGAAAAAAACCATAAACGGTCATATTTGTGGTATTTTATATTTATTGTAGTTATATATTATATATTATACTACATAATAGGGAAATGAAAGTCCAAAAGACAATAAAAAACAATAAATAATATAAATCGGAAATAGAACCTTTCACACTCAAACTAAAACAAAACATTTGACTTTTAAATGTAAAATTTTTCTCTAAAATTGTATACAAATAATTAATAACAATACTAACCTACATGAAAGATAAATGGTCAAATAATACACACTCTGTTGTTCGTGCAATATCAACATATAGCACATCACATAATTTTGTATGAAAAAGTACCTGGTAAAAGATACAAGACAATGTCGTAACAATTAGCCGAGACGGGATCATGTTTTATTTTTTAAAAACTTCATATATCAAAGACAGGAGTCACACACCTTTTCTCTTTCCGTTATGCCAGAATCTTATACAGGTTCTCGTAGAGAAGACAGGGTACAAGAAAGGGAAACAAGAAGGTACCGACTGGAAAAAGTAAGAGATGAGTCTAGAATAAACTTTCCTAGTGAATGACACCGGACAGAACTCGTCTGTAATTCCCGGAGGGAGGTACAGGAGTTTGTGACGGGTCATCATAAGGATTACATGCTGAATGACACGACAGTAATGTGTGCAGGACCAAAAAAAGGTGGATGTAGACAAAGGAACTTAAGACACAGGAATGACTAATCACAGTGATTTGAGGTCTCGAAAGAAACCCGTGGACTACACTTCTCGCCTGAGTAACCTTTTCTGGGACTGAGACCCTTCCTAGCTTCCGCTTTCCTCTTCTCCCGTCGTCTCCTACTGCACCAATCCATCGTAGTGATTGAGTTGCCCGTACCCAAATTCCTTTGAGGTCTTCTCTCATTCCTGTCCCTTCGGACCGTACCACATCAGGTACCCCATCATTTCTCCCCTCGTGTTAAATTGCTGACTTGTTGTCGTTATCTTACTGATCCCATCGCGGACCTTCTATTACTCGACTCTTTATGTACCACTTGTCACTTACTTACGATTTAAGACGAGACATAAGAGTCGTCAATGGTCGACCGTGCGTTCTTTTTGAGTCATTTCCTTCGACTTGACAATAGTAGTACCGATGTTGGTACATGTCCGAATACTTACACAGTTTTCGAATATTAAGGAGTTGTTAACTTTGGACTATTACCTCGTATTTATTACCACCAGTGACCAAAAATGTCTCACTAATTTAGTATTCTAACAATTACGGTCATTTATTCTAATCCTTTTAAACATGTCGTCGAGATGTACAAAGAAATCTTCAAAATACATCGAGTACTATATTTGTCTTTTTCGTAATTTTTCTTTTATATGTTGACACACGTTTAAGTTGAACCCTATAAACCTTTTTAATGTCATATTCAACGAAAGATCCCTATAAAGAAAAATTTTATTTAGACCTACATAAACAGAATTAAATATTGAAACCTTCATAAACGTAACTAAATCTTTCATTTCGTAATAGTTCAAAATATTTTATTTATAAAAAAGTTTATATAAGTTCTCACGACTCTTAGACTTTTAATAGAAAATTACTTATATCAATACTCTTTACATTTATGCAGGTTACTAATTAAAATAATCTTACTAGACAAACATTATAAATGTACAGTATGTTTTATTTATTGGTAGTGGAAGTAAAGGTGGACTTTTTACGTCCATTAACTTTAACATAAACCTAACCAATTGACATACACACACACGAAAATCAACTTCAATTCCATATATATAAAATCCATTCCAAAGAAGAATAAGGTGAATTCTCTATGTATAAGTTACACTCTTAATCCGTAAATTGTTTAATCGTTTAACACCTGGATTTAAGAAAGATTACGTGTCTATACAAATTGGATTCTGTCTTAGACCTCATTAGTAAGTTGACACCAATTTTACCTCCCACCTCCTTGCACGTCGACGTATGTGATCTTTTAGGTGGGTGAACAGAATATAAACGAACCAAGTCTTTCGTCACTACTGAAACTTTATCTTTTTATAACTAAGTAACAAAATATCGGTTTCCCTACGATTGTGCAAAAGGAAAAAAAGAAGATCGTATGACTAAATACAGTCATGTACCTGTTCGTGGGACCCCCCGACGTGGGTCTATTACACTTCCATGCCTTTCTAGAAAATTCAGTTCCGAATCGTAAGAAGTACACGTAAAAAACTTGGTTTCAGATTACGGAGATGATATTAAAAAAAAATTAACACATTTCTCTTCACTAAGACTTCACTTGGTATCAGCAACGAAACTGTTACTTTCGGTACGAAACCGTAATTTATAAAAGTGACCTCGTAATAATAAATATGACGTGGGATAAAGAGGAAGTACCTCTTGGTAAACGGTCATTACTCTCTCTAGACGACCTTAGGACGGGTTTGATACAAAAGTCATCTCGCCTTAGAGACATCGAATCTCGAGGTATGACTTCATGGGTCAACCAAAGTTCTATTACAAAATAATACTAGGTTTTAGCACAATACTACTCAAGTACCACGTATAAAAAAGTAAACAAACATATTTCTCTATTCTTACTAAAAAGGAAGTCAAAAGAAAATAAAGAAAGTGGTCTTTAACCTAATGATACACATTTTTCTTAATTCGAAAAGATTCAAAGCTGGATCGTTGGTAAAACCTTTGTAAAGGGGTATAAAGTCTGAATGTTCTCCTCTCAGAAAAGAACCGTATACAATCCCTCAATCTTCTATGATTTCCAAGAGCCATCCGAATATTACTACACGAAGGTAAAATCAAAACTTTACCGATGTAAAGTCCTAGGGCTCTTGGGTAAGTCACTATATTTACGCAAACCTCATAGTAATAAACAGAGGAAAAGTAGGGTAAGTGATAGACGCGGAAAGAACGTCACACCGTACCAAAAGGACGACATGAAAGGGGAAACGATCTCCATCTAAAGTGTATGTCGCAATGTACACAAGTAAAGAAAGAACGAAATATTTTTATGATAAAATAACAGACATCAAAGAATACAAAAGCTATAGATCAATTACCCAAAAGAAATAAGTAATCTTAATCACTACAGTCAATATCACTTAAATTAACTCTGTAAACGGCGGTACCACCATTTACTGTTTTCCTAAAAAAGAGATGTAAGGGATCCTGACTGATTGGTCAGTAATTTTGAACACGGTAAGACTACTCATTTTTACTTTACAAAAATGTAACCGTAAAAGAACTGACGATCACTGTAACCCGTAGAAAAGTACAAAGAACTGGTAAACATTAAGACGGTAATGTTAAACGGACAAAGAATATATAACAAGTTAAAAGATAACGTAACAAGAAAAGAATTATTTAACTTCCGATAAAAATTACAAACATTGTAATTACTACCCCGAAAAATTCCACTAGTGAAAACAATATGTAAAAATTTTACACCCTTTGACATCCTTGAGACGTTCTGTAAGAAAAATTTTATTTATGATCTCAGTCATACCATGAACTTCATAAACAACTGAAAAAAGTATATACAGGAAAAAGTAACAACACTGAAAAACAAAATCATTTAAAAATAAATCTAAGTCGAAAAACTGATACGCGAAAAGAATTTGTAGACATAGGTAACTGTCTAAAAATCACCAACGTAACCCGTTCTTTAAAATTGTCCGATTCTCTAAAAAATAATTAGAACAAATTATGATTAATTATCATAATAATTAATGTTATGATTACAAATTACTGGCGTTAAAAAAAAATTGTAGTTTGTAGTGGCTGAACTACCTGGACTCAAACTCACTTGAGACCCTCAACCACTACCCGTCCCTCCGGACTACACGACGCTAAGTACCTCAGCGTTTCTCAGCCTGTGCTGACTCGTTGACTGGACTGGACTTACGAATTACTGGTGTTAAAAAAAAATTGTAGTTTTGTAGAGTTCAGCAGAGTAATGATGTAAATTACAAGAGAAAAATCCCAACTGACCCAAGTTTTAGTTGTCATACCATGGAGGAATTAGAATAAAAGGTGAAGTCGGGTCCATTAGACGTCTCTCGGGTCGATCACCTTCGGGTCCTGGATAATCTTAGTCACCTTTAGTCTCCGATGAGACTCGATTGAAACTGGAGGGTTGAAATTTAAGTCACTGTCCTAACTCTAATTTCTCGATTGAGACGGAAACGTTTCTTGTTTCTGTAGTGACCTAAAGGTAATAGGACCAAACCAGAAGAGTGGTTATGAAGCAACGACAATAAATCAGTGAATCGGTACAGACTGAGAAACACTGGGGGACCTGGTGTCGTACGGTCCGAAAGGACAGGAAGTGATAGAGGACCTCAAACGAGTCTGAGTGTAGGTGACTTAGCTACTACGGTAGGTTGGTAGAGTAGGAGATAACGGGGGAAAAGAACGGGAGTTAGAAAGGGTCGTAGAAAGTCCCAGAAAAGGTCATCAGTCGAGAAGCGTAGTCCACCGGTTTCATGACCTCGAAGACGAAGTCGCAATCAGGAAGGTCACTTATAAGTCCTGACTAAAGGAAATCCTACCTGACAAATCTAGAGGACCGTCAGGTTCCCTGAGAGTTTTCAGAAGAGGTTGTGGTGGCAAGTTTTCGTAGTCAAGAAACCGAGTTGGAAGAAATACCAGGTCGAGAGTGAAGACATGTTCTGATGACGTTTTTGATATCGAAACTGATTCCCTGGAAACAACCGTTTTACTATAGAGACGAAAACTTATGCGACAGATCCAAACAATCTCAAAAGGAAGGTTCCTCGTTCGCAGAAAATTAAAATACCGAGTAATCAATACCCATTCTCAACCACCTTTTGAAATAGACACTTCGATTCCTTCTCTCGAGAAGGGCATCTCGTAACGAGAAAAGTCGAGTCCGACCGTAGTGACCACTAAAGACATCGGAAACATCATTGAAGACGAAAAAGGTAATGTAAAATAAAAAGGAATTAAAGAACTATCAGTACCTCTCTAACTCGAAGATCCAATGACTAAAAGTCAATGATCCGACGTGACGAACTTTAACACAAAGTTATTGAGAATGGGCAAACCGTTCGAAAAGAAAGTGGGGTACTAGTCAGTAGTATACGAATCATATACATATATATGTAGTAAGTTTATAAATCATACATATAGAAAGGTTTATACTCTCCGTCGTTATCCATAACTGTATATTCATAGGGAAAGGGGTATCGATAACTCCAGAACCGAAGAAACTCCTAAACGGTTTTACAAGAACTAACAGGGTCAAGAACCTTATGAATTCCCACGTTCTTTAAAACCAACCGTAACTGCTCCAGAAGTCTGACCCGAGGTATCGTGTCAGTAGACACTTTAATTTTCTTATATGTATATACATATACACACATACATATATATACATATGTACCCGGAGGGACCACCGAGTCGCCATTTCTCAGACGGACGGTCGCGCCTAAGCTAGGGACTCAACCCTGCTAAGGGACCACATCCTTTACCGTTGGATGAGATCATAAAAACGGACCTCTTAGGACACCTGTCCCTTCGGACCGTCTGATGTCAGGTACCCCAGTATTTCTTGACCTGTACTGACTCGTTGACTCGTGTGTGTGCGTGTGTGTATATAGGTGTATATATCAGAGAAAAGAAAAGGGTCTTAGTTTTAAAATTTTCGTGGGATTCATCCTTTACCCCCTCTGGACACCCAACCCTTCTAGGGGACCTCTTCCCTTTCCGAGGGGTGAGGTCATAAGACCGGACCTCTTAAGTCACCTGGCATATATCAGGTACTCGCTGAAAGAGAATTCATCCTCTACCACCCGTAAACGAGTCCGGTCCCGACTCTCCGGACCGACGGAGCGTGTTGGGGGTCGTAGTCGGACGAAAGGAACACCGGACATCCGCAAACGGACGTCGGACCTCTCGACCACCACTACTCCCGGACGACGAGAGAGGGTCGAGGTGTCGGACGGACGGAGTTGTCGACAGCGAGACGGTCGATCCACCAACCACCCCACAGGCTCTCTTGTCGTCCCCGACCCGTCCATCCTCCCCTATACCCACGAAGTACTTTGTCCAGAGGCTGGGTCCGGACTTCTGACTTTCGCAGATAATACCCCGTAGCCCAGTCAGGTTCTCTTGCCTGCATTTCTTCCGGGGGGAACTGTCTATTCATTGAGTCTCCTTCGTTCCAACCAAACAAAACTAATCTGTCTCTTTCTTCGTAGTTTTTTAATAGTTATTATTATAGATTCTCCGTTTTCTCTTATCATGAGGACACTTCGTGTTACGATGTAATGAAAGGAACACCAAGTTAGTGACTTAGCACAGACTGAGAAGCGTTGGGGTACCTGACGTCGTGAGATCCGGAGGGACAGGAAGTGATAGAGGGAAATAAAATTTGTCCTATTTAGTCACTTGTACTCCATCGAAACCTTTAATTTTTATACTACTGTCTTTAATTTTTGTTGTTGTTATTAAAAATTTACCCTTTATCCTAATGAATCCTACGTTGAATGTAGTGACGACATCCATTTGAACCTTTAAACGAAAACATGAAATATAAGGGGAAGTCCCAAGATAAAGGTGATAAATTCAATTCGACTCAGACGAAAGAAGGTGAAAAGAAGAAACGTGAAAGATTTTATTTCACTTCGCTAAGGATTATATTATTTTTTGTTGTCAGCACTTTTACCTACCTTCTTTTTCAACCTCTTAACATGGTTGAATACGAATACATGTTTCATCTCGTATTTTATCTTTAGACTTTGTACTCTGTTCTTAATAATTTTTTTTTAATCTTAGGTCATGTCCTCTACCCGGTAGACTTATTAACCTCTTTTATCCTACATCAATAATTTTAGTATTTGAAACTTTATACGAAGAAGATCTACACTTCCTACACTTGAAGTTCTAATTTGTCTAGAAAATTTACGGGTCGTGTAAATTACTTTTATCTTCTTGTCATTATAAATAATACCGTCTTAAAGACTTGTACTAAAGTTTCTGTCTAGGATGGCTTTCCTTCGTCTAAATGACGATTCTTAGTTCTTAATGTCACCACAGCAGTGGCAAGTCCCCCCAAAAGGACCACCGAGTCAACCACTTCTTAGACGAACGTTACGTCCTCGGGTGGACGTTGCGTCATCAAGTCCAAGTTAGGGACCCACTTCTTCTAGGGGACCTCTTTCGTCACCGTTGGGTGAGGTCATAAGAACGGACCTTTTAGGGCCCCTGTCTCCTTGGAGCTCCCGATATCAAATACCCCAGCGTTTCTCGACCTGTACTGAATCCCTGAGTCGGTGGTGGCGGAGGCGGTGGAAGCGGTAAATCTGAAGTCGTCGCCGGGATCTTCCCTCTGTCTTCACCCTGTCACTGAACTCTTAAGACTACATTTTAACAGGCTAGATCGTATTATACGTTTGAGAGTTACTTCACACTTTCGTCTTATTAATAAAAGTCTACCAGTTCCTCAACTTTTAACACGTATGGAACGTAGGAAAGAGTCTCCTATATGAGAGGGGCGACATTGAGTCCCTTATTTGGTTCCGTCTTATCTTCTCCTTTGGACCGTTATCTCCGAGGGAGTTTTCTCCCTACCTCTAGGAGCTCTACTGTTTTTCTTAGGGCCCTATTGTCACCACGTAGTCCGACCTTCTCATTGGGCAGTCAGGTCAACGAGTCTTCTGAGGTCCGTTCTAAAGATTCTACTTTAAAAGTCTATCTTATAGTTTACACAAACTCGTCTGAAGGTTCAACCTTCCCCGAAGGGACCGTGGAGTCATCATTTCTTAATCGGTCACGTCCTCGGTGTCCTCTACGTATAAACTAGGGACCCAGATCTTCTAGGGGACCTCCTCCTTTACCGTTGGGTGAGGTCATAAGAACGGACCTCTTAGGGTACGTGTCTCCTCAGACCGCCCGAGGTCAGGTACCCCAGCGTTTCTCAGTCTGTGTCTAATCACTGACTCGTACGTGCGTGTTCTAACTTCTTCTTAAACCACAACGTAATCACTACTGGGGTTTCCTTTGAGTTGTTGCCGTTTGGTTGGTTGGGTGTTTTCTAGATCTAACAATGTGGTCCTTTTTGTTTAATAACACGTCCTCTCTTTTCATAAGTATACTTTGCATTACCGAGTCTACGTTTATTGTAAATGTACCAATCTTATGTTATAATATTAGTTATACGTCACAACATTATACATTAGTTATAATGTACAGCTACATAATGTATCAAATTTTTTCAGTTTGTGGAGAAATCCTAAGACGATATCGGTCGGAGTAAGGTCCTAATCGTAAGATTTTGTCCGAAGGTAAAGTGGACGGTGTAAACTATATTTTATTTCTAGTTTTAGTAAAACAGTCTCGTAAAACTAAGAAACAGGTTACAAGAAAAGGAATGTTACGCACTAAGTAAATAATTCAATGACGTGAATCGAAAAAATGAACACTGAAATATACGTGAGTCAGTGTATCCAAACAGTAGGAAAAGTATCACTTCTATTATCAAGATGGAAGAGACTCCCATACCCTTCAACTTTTTTTGTCTTACGTAGAACAATTACGGACACAAAACCGTAGACTTAACGTCACGGACCTTCGTCTGTCGGGGATAATGGTGTAACCAAAGGTACCCTCCGGTGAGGCGATTAATATGTGACCGTAAAGAAGTGTCAGACAGACGCGTCTCTGTCACGGGAGGAGGTCCCAAAGTACATCCTAGACGTGACGTCCACTTTAATAAGAGTTTCTTCAGACTGATACTGTGTCACCGTCTCCAGGGTGCCCATAAAGACACACTACCTAATTACATAAAAAAAGTACACCACTATAAATGACAGTGAATTTTAAAGACTTACGTTTTACTTCTTGGATTCTTATTATAAATGATTCAATTGTCGACAAGTATAACGACACGACCCACGACGTCGACTCGATTTTAATCTAGAAAATTACCAAGAGATTTTTACATCCCACACTTTTGGTCCACTCTATTCGTCAACAGAAATTTTCTCGTACAAGAACGTCATTGAGACTTCGAGACGTAAACCAATTTATGGAGTACCTAATAATTTCCCAACCTACACTATTTATCTTCTATAACTAATACCACTCGTCTTCCTTTTGTATGACCAGTTTAGAGGAACGAAGATTTAAACTGTCAAAACTGAAAACGAAAGTAGTGACACACCGTACTACTATTCCTCTTTATAAACTTTGTACAGAGAACCTAATATTTTTACACGTATAGAGACAAATCTAAAGTATATTGAACAAATAACACTTTTCGACCCTATGGTGCGCAGATTCTTAAGTCCGCGAAAAAGAAATAGCATTTAGCCCAGTCGAACGTCCGTAACGTTTCCACTACATAGTGACCTCTTACTCCCCCATCCTTCCTTGTTTACCTTCTCGTGTATCGATCACTAAAGTATTATTCGGTGCCTCATCAGACACCACTAAGACATGATTTAGGGTCGTCTTGTAGACAATTTTCAAAATAGAAAACACGATATATAAGGAACATTCGCAACCTTATTCGTGTAGTCTTTTTCTAACAAACTCACAATTGATTTAAAGACATCAGTGAGACGATGAAATTAACAGATGTTTGACTCAGACAAGCGTTATACCAAGACTTTATTTATAAGTGATAATTGATTACCAGACATAACATCGTATTATAGTTAAAATCTGTTTACCCATTAAAATCGTCAATTAATGAATCTCCCGTTAAATTTTGGTCTTACCTTTCGGACTCCTGTGACCGGAACAATATTTATAAATACTACTAATTTCCGTATTGTTGGTTAACAATCTTATACTATTAACCAAACATTCTTAAACTCCCCTCCCATCAAGTAAAAAGAGGGGAAATGTTTGGTAAGTGACACTTAAAATAACCCACAACTGATAGTATCAACTCAACTTCTGTCTTGAACTTCAAGGAACGAGATATTAGGAGTCACTAAATGTCTAACTAACCAAAAGATTTTTCGTTGGTATTGTCAGATTTAGAGAAAGTAAGTCCAAAGTACACAAGAAATTTTTTACCATTCGTACTGTCCGACTTTTAACTCTAAGTAGAAATTTTTTCTCTAATTAACTACGACAGAGGTCGAGTATAGGTCTTTACATCTACGAATGTAGAATAGTGGTACTGTTGGGACCTAGAAGGACATAAAAATACATTAATGGAAGTAAAGGTACAATAGCATTACTGAAAAGATCTACTGAAAAAAGATTTTTGTGTAAACAGAAAAAAAAAAAAAACGTCTTGACATTAGTTTCTATAGGTTTCATTAAGACTTAAGAGACGGAATAAGAGACTTCGTAGACTTTAAGAAAACTGTATTTCGACAAAATAAAACATAGATTTATAGATATAATTAGTTTTTCTGAACTCCTAATAATACCAACTTTTTAACGATAAAAAGAAAGTATCAGGTCTCTTGTCCGTCCACATATTGTCAGTCTTATTATGACACGGTTTAATT
This sequence comes from Capra ibex, assembly GCA_006410555.1. NCBI lineage: Eukaryota > Metazoa > Chordata > Mammalia > Artiodactyla > Bovidae > Capra > Capra ibex. The sequence goes on along the minus strand of SJYO01052474.1, from coordinate 84,363,545 downwards.
CTAACAGAATATGTCTACCGTGTCACTTACCCAATGATTTACTCTTAAAGATTACAACTCTATCCTTTAGTCTATTGTGGACTAAAAGAGACATAAAACGTAATCTTGAAAGTAAATCGACCATTACTAAAGGATGATACGTAATATCACTTATAATATTTCGGAAAGGAAAACGACATAAAACCTTTTATACCAATAAAGTACTTCAGTAAGGTCACAAAATTTTTAAACTGTGGATCAGAGTCGTGGACAGGTCACAAGAAAACTTGGAAGAGTAGGATAAAAATGATATTGTTTTATTAAAAGGTATAGATCTTTCACTTTCTAATTGTTACTTTCTCACTTTAGGTGCACAGTTAAGTACGACACAGCCTACAAGTCTCCACCAGACTTATCACTTAAAGACCGGTTCTACACCCCGGACGTAAACCAACAACCCTTGTACAGAAAACATAGGAACCGTAGTAGACGACTAGACGAATATTGTTAAACTTAGTCTGTTTCTTTAGTTCCGTCGATTAATTTGTCGGGTGAGTAAGGATCTCCACGAAATTTTCGGTCTAACTTTTCCTTAATGGGGTTTCTAACTACTTTAAGTGTGTCGGTAATCTTATTACAGTACACTATAAAATTAACAGTCTATCTTAATGGGTCGAATCCCCCGTCTATAGGTCCCCCTTATCCTTTTTATGGGAGAACCTAAAATTCGAAGTTCGGCAAGTGGAACGGGGAGAGGACAAATTCTACCTAGAACGGGAACTGGGGAAACAACCGTATAAAAGGATCTGTTTGTTCTCTTGCGTCCTCCTTTTAATCGACTCACCATCACACACATGTGTGAGGACCCCTAAAAGGACTAACAAAATCTGTCCAAGACGGAGGTACACTGATCGGTCATGTAAAGTATCTATAAAAGAGTAATTATGTCTTTACGACAGTGAACACTGGAAAGATTTCTCCTACGTCTCTTCGAACAAATAGTATGGATAGTTTGAGTCTCAGAAATGACGTACGGTGAACTTTGTATAAAAAGAGATAACATGCCGAACGTCTACACTAGAAAGAGATTCTGAGAATATGAGTTCTAAGTGGTCGAGGTAGTCAAAAAGTCAGACGTAGAGAGAGTAAAAAAAATCAATGTAACCGGAATAGTTTGCTATAATTCTGTTAAGTACGACTATCACAGACTCTACAACGAAATCCGTCATTTTGGTAAGACAACAAGTCAGCGAGTCAACACAGGGTGAGACACTGGGGTACGTGACGTCGTGTGGTCCGAAGGGACAGGAAGGGGTAGAGGGCCTCGAACGAGTCTGAGTGCAGGTAACTCAGTCACTACGGTAGGTTCGTAGAGTAGGAGACAGCGGGGGAAGACGAGAGTTAGAAAGAGTCGGAGTCCCAGAAAAGGTCACTCAGCTGAGAAACGTGGTCCACTGGTGTCATGACCTCAAAGGCGAAGTCGTAGTCAAAAAGGTCACTTATAAGTCCCAACTAAAGACAAGTCTAACTGACCAAACTAGAGGACCGTTAGGTTCCCTGAGAGTTCTCAGAAGATTTAAGGTAAAAAAAGAAGAGTAGCACATACTTTTCTTACCGAGACTTCGACCCCTTCACGTACGTAAGTGTTCACTTCGACTCATTTTTACACATAAAGTAAGATAAAGAAAAAGCAAAGTTTCTCATGTATAGTCATTCCAGTCACATATGAGTTGTAATAACACAATAAACTTAAGGAACTTTGTTGACAAAGTCAAAAAGAGAACCTTTTAATACAACCCATTGATTATTCGGTCATCGAAGTTAGACTAATAGAACAAAGATGAGTCCATCCCTTATAAGGATTATGATTCAAATCCGATGACTCGTTGAAGAAGAAGAAAAAAAAAATTATTAAACATAAATAAACAAAAGAAAAACCGATACGACCCAGAAACGACACACACCCGAAAAGAGATCATCACCGCTCGTCTCCGATGTCAGACCAAAGTCGCACGTCCGAAGAGTAACACCGCCGAGGAGGACAACACCTCGTGTCCGAGATCCCGAGAGTCCGAGATCCCGTACCTCCGAGATCCCGAGGGTCCGAGATCCCGTGCGTCCGAGATCCCGTGTGTCCGAGATCCCGTGTGTACGAGATCCCGTGCCTCCGAGATCCCGTGTCTCCGAGATCCCATTCGTCCGAGATCTCGTATCTCCGAGAACCCGTGTGTCCGAGATCCCGTACGTCCAGATCCCGTGTCTCCGAGATCCCATTCGTCCGAGATCTCGTGTCTCCGAGAACCCGTGTGTCCGAGATCCCGTACGTCCAGATCCCGTGTCTCCGAGATCCCGAGGGTCCGAGATCCCGTGTCTCCGAGATCCCGTGCCTCCGAGATCCCGTGTCTCCGAGATCCCGAGGGTCCGAGATGCCGTGTCTCCGAGATCCCATTCGTCCGAGATCTCGTATCTCCGAGATCCCGTGTCTCCGAGATCCCGTGCGTCCGAGATCCCGTGTCTCCGAGATCCCGAGGGTCCGAGATCCCGTGTCTCCGAGATCCCGAGGGTCCGAGATCCCGTGTCTCCGAGATCCCGAGGGTCCGAGATCCCGTGCGTCCGAGATCCCGTGTCTCCGAGATCCCGTGTCTCCGAGATCCCGAGAGTCCGAGATCCCGTGTCTCCGAGATCCCGTGTCTCCGAGATCTCGTGTCTCCGAGATTCCGTACGTCCGAGATCCCGTGTCTCCGAGATCCCGTGTCTCCGAGATCCGGTCCGTCCGAGGTCGTCGACACCGTGTACTCGAGGAATCAAGGGGACACGAGATCCCACGTCCGAGTCATCCGAGTTATCAACGCCGTGTGTCCGAATCAATGGGGTATCGACACCCCCAGAAAAACCTAGTCCCTCACTTGGGCACAGAGGACGTAACTGTCAGTCTAACAAGTGGTGACTCGGTGGTCCCTTCGAGACTGGTTGGAACAATTTACCTTCCAAGAACAGGAGGCGGGAGGGATCAAGTAGTAGTATGGATGTTTGGGAGTATTGACCCTTTGGATGAATCATAGATTATACAATATGTAACCACATTATATAATCGTAAGATCTTTTCGATTACTTGAAGAAAGTCCCTCGTACCCGTTTGGTCCGAGCCAAAAACGGTAAACTGAGGAACATTCATGGGGTCAAGACCTAGGGTACTCAGGTCAGTGGAAGTAGGGACACCCGTAGAACCTCGAATCTGATTGGGGAACGACCGCAGGAGGTAACATAACTCCACCCTCCTCACCCGTCTTTCCCTTCGGTTGAATACCTCGCGTCTTTCACACATTCTAGAAAAGAGGCTTCAGAAACGGGGTCATGAACTTTAAGAGTAAGACTCAATAACGGAAAAGGTCTTTCAATAGTAAAAATCATATCTTCTGATTGCATGTTTATATAATCTCTCACGCTCAATTTAAAACCAATGTAATAGACCTTTACTACTTCGCACAATGTATACAGTCGTTAAACTCCCTCACCTTACTTCTTCGCCTTTCAACTAACGACGACGATGATTCAGCGAAGTCGGCACAGGCTGAGACACGTCGGGTGGTCCGAGGGGGCAGGGACCCTAAGAGGTCCGTTCTTGTGACCTCACCCAACGGTAAAGGAAGAGGTTACGTACTTTCACTTTCACTTCAGCGAGTCAGCACAGGCTGGGAGCCGCTGGGGTACCCGACGTACGTCGGAAGGTCAGAGGAGACAGGTACCCTAAAAGATTCGTTCTCATGACCTCACCCCACGGTAACGGAAGAGATCTTCTTGAGTTTATCTTGTTTTACACAGTTCCGTCTGAGGGGATTTAGGAGTCTAAAAGACTCTTGACTTAGACAGACACGTGCGCACGTACGATTCAGCGCAGTCAGCACAGATTGAGACACACTGGGATATCTGACGTCGGACGGTCCAAGGAGACAGGTACCCTAAGAGATCCGTTCCTATGACCTCTCCCAACGGTAAGGGAAGAGGTCCCCAAGAGGGGTGGGTCCCTAGTTTGGACGCAGAGAATGCAGAAGATGAAACCGCCCACCGAATGGTGATCTTGGTGGACCCTTCGGGCTTAGACTGATCATGTACCGTTTTTTTTCTGTGTAGAGACTAGGCTACGGGACCGTATTTACAAACAGAATGTGGTAGGGTCCTCGTCTCAATTATACAAGTCATACAGGTTTCACAGTTTAATATGGTATCAAACATAATGGACCTGAAAACAGAGGGAAAATAGAGGTATATCGAAATAATCATAAGGAAAATTTTTTTTAGATTGTGTATTTTAATGTTTCTACGAAATATTTTATATTTGATAAACCTGTACTTAATACATGTAACGTAATGACTAATCCTAAACTATAAACGTAATCCGTAAAAGTTTAAACTTTGAGTTGATTTACTTAGTAAGAAAATTTTTAACTTCTTCTGTATAATAACGTCATTTTAGTAATAGACTAAGGATAATCTTTCAAAAAATGATCAGTGATCTATAAACTCCTGAGTTTAAAAATTTAATAAAAATTGAGGATCTTTCAAACTACATAACTCATTAAATTACGAACACGTAGACACCTAAAAATTTATTATACTAGGATTGGTACTCCGTGGTATAAACTTCACAAATAATGGGCACATGATGAAACCAAATAAACGATTACAGTGCAAAGGATAGGACATCAGTGTGTCACATAATGAAAAACAATGGCAAACAAATTAGTTTGCCATATGTATGTAAAAACCATCGTCATAAAATTTAACACCCACAGTCTCGTTCTGTTTTTACCCTTTATAGTCATAACCCTTACCCGTTACCTAGAGATAATGTACGCGACACAGAGGGAAAAAGGTTAAGTACACTAAAGAGATTCGGAAATAAAGACATAGACACTTTATTTCTATTATCCTAGACGGATCGTCTTAACCACCCTTCTAATTAAATGATAATTCATGAATCATTTGTCGTCAATAATGTCAACGAATTTAACGTCTCAGAGAAGACAAAGACAATAGGTATGTTAATACTTTACTCTGTTAAAATATCGAACCTATTTATAATTCCCGTACACTCTTTTAAATAGTAAAAGTTCCACTCATTGAATTCTATTACCTATAAATTGGAACCACACGTTCACTGTCTTTTCAGCGAACTGACAGAGACATTCTTACTCACGAGAAGTTACTTACCTACTTCAGCACCATACAAACACCACGTCTGCATGTTACCTTACAATTGGTATTCCTCCTTACGTAAACTAAGTCAACCTCTCTCCTCCCATTTGGACTTCGGACAATATGTCTCACCTCATTCAGTCTTTCTCCTTTTGTTTATATAATTTCGATATATATACATATACCTTAGACCTCTTTGCCATGACTAATGGGATTAAACGTCACTTCCTTACCTCTGTGTCTACATCTCTTACCTGAACGTCTCCCGTTCCCTCCGAGTTCTCCTCCCCTCTATATATATATATACATATACATATAATATATATAGGACGGAGAGAGACATATATATCAATACGGACTAAGAGCTACAACATACCGTCTTTGGTTGTGTTCTAACGTTTTTATTAATAGGAAGTTATTTTTTTTAATACCGTACCAGTCACTTTTTTTCATGACTGTAAAATGAGAAGTTTTTCTACTTAATCACGACAGGTGTCCGGAAAGTAGATAACGATCAACGAGGTTATTTGGGATTCACTGCTACCTGTAAGGAACTTCTATCACTTGGGAACGGATCTTTTAGACGTCTACAAGTGGCACGAATCAGAGTATAATTTACCTGGGAATATGTAATTTATTACGTACGGAAAGTCTGGTAAGTATTTAGACTAACATTTGTAACTCTGTTTCTCATAGTTTTAGTCTGTAGGAATCTAAAACTTCCCCCTACTCCTTCCATTTTTTAGACAACGAGTGACGTTCACGGTCATTAAGAAGAGTCATTGTCTATATTGGAGGACTCAGGTTACTACACACACACGAAAATTAGTTGAACGAGATTTACAAGACTATCTTTCGGAATAGAACTATAACAAAAAAATAGATGAGTTTCAGGTTTCTCAAAGTCTTCCCTGATCTTCCTCATAATTCCTATGAGGGTTCGTCATAAACGGTACCGTCACTCCTACACTCAACGAAAGACGACCCCTACCGTTCTTTCGTCCCAATATCTATCTAGAGGACGACCGTTTTACAGGAACAAGTAGTGTAGTAACGATAAGATCCGTAAAAGGGTAACCCCAAGAATAACGTTTTTCACTTGTATAAACTTGACCTCATATTCTTAAACTTCTGGAGAGGAAAGTATTTCAACTCATACCGGGAGACACTACTGGCCCTCCCCACCCGACGTCCCCTCCCTCCCTCCGAGTTCTCCCTCCCCTATATTCATATTAATACCGACTAAGTGTCTTTGGTTGTGTTACGACATTTTTAATTTAATTTTTTTTTTTGTACAAGGCTCCCCTGTTTCATAAGAAACCTTCTGAAATACCAATGATGTCCTCTTTTTATTCGTCTATCTTTCTTTTTATACAATTAAATAGTTGAAGTCATATATTTCGAAGGACGACGGTATCATAATTAAAGATTCTCCTAAAATTTATCGTTTTTATCTGTAAGTTCTTAGTATACGAATAATGTATGATGTAATTAACTCTAAAATGTTTGAACCCAAGTGAATTACTTTCGTGAAACTAATATAACCCACATATCGACATAAGTAGGTACACAAATCATTCGTAGTAGGAACCAATTCTATTACTCCACATCACTTTTCAAGTGTTCACGACACACTACCAACCTAACTGACTCATTCAAAGAACCCGAAATTCTCGCAATCAAAGGAGTAAACGAATTTTCTTTTCCTTTTTATATACTCTAATATTTTCTATGTATTTTAATGAATCAGAAAAAATTGCAAATAAATAACGAATATATAGACCGATGAGGTCCAGAACCAACGTCGTGACCCCTAGAAAATCGACGTCTCTTCCGTTACCGGGGGGTGAGGTCACGAGAACGGACCTTTTAGGGCACCTACCTCCTCGGACCACCTGGCGTCAGGTACCCCAGCGATTCTCAGCCTGTACTGACTCACTGAAGTGAAAGTGAAAAGTGAAAGTACGTAACCTCTTCCTTCACCGTTGGGTGAGGTCACAAGAACGGACCTCTTAAGGTCCCTACTCCCGCGGAGTACCCGACGGTAGATACCCCAGCGTGTCTCAACCTGTGTTGACTCGCTGAATCGTCGTCGTCATCATCGATGCCGGGTGACCCAGAAGACAAACAAACAAGTCAACGTCGTACACCCTAGATCTCCCGAAGGATCACCAAGTCACCATTTCTTAGGAGGACGTCACGTCCTCTGAGTCCTCTGTACCCAAGTCAGGGTCCCACCCGTCCTAAGGGACCTTCTACTTTACCGTTGGGTGAGGTCATAAGAACAGACCCTTTAGGGTATCTGTCTCCTCGGACCGTCTAATGTCAGGTATCCCAACGTTACTCAACCTGTGCTCACTCGCTGATTCGTACGGATATACGTACACCCTAGATCAAGGGACTCGTCCCTAACTTGGACCCGGGGGACATAACCTTCAACATCGCAAGATCCATGACCTGATCGTCTTTCAGAGTCTTGTCAGAAGTTTACTCACATTTGGAAGTTAATGACACTCAAACAGAAGGCAAAAAAAAAAAAAAAAGAAAAAGTCATGGACTCTAACGTCGCTACAAGTGGTTCAAAATAATCGCTCGTTGTTTCGACTACAAAGGAGAAGGAGACGTACGCCGGGGAGGAAACCACCAGGAAGAACAAAAGTGTCATGGGAGACCAAAAGTATCTCTAGTTTAAATCGAACAATCCACCACTAAAGATGTTGTTGGGTCACTTCACCGAAAGAATTTTTAAATGTACCCGGTCAATCTATGAACGGACATACAGATTTCTTTCTTTAGGGATTCTGAACCCAAGAGTTTTGTAAGGGTTTCTTATAAGATACCGTGTAAGACAGTTTGAGCCTTACTGACGAGAAAGGAACAGGGTTCATTTGAACCACAAAATCTTTATTGTAAAATTCGACAAATTGTCTTTTACGTGGTTCAAATGATTACCAAAGTCACTTAATATAACAGGGAAGTTGTGGTAATGATAATACTACCACACAACTACCAAAATGTCAAAGTATATAACAGTCCGGTCTTATGACCTCACCCATCGGAAAGGGAAAAGGTCCCGCAGAAGGGCTGGGTCCTTAGCTTGGTCCCAGAGGACGTAACGCCCGCCTCAAAAATGGTTGACTCGATAGTTCCTTCGGGAATGATTACCAGAGTCACTTAATATAACGGGGAAGTGGTGGTAATAATACTACTACCACACAAGTAGCAAAATCAAAGTATAAAACAGAAGAAAAGTAATCAATTTTAAAAAGAAGAATAATTAAATAGACGGATCACTAAAGGAACGAACCAAAGGAGTTAAAAAAGGGAGTCTTTTCGTTCTTCAAACAGTATATTATGTACCAGAGGAGAGCACGTAGATTACTTACGAGGAAAAGAATGATTTTACAATACGCATTACTGCAAAGGAGGGAGGACACCCGGAAGTCAATGAGAGGCAAACACATCGCCAGTACGACGACGACGACGACGACGACGACGACGAGTCGTCTCGAGAAATTTACGTCAGTTAGACACATACACGAAGGGTCCACCCCGATCACCATTTCCTTGGCTGGACGGTCACGTCCTCTACATTCTGTGGACCCAAGTTAGGGACTGAGTCCTTCTAGGGGACCTCCTCCCGTACCGTTGGGTGAGGTCATAAGGACGGACCTCTCAGAGTGCCTGTCTCCTCGGACCTCCCGACGTCAGGCGTCTCAGAGGGTCCAGTCTGCGTTGACTTCGCTGAATCGTGCCTATGTGCTTAGACAGGCACACAGAGAGTATGGGTCACCCGACACTCACGGAGTTCAGTTCCTTGATGTAGAATGTAGGATAAGTAGAGACGTAGGGAGAATGCACTATCGTGGACGGTCTGTCAACCGTGAAACATTTAGGACTTCCTTAAACAATAGACCCCTAAACAAGACTGAATTGAAACACGTAACAAGTTCCTAGATTTTTAAACAGACCCCGAGAGTAACCTACGAGCCCCGAGACAGACAGAATAAATCTCGAATCAAACAGTACATATGTCAACATCAACTCACACACGAACGTAGAAACTCAAAGAATTAGGAGAAATTAGACGATAGGACAAACTTATCGAAGACCTAATTGTACTCCTAATATATAAAGGTGATTAATCATTTCCCCAATTTTCTTCTCGGGAAACCCTGACAAACCAGAAGGGTGAAGATGAGAATCGAAGATCTTTGAGGGTAAGGTCCTTAGATAAGAAAAAACATAGACGAAGTACGTCTACAGGGATTTAGGACAAATCAGTAGTGTAATGAATCATTACTCACAGTCGACACCCTCGTCTAATCCTTCTACCAACTCCGTTTGTCAGACTTTAATTTTCTGCGAGCGAGAAACCTTATTTTCGATACTACTTGGATCTGTCGTATAATTTTTACTCTGTAGTGAAACGACTGTTTCCAGGTATATCAGTTTCGATACCAAAAAGGTCATTAGTACATACATACAGTCTCGACCTGGTATTTCTTCTGACTCGCGGTTTCTTAACTACGAAAACTTGACACCACAACCTCTTCTGAGACCTCTCAGGGAACCTGACGTTCCTCTAGGTCGGTCAGGTAGGATTTCCTTTAGTTGGGATTTATAAGTAACCTTCCTGACTACGACTTCACCTTTGAGGTCATGACACCGGTGGACTACGCTTCTCGACTGAATAACATTTTCTGGGACTAAGACCCCTTTCTAACTCTTGTCCTCCTCTTCCCCTACTGGCTCCTACTCTACCAACCTACCGTAGTGGTCGAGTTACCTGTACTCAAACTCGTTTGAGGTCCTCTATCACTTCCTGTCCCTCCGGACCGCACGACGTCAGGTACCCCAGCGTCTCTCAACCTGTACTGACTCACTGACTGATGTCGTTGTGTAAGACCCCTCTGTCCCCTTAGGGTAGGACACTATCTGTCTACATCGTCGACGGGGGCCTCGTGTCTCCTCCTTGCGGAGTGTGTCTGGACGTCCCTCTGACTTCCGGACCCCAGACGTTTCCGAGGTCCCTCCTGAAAACTCCTCTCTGAATTCTTCGTGTCCCTCCAATCGTCCGTTTTCACTCTGTTCCGAAAGGACACTCTCCTCTGCGTTCGTACTCCCTTTTCCCGACTTGTCGTCATACGAAACGCACACCCCTACGTACTCCGACGAACCCCAGCCCTTCACACCTCGTTACTACGGACCCGTGGGTCGACCTTAGTCCCGAGTCGAGTCACCGGAGCTCCTGGTACGACAATCCCCGGACACGAAAAAGGACAGCTAACCTCCTTCGTCGAAGATACGCCTGTGACGGATGAACGCAAGACCGGTTCTAAGGATCCCATCTCACCCATTGCCTCATCTAAAACCTCAGTCTAAAGAACCTAAACTCAGGACCGTGAATTTGACTAAAGTCAAAGGAGCAGTGACTGTGTCTATCCTACACTACACACACACACGCACACACACCCGTGTCTGTACATATGAGTAAACACAGGTTGAGGAACACTGAGGTACTTGATATCCTCGGACGATCTGAGGAGACAGGTACCCTAAGAGGTCCGTTCTTATGACCTGACCCAGTGGCAAAGGAAAAGGTCCCCTAGAAGGGCTGCGTCCCTAGCTTAGGAGTAAAAAAAAGGAGAAAAAAGGAGAAGGACGTAACGTCCGTCTCAGAAAAATGGTCGACTCGGTTGTCCCTTCGGGTCTTATCACCATGGTAGTGGTAATTTTAACAATGGCTCCAGTCCCTGATGTGACCACCAGGTCACCAATTATGAAGCGGAAGGTTGTACCATGCCTAAGTCAGGGAACAGTCCCTTAATTCTGGGGTGTACGGAACCCCAGTTTTTTTGGTTTCGTATTTTGTTCGTCACAACATTGTTTAAGTTATTTCTGAAATTTCTTTTATATCAGGTGGAGTTTTTTAGAAAAATTTTTTAAAGAAATGTCTCTAGTTTACTTAAGTATGAGATACTACGCAGCTTATCGTCGACCGTCAAACACAGTAAACGAACAAGTTGATTTTACACAATGACACCAATCCATCTATTAGTGTCAGACCATTCAGGGTCGATCGTGGAACGTCTTACGTCTGAAAGTTTTAGGCAAATAAAAACTTTAAGTCAAATAAACGCAACACTAGACGGATACACTGACTAACTACTTTTCGAAAACTTTTGTGTTTCACCGAAATAAACGAGTAGGAAAGAGGGAAGGCTTGACTTCCCTAAACCTAAAAGAAACTTTAACACTCGAAAAGGCGAAGCCCTACGTCCCCCAAAATCTTCGCTCCTTACTCCGACCTTCGACGACCACTACCGCAATTCAGAAAGGTAGACGATGTGTCCTTCCTGACTTTCTTCCTCAGGTCTTCTTCAAATGAAGGACTCTAAGAACTCGGTCATTAAATTAGGTCGGATTGTGCCTTGTCCACAAATCACAGACCACGAATCTAAGACCTTTACTTAGATCCGGAAGGGTTGTGGTATCGAATAATAGTGTATGTTTCTAAAACTTTACTTAAATAGATGACCGAAAGTACGACCCTTTCTAACTCCCGTCCTTCTCTTCCCCTACTGTCTCCTATTCTGCCAACCTACCGTAGTGGTTGAGCTACCTGTACTTGGACCCGTTTGTGACTCTGCCTCGCATCCTGTCCCTTCGGACCACACGATGTCAGGTACACCACCGTTTCTCGGTCGTACTGAATCGTTGACTTGTTCACAAAGTTCTATAGGGGGGAGATTTGTAAAGTGAACCGAAAGTCTCGGGGGATCAATCAACCTTTTATAAGACTTTACAATCGAGGGTGCCGGGAACTCCTCAACGGTCAGAAAAAATACACTTCTAAGATCTTAGGAATAGGATGGTCATACGTACGATTCAACGAAGTTAGTATAGACTGAGAAACGTTGGGATACCTGACATCAATCGGTCCGAGGAGACAGGTACTCTAAGAGGACGTTCTTATGACCCCACCCAACGGTAGGGGAAGAGGTCCCCTAGAAGGACTTGGTCCCTAGCTTGGGCACAGAGAATACAGAGGACGTAACCGTCCACCCAAGAAATGGTGGCTAACGGTGGACCCTTCGCGATAGGATGGTCATAAACCGTCGATTAAGGAAATTTTAAAGGGTCTTTCACGTAAAACAATGGTCGACTAATGTATCTGATGTTATAACTACCGTGAATTTTGGTGAACAAAAATCAAAACAAAATCCTCTAACAAAAAATTTTTGATACAGTTAATCCTAATAAAACCGTTCATTTATCAAATTTCTATCAAAAAATTTTTATATATTTGTCTCATAACCTTTCGGATCACCTAGTGTAAAAAACAATAGTTTTACTTTTATAAATAATACTAGGTTACACTTACATTTGTCTCTTCTGGCAACCAGCGAAGAATTAACATAAAGAATACTTTGACAACGAGAATTTAAGAACTAAAGAGACAAGAAACACAAAGGACAGGGAAATCCAACCCAGACAAGACATTAATCGTTTTCATGTACAGACAGAAATCCGTCGTTGGATTAGAGACGCCGGTATACACGGTTTCGTCACATTAATGTCACATCATTATTAACCTGGGGCACTGACAAAGACAAAATTAATAAACTTTAGTAGAATACAAAGACAAGGAATTTCGTACAATAACTCACTTAGTGACCTATGGTACAAATATAGTAAAGGTACCTTAATTTATATACAATTAATTTAAATGTAATTTTTTAAGACGAAGGAAAATATTGTAAGACTTATCAAAAAAAGAGACCGAGTTCGTAGTCAAGTCTGGACTCCTTTAGTTTATAATAAATCTTTTACAAAGAAATGCAAAGTGAATTAAAGATCTTGTTTCCAACCTAACATCTAGAAAGACCGATTCCTAGAGACCCAACTGTATTATCCAACAATTTTTAAAAGTCTAAATCAAACACGTAATCCTTAAAGTATGTACATACGTTTAAGACAAAGTTATCAAACTATCTCCTAAATCACTACCCATGGGTAAAAGTCCTTTAGGTTCATGAACCGTCCGACATACATCTTTCACCGTAACCCGACACAAGTATAAAATTGAAAAGAGAGGGACAGAGAGGTCAACAAAAATAAGGTCAACGACGCTCCCGACAGGATGTAGGTGGTCGCGATATAAAACGTGTCTCTGGACTTCGGTGTCTTGGAAGACTAGTCACTGTGCCCCCTCAATTTCGACCGTCTAAAGCCATCCTTTCGTCAATTAATGGTCAGATAAAACAGTGTGACACTCTTACGGTCCGTATACCTCCGGGACGCAAACAAATCCACGTGCAGAAGATAGTAATATCTAGGACCATTGTAAAAAAGTCCTCACTTCTTTAAAAAAAAAAATACTAGTTGTAGTACGAACCACCTAAAAAAAATTTTCAGGTGTAACGAATAATTTCAGAATTTATTCGTGTTCAGTCTAAAGTATATAAAGGTTTCAACTTCAGTCATATTAAAACTTATATTTTATGAAACTTTCTTTGGAAAAAAAATTAATCCTTTTACAGTTTGCGTAAGAGTTCATCTTATGGAATTCCCCAGACGGAATGAATACTGGGTCGAAGTCGTTAATCGTTATATAACAGTTTGGACTTAAAATTTGGAGGTCTGTCAAAGTCTCGTAGTATTTTATGTAAGTCATCACAAACAACAGTCTTTAGATTCCCGTAACAATTGGAAAGGTTTTTACTGATAACAAAGTTTTTAATATTTCCTTCTGTGACTACGGTCAAACTTTCACCTCCAGGACCGGACCGGGGTAACATTCAGTAGGGAGAGACTTTCCAAAACTCTAACCAGAGAAGGTCGAAGCTTCGACAGGAGGTTGTGACTGAACTCGCGGGTTTCCCCTCGTCTCGACGGCACAGGACGAACAACCAGACTACCCAGACGTGACGGGCGCGAGAGACAGTGGGGCCACACGCTCAACTAAGGGTCGCAGTCCTTACGACCACCGTCGTACTAGACTACTGTAACGTAACGGAGTTAATAAAAACCTATGTATAAGACTAATCTTTAAACAAGGTAATTCTCACCTTACCTTTATAATGGGAACCCTGTATTCCTGCGGACTCTAACTCTACGCCCGAAACGGTCTTATACTAATAGAAAAGGGTGAGGTGGTTGGGGGGGCTCTTTATTTTCTCTCGTCCTTTACAAATAACGAATAGAGTTCCAATCCTCTGACAAGTCATAGAAACCTCAATTAGATGAGAACGTAAAACATATAAGAAAAAAAGACTTTAACTTTGTTTTCAATTGTAGTAACCACTATCTAACGTCTTGTAAAAAACAAGAAAAGAATAAACCCCTTTTAATACTTTGACACACACACATACACTCGATCTTTCAACAAACAACAGTTCAAAATCGTAGTCTTCTTATGATCCACCGATCTACATTTCACAAAGTCAAGTCCCATCTTTTACTACTCTCTCCTCCACACCTCCTCTCTAAACGTCAAGGAGTTTAAGTTCCAATAATACAAGTGGTACTTGTATAAAAGAATCAAACAACTATAATCATAACTTGATTCTTCTTAAGTATCACTAAAAGAAGACAATAGAATTATATATCATATTCCATATACAAACGTATTAAATAGTATAACTTGTAAATTAAAACGACTTGTACCAAAAGAACATATAAATATCTTACGTAAAAAATAACTGAAATAAAACAGACACATTGATTCCCTTATTATCCTAACATAGATTCACGAATGATCCCTAATCAAAAATTAAAATACTACTGAAAAAATAATATTACCCATTCAAGTGCAATTTCCTCAGAATACTTAGAAATTTTGACTGTAAAACATTATCTAAGTCTTTATTTAACTTTACATTAAAATCTGTTGAATCTTTTAAAAAATCTTTTCCTCTTTTTAGATCTCACACTTGTTGAGACTTTAATGCTTACAATTGTAAAAATAACATATAAAAGGGTGACAAAGAGGAGTAAGAAAGAAAAAGAAGAAGGTAAATAATACATTAGGAGTTTTCTTCTTTGGGTGTGACAAAACATTCGTCAAAAGTGAATCCTTATACAGTACCTGTAAAAGAGTAGAATAAGTTATACTTTTTTAGTAAACTATGTTACATCCAAAAAGGGAATTACCGGTTCCGGCCCAGGAAAGTGCGTCAGGGAGTAGCGACTCGTAATACCAAGAAAGATTAACAGTGCCAATACACGGCAGGGACACAACTTACCGGAACGTCTCGTTCGACAGATATGAGGTCGACGTCACGACTCACAAAATTTCACAAACTTGTCTTACGAGACGTCTTTCCAACTTGGAGTCACAGTGTCTCCCTCAGAAGAACGGACCTTGTGTCTGAACCGTACGCAGGACACGTGTCTCACATTACTCGCTCAGAGTGAGTGGTTTACTGTTAAAGGAGGTTAATTGACACGTAGTAAAAACAGAAAATTAAATTCTGTACGTTAATTGACACTAAATGACGCGAACCCGTGCCCAGACCCAGAGTCTACTTCCGTCGTGCGACCTTCTACACCTCCCCGATCTGTCAGTTTTACCCTGCCGAGGTCCGTCGTCCTGTTAATCCTTGGGGCCCAGAATCCAGTCAAACTACACAGTTCTCGATATCGTCGTCAAGGAAACAGGATGGAAAAAGAGATTACACTTTTTATGGTAGTATAAGGCTGATTTTCTCTGTCTTCCTTAGACATACTCGTATTAAGAACACAACAATTACAACAAAAATAATCTCCTTTATATACCACCCCTCCCTGTTTGTCATTTTAAATGACTCAAACAACACACACGGTCTGGGAATCCTTAAGAATAAAGTAACAGAGTATTTGCATCCTTCAATAGGATTGGATGTGAAAACTCTCTCTGTTCTTTAAGTCTCTGCCAATCTTTAAACGGGTTCGAACTCACATACTCCCACCGACGAGTGTTGTGACCTTAAGTCTACGAACTAGGTATAGAAGGTTAAACTCCACCGGGTCCCAGAAATATAAATAAATGTATCTATAAAATGGAATATTTTGACGGATTAGAAGGTTATTTAATAACTAGCAGTGCACAAATATATAGTCATTATAATAATTGGTTACCGTTTAATAATTGGTAATATACACGAAAGATG
The DNA here is from genome assembly GCA_006410555.1 of Capra ibex. Classification (NCBI taxonomy): domain Eukaryota; kingdom Metazoa; phylum Chordata; class Mammalia; order Artiodactyla; family Bovidae; genus Capra; species Capra ibex. Next base: position 84,347,214 of record SJYO01052474.1, on the reverse strand, counting down.
TATGTTGTTTATACTATGGGCACGATACTTTTATCTAACGTGATTATGGGGGGGGGTTTTTTTCGTAGTGTATTAAATTGCTTGTAAAACAATAAACATCACTCATCATCATTAAGGCCTCTTCCGTTACCGTGGGGTGAGGTCATGAGAACGGACCTTTTAGGGTACCTGCCTCTTCGGACCACCCGACGTCAGGTGTCCCAGCGATCCTCAGCCTGTGCTGCCTCGCTGAAGGGAAAGTGAAAGTACGTAACCTCTTCCTTTACCGGTGGGTGAGGTCACAAGAACGGACCTCTTAGAGTCCCTGCCTCCTCGGACCACCCGACGGCAGGTACCCCAGCGTGTCTCAACCTGTGCTGACTGCACTGAATCGTCGTCGTCATCGTCATCATTAAGTCATCACTCATTAAAGTCGGAATCAGGAAACCTCGAAAATGGACGACCTGTCTCATTTGGTCTAGTATTAAATATACATTTGGGTAAGTCTAAATTTACCTTACGTCAAGACTTAAGGTCAACCGGTTTCATGACATGACAAAAAAAAAAGAACATTTGTTTCAGTATAACTTCGTGGAAGAACTACGAATAAAAGATATACGTAAACTTTTATTCATTTAATACGTACTAAATCTTAGTGACACAAAAGGATTACGTCTTCAAACAGGGTAGACATATATTATTCTATTATTTTAACACATCTTATGTCTAAGTAAAGAATTTTTCCCAAGTAGAAATGTAATAGAAACCCTTTTTTATAAAGTGTGGGATTTACACAGGTGTGTAGTCTTGGAGAATGAATCGAAAAGGGTAAAGGACCTTGTGACAAGAGGGACGAAGAGTGCCCCGACTGAGGAAGAGTAATGTGTCGACTATCTAGGATACAATGAAAAAGTTTTTCAAGTGGAGAACTCTTAAGGGACCAGTAGGTTACCAATGTTAAGGTGTAAAAGTAACGACTCCCAAACTAGGGACCAGTCCCTTGATTCTAGGACGTTTAACACTGTACCGGTTTTTTTAAAAAAAAATTATTTATTTACTTTATTAAAAATTTTCCGGTGGAAAGGTTTTTAGTAGGTCAAGTTGAAGAAGTTATCGTGAATACCACGGGACTTTATTAAAACAGCAAACAAATAGACAATTAAAAAACGAACACGATAAACTAACATTTAGGATATTTCAGTTCCCGACCCGGACAGAACGAGTGAGAACAAAGACGATACAGACCTTAGAACCTCCACGAGCCCTTTATGACGGACTTACTTCTTTGTTATACACATTGTTTTAACTCATAATCACATTTCTGGTTCTGGGTGGACGTAAAGGATTAAAAACGAACTAAGTAAAATCGTTTGGTGGTCAAACGTTTAATTAAGAGAGAAGTAGTCAGGACAGGACCGACCCGTGTCAGTTCTTACGTCTACCTAAATCTACTGAAGTCATAACTCTCACACCCTCGGAGTCCTTGCGAAGCTCCGAGAATATGTAGTCGGAACACATGGACGAACCAAAATAATATAAACATTGGAGTCCACAACCTCTTCTGAGAACTCCCAGGCAACCTGACGTTCCTCTAGGTTGGTCAGGTAAGACTTCCTCTAGTTGGACCCCTAAAGAAACCTTCCTTACTACGATTTCGACTTCGAGATCATGAGACCGGTGGAGTACGCTTCTCAACTGAGCAACCTTTTCTGAGACTACGACCCTCTCTAACCCCCGCCCTCCTCTTCCCCTGTTGGGTCCTACTCTACCGACCTACCGTAGTGTCTGAGCTACTTACACTCAGACTCACTTGAGGCCCTCTACCACTACCTGTCCCTCCGGACCGCACGACACTAAGTACCCCAGCGTTTCTCAGCCTGTGCTGACTCGCTGACTTGACTTGACTTGACTTGGAGTTCGACGTCTTTATTTGTGAGTTACTTATATTTGTACGTGTTTTCTACATATTCTAAACTACAAGGATGAGATGTCTGGAATTTACTAACTAACATGATAACAACTCACGTTGCGCATAACTCGGAACTTAATCCTCCGGACTGAGATATTCATCGAAAACGGATGTTGACAGATATTGATCGAATACTGAAGTTTGATCAAAAGGGGAGACTCGAAATATGAGGAGTTGATTTTTTATTCACGTAACTTGTCTATGATTCTAAGAAGAATCACTCAAAAAAAAAAGAAAAATACAACATGTAAAGACTTTACTTAAATAAAAGATTACTAGTCCATAAGTGACCACCTATTTTTAGTCAACTCACTTAGGGATTAGTCACGATGTGGTAGGGAAGGATCCTGGATTAAAAAATAAGACCAAAGACCTTTAAGTTTATCTACTCTCGGTGTGAAAACACCATAGGCAACTCTAGTGTAATTTTCTTTTAACAACTTCACACTGTCCATTTACATATTTGAGTGGTTCTTTGATTACAAGTAAACGTCATACTATCATACTTTTGATTTTCTATACAAAGGTACATTTACTCTAATTTCGTTTTATCTACTCCGACATCTCATCGTCGAAGAACGTTAAAAACGTTCTTCTACTACCACAGCATGTGTACAAGGTCGGTAAGAAGACGACAAAATGCCCCAGTACCGGAACGAGACCCCGAAGGGTCCACCGACTCACCATTCCTAAGGGGACGGTTACGTCTTCTGCGCCTACACGCTCAAACTCCTCAAGGGGACCTCCTCCTTTACCGTTGGGTGAGGTTATAAGAACGGACCTCTTAGGGGTTCCTGTCTCCTCGGACCGCCCGATGTCAGGTACCCCAACGTCTCTCTTCCTGTATTGACTCGTTGATTCGTACGCGCGGACGTACGGGTCGGAGTGACGTACCTTTCTGACGACCCAATTTAAACGGAGACTCCTTTTTTCCTGTCACGTTTGAGACATTATCTTCGTAACTTCCAGAACCTAATAAAATGACCGAGAGGATTGCGTCCTTGTCTCAATTTGTCAAGACACCAAAATTAGTTCATTTTAATGTGTCCAGAGAAAGGGTGGTCTCCAGATTTTTTATACCGGAAGGATTACAACCATCAAAGGAGGAGGTCCGACAAGGAACAGAACTAAACTCTTTCCTTTAATAATATTTAGTGTAAAATCTAATCAAACGTCTTGTGGGGTCTCTACATTGAGACGTCTCCGGTGCCACTCGCGTCCCAAACAAATATTAGACGGAGAGTCTTAAGTACATCTCTTAGCATCTCTTGTTTTTCTTCAGTTCGCACCGTAGACAATTGAACTATTTTATATTTCGGAGGCTTATTCTCGGACAATCAGAGGTTTAATATTTGAAAATTGATAAAAAAACAGTAATCGTATATGTCAAACCCTAAGGGTCTACAATGATCACCATTTCTTGGGTAGACGGTCACGTCCTCTACATTCTCTGCCCCCAAGTTAGGGCCCCAGTGTCTCTAGGGGACCTCTTCTCGTACCGTCGGGAGAGGTCATAAGGACAGACCTCTTAGGGTACCTGTCTCCTCGGACCGCCCGATGTCAGGTATCCCAACGTTTCTCAGTCTGTACTGACTTCGCTGAATGATGTACATTTTAAGTCGTAACTTCGGTATCAATATTTAAGTTCCAATCTGTATTGAATCGGGTAAACAAAACCGGACATCCTAAGTTACAATGACACAGAAACAAAATCTTATATAAAAGACAATCGTTTTTATGGAAATAATAAAGTACACTCCATAGTGAGATGAAAGTCTTTCCAGGGAACTTGTCAAATTTTTTATGCGTCAAGTTATATCGACGAAAGTATGTCCAAACTTTGATTTCTCATAAAAATCTTATTGAAAATATTATACTTCGTTTCTTTCCCCAAAAAAAGGAGATTAAAACTCCCACAAGCAATTTTGAGCTTTAGTTTTATATATGTACAATTTCAGATGGTTTATCTAATAGGTCTAAGGTACAATCTTTATGAAACTAACTGGAAACTTAATTTTACTAAACGGAACTGAGTAACAAAATCTCTACACCATTACTGAGAAAACTTTTCCTTACAACTATGAATTTTAACAGAAGAGAGTCTAGTACTTTGGTAGTGAATCGAAGTAATAAATTTAGCACAAATTATAGAGGGTGAGTGAGCAGGGAAAGTTCACAAGAACGTAAGTTTTCCCTACTACTACTGTAACGTAATGTAACAAAAAGACGGAAATTTACCTGGAACGATAAAAAAATCAAATAACTTCATATCAACTAAATGTTGCTACACAATTAAAGATGACATGTCGTTTACTTAAGTCTATACGCATATATACACATATATACGTGCACGTAAGGAAAAGTAAAAAAAAAAACCAACTAGTGTCCTACACCTTATATCAAGGGACACCTCCTGGAACAATAAATAGGCAAGAAACACATTATCGAACTTAGACGATTCGGACTTGAGGGTCAGGTAGAGAAGAGGGTCGGAAGGGGGAACCTTCGATGTTCAGACAACAGACACTCAGACAGAGACACAAGTCAAGTAAACGCAGTGTTTGTCTAAGGAGCACATGCACTATAGTACACCATCAACAGAAAAGACGGAATAAAGTCAATCCCACTATTAGAGGTTCAGATAGGTACAAGGAAGTCTACCGTAATAAAGTAAGTAAACGCCGACCCATTATCAGGTGAGATATCTATGTGGTGCAGCAGAAATAAATAGATCGACAGCTACCTGGGACCCAACGAAGGTACAGACGGATAACACTTATCACGAAGATACTTGTCATCCCACGTACACAGAAAAGTTTAATCTCAAAAGGGTCCTATATATACGGGTCCTCACCCTAACGTCCTAGCATACTGTTGAGATAAAAATCGAAAAACTCCCTTGAAGTATGACAGAAGATCTCACCGACATGGTCAAATGTAAAAATAGTGTGTTGTCACATTTTAAATTAAAGATTACCCTATTACTACCAGTAAGACTCATCACACTCCAACATGGAGGACTATCAAAACTAGACGTAAAGGGATTATTCATTGTTACAACTCGTAGAAAAGTACAAGGGTAACTGGTAGACATACAGAAGAAACCCCTTTGCGGATAAATCACAAACAAAAACTAACACAACATACTTGAGAAACATATAAAACCTTTAATTGAGAAGTCAGTGTAGTAAATGTTTATAAAAGAGGGTAAGACAGCCAACCGAAAAGTAAAATAAATACCAAAGGAAGCGTTATGTTCTCAAACAGGTAAACTAATCCACGATAAATAAACACGAAAATAAAGATAACGGAACCCTTTGACTGGATTCTTTTGTCACCATGTTTAACACAACCTCTTACAAAACGGACAAAAGAGAAGATCCTCAAAATATGAAACTACGGAATATTAATTCAGAGATTTACCTGAAATGAAAGTTCTCGTTAAAATATAAGTGTCATTTCAACCTACCTGTCGTCTCTCCTAAAGGTATACGGAGGACGTGAGTGTGTACGTATCGGAGAAGGTAATAGTTGTAGGGGGTGGTCTCACAATTGTAAACAATGTTGACTACTTGGATGTACTTGTGTAGTCATAGTGGGGTTCAAGTATCAAATGTCATCCCAAGTGACAACTACCTGGAGGACTGAAAACTGTCCAATATTACGGCACATTATATAACCGGTAATGACATAGTATCTCTTCTCAAAGCGACGGGATTTTTAACAGATTTTTGAATCGATATAACAAATTCAACATTTACCCTTGTCCTCTCTTTTAATACATTTTACGTTAATTATTCGTATAAGAGGAGATATATACTCTTCAGAGAGACAAGGTAGTGGTATTTCGTCTAACTTCGTTACATCACTCCCCAACTAACGATTCTTACCGTCGAAGTTTGAGGTACCTTTACTCTTTTAAGTTTTCACAATCAAGTAAAAATCGGTTTAGTACGTACACTCCATTGCTCTGTAGAATTTTACGTCTTGTCTGCGAAGTTTATCCCGACTAGTAGCGTAAGAGACGAGAACTACCTTTGGACGACCCGTTTTTCTAAAGTTATACGTTTTATAAAAAACAAGACATGTTATACTCCCGTCTAAACAACCGTCGTTCAGTCTATTCATTACGTCTGACTCAACTTTATGTGGTTATATAGAAAATTTTTAGATGTATACTCTACTGACTTTGGGATTCCCAACCGTCACTACTGGTCTTACCTTCTTAATATACTACAGTTCTTGTCGTGACATTACTTTAAATCTTAATCCATCGCGAGTGAACGGTAAATACCTCTTCCTCTACCGTTGGGTGAGGTCACAAGAAAGGACCTCTTAGGGTCCCTGCCCCCTCGGACCACCCGACGGCAGACACCCCAGCGTGTCTCAGCCTGTGCTGACTTCGCTGAATCGTCGTCGTCGTCGTCGTGAACGATGAATTCTGTTAACACTAATGTGAACTTGCACTCAAAAGTGTTGGCAATCCATTCACGTCTTCAGTAACTACCGGGAACAAATACCCAGAGGGAAATCGAAGACGAGAAACGGAAGGTTCTTCGTAAAATTTTATGTCGGTTTCAGTCTGAACTGACTATGTGCGTAGTCATGAGACTAAATAAGACTATAGCACCTACTGTCACTCAGTAACGTCAGCTTCCGTATATAAAAGATTTTTTAAATGACCTTCGTTTCTTTCGAATGGTAGATGATACTTTTTAGGTTCTATTTGACATTTAAGACTTCCAATCTGCATGAACTTTTAAAACACTAAAACTAAAAAACACACGAAATTATGATAGTCAAACTATAATCAAACGAAAGGAGAACAAGTGATTCCTAAAAATTTTACGACATACACAACCAAATAGTGAAAACTTTCTCACGTGTAAGTACAATTATATATGTTGGGTGTTGATGTGTTTCACTATTTTTCCTTTCTCCGGTCTATGTCTATGTCCTCTCGTGTCCTCTCATGTACAACATTCTAAGATGAATATACTTTCCGAGGGGACCACCGAACCAACCATTTCTTAGGTGGACGTTATATCCTCTGACTGACGTCCTGTGGGTCCAAACTAGGGACTCTTTAGGGTACCTGTTTCCTCGGACTACCCGACATCAGACACCCCAACGTTCTCAGTCTATACTGAATCGTTGATTTGGTGGTGGTAAATATATTTCTTGTTTAGTCTGTTTTTGATTAGTTATGAAATCTATAGTTCTGTCCCTATGGGGGAAACCCCACTCATGACTGACCTGCATCCCCTCCCGACTTGCTTTCCCCCCCAAAGGTCCCCTCCAGTACTTATACATGAAATTATTATTAATAATACCGTCTTTCACTTCTCCTAGATTTTTCGGAGAACTACTTTTACTTTCACCTCTCACTTTTTCTACCGAATTTCGAGTTGTAAGTCTTTTACTTCTAGTACCGTAGACCAGGGTAGTGAAGTACCCTTTATCTACCCCTTTGTCACCTCTGTCACAGTCTGAAATAAAAAACCCCGAGGTCTTAGTGACTTCTACCACTGACGTTGGTACTTTAATTTTCTGCGAATGGGGAACCTTCTTTTCAATACTGGTTGGATCTATCGTATAACTTTTCGTCTCTGTAATGAAACGGTTGTTTCCAGGCAGATCAGTTCCGATACCAAAAAGGTCACCAGTACATACCTACACTCTCAACCTGACACCTCTTCCGACTCGCGGCTTCTTAACTACGAAAACTTGACACCACAACCTCTTCTGAGAACTCTCAGGGAACCTAACGTTCCTCTAGGTTGGTCAGGTAAGACTTCCTCTAGTCGGGAGCCTAAAGAAACCTCCCTTACTACGACTTCGACTTTGAGATCATGAAACCGGTGGAGTACGATTCTCAACTGAGTAACCTTTTCTGAGACTACGACCCTCCGTAACCCCCGTCCTCCTCTTCCCCTGCCGTCTCTTACTCTACCGACCTACCGTAGTGACTGAGCCTGTACTCAGTCTCACTTGAGACCCTCAACCACTACCTGTCCCTCCGGACCACACGACGCTAAGTACCCCAGTGTTTCTCAACCTGTACTGACTCGCTGACTTGACTTGACTTGACTTATTAATAATTCTATTGTAAGTTACTTCCTGTATATATAAAACCTTTTTATTAAGGGAAGAGTGGAACTTACCAAAGAAGGTAATATTATCTATTAGTATCTTTCGAGTCAGGAAAAAAAGTAAAATTACTTTCTTATTTCATGATCTGTTAATTTTTTAATTTTTTTTTAACTCTCGATTCGATTAAACGACTCCTTTAAGTCAATGTACAGACCTTTTCATACAAGTAAAATAGTTAACGATAATTTATACCTCCTCCTTTACCGTTGGGTGAGGTCATAAGAACGGACCTTTTAACGTACCTGTCTCTTCGGACCACCTGATGTCAAGTACCTCAGTGTTTCTCAACCTGTGTTCGTACATACAAACGTATTCTATTGGAACTACACACTTTAGTTCCGACGTCTAGACTCTATCGCATTGAAAAAAAGTCTTCAAGTTTGAGATTTTAACCTCGTAGAACGATCATTTATAGACAGTTCAATAAACTGTACGATTAAAAATTTAACTTCACAAAGAAGATCAAAACTTCACAGTCGATTTCTTTAGTTAACTCACTTCGTTGTTCGTAGGGTAGGCTTCATACCTTTTCTCACGACTCTTGGTCGGGTCTTCAGCACTGCCCTACCCGTCACCACTTCCTCCAGTTACTTAACCGGTTTAACTCACGAGGGTCGTCTTCTTACCCTGTTGTCTCGTACTCTTTTCAACCTTCTAAGACCTTGCAATGGTCATTCGAGAGGTGTCCGAATTTTATTCAATACTCGTAGATTACTCTTAGTGATTATTATTCTAATATTCTTGTTATGTTTTATTTATACTATACGTTCATAAAACGACTTTCTTAACCTTCGTCTCATAGCACAAAAACAACTTCAGTAGTAGATCGAAAACTGACTCAGTATAGTAACTCTTTCAAAACAAGAAAAACAAAAAGTCTTATTTCTATTGAGATTCCCCTTCCGACTTTATTTAGACAACATTAACATATTAATTTTTCCTTTTGAACTGTAAGTGTAAACGTGTTAAAAAAATAAAATCTAAAAAGAGACCTAAAACTTCCTTGGAGAGTAATAGATCAGGTTTGGGGGGGTAAAGTTTTTACATATAGGAAACCGGGTCTCCACTTTTTGGTTCACTCGTAGCACGGACAATGAACCGCTCACAACCCAATTCAATAATAATAATAATAACCCGACGTTCCTCTAGGTTGGTCAGGTAGGTTTCCTTTAGTTAGGACTTATAAGTAATCTTCCTACTACGACTTCGAGGTTATGACACCGGTGGACTACGCTTCTCGACTAAGTAACCTTTTCTGGGACTACGACCCTTTCCAACTTCCGTCCTCCTCCTCCCCTACTGTCCTGTGTTACTAACCTACCGTGGTGACTAAATTACCTGTACTCAAACTCGTTTGAGACCCTCTACCACTTCCTGTCCCTTCGGACCGCACGACATCAGGTACCCCAGCGTTTCTCAACCTGTCCTGACTTGCTGACTTGGTGTCGTTCATAATATTGGTTACAGAGAGAGATATATACAACCAATATTACAGAGATGTCGGGATCATATCAAAGGTTGTCTGACAACTATTGAATCGTACACCCACCTACCAGAATTAGGGGGGTTATGTACTCTTCCATGTTCACGATTGGTGTATAGGTCCAGTGTCACTGGAAACGGTCGGACCACTGGACGTAGTCGACTTGTCACTCGGGTAAGGTATGATTTGTGACCTTGATCCTGTACACAGAACTCCTTTGACGTTCTTTGTCGTGTTTATAGTATCGAGTGTCGTCTGGGCACCTTTCCGAACAACCTTTATAGTTAACCTTATTTCCGAACCACTAAATACTTAATCTTCCTCGATGAAAGAAAGTAATATAAGGACCCTATTTAATTTCGTAACTCTTCGGGATACCTGTTTGCTTCCGACTTAACTAAACTTACTACAAGGGAAAATTGTTGAGTCATCGAGTCAAGTCAAGTCAGCGAGTCAGCACAGGTTGAGAAACGCTGGGGTACTTGGCGTCGTACGGTCCGGGGAGGGACAGGTAGTGGTTGAGGGCCTCAAATGCGTTTGAGTACAGGTAGCTTAGCCACTACGGTAGGTTGGTAGAGTAGGAGACAGCAGGGGAAGAGGAGGACGGGAGTTAGAAAGGGTCGTAGTGCCAGAAAAGTTTGTTCAATCGAGAAGTGTAGTCCACGGGTTTCATGACCTCAAAGTCGAAGTTGTAGTCAGGAAGGTTACTTGTGGGTCCTGACTAGAGGAAATCTTACCTGACCAACCTAGAGGAACGTCAGGTTCTCTGAGAGTTCTCAGAAGAGGTTGTGGAGTCATTAGAAGAATTATACTGTTAATATCTATTTATATAAAACGATAGGTCGACAATAGTTACCCTTATCCATATGTATTTGACAAACTATAGGGAGGTTCCTTTCCTTTTGTAAATTACGTTCAACATTTAACCAGAACTTAGTAATTTTCACTTTCAGTGACTCAGAAAAGGTTGAGAAACGTTCGGACACCCGATATGTCAGGTACCTTAAGAGATCCGGTCTTATGACCTCACCCATCGGAAAAGGAAGAGGTCCCCTAGAAGGGTTGGGTCCCTGACTTGGGTCCATAGGATGTAACGTCCGTCTAAGGAATGGTCGACTCGGTGTTCCCTTCGGGTTCTAATGACCTCCCTTATCGGATAGGAAAGAGGTCCCCTAGAAGGACTGGGACCGTAGTTTAGCCCCAGACGGCGTAACGTCCACCTAAGAAATGGTTGACTCGATAGTCCCTTACGGTTTTATTAGTAATCGTCAAAACGGGTGACCGTGATTTACCAATAGATTTTTAAATCTTGTTTTTGTAATTTCCGTCATTTTGTAAGACAGACACATCAACGGGAAAGTAACGGTTTCTATTTTAAAAACCTTTAGTCTCTCCGTAATTTTTGGTTTTGGTTTGAGTTTTGGAAGAAAAATTGTATACACTGTGGTTCGTTCCACGAACAATCTGAAATTAGACGGGGAAGGGAAGGAGACAGATTCGACGAGACAGGGTAAGTTCGATAGTCAAGTGACGGTCAGTGGTACCTACGACCATTGTACACTGCGTGTAGTGACAACACTACCCCTTTGCTCGTCTTTCTTACTCTCGATGACAAACCAGTAGAAGTATCGAACCTTAACAACTCTCTGTGTTCACATACTAAGTAAAATAAGTATTTTTATAGTTCGAACTATATAAATCTTACTACTTTTGGGTTTTTTCTGATCTCTTTATAACTTTCACTTTAAAGAAGTAAAAACATATTATAATAAAGAACTTCCTCGGCGTTTGGAGGGGGTTAACCAACCTACCGAGAACAGAGAAACATGTGACTCGGTCGGTCTCGGTCGAAAACTAACGATAAAGAAAATAACGAAAAGATATGGACTTCTGAAATTTTTTTTTAACACTGCGTAAATCGTAATTAATTACTTTTGACCAAAAATTTCAATATTTGCGAAAAGAACCAGCGCGGTCAAAACCCCCTCGACACACACAAAAAAGGTGAAGGAGTCAGGGTCACAGTGGTCTCGTATATAGTCGATCACTAATTTTCTAAGAGCTGGAACGACGTCAATTTTAGACTGTAATGTGGAGGATCCACATAAAGTAATTCCTGTCTAAAAACCGAACACCTAGTATGCAGTCTCTTTACAACCACATAATCCATAGAATAACGGTACATTGTTTAATGGTGTTTGATTCTCAACGTGACTCGCGGTTTCTTAACTACGAAAACTTGACACCACAACCTCTTCTGAGAACTCTCAGGGAACCTGACGTTCCTCTAGGTTGGTCAGGTAAGACTTCCTCTAGTCGGGACCCTAAAGAAACCTTCCTTACTACGACTTCGACTTTGAGGTCATGAAACCGGTGGAGTACACTTCTCAACTGAGTAACCTTTTCTGAGACTACCACCCTCCGTAACCCCCGTCCTCCTCTTCCCCTGCTGTCTCCTACTCTACCGACCTACCGTAGAGTACCGTAGAGTTACCTGCACTCAGACTCACTTGAGGCCCTCTACCACTACCTGTCCCTCCGGACCGCACGACGCTAAGTACCCCAGCGTTTCTCAGCCTGTGCTGACTCGCTGACTTGACTTGACTTGACTTCGAACAATTCGGATGCGTTCAAACAAGAGAGTGAAAAAGACACCTAACCCTTAGACCCGTACCGAATCGATCCACGGAGACGAGGGTCCAGAGAGTGTTCCGACGTCAGAACCACAGTAACCTTCCAAGATGACCTTTTCCTGGATGGGATCAAGTGTACCAAGAACTGTCTTAAGTCAAGGATCGACAGGATCGACATCCTGTCTCCCAGAGCCAAGGTTCGATCGACGTCCGGTCTTCGGCGAGAGTCGAAGAACAATACACCTGGAGAGGGCACACCGATGAACGAAGTGGTTCTTTCGTTACTTCTCTCAGACGTCGTTCTATCTTCAATATCAGAATACATTTGGATTATAATATTTACTATAGGGTGACAGATGTGGTACAGGGTAAAAAATTCTTTGTTCATTGTCCAAAGTGGTTACGAGTTCCCCTCCTTTAAGGGATTCTCGTACTTATGGTCTTCCGTCCCCTAACACTCTTGATGGAATGTCCGACGGTTGAACTACATTTTTCATGAGAGGTCCATAAAATACCATCAATACGATAAACCATACTAAAAGGCATCTCAATTGTTACTCGACTCGTATATTTGGGATACACCAGATTTCTACATATTTCCCAAACCACTACTACTACCACTACTACCATTTACCACTATTATTTATTCGTAATAACTAACCACAACACAGTCTATCCTCCACTCGGGAGACGAACACATAGAAAGAACTAGGAATAACATTCGAAAGAAACAGGTCTTTGGTTTTATCTTCCAACTCTTCAATTTATTCGTAATTCAGACATCCAACAAGAGTTCACTGAATGACTCTCTTATCTGTTAAGTACGGTGATTAATATTTTAAAACTGAAGAGATATGTCTAATCCCCCGGTCTTTTTCCACGGTGTGAAAAACGACCCCTCTGAATCTACCATGTTGTATTTCTTCAGAAAGCTTTCTAACTCATCCTAAAATACTCCAAAGACTCTGTTCCTGTCCCTATGCCACATTCAATTCTTACCATTACAGTCCAACCAAATAAAAGGAGGGAGACAAGAAGAGACCAATATTGTTTCTAACCTTTGTCGTATGATCAATGTCGAGTCAATATCGAGTTCGTCCGTCTTGAAATATACACATGTGTCTCACATGTGTCTCACATGTGTCACACATGTGTCTCACATGTGTCACATATCTGTGCCCCACATACACAGAGGCCATGTGGGACCTCTGTACTCCCACCCGGTCGGGGATTCCTCACCGGCCGGAGAGAAAACCGAAGGGGAAAAATACGAGAGGTCGAGAGACTAACCAAGTCGGAATACGTTTTATCCCGAACATGGGTGGTGGTTAATCCCTTCCCTTACGTTCGTCAGCGCGAGAATTCCGATTAGTCACTTCTCCCAACAAGGCCCCCGCACAAAAGGACGGTCTTCCAGAGAGAGGGCGGGAGACGAAAGAGAAACAGACGGACGGAGGGGCGACACCACAAAGATCAACGGTGAAAGACCTCAGTCGTAGAACCTCAGGAAAAGAGGGTTTGATGGGTGGTAATCATAAATGTCGGGGAGAGGTTCATGGTACTGTTCGCTGTTTCGAAAATGACAAATCGGCGTCCATCTCTACGACCACCTGTGCACCCGTTGTTTCGGTCTGTCGTCTAATTTACAGTCAGCCCCACCGTGTCGTCGTCTACCGTTGACAAACCAATATAAAAAAAATAATAAATAAATAGGAGGAGGCGAAAGGTCTTACCGGGACTTTGTCGACGATTAGACTACCAGGTGAACGAAATAAGAAATCGGACTCCGACAAGATCCGTCTGAACAAAGACGGACAAAGGGGTAGAGGTCAAAGGTAGAGACCCAAAATAGAGGTCAGTACACACAGACGTTTCCGTGAGGACGGTCGCGGACCTCCGGGGTCTTCGACGTCGTGTTCTCCCAAATCGTGAGTAAAGAGACCGGAAGATAGTCGATATTGGATGACGGTAAGTCGGTCCTGGACCCGGTCCGGATTGGGGACGTGTCCTTTCGGGGACCCTGACACTATCCTGTAACTCGGTCCACGGACGTTGGACGTCAAACGGTGAGTCTCGGGGAACTGTCTAGGCTCTCCAGTTTCGACTCTCTCATTCAGGACCAACCCAAAGGTTAGGAAACCCAGTCTTATCACTGTCAGTTCGGGCGTCGTTTCTGACACCCACTTTTTAATCCTTGGGCGACCTTGGGGAGGAAACCTCTCTCTACCGTCGGGACGAGTAAGTCTCTTCTTTAAATCATTTTTTTTTTTGTTTTGTTTTGTACCATCGCCCCCACTATTCAGGTGTACGAACAAGATTGTAAAAAAAGATTTAGCAACGAACTAGGACCTGAACAGTGAATTTGTCAAAATGAAAGACTTTTAATTTTTTTTTCTTTTTCATTCTGAAGTAAATTGCAAGAAATTTGAAATTTAAGGTCCAAAGTTATAAAAATTTACAGGGAATTTTTTGATAAGAAGATTTATTCAAACAAGAGATAACATATGTATGTCAAACACCAGTAAAAGAACATCTATGGAAAAAGTTGAAGTTTCATTTGACGAAAGGGGCACTTTTACGTTTGGGTTGTCTATGTCTTAATAAACTGATGACCGGAATAGATCTCGTGTCAAAAATAATGGAAAGAATCATACTATTAAGATTACAGATATTGATCCTTTATTCTTCTTACTCGTTGAAGATTGCGAACACCTTTCACAGTAAAAATTTTCATTTAAGTACCCTATAGAAGTGCAATGTGGGTCTCTCTTACGTGCGAATAAAAGGAGGAAGGGAGAAATCAAATAACAAGAGTTGTGACTCTTATTCTACTCTCATGGTTTCCTTTGTAAATTTTAGTATTCGAACACTTGGATCACGGTCATCAATAAAATTTTAAAAGATTTATGAAAATTAAGGAACTATTGTACGTATATATAGAAGTGTAAAACAACAACAACAGGCCAGTGATTCAGTACAGGCTGAGAAACACTGGCATACCTGACATCGGGCGGTCCGAGGAGACAGGTACCCTAAGAGGTCCGTTCTTATGACCTCACCCAACGGCAAAGGAAGAGCTCCCTTAGAAGGGACGGGTCCCTAGCTTAGGTCCAGAGGACGTAACTGTCCACCGAAGAAATGGTGATTCCATGGTCCCCTCGGTCAATAGAAGTGTTTTATTGTTAATATAGTAACTATCGTACCTAAGATAATAATAGTGATTGTCCCTTTTAAAAGTATATACTATAAAGATATAATTAAAATTCAGGACATACAAGAAACAAAATTTTATCTATAATGTCGGACAATATTTCTTCTTTTTTTTAATAGATTATAAGAAAAAAATATTGTATCCGAGACAATTGTATGGAGTGTCAATAAAACATATGAATCGTACTATATAAAAAGAAATTTTTCCATTTAATGATTTAAAAAATTACCACGTACGTAACGAAAACTTCCGATATCCATTAAAATAATTAAAAGAGTGGTTAGTGGTTAATTATCGGATAATCAACAGTTTTTACTACAAAGACCATTCCACCTCTAAATACACTGGATGGTCTTCACGTCATCTGTTCACCTGTTTACAAAAAGGTATTTTACCAGTGTTTGAAATATAACTTTATGTCATTGTAACGTAATGTTATATTTATCCGGAAAACGATGGAACATGTAAGTATATGTACTTATATGATGAGTCTAAAAATTTCTTTTGAAAACACGTGTTTCCAACTGGAGGACAATAATTACGACAAAGAAAGAAAAAAGAAACTTGACTGACATCAATAAGCTAACAAAAAAAAATAATTCTTCAACATAACTTTGTATGAACTACATGTTATAACATAGTCAAAGTCTAAAAGACGTATCACTGAACTATAAAAGTATGTAATACTTTATCAGTGGTACTCAGATCAATGGTCAGTCAGTGAGTCAAGTCAGCGAGTCAGCACAGGCTGAGAAACGCTGTGGTACTTAGCGTCGTGCGGTCCGGAGGGACAGGTAGTGGTTGAGGGCCTCAAGTGGGTTTGGGTACAGGTAGCTCAACCACTACGGTAGGTTGGCAGAGTAGGAGACGCAGTGGAAGAGGAGGACGGGGGTTAGGGAGGGTCGTAGTCCCAGAATAGGTCACTCTGTTGAGCAGTGTACTCCACCGGTTTGATAACCTCAAAGTCGAAGTCGTATTCAGGAAGGTTACTTGTGGGTCCTGACCAGAGGAAATTATACCTAACCAACCTAGAGGAACGTCAGGTTCCCTGAGAGTTCTCAGAAGAGGTTGTGGTGTCAACTTTTCGTAGTTAAGAAACCGCGAGTCGAAAGAAATATTAGGTTGAGAGTGTAGGTATGTACTGGTGACCTTTTTGGTATCGCAACATCCACCTGGAAACAACCGTTTCATTACAGAGACGAAAAATTATACGACAGATCCAACCAGTATTGAAAGGGAGTTACCACATTTACAGAAAATTAATGTACCGACGTCAGTGGTAGATGTCACTAAAACCTCGGGTTTCTGTATTTCAGACTGTGACAAAGGTGACAAAGGGGTAGATAAAGGGTACTTCACTACCCTGGTCTATGGTACTAGAAGCAAAAGACTTACAACTCGAAGTTCGGTTGAAAAAGTGAGAGGAGAAAGTGAAAGTAGTTCTACGAGATCGAGGAGAAGTGAAAGACGGGATTCCCACCACAGTAGACGTATAGACTCCACTAACTATAAAGAGGGTCGTTAGAACTAAGGTCGAACACGAAGAAGGTCGAGTCGTAAAGGGTACTACATGAGACGTATATTCAATTTATTCGTACCACTACATGAGGAAAAGGATAAACCTTGGTCAGACAACAAGGTACAGGTCAAGATTGACAACGAAGGACTGGACGTATGTCTAAAGAGTTCTCCGTCCAGTTCACCAGACCATAAGGGTAGAGAAAGTCTTAAAAGGTGTCAAAGAACACTAGGTGTGTCAGTTTCCGAAACCGTATCAGTTCTTTCGTCTTCATCTACAAACAGACCTTGAGAGAAAGAAAAAGCTACTAAATAACCTACAACCGATAAACTAGAGACCAAGAAGATGGAAAAGATTTTGGTCGAACCTCTAGACTTTCAAGTGTGAAGGGCATAACGACTTCGGACCGAACCTCTTAAAACTCGTAATGAAATGATCGTACACTCTACTCACGTAAACACTCCATCAAACTTGTAAGAAAACGTAACGGAAAGAAACCCTAACCTTACTTTTGACTGGAAAAGATCAGGACACCGGTGACGACTCAAAAGGTTTAAACGACCGTATAACTCACGTCGTGAAAGTGTCGTAGTAGAAAGTACAAAACTTTATCGAAGCGAACTTAAGGTAGTGAAGGTGATCGAAACAAGTATCACTACGAAGGATTCCAGGTGAAACTGAAGTGTAAGGTCCTACAGACCGAGATCCACTCACTAGTGTGGTAGAACTAATAGACCCAGTACTTCTAGAAAAAACATGACAAGAAGACACATAAGAACGGTGGAGAAGATTTATAGAAGACGAAGACAATCCAGGTATGGTAAAGACAGGAAATAACTTGGGTAGAAACGTACTTTACAAGGGAACCATAGAGATTAAAAGAATTTCTCTAGAGATCAGAAAGGGTAAGACAACAAAAGGAGATAAAGAAACATAACTAACGACTTCTTCCGAAAGAATAGAGAAGAACGATAAGAAACCTTGACGTAAGTCTACGAATATAGAAAGGAAAAGAGGAAACGAAGAGAAAAAAAGTGTCGATAAACATTTCGTAAGAGTCTGTCGGTAAAACGAAAAAACGTAAAGAAAAGGTACCCCTACCAGAACTAGGGACAGAGGACATGTTACAGGACTTAGAGGCAGGTATTAAGTAGTCCGTGAGACAGATAGTCTAGATCAGGGAATTTAGATAAAGAGTGAAGGTGACATATTAGTATTCTATAAACACAATCCAGTATGGACTTACCAGATCACCAAAAGGGATGAAAGAAGTTAAAGTCAGACTTAAACAGTTATTCCTCAAGTACTAGACTCGGTATCAGTCGAGGGTCAGAACAAAAACGTCTGACATATCTCGAAGAGGTAGAAACCGAAGTTTCTTATATTAGCTAGATTAAAGCCACAACTGGTAGACCACTACAGGTATACATCTCAGAAGAGAACATAACAACCTTCTCCCACAAACGATACTGGTCACACAAGAAAACCGTCTTGAAATAATCAGAAACGGGACGAAGTAAGTCATAAGGTTCCGGTTTAAACGGACAATGAGGTCCACAAAGAACTGAAGGATGAAAAAGTAAGGTCAGGGGATATTACTTTTCCTGTACAAAAAACCCACAATCAAGATCTTCCAGAACTTCCAGAAGTATCTTGATAAGTTGAAGTCGAAGAAGTCGCAATGACCAGCCCGTATCTGAACTTAATGGTACTATAACTTACCAAACGGTGAGGTTTGTTTGTCTAGTAAGACAGTCAAAACTTTAACGTAGGTTCGTAAAGCCTGGAAAAACAACTGAAACTACCGATGAGGTAAAGAAGATTCCTTAAGGACGGGTGTCACCTATAACACCACGTATATATATAAATCTTAATCACTAAAAAGAAATCGATTTTTGGATCCACACCTTAACGACCTGACATACTATCAAAATAAAAAATAAAAACCTCCTGGAAGGTATAACGAAAAGTATCACTTCCGTTATCAAATGTAAGGATGTTTGACATACGTTCCCAACGGAAAAGAGAGTAGAACCAGTTGTGAACAATAAAGAAAAATAAATAAACAAACCCTCTTCCACTCCCACCCTACTATTCTCTCTTATCGTCACTTTGAAGACGTAACGGTATACATTTTATTTACTCGCCACGTTCAAGCTACGTACTTCGTCCTGTGGGTTTCGACCACGAGACCTTGTTGGGTCACCGTATCCCACCCCTCCCTTCTCCCTCCCCCAAGTCCTATACCCCGAGTGTGTCCAGATGGACACCGGAAAGGACAACTATACACCGTTTTTCGGTAGTGCTATAACATTAATAGGAGGACAATTTTATCCAATAAATTTTTCTTTTCCTTTTTTGATAGCGATTATTACTCTTTTATATACTCTCTTTTTGTAGAGTGACAATTTCCGTTTATATAAGACATTTCCGTCATTTAGACGGTCAAATTTTCGACCATACTTCCCACCTGTTTTTATTATTTTAATCGACATCAAGGTTACTTATCAATGAATAAATTTTTATACATTTAATACAGTTTTTGTCTTTTGTACCTCCACCTCTCATTTTTACACGACAATCTGACATAAGTTTGAATTCACTGATAGTCAAATTATTTTGTTTGACTATGTATATATATATATATGTGTGTGTGTGTGTATGTATAAATATGTATAACAACAAAAAGTCAACGAGTCAGTATAGACTAAAAAATACTGGGGCACCCGACGTCGTGTGGTCCGAAAGGACAGGAAGTCGTAGAGGATCTCGAACGAGTTTGAGTGCAGGAAACTCAGTCACTACGGTAGATTGGTAAAACAGAAGTAGCGGGGGAAGAGGAGGACGGGAGTTAGAAAAGGTCGTAGTCCCAGAAAAGGTCACTCGACCGAACAGTGTTTTCCACCGGTTTCCTAACCTCGAAGTCGAAGTCGTAGTCAGGAAGGTCACTTATAAGTCCCGACTAAAAGAAACCCTAACTGACTAAAGCAGAGAAACATATACTACTTTATCTACTTGGAGTACCATTGGTTTTTGGACGTTTTCTAAGAAAATTACATCTAAACAAGGCAGGACAATTCACCAGGAATAAAATGGAATTAAAACAATAACAAGTCAACGATTTAGAACAAGTTGAGAAACACTGGCGTACCTGACATTTGTGGTCTAAGGAGAGAGGAGGTGATAAAGGGTCTCAAACGAGTGTAAGTACGACAGATTGGTATAGTAGGAGATAGTGAGGGAAGAGGAACACGGAAGTCAGAAAGAGTCGTAGGGTAGAAAAGGTCACTCAGTCGACAAACGTAGTCCACCGGTTTCATAACCTCTATCTCGAAGTCGTAGTCAGGAAGTGCACTTACAAGACCCAACTAAAGGAAATCCTAACTGACCAAACTAGAGGAACGTCAGGCTCCCTGAGAGGACTCGGAAAAGGTCGTGGTGAAACCACGGGTCGGAAGAAATACCAGGTCGAGAATGTAGATATGTACTGACGACCTTTTTGGTCTTGAAACGGATATACCTACATACAACCGTTTCACTACAGAGACGAAAAATTACACGACAGATCCAAATAGTATCGACAGACTAAACACATAGAGTCCGATTTATTAAGAAATTTTAGGAAGTCAAGAATCTGAAATCGAACCCACGACAGTCCTTCCCTTCTCAGAAGTAGTGTTTTATTAATGACGAGAGAGTAGATGAAGGACCATACACCTACTTATTAGTACAACATAGACTGTAGGTTTCATTTCACAAAAATTATTAAGTTCGACATCCTGTAACATTTATTACCAATTCTTATTAAAAGTATCAAGACATAACAAAACATGCATTATTAAGTAGATTATTTAATATCTTTGTAAAGATGGTCTTTAGTGTTTTAGCCTAATAATCGTATAAAAGAAATAATACTAGAATATTATGGAAAGTCAAATTTTAAAAAAGGTAGATATTGTCAAATGAAGTTTACAATAGGAACTCACTAAAACAAACAACGTAATATAAAATGTATTTTACTTTAAATGGTAAATGTTAAACTACTCAAACTATTTCCATATATCACTATTATGATGGAGATATTGGTCCAATATTCTTGTGAAAGTAGTGGATTTGTTTATAATATCGTCAGTTCATTTATGAAAAGAATGAGAATAAAAATTTGAAAAAAAGTCTGGAACCAGTTAGAATCTCTGGGACTTATTATTTTTCATGCACCTTTTCTTTTAAGGACAGAATACTTTTTAAGATTTGACCCCAATCGGTTGAAAAATATATTTCTCTGTCTATTATTTATAAAAACCGGGACTTCAGAGATAGTGTTGATATGTCAAGATAACGAAATTACTTTTTCGTCGATGTCTGTCATAAAGTCCTTTACCCACACTGACCTAAACCAGGTACTCCACATTATACAGTTGGGTACGAGATCTGGAAAGTTTGAGTCATAAAGAATAATTATATTGGTTACTCGACCATTATTTTGTAAATCAAGTCACTCGAAAAGTTTCGTTATGTAATCAATTATTTTATTAAACATCGTAAAATTAAATGGTATGACCAGAAAATCTTCAATAATAAAGACTTTTACAGGTTATATACTCTATGCGGTTGTTGGGTGTTTCATATTAATCTTATTTAATTGAAATAAGTTAAAAAACATCATTGTTTCTCTAGTACTTTTTTGTCAACAAACTTTAATCATAATCATGGTTTTCGATTTTGGCCCTAACATGTAACATTTAGTATCATGGTTGGATGTCTTAGAAATGTTTACGCATTGTATAGTGTGACACAAAAGAAAACATAACGACGAGACTTACCGTATCAAGGAACAAAAACTCACTTATTAGACGGAAACAAAACACTCACAAGACGGTGGTAAACTTCTCAGAATGGTTCAGGAGTCCCAAGTTCTCGAACTACGTCCTCTTGTCACCACGGTAAACCCTGTTGACTCGTACGAATGTCAGGTCCGACACTGCCTTGTGAAAAGGTCCAACCCCAAAATCGGAGACGTGTATTCTGCAAACAGCATCATAGAAAACAAACGAGCTTCAGGTCCAAATATTACAATATAACAGAAGTGGTTTGTCAAAAATTCAATTTCGGATCATTACAATATATTTTTTATTTTAGTCGGGACTAAATGGCTAAGTGTGTAGTAACTCCTTCTTACCCAATAATGTCCGCGACTACAACAAATAGCGATTCAGTCCAGATAGAAACGTAGGGGTACCTGACGTCGTGTGGTCCGAGGGGACAGGAATTGATAGAGGGCCTTAAACAAGTCTAAGTACAGGTAACTCAGTGACTACGGTAGGTCGGTAGTGTAGGAGACAGCGGGGGCAAAGGAGGACGGAAGTCAGAAAAGGTCGTAGTCCCAGAAAAGGTTGTGTAACCGAAAAGCGTAGTCCACCGGTTTCATAACCACGAAGTCAAAGTCGTAGTCAGAAAGGTCACTTACTTATAAGTCCGAACTAAAGGAAATCCTAACTGACCAACCTAGAGGAACGTCAGGTTCCCTGAGAGTCCTCAGAAAACGTCGTAGAATCCACGATCCATTAGTCACTAAACATTATCCTTTATCAGTAAACACTGAAGCACTATCCTTGTAAAGTTTTTGACCTGTAATTGTATCTTTTTCACAAAACCCTTTTTTTACAATATATTCTGTAGAATGGAAAGATGAATTTTCATTCATTACACATTTAATGGTAAAAAATTCTGTTT
This sequence comes from Capra ibex, assembly GCA_006410555.1. Classification (NCBI taxonomy): domain Eukaryota; kingdom Metazoa; phylum Chordata; class Mammalia; order Artiodactyla; family Bovidae; genus Capra; species Capra ibex. Next base: position 84,324,534 of record SJYO01052474.1, on the reverse strand, counting down.
TTTTTTTGGGAGTATCTTTTACTAAATCACATTTCCTAAAAAAAAAATCTTTCAATACCTACTAAACAAAACAAAACTTCTATTTAAGGGAGTTTTATGTAAAAATCTTTATATATGACGTAAACAAGTATTTTAAACTACAACAACAACGAGTCAACGTAGGATGAGAAACGTTGGGACACTGACGTCGTGCGGTTTACTGACAGGAAGCGACTGAGGGCCTCAAACGACTTCGAGTGCAGGTAACTCACCTACTACGGTAGGTGGGACTCAGCCGAGAAACGTAGGCCACCTACTTCATAAACGACATCACAGTAGAAATTACTGTGCATAATGAAATCTCAGTGAGTCACGGGTACCCTATGACAGAGTATGAAAATCTAAAATTATACGTTAGTACTAAAGTTTCTAATTAGTCAGACGTGTGTTCATGATTTAACATGGACTGAAGGTTTATACATAGAGTTCATAGCAAAGGGGAGACACGAGGAATTTACTTCACAAATTACTTCCTGGCTCATCCTAGTTCTTTTCTCATCTATCGTTTTGGCTGTCCTGAAGTACTGAGCCCTTGAGTTTAACCAACCTTCTTTCAAAGATTTAAATTTTACGGAATTCAATGTAACATTCGAAAGTTTATTTCGAAGTGACCACTCCTATTTACGGAACTTCTTGTTCAATAAACCTGACTGTTCTACCCCTATAAATTTCATATAAATTGTCTAAGATTTTTCCTGTACACGGAGTCTACCATTCAAAGACAGAAATTAAGAATTTCCTATTCTGTCAACAGATCATATCGTGTTCTACTCAAATGTAAAGTAATGACTGTCGAGAAAATTTTGGTGCTGTCAGAAAACACTTGTGAGGACCAGGAGAGTTTGAATCGTACACACTAAACACGACTGTTCACTCCTATTTATCTAACAGCCCGATGACTAAGATGCAAGTTTGAAAAGTTTTAGATGGACTATGAGAATGACGGTACTCAGGACCCAATAAATCCCTCACGGTACGGAAGCCCACCCAATTAACCTACATCTTCACTTTGGAAGTAACGGACTCGACATTTTTAAATTTTTAGGGTCGACGAGCCCGTCAGAACTGTGAAAGTAGAATCCCTTTACATAAGATTCATGATATGAAAGTTCGTACAAAGGGAAATTCCTTCTAAAAAAAAAAAAAATTGAAGTTTTAACATACTACTAAGTGTATTGAGTACGTTCGAGGAGCAACCAGAATCATCGATTTGACCGATAATACGTCTGTCTACTCTCGAAATCTTCCGTCGAACCAACATCACCACTCTTATAGATTTATTATCAAATAAAGACGGACAAGGTGGATCAGTAATTGAGTGACGGTGGTCGGTAGTCAAGAGGACACCGTGCTCTTTTCGGACAGCAAATGTTGGGTACTGATAAAATCCTGGTCGCGATATTCCATATTCCTTATCCGACTTTAGAATCCCACCGCAACTTTTCCCCCCGCGATTCTGACGTGTCCCACCTCACTCCTGAATAAACTAGGGAAAACAAAGAGAAAATGTTAGGTCATAAAAACAACTCATCCTTGTACACGCGTTGTCATCATCTATGAAGGTTCTCCCTTTTTACCCACAAATCACTTTTGCCGCAGGAAGACAGAGGACAGAGGTAGCAAGGCGTGTCCGTCCAGCGAAGGTGAACAGAGAATTCAGAGAAAAGTCTCTGTAGTATACGTACATATTCGTGGAAAGAGAAAAACGTTTATCATTTATAGTACGAGTGACAAGAAAAAATTTTTTTTTTGAAAAATAAAACATAACCCCATATGAGTCAATTGTTTGTTACAACATTATCAAAGTCCACTGGTCCCGTCTCCCCAAGTCGGTAAGAGGGGGTTCGGAGTGAGGGTAGGTCCGACGGTCTCGTGACTCGTCTCAAAGGACACGACATGTCTTCTAGGAACAACCAATAGGTAAAATTTGTATCGTAACACATGCACAGATAGGGTTTGAGGGATTGATAAGGAAGGGGGAATGAAAGGGGGGAGGGGTGGGAGTCGTTGGTATTCGAGGAAAGTCTTCAGACCCTCAGACAAAGCATTCAAGTGACCATAGCAAAGAAAAATCTAAGGTGTATATTCCCTACAGCGTACTATAAATACGAAAAGACAGAACGAGTGACAAGAAATAAAACGGAAAAGAGAATCCTCGTACAGTAACAACCAAGGTATAATCATGTACATCTAACTTACCGGAGTAGCCGACGTAAAACATGATATTAAATAAATCGATCAAAGAGGTTCTTAAACTCCAATAAAATTGGAAAATCATATTTGTCGTAGTGTCGTCCATAGGTGCGTGTATTCAGAAACACACATTTTTGTATCCTTTTGTTACGACAACTAGTGAAAGACTTTGAATGAACCCTTTGTGCGAGTCACTGAAGGTTCAAGTCAAGTTGGTCGGTGGAGACACTCGTACAATGAGTAAGACCCGGGGCAGATCCGACCGGGACCCCCGACACTCCCTGTACCAGAGACGGGAGGTGTCCCGTCAGCGAGGAGTCACTGGTGCCACGAAGTGTCAGATCACGACTCACTGGTCACTCTCCGCGCCGCCTGGCGACACCTCTGGGTGCCGGCCCCCCTCACTGAAGACTACACCCCGAGTCCCTTATCAACTCTCACCCAACCTTAATCTACAGGTACACCCTTCACCGTACCTGCACACTCTTCCGCATACCCTTCCCAGGTCCTTCCACCCACGTGGTTTCGTGCACGACCCACGTGTCGGGAGGTGTGCCCCGGAGGAGTGGTTAGGACGGAACACGGTCCCGGAGAGGGTGAAGTCTTGCGACCGTGAATAAAAGGGAAGACGGACCTTATTATGAAGGGACTCTAAAGAATAAACCGACGTGGTACGTCATGCATCCTGGAATCAAGGGACTGGTCCCTACTTTGGGTGCGGGCAATGTCACCTTCACACGTCAGAATCGGTGACCCGGTGGTCCCCGGGAAGGGACTCCAAAGAACTATCGAGCTCAAACTTCATAGTTCTACGTCCAATTAAAGTGACGAACGGGGTCTTGTCACCCATCCCTGAACGAAATGAAAATATGTTGTCTTTGACGGTAACAACCTAAAGAATCTTATCTCCTTGTCAGTCGGAGTTTCCATTTCAGTCTAGAGAAGGACAGTCATTTTGATTTGTAGACCTTCGAAACTTTACTCACAAACATGAAGACGAGTAGTTCCCAAAAAAACAAAACAAAACAAAAAAAAATTTGAGAGTCCAGACGCGTACGGAGAAAGGTACGAATTCAATTGAAAAACTCTCCGTCGATTCCACGGCACGTCTTAGTCGCAGTGAACGACAACTATGTCAACCCTAGATTCGACCAAGGTGTGTGTCCTCGGTACGTCAAGTATCCGTTCCCAAGATCACTCATCTCCGTTTAGCTAGGGGACAGACTTACACGACTTACACAAATCACAATAATAAAGAAACCCGGTACGACCTAGAAGGAATGATACGTGTCCGAAAGAGATCAACGTCGTTCACCCCGAGGACAAATCGACGTCACTTGTCCGAAGAGGGACACCACCGGAGAGAACAACGGCTCGCGTCTGGGATCCCACACGCCCGAGGTCATCAACGCCGAGGGTCCGAACAGGGTCCCTGACACCCTAGAAGAGTCTGGTCCCTGGTTTGGACACAGAGGACACAACTGTCTAAGAAACGGTGACTTGGTGGTCCCTGCGGGAACTTATACGAAATCCATCAGAACAGATTCAGGAGGCAAAATGTCCTCTGAGACAAATACAACCCTACTTCTTCCCCCTTCAGCACCATTCTTTACCCGTTAGTATCCCTTACTTGTAACGAGCATCCCTCGAATATTATATATTGTCTATTTGTATACTTATTTTGTCAAAATACAGGAATGACAGTTCTTCAACCGATCTTTCACTCCAGACTAAATTTTTAAACCTCCTCTCTAACTGATCAAGAACTCCAAAGTACCTAGATTTAAAATTTATAGTATAATTTCAAACGTTGTCGTACCTGAAACAATCCTTTTATTCAAGTAGTAAATGTAACGATTGGTCATCGAACTTATAATTATCGTAATATCATACTATGGGGAACAATATGAAATAAAATTGTACAAATACTTGTAGTATTTACTTAATTTCGTAGAATCTTTATAAAACTCAAACACACACACACACACACACACACACAAACACTCAACGAGTCAGTACGGGCTGAAAGACGCTGGCGTATTTGACATCGGATGGTCCGAGGAGACAGGTACCCTAAGAAGTCCGTTCTTATGACTTTCGTCCAACGGTAAAGGACAAGGTCCCGTAGAAGGGTTGGGTCCCTAGGTTGGGGGAAAAGGACGTTACCGTCCATCTAAAAAATGGTGACACGGTGAATCCTTCCATAGAACAATAATATCTGGTTCGCGTGACAAGTAGCGAAAGGTACGTAAAGAGTAAATTAAGTATGTTTATGGGATACTCAGTCCACACCAGTAAGATAGCCCCTAGGATGTTTTTTTGTTTCCCACTGAGGGTACCCACTAACTCCTCCCCACCTACTTCCTTAAGACATACTTTGACACGTGCCCCGATTTCTCCACACAGGAGAGATCCGATCGACATCACCCTTCGGAAATGGTGAGTCGGGACGTCCTAATTCTCTCTTTACGTAAGATCTTGGCTGACTCGTTCGCACATCGGAAGGTTCTCTCCTGAATCGGTGCCGGTAAAGGACAGGTCGACCCTTCCTCGGTTCCCTTTTTTTTATGTGTGGTTGGAACGAAAAAAAGGAAGACACGCTAAAAACTAGGGAAACGGAGGGGCACCGGTTTGGGTCGAACTCCGGTCCCCTGGATTCTGAGACATTAATGTCCGGATAATTCCAGTGGGAGACCCCTCGTCTCTTGTCCTTCCTCCTCCTCAGTTCTTACGCAGTCCTCTCCGTCTGTCTCTTATAGGTCGTCCCAATGGTGCACGTAGAGTATACACTTCGTCGATGTTCAGTCGAGTCAATTAGTGAACGGGGTTTAGTGTGTCGAACACTTACCACCAGGGTCGACTCGAGTGTCCCCTTCGAAAGTGTGTAATGTCCCTTGGCAGAGCAGGAGTCTAATACCGTTTCCTGAGCCTTCCCGGTTGGACCGTCGACCCTTTGGCCACTCCTCGAGAAAGGTTCTAAGTGCTGGGTCTTCCTATTCAAACTCCCGGACTTTACGATCACGGTATTTCTGTCTTTCTCCCCTGTCCTAAACTTTGTCATCTCCGTCTAACCTATCTTGACATCCGGAGTTGAAGGAAGATTACTCTTTACTATTATATCCCTGAAGGGACCACCAGGTCACCGAATTCTGACGTGGAGTGGGGGTGTACGTTCCCGGACCCAAGTTAGGGAGCAGGTCCTTGATCTAGGGTGCACGGTATTGACTTCTAGGGTACACGACGTCGATTCTGGGTCACCTCAGTTTATTTATTTATGAAATTTTTTTTTCTCTTCATTACATCTCTTGTCGACAGAATCTAAGAAAGATCTTGTTTTCGACATTCTGAGTAGAGACGTTACTAACACCACATACAAAGAAAATACGTTAATTACATAGAAATTTTATAAGGGGCTTACGAGTCAGACGGAGGAAAAGCTCTAAATTTCAAATAAAGATATAAGTCAGTCAAGTCAAGTCAGCGAGTCAGTACAGGTTAAGAAACGTTGGGTACTTAGCGTCGTGTGGTCCGGAGGAACAGGTAGTGGTTGAGGGTCTCAAATGAGTTTGAGTGCAGGTAGCTCAGCCACTACGGTAGGTCGGTAGAGTAGGAGACAACAGGGGAAGAGGAGGACGGGGGCTAGGGAGGGTCGTAGTCCCAGAAAAGGTTACTCAGTCGAGAACCGTAGTCCACCGGTTTCATAACCTCGAAGTCGAAGTCGTAGTAAGTAAGATTTCTTGTGGTCCTGACTAGAGGAAATCCTACCTGACCCACCTAGAGGAACGTCAGGTTCCCTGAGAGTTTTCAGAAGAGGTCGTGGTGTCAAGTTTGTGTAGTTAAGAAGCCACGAGTCGGAAGAAGTGTCAGGTTGAGAGTGTAGGTATGGACTGGTGTCCTTTTTGGTATCGGAACTGGTCTGTCCGGAAACAACCGTTTCATTACAGAGACGAAAACTTATACGATAGATCCAACCAGTATTGAAAGGAAGGTTCCTCATTCTTAGAAAATTAAATTACCGACGTCAGTGGTAGACGTCACTAAAACCTCGGGGGTTTTTATTTCAGACTGTGACAAAGGTGACAAAAGGGCAGATAAAGGGTACTTCACTACCCTGGTCTACGGTACTAAAGACTTAATCATTACGGGTTAAGGTCATAGTCCCGTTGGTCTTAACAGTCACCCACAGTATTTTGTACAAAACTTTAGTAGGTTCATTTCAATTTTAGTAGTTTTATTACAAGTACAGAAAAGTATTTGTAAAAGAAGATTACTATTTAAGACTTTAGGACATCACTCATCATGTCACAACTCTGGGGTTTTATATTGAACGACGACGACGACGATTCAGCGAAGTCAGTACAGGGTGAGACACGCTGGGGTATCTGTCGTCGGGTGACCCGAGGGGGTAGGGACCGTAAGAGGTCCGTTCTCGTGACCTCACCCAGCGGTAAAGGAAGAGGTTACGTACTTCCACTTTTCACTTTCACTTCAACGAGTCAGTACAGTTTGAGAATCGCTGGGGTACCTGACGTCGGATGGTCCGAGGAGACGGGTACCCTAAAAGGTCCGTTCTCATGACCTCACCCCACGGTAACGGAAGACTGAAGACAAGTTTATCATCCTTTTCTCTTTTCTTTTTTCCTTTTCTCACCCTCTTTTATTAAGTATTTTTAGCCCGTTGTTGGCATTGTAAAATCTTCAAAGTATTGCTGAACCACATCGGGTTTGGTGAGGGGAGCGGGGACCGTAACCGAGTGAGTAAGGGAGTAATTGACCTTGAGTAAGTCGACCTGTAAATGGGAATATTTTTGTCTTTTTGGAGCAAGTTCAAACTCACATCACCGGATGAAAGTCGTGCACCGTATAAAATTTTTAAGTGAAGTCATTCCTGTGGGGTCTTCTCGAAAAACAAATCCACAACGATGATGTATAAGAAGTCCAATCGACTTGACGTGAGTTCAAACTCCAAAGACTTCCTTTTGTACCCGGAACCCAAGGACATTCTATTTATTACGGGGGCGGGGTGTTTTGACTTAAAGATCGACAATGAGAGGTTCAATGGTGTCGAAAGACTGATTGATGAGGTAAAGACCCCGGTGACGAAAGACGGTTAAAGGTAAAATCCTCTGTTTGTTTCGTCGACTATTATTAAACAAGAGTAAAGCCGTCAGTCTCGGATTGAACTTGAAGGACTCGACAAAGAGAACTAGTTTACAGAGAAACGGAACTCCCGAACAGAGTGACAAGACACTCCGAGAGGTCTGTCGCAGTCAGTAAAAGACATCTCAAGTGAATACAAAAACCTTGGAGGAAAGCCATCTTGACCGATACAAAAGAGGAGTGAAGAGAAAGGTCACAGGGGACGGAGGGACAGGAGTGGGGTTGGGAGAGGGAGACAATGTTCGGACTGAACAGGGGCAGACCCCCGAAAGTTGGGTGCGTCAGACACGACGACGGGTACACCTCGAGTCCGTGTTCATGCAAGGGTCCAAGGGTCAGAAAGGCTCCTCCGTTAGTGTGACGGACGTAAGTTTCGGATCGTGTCGGTGAATAATGGTATACCGGTCTCCATTTAATCAAAGGAAACACGAATTGACATTATGATTGTTAATAAAATCCCGAAGGGTCCACCACGATCACCACTTCTTGGGTGGACGTTTGCGTCCTCTGTGTCCTCTGGTCCAAATTAGGGACCCAACCCTTCTAGGGGACGTCTTCCCTTACCGTTGGGTGAGGTCATAAGAACGGACCTCTTAGGGTACCTGTCTCCTCGGACCGCCCGATGTCAGAACCCCCCAGAGTCTCAGCCTGTATTGACTTCACTGAAGTACGTGTCGTTAACATAATGAAAGATCCAATAAAATTACTAATTCACTATAGTGTGTAAGTTTTGAGAAGCTTATGGGTCGTCTAACATTGGCGAGTTCTTAAAGAGTAGTCCAAACGGCGATATAATATTCGTGATCGTATAGGTGACTAGAAGCATAAAAATATAACAGATATTATTCTCATCTTATAACAGGGAGGGGATAAAAATGTTTTAAGATCCACCCAATCCTTCCTTTACCTTTATTAAAAGTGTATGTAGAGGTTTTCCTTGTGAGTGAGAGTAAATAATAGAAAGAAGTTTTAATTTTTTTTAATTACTTGATCCAATAAAACTTATAATATATATATACTATTAAAGTAGAAATATGTAACCGAAGAAAGTATAATTCGTGTTTCGTACGTAAACCGTATTATGACATTAATAAGGTTGTTATATCCTTATATAACAAAAATAGAAGATACGTTTTATCTTTTATTTTAGAAGAATATACATTTTAAATTAATCAACTTTAATAAGTTATTTATTAGAGAAATTTTGTATATTCACGTATGAGTATAAAAACAATATATTTATATAAATATTTGTTTACCAGACTTTCAAGACTCATAATGTCGAACTAAATTTTGAACCTAAGAATACTATTTAAATCATACAAAACGGAAATTAAAAATTTTTGACCTTTGTTCATTCGTGCCTACACCTTTAAGTAGTTTTAACGGTTAAATCAGCTTCAATATTTTAAGCAAAAGATATAATACAACAGTAGATTGGAACCTCATTATTGATACTTAAAGTAATGGACTCTTCGTCTTTGATCTTTTACTTTACATTTAGTTACTTGACACTTTTACTACTATATAAGTGCATATGAGAGAACTTTTACTAAAACGTAAAAGACGATTACGTCTACACTACACCCTAGTCACTCCACCTTAATAACTGAATTTTCCCGAAAAATTCTTGTACTCGTATATACTAGAAGTATGTAAATCACTTGTTTTAAGAATCATTATAAACGAATCTTAGGGACTCAAAATCATGGACATACCTGAAATATGCAAAAGGAATCGGACTGGGTATCCAGTCGTTTGAAAAAGAATTTCCTGGTTTAATGATTTAAAACATTGAAATGTCCAATACGACACACGATTCAGCGAGTTCAGCACAGACTGAGAGACACTGGGGTACTTGACATCGGGCGGTCCGAGGGGTCAGGTACTCTAAGAGGTCCGTTCTTGTGACCTCACCCAACGGTACGGGAGGAGGTCCCCTAGGAGGGTGGGTCCCTAGTTTGGGCGGAGAGAATACAGAAGACGTAACCGTCCACCCAAGAAATGACGATCGCGGTGGACCCTGCGGGAATGTCCAATATGTTGAGTCGAAACGACAACTCACGTTTTTTCGGTAGCCTCTTCCGTTACCGTGGGGTGAGGTCATGATAACGGACCTTTTAGGGTACCTGCCTCCTCGGACCATCCGATGTCAGGTACCCCAGTGACTCTCAACCTGTGCTGAGTCACTGAAGTGAAAGTGAAAAGTGAAACTACGTAACCTCTTCCTTTACCGTTGGGTGAGGTCACAAGAACGGATCTCTTAGGGTCCCTGCCCCCTTGGACCACCCGACGACAGACACCCCAGCGTGTCTCAGTCTGTGCTGACTTCGCTGAGTCGTCGTCGTCGTCGTCGTCGTTTTTTCGGTATCTGTTATACACTTCTTTGTCGATACTAACACAAGGTCGTTTTACATAAATGTGTCTGTCCATCGGACGAACATCCGATGTCGACCGACTGAGACTAGAGTCGGGGAAATAAAATGAGTATTGTATTCGTTCTCTCGAATTCCCGTGTATCGATCGACCGATCACAGTCTTGGTGCTGGTCCGGAAATCAAAAAAGAATAACGTTGAAGGTTTTACGTCTTATGACGAGACCATCGTTTTCGTACAAAGGATGTACATAAACCGACTTTTTGACACCGATTAACCAGAATGGTGGTGTGGACAGTCAAAGTGCATTTCGTCAATAAAGGGTGTCCTTACATAACAAAAAATAGAAGATACGTTTTATCTTTTATTTTAGAAGTATATATATTGTAAATTCATAAACTTTACAAGGAAAGAATAAATCTTACAGGAAAATTTTTATAATACTAGGAAGGACAATAAAGTTTTCTTTCTAACTTTTTTACACGGGAACACCTATCTGTCTTCGATCCGTATTAAATAATTGAATTTCTTAAGTTTCTATTAATTTATTATCGTTTTATTTTATAACGGAATTTTACACAATTACAGAACACCCGAATTAAAGTAAAATTAGTCTCAAACAAAAGTCTCTAATGAATGAATCAACTTTCGGAGACTGTTTACGGTCAGTATTGTAAAAAAAATTCAAAAAATAAAAAATTTAAAATTTTAGAAATTAAGAATGTACGCAAGGGTTTGTACTTGGGGGGAGGGTGGCGGGAGGGGTATTGTAGAGAGACCCAGTAGGGGTACGTGGTCGGGGTTCGTACGACATAGGACGCAGTCTGTATCTGACCGTTAAGTTAAGAATGTACTATCATATGTACAATCTTACGGTAAGAGGGTTCAGTAGGGTGGGAGAGGGAGAGGGAGACTCAGGTTTTCAGGCAATATGTGTAGACACAGAAAAAAGGATAGAACGTATGTCCTAGCAGTAACGGTAGAAGGATTTAAGGTATATATACACAATCATATGACATAACCACAAAAAGAAAGACCGAATGAAGTGAGACATATTAGTCGAGGTCAAAGTAGGTAGAGTAGTCTTGACTAAGTTTACTTAAGAAAAATTGCCGACTCATTATGAGGTAACACATATACAAGCCATAGGACACTTGTCATGGAAGACAATTTCCTCTTCAGACCTGTCTTTGTTTTCGTTTCTACAAAGTAAATTTCCTTTCTTTTCCTCTAATATTAACAATAGAGTTTTGAAAAAAGATGGCATTCTTTGTTGTACACTATCATTTCCATAATTTTTTTATTCGGACAGGGGGTTTGCGAGTGCAAAGGACGGAGATCAATACCGTTCATACTCCGATCTCTTAACCTTCCACGAGTATCCCCCTCTAACCCGTACATTCAGGAAATAATAAGTGTAACTTCAAATAGGGTCCATTTAAAATTAAAAGTTATTTTAAATTTTTAATTTTTTTTTTCTTTTGGATTTTTTTTATTTATTTATTTTTTTTAATTAGAGTTACGTACATCTAGTAAATAACAGGGCTTATATAAAGTTTTAACCATTGACAAACGGTACCTACTTGGACTCCGACGATAATGTAAGGATATTAACTACTACTATTAGACTCCTCTTCCTTCTTTTCTCTCTTTGATACTACATTTTTAGGTAACTTAAAAATCTTCGAAAATACATAAATAAACAAAGACTGACAAGATCCAGAAACAACGAAACGTGTCCGAAAGAGATCGAAACCGTCCGCCCCAACGACTCGTGCCTGAATAACACCACCGAAGAGACGCCTCATGTCCGAGATCCCACGCACCCGGAGTCCTGAACACCGTACGTCGGAGTCATCAAAGTCGAACGCCCGAACCACCAACGTAGAACCCTCGAGGTCGTGCGTCGGAGTCCTGAACACCGTGCGTCCGAAGTAACGAGACACCGTACACCCTAGAAGGACCTGGTCCTTAGCTTGCACACAGGGGAACAGGTGACACGGGGCTCCCTCTAGAAGGTAACTCAAAACACTAAAACATTCACTTGCACCGCGGATAGTACTTTGTTCTAACGGCCAAAACCACTTACCTGTCTATCACTGGAAATCACCATTCAATGTCTTGTGACCTTCACCATCATAACCAACCCCTCAACCCTTTTTATTTTTATTTGTATGTATACCTCCTACATTTGACAATAAAAATATATCTTTAGAATTGAAAATCCCCTTCTAACTATCATCTCTACACATAAACCCTAGAAGTCGTCTATCCATCATTGACTTCTGTACTCCCATTTGGTCTAGGAGGACCTTTTGGTTAGTTCACGTCTCTGGTTTCCAGTTTCGGTTTTGAGACTTGTAGGGAAATTCTTTCATGAAAAGAGAAAACAAACTATCAACAAATAACTATGTGAGATTCTCACCGTTATTACTCGAAATGTTTAATTAAATTGGGTAGTAGTCTATGAATTACATTTAGGAGACTCTCCTTCTCTTACGGTAATTTTTATAGATAAATTTTCCTTTAAGGACCTGAAGGCACCACCGGGTTACCAATTCTTAGACGGACGGTTACGTTCCCTGTACTCAAGTTAGGGTCCAGGTCCCTCTAGGGTGTACGGCACCTTGCTGATTTGGACACGCGGTGTCATGACTTCGGACGTGCGGATCATAGGAATTAGACGTTGTCCTCTTCGATGCCGTTACTCTTTGGGCGTGTGACGTCGACCCCTTTCAGGTGTACGTCGTCGTTGGTTTTTAATCTTTCTTAAGGACCGGTCCAGGGTCCTGACACGTTACCCTTTCTTTATATTTTTAGAAGACGGGAATGAGGTACCTAATCGACTGTCTTATCTCTTTTTCAGAAAAGGAAGCTTCGGACTGTCGGATTACCATTTTACAATGGGTTCATACAGTACAGACAAAACTTAGTTCATAACTTCTTTACTCGGGGACAGAATCTTTACAGTGCAACACTAATTCTCGTTTTGTAAGAAAAAGACTAGTAAGTCAAACCTCTTACTCCATACCACTCTCTCTGGCCACCCTTAACTAGATTATACTTTCGTTTTGGTGACTCTTCACGACTTGTCACCGTGCAGGAGGTCTTTCTGACTTCACGACTTTCCGCAAGGAAATACGGCACAAAGTCAACCGAAAGTGTTCCGGTAGATCGAGAACGGTAATAAGGTGAATGAAACTTTCTTCGTTCAGTCACAACGGTCAAGCAAGCGTTAAGCAATCAGTTTCGTTTTTGTACCTTCACTCGTAAGAACTTCGGGTTAAGAATTAAATCGGTGAAAGAGGCACCTCAGTCTCCCTCCTGAGTTCAAAGATTCGTCCCAGTGGTGTACATTTTTCCTACGTAGTCCTAAACTTTCTTATTAATCTACACGTACCTTATCTTTAGATAACCTGTACTCACACGTCGATAATTATTTTCCTACAAATGATAAACCCCAAGAATTTTGACAAATGATCATTTAACGGTAAACTGTGACCCGAGTATCGTGGAAGGGACATAATTATTATGTCGAACGACATCTCTGAACACCAACCACAGGTCAAATCACGGACATCATGTAGGGGTAAGGACATGAACCTCTTTCTTTACCGTTGACTGACGTCACAAGAACGGACTTCTCAAGGTACCTGTCTCCTCGGACCGTCCGACATCAGGTACCCTAACGTCGCAACCTGTGATGACTCACTATGACCACTCCTTAACCCATTTGGGTATAGACTTCGGGCGTGTCTTCATACTCGACCTCTTTAGAGGATTCCTACGGTCAATTTCGAACCGTACTCGGTGTCAATAGGTGTCTCACATACGTAAATCTTTCGTAACCAAATTTATACATCGACATCTGTTCAGGTAGTCAACACCTCGTCTATCTCCTTCAAGGTCTTCGACCGGTTTAGTGACGACAATAGAGAAGGTATTGACTCTTCAGTTCCCTTATTCAAATTTTCTAATCCTCCCTTCAAACCCCCTCTTAGCTATGTACATATATATATACCGACTCAGGGAAACGACAAGCGGACTTTGATAACGTTGTAACAATTAGTCGACATACGTACGTACGCAAGCAAGTAGGGAAGTCAGTACAGGTTGAGAAACGCTGGGACACCTGACATCGGACGGTCCGAGGAGGCAACTTCCCTAAGAGGTCCGTCCTTTAGACCTCACCCAACGGCACGGGAGGAGGTCCCCTAGAAGGGATGGGTTCCTAACTTGGGTGTAGAGAATATAGAGGACGTAACCGTCCACCTAAGAAATGGTGATCGTGGTGGACCCTTTAGGTTAGTCGACATGGGGTTATGTTTTATTTTTTAATTTTTTTTTTTATTGGACGGTACACCGTCTACATATAACATAGTATAAGGTACGAACGTACGAATCAGCGAGTCAGCACAGACTGAGAGACGTAGAGGTATTTGACATCGGGTGGTCTGAGGAGACAGGTAGCCTAAGAGGTCCGTTCTCATGACCTCACCCAACGGTAAAGGAGGAGGTCCCTTAGAAGGACTGGGTCCCTAGCTTGGTCGTAGAGGACACAGAAGACGTAACGTCCGTCTAACAAATGGGTGACTCTGTAGAAGATCTGACAATAACGTAATATAGGGTATAGTGTATTAATATAAACGTATAATAATATGTAAAGTAGAATACAATGTATACTATTATTTCACTCTATTGTTTTATTTTACTTTCTTACCCTCACCAGTTGACATAGGTAACGCCGACTCCTGAAAATTCTATTCCAGACTTCTTAGAGGTGACCAACTACGGTTTCCCAATCAAGCGAATTCCGTCGACAGTGTACTGAATGAAACACAGGGACGGTCTCCCATCTTGGTCTGAGTCTTACCGTCGTCTTCAATCTGGCACAATGTCTCTATACTTCTCCTTAAGAAAGGAACCCTTTCCTGAATGGACATTTCGAAGACTTGAGAACATTTAGATTCTAAGACGCTACGATTGAGGATAATTCCAACAGGTTTAAACTTATTAACCGTTGTCGCGAACTATAGTCCTAAAAATTGAGACGAGAAATCCCTAGAAAGGAATCAATTTTCACCATTGTAGAAATGCAACCTATGGGAATTTACCAATACGTTCGGTTAAATCCACGGGTTTTCTTGTACGTGGGAAAGTATATGTGTACGAGTCGGTTTCGTCGTCGCATATTTATTGGATATGAGTAGATCAATCGTAAAGTGAAACCAAAAAACTGAAAATTAAGTCTGATTTGTAGTTATATTCTTCAAAACCATTATTGGGGACTTGAAGTAGGAAAAATCTTCCATTACATCGAGAGAAGGACATCCCATTGGTATCGTTGACTGTTCCTGGTCTCTTTCTTTCGAAAGTGTGTACGACACGATTAATTAGGATAGGATGTCTAAGGGAAGTCGACCTCCTATGTCAAATTATTTAAAACGTACTCATTCGCACAAAACTACGTACTTGATATATTTATGTGTCCTCATAGAAATGATTTTTATAAATAAATTTTTACACCAACACATAAAGACGAGGTTCCACACGAAAAAAAAAAAAGAAAACTTAGTAACTGAATTATTAAACGAGGGAGAAACTTTTCAAACCCCTAAATAGAGAAATTGACTTGTCTTTATAAAAATCCTACTTTTTGAAAACAAATTGTTATATGTTCTGTAAACGGGGTTCTTATACAAATTTAACTGAGATACTATATCACTCTACACTCAAAAAGAGTTCACTACGTTCTCTCACATAGAATTTTTATAGTATTGTAATAAGTTACATTGTGTAAATGTCCGTTTGGTAAAATTCTTTGACAGAATTGCGAAACTTCTCAATCTTATAGCTTTCGAGTGAAAGGGACTACTAAACCCTTCAATATACTGGGCACACTTACCTCAAACCCGTCAGGAACTGGATTTGAACCCCGAAGCGACCACCGAGGCTTCTATTTCTTAGACGGGCGGTTACGTCCTCTGTCCTAAACTAGGAACCCAACCCTTCTAGGGGACCTCCTCCCGTACCGTCAAGTGAGGTCATAAGAACGGACCTCTTAGGGTACCTGTCTCTTCGGACCGTCCGATGTCAGATACCCCAGTATTTCTCAGCCTGTGTTGACTCGTTGATTCATGAGTGTGTCAACTGGATTGGAACTCTACCTCTTTTTATTACATCTGTTTCTCGAAAAAGACAAAGATCAAAAAATCTTGATAAATTATTCAAAATGTCTGAATATAAGTCTCACTCGTATTAACTGAACCTCAGTATGTAGTAATAAATCTAAAGATGATCCGATAAAACTCCAGACCAAGAGAGAAATTTTGAACCTTATAGTGTTAAAAGATATTGGTCACACCAGAAGACTCGACAGTTTCTTTTAGAGTCTAAAAATTTAAGAGGATAGGGAGACCGGATCGAAAGACAGTTGTCCCGGAACCGTTTTGGTTCTTTTGGTCGGGCTTACAAAAACCGTAGGGTAAGCGGAACTGTTGTCGTATGCCGTGTTCAGTCTTGGCTAAACCCCTGAACGCGAGTCGAGGAACCAGACATATCTTTGTACGAGTAAACTCCTTCCTTTGGGAAACTACCATAATGAGACCTTTGTGAAAGTGCCGGACTAACAAAAGAGACAACAAGTCAAAACGAACGAAACTCCATCCTATTTTGGAACGTCTTTTTTCCTCTTCTCCAATAATACCTTTAGATAAAAGTCTCTATCAGTAAGGTAAGTACACGTCTTTTCAATCTCTGGTATATACACGTACATGCAAACTTACGTAGTCTAGACATGTGAAGTTATACCTTCTGAACATTGTCACCAGCTAAATATTATACGGTAACACAACAATATTTTTGACATACCATCCCTTTTAACTTAAAAACATTGGTTTGACTTGATTAATCTTTAAGAAGTAGAATGGTCGATGGGACAATTAAAATTATAAATGTATATTATGTCATTTTCTTTACGGTAATTTTTCACAAATTATTTGTTTTTTTTACATTACAAGGATTCATAATGTATTTTCGAATTTATTAGTTTTGTAATTTTACTTATATAATACCATCCAAGTGACATTTTTACAAATAAATGAATCTCGTAGTGTCACTATCTATTTTGAAATGAGAGGAGCGATTACTTGTATGGGTCTATCTTTTGATAGTATGTCGAAAAAAAGATTTTTATTATAGATATTAAACACAAAAAATTTCCTTAATACATAAGTGACATATTTTGAACCCTTTTTGAGTCTTTTATATAATTTAATTTTTTTTGATTTATAAAGATATAAGTCTTGATTGGTAACTTCTATAACTTTATATAAAAAGTTGTCAGAAAAAGGTCACGGAGTCATAAATACTAACACTCCAGTTTGACGTGTATTAAATAGTGAATTATATAATAAAACTGGTGAAAGGGTTAAAAATTTGTAAGAATCTTTTGAATTTAAAATAATGTACCATAGAGTAGAGGTACATGGTCTAAATAATTGATGAGGAAATATTAATAAATAAACACACAAAGTCTACTGCGAGGACTTACTCGTAAAGAATCACAAACTACCTTGTGACTGTGGTTTTCTTTAAAACCTTTTTTTGAAACTCTTTTCTCAGTATAAGAGAAGAAAGTCTAAGTATTATGTACAATCTTTTTTGATTCCCACGACTGTTCAGAGTGTCATATGTCTGGACAAAATGAAAAATTTGGTAGAAAAGAGTTTCAATAAGTCAGAACCTTGAAAAAGAACATTATGAATAAAAATTGACAGTCTTGGTTTCATGGTACTTTGTTAGAAACCTTTCGGTCCTCTAGAGATTCGGAGACATAGTATAGATTATCAAGTACTTAGTAAACAAATGAGAAACCCCTAAAAAAAATCCAAGAATCACGAAATAATCCTTTATATTTCCTAAATAACCAATAATCGTACATAAACTTTGTCCATCTGGTTTTATACGAAAGGGGTTGGAAAACGCATTGAAACTGTAACGTAAGTACTAAGACATAATATTATAGTGTAAACTGGAAAATTTTGACACTTGTAGGTTTAAATTTAATGAAACTAGTAATTACGGATAATTTGAAGAAATACAAGGGACATTGGGTGTCCAGAGCGTTCTCGTTTTAGGCAGGGATCGGTGTGTATGAGGTTACTTCACCAATGGAACACCATGTCTGGAGGTCTACAGGAGGACCCGAGTTGTCTTATAAGGTGGACGGAACTGTACACCACTCTTTACCTCGAAATGAGATCGATTAAATAGGTATCACAAACCAGACCCAGTTCGGATCTGCTTGTAGGATTGTCAGACTTACTTCTAATTACCATGACCTCACAAACGACCACACACCGTTATGGTGACCTCAAAAACTTTTGTATTAACCCTTACAAGGGATTAGTCCCCGAGAGAATGTCTACCACAGACCATTATCAAGAACTACCTGTTCCCGTCTCTGTAAAAAGATCGACAGTCAAGTCACTAAAAGAGGGATTGCCAGAATTAAACACCGAAACAAAATATTGTTCCCTCATATATAGAGGTTTGTCGTCATACTCAACCTTCATCATCTTCGTACAAATTTAAGTGTCGTTTTAAGTCTATTTACCAGACTTGTAAAACGATATTGACACTCCACGATTTAAACCATGTCATATGGGGACTTTTGACAACCACGGTTAACAAGTTCTACTTTATTTTGTTAGTGAAAAATTTTTTACAGTCTCATTCAAGTTAAGGTCATCTCAGTGTCAAGACGTGTTACCAAATCGTATTGAATTTTTAGACAATATCCTCCGGGGTTCTGGACACTCTAAATTACATACTAATAATAATTACTAGTTGAAATTACTCAAAGGTCAGATTATACTAGGTCAAGTTTATTCCCTTATTAGAAGAAAAATCGATGGTCCCTTCCGAATTATCACTTACAATTTTTACAGTAAATAATTATCTTTTTAAGGGAAAGATCTGAGTGTCAACACAAATTTCATTTTGTCAAGTATATCGCGTATCAAAAAAGTATCGTCCTTAGTAGAAGGTACTTGCTACTACGTGGTGCATGTCTTAAGTCGATGTACAAGCGTATTACAAATACTGGAGTTATTTCGACGTCGCACACAACAAATAGAAGAACGGTACATCAATGAATGACGAGATGGGAGTCATTAGAACCGAAAATCAATTAATCCGACACTACACCGGACCGACAGAAGGGACTACAAAGACTAGGTTTGTGAAATACCCCTCTTTTGTTACTTCAAAGAACTACATTCCGTGTCATATCTAAATGAATTAAATCTCAGGTCGTTGAGGGAATCTGTACCCTAAACGCCTAGACACTTCGGTGGCTTTTAGATACGTTGTAAAGCACATGTGTACCCATATAAATAAAAATACTCCACATCTAGAGGTCGAAAGTGATCTCGATATTTTCTTAGACCCAGCAGTTTGTCGGATTATAGATAACGGTATCTAAAACATTACGGAATATTATTTAGATTATGGTAACATTTACGTACGAGGTTTTGTGACTCTTATTTCTACTGGTAGATAGTAATTCCTCGGCTAGCTTAGGTAAAAAATGTAGATTGAGGGACCGAAAAAAAAAAAAAAAAAACTGTTAACAAATGTGTCAATCTAAAAAAAAAAAAGGGGGTCTCGATTCGTCCCCGCACTTGTTTTGTCGATAAAACCAGTAATCGACATTACCTCCTTTTCCCTTTATTTCCAGTTACTTACGTAGGTAGACTTATAGTCAATGACAGAGAAAGGGAAGGAGGAAGGACGGGAATATCAACGTTCAACCGATACGTTTATTAGTAATGAATTATAAGGACTCAATCCCTCACAAAAAGAGGTAAAAAACTCTTATCCTTAAGATCTAACAGAAGGTCACTCCAGTTGGTTCCTGAGATGATTGTCTCGTACCAAACCTTTGTAAACATTGAACCTCGGTCAGAACAGAATCAACGAACCGTCCCGTGAAGTTCGAGATGGGAATCTGACCCCTCTTCGATAAAAAAAATATGCGACCTCTTCGATAAAAAAAATATGCGATCACCGATTAAAAGGGGTTTCGAAACTTTCACGAGACATTTCTCGTTTCTCGATGTACCTAAGACCGAACGATTATACAGACAAAGACTGCACATCACAAACTACAGTTCAGACAGAAAGGTGACGGGGGGTCGGGGTCGGAAAGAAAGAAAGTGTACACACACGGACAACCATAGGAAAATTCCTTCTTCCAAACCAACGAAAGACGGGTAAACGAAATTGTCTCTGTATTACTTCGGGTTCTTCTTCTAACATTAAATTCACCTTCCCCCTTTTTGACTATACTTTATCATCTGGGGTTTAGGGGAAAACAGACGTACGGTTCTAATAAATAACGGTATTTTTGTTTTTTATTTACACAATACAACCTCGTGAAAGGGTGTAATAACCGACAAGTAAAGGCTCAATACAGATACGATACGGACAGTGAGACTTAGACTAAAGTAAGGTTCGGCATAAGATTGTCGGCAAAACAATAAAAGGTCCATTTTACATATATAAAAAGGTCAGTCTCTTTTCAAGCGTCCCGTGACTAAAAACGTAGTAACCATTGGAACTACGACCTATGACTTTCTAGACCTTTACCCTGATACCAACTCAGAACCGAGTCGACGGGGTCTCTCGTCACGTTTATAATTGGGTATCTGTTATCGCCCCTCCGTCACCAAAGTCCGACAAAAATGTCAAGTAAATGGTAGGACCCCGTCGTCCCATCATTGATTTTTGATTGCTAGGGATGGGTCACAATGTCAAAGGTCACAAGACAAATTTATCGAAGCCCGTTATTTTTATAATTACTTCTGTGAATACGTAATTGTAACCGTCGCTCACTACCTTTAGTCTCGAGAGGACGACACTAAGTGACGAGATCCAGAGGTCGTACAACCACTGCATATCTATGTGACCCGTCGAACTCTCGAGTAGTCCTTTCCATCAAAAACCATGGAACTGACGGAGGTACCTCCTCCTGAAGTCGTTTCCTTAGTTTGACCTGAAACAGACTACATATTGAAGGGAATTAAGAACCTAAAACATTGAGAAACAAATTCAGGTCCGTATCCTTTAGTAGAAATTCGAAGATTTGGTTTTTCCGAATGGTTCATGACTTTTGGTGTAATTCTCTTCACGGCTACAAGGTTACTCGAATAGACACGTCAGGGAGGGATCAGTTCCTCAAGACGAGATTGACAGCTCCAGTAACGAGATTTGTTCGAAATATAACGAAATATCTTCGAGTATTTATATAAATCTCACCACAAACAAAAGATTTCGTCATCCAAAGAACCCTAACAAAATTCCCTAATTTAAAATTGTATCCCACTGTTTTAATAAACATCGATTATTTATAGAGTAGTTCTAGTACAACGAAAACCCTCCCCGGTGTCAAATATCACCATGGTGGAACACAGCCAAGATACGAGGGGTTATCGTACAGTCAGAGGGGAAAAGTAGTAGAAAAAGTTTCGATTAATTGTATAATTGATACGAACAGTTTTACACCCCGTCCAGCAAATATTTATTCGGACAGTTTACATTACTCTAACGTATAATTTAGTGGGAAAGAGATAATGTAGAGACTAAATCCTAATTTTAGTTAAATAAATTGTAACATTGTCGACCCACCAATCTTTTTTTTAAAGGCATGACTAGAACTATATGTCTTTTTACAGACGTAGTTTTAACTAAAACGTATATAGTCTTTTCTTTAACGGATAAATAACCCATAATATTCCGGTAAATCGTAACGTAAAATAATTTCTTCGGATTAATGGTATGTATAACCGTTATATCTCAAGACGGGAGTAGGAATTCTTAGAGAGGACTTGTTTCCTTTAAATACATTATTTCAAAGGATTCCTGAGTCCAAACAAATGGTGACAAAATTCTCTTTCTTAGTATTTGCTTAGTATGGCATCACGGGTGGGTCTTTTCTTTACACAAGGTGCACTCTATTATAGAACTCATTAACCGATCATCATTAGTATTATTAATTCAGAATCGTAATCATTATTGTTACCATTATTATTCTCTATGAAAAGAACCTGGGTTTAACATAAGATTCGAGGAAATATGTAATTTTTTTTTAGACGTCAAAGAAAACAGGATTATGAGACAAAACCTTCTCATACCAACGAACTATTACAGCACAACCAAAGATGACATACCGTTTCACTCAGTCGATGTACATATGCATGTAGGAGAGGAAACCCCTAACGGAAGGGTAAATCCAGGGGAGTCTCGGAACTCGTCTCAAGAGACACGACTTGTCATCCAAGTAACCAGTAGACCAAATGTGTATCATAGTCATCACACACATACCGTTAGGGTTAGAGGGTTAAGTAGGGTGGGCGAAGAAGGGGTAACCATAGAAATACAAACAAGACAGACACAAAGACGAAGACGAAACATTTATTCTAGAAGATAAGGAGAATTTATCAAATTAATGAACGGATGGCAAGGTACTATTTCACTTTCTTTCGTTTTGGACCTCTCTGGTTTATCTTATTATTTCCAGTGTATAAATCATTTATCTCAGTCGTAAGTTTGAGTCGATTGGATGAGGTTTTGAAAAAGAGGGATTTTGTATAATGTGTCAGAGGATTCTACTACATATTCGTTAAAAAAAAAGGTAACCTGATCTTTACACTAAGGTTTTGTGTTCAGTCATTTTAATGGAGAAACTCTTAAATCTAATACGAGACTCAGTACAACCCAGGAAACGCACGAAGTTTGGTTCACCTACCGAACGGAGAATTAAAATAAGTCCCACCTCGAAAAAACTTTATTTGACTTCTGAACTGAGGAACCTAATTTATGTAAAAGCACCCTGGTTATAGATATGACCGTTCATAAAAGGGTCGAGGATTGGTTATGAGTAAATGGTGAAGACGACTTTCCTTACATAGACAAACTTTTTCTTCGGACCATTTTTACTCTTAAAAAGTACCCGATGTATTTCAGTAGATTGACAAGTGTAACAAATGTGTAAAAGGTTAATTAGTCTAGCATTCTGGTTCCTCCTAAGTCTAATCAGTGACAGGTTTCATTGTAGAGAAATTCTCGAGAACTCTCGACGAATCTATTATGTACTAGGTTTACTGAACAACCACAACGGTACCCGTCCCGTTACGGTGGGTTTGTCTTCTTGTCTCCACCAGTCCACCCACAACCCCCCACCGTCCCTCCACTTTCGACCTGAGGACCACCGTTGGTACCAAAGCCCCGGGGAGACAATAACTTTAAGAAATTTTCATCCCACTGGTATCTCATATAACAGGTATGACCCCATGAAAAGCCTCAATTATTATTAGGACGATCCTGTCCCACATATGTCACCCCTAAATTAACACTGTACACCCGTAGAATGAGTATCGTGCCCTCGTCATTAATGACTTAGCGACCATCAGTCTCCTCTGCCGCGGAAACCGACGAACAAAGGGTGGTTTCCTTTCGACCGGCGTTTCAAGACAAGGTAGCGAAACATCGTTTAATAGAGGTTTTCGTGTCAAGAGAGGATACTCTAGCAATACTGTAACCCCTCACCGACGGTTTCACGACAGAAATCACTATCAAAAGTTTACGACCACCTTCGGCCAAGAGAATAGGATAGTTTTCAAACCGCACCAATACCAATAATGTAGGTATAACAAATAGGGTCACACAAACACGCTCTCTCTCTTAGGTACATACAAAGGTTCCTTATATAAACTAGTGAACAATATATTACCCAATCGACTTAGTACCGTATATTTTACTCTGTAACATACACATAAAGTGATCATTTATAAAATTTTTGTTTATTTTGAAGGGAATAACCGTGGTTTCAACCGTTTCATTAACCAACGGGCGTTGACCACAGATCTACTGAAAAACAAACAAACAAACGAA
Source organism: Capra ibex (assembly GCA_006410555.1). NCBI lineage: Eukaryota > Metazoa > Chordata > Mammalia > Artiodactyla > Bovidae > Capra > Capra ibex. The sequence goes on along the minus strand of SJYO01052474.1, from coordinate 84,300,810 downwards.
TGGACTCTATAAAAATAACTAAAGACTCAAGTGTTTCGTCATATCGCCTACATTTAATTCGCAATTCCCGTACACACTCTATGGATTTCTCTTTCTTAGTTTACCTTCACGTGTGACGATCCGACTGACTCTCTTGTTGACCCTTTTGACTTTTAGACTGTATTTTAAGGTTTTATATATGATGAGACGTTCCTCTAGGTTGGTCAGGTAAGACTTCCTCTAGTTGGGCCCCTAAAGAAACCTTCCTTACTACGATTTCGACTTCGAGGTCATGAAACCTGTGGAGTACGTTTCTCAACTGAGTAACCTTTTCTGAGACTGCGACCCTCCCTAAACCCCGTCCTCCTCTTCCCCTGCTGGCTCCTACTCTACCGACCTACCGTAGTACCTGAGTTACCTGCACTCAGACTCACTTGAGGCCCTCTACCACTACCTGTCCCTCCGGACCGCACGACGCTAAGTGCCCCAGTGTTTCTCAGTCTGTGCTGACTCGCTGACTAGACTAGACTAGACTATGATGAGACCTTCGTCCTCACATCCTAGTTTGTCGGGATATTTTAGGTCCTGTGTGGTCTCCTGAGTGACATAATCTTGAGTTATGTAATCGTACCAGTAACCTACTGAAAATTTATCGTTAACGCTACTGATTGAAAGCACAATGATTCTAACGAGAACCATGTGAATCGACGGAGTGACCAACTACTCTGATCGTTCTCTACCCATTTACCCTTGAAGAAATTCTTTATATGCTGAGGTATTTACAACTTTTACCACATAGTCGGTTCGATTTATAAAACGTAAAGATAATTTCATACGACACCTGTCCGCGACACCCTATATAATTTCTTAATCTTCGAAGACATAAACCAAAATCCCTCTAATTCTGTGACACAGATCTCTGAATCTTTAAACCGGGTCCTACAAGACTAGAACACACACATACACACACAGACACACACGTGGGTACGTAAATTCAACCTTTATATACAATCACGAGTTACAAACCTTTTATGACCTACGAATGATCACGAAAAATACAAAACACTCAACACGTAAAAAAAAAAAAAAAATGTTCAGTTAAGAGACGAGGACCATTGATCGTCACCAAACGACAAATTCCTCTGACATAATATCATCTTTTGTGTAGTTTTCGGGTTTAATCCAAGACAGAGACGGAGAGGAATCGATACACTTGTATCGACTGTCTTAAGGAATTGATGGGAAGGGAAGTCAAAGGTTTAGTCTTGTGAGACTATTAATTTAGATGTAAGCAACAACAACAAGTCAGCGAGTCAGCACAGGTCGAGAAACGTTGGGGTACCTGATATCGGACGGTCCAAAGGGACGGGAAGCGACAGAGGGTCTCAAACGAGTCTAAGCACAGGTAACTCAATTGCTACGGCAGGTTGGTAGAGTAGGAGACAGCGGAAGAAGAGGAGGACGGGAGTCAAGTAGTCAATATTGGTCATCGATTATCGACGGTGTCAATATTACTCGTCGGCGGAGAACCGGGGAGGGAGAGTGGGAGATTAGGACAAAGAGTCTTCGTCGATGATGAAAGTTGAGTCCCAGACAGAGGTACACAGAATTTATTAAGATAACGATGGGTAAGTAAATGAGAAAATCTGTACAGATGATTCATCCACATATCATCTGTTTCTAAATTGAAAGAAGGTAGTTGGAAGGGAGTGGGGTGGAAGTAGAGTAACACAGCTATATCTTAAATATAGTGTAAAACTTTATAATTATACACGCATAACAAGTACCACTTCAGTACATCATAAAGACTAATACATAGGAAAGAACATGTCACAAAACGAAAAGAATTCGAAAGATTAACAGAAACTAAAAAAAATCAAATCAGCAGAAACAGGGACGACAATAAATATCCGTATTTTCTAAACAGTCACTGTGTACTTTTTCTAAAAGGTCTACGAGCTTTCGTAGTCGTTTAAACAGTCAGGGAAAATTAACAGAACTGTAGAGGGGAAGGGTGCGAAAAGGAATTCTCGCAGGAGAGAACCGACACACCAAAGAACGGAAGCATGGCGGCTTACCGAGAGTAAAATCCTGAAGGTAAATGTGAGGGAGGACGAGAGGCCCAGGAATCAAGCAATAAAAGACAGAGGACGACACAGACGAGACACGGAGGAAGACGGGACTGGAGACAGACCTACCGACCGGTGATTCCTTATGGAGGAGGTTCGACGGAAGTGATGACCAAAGGTTAACTCAAGTCCGTTTCCCGTACCCTCTCCCAACCTATAAGTAGGAATGAAGAAGGGACGAAATTTGGTGTAAAGACCCTTACCGATTGATGTTAAAGACACTCTTTCCTGGAGACAGTGGCGAGATCGACACTTAGTACAAGCACGGGTCAGTACAGGTTAAGAAAGACTGGGGTGCCTGACATTGGGTGGTCCGAGGTGTCCTTATGACCTCACCCAACGGTAAAAGAAGAGGTTCCCTAGAAGGATTGGTTCCTTAGCTCGGGTACAGAGGACGGAACGTCCACCTAAGAAATGGGCGACTCGGCGATCCCTTCGGGGGCATCGACAGTCGTCTAAAGTCACTGTGGACTGGAAAGACTAGGATCCCATTGATTACCGACAATCAATATTCCGTCCACTACTGAAGGACGACAATGGTCGGAGTGTCACAAAGTCATGCAGAAGAAGTAAGAATGTGAAGATATTCATCATTTAAGTAAGACAGGACCCAAGGTGAGGAAAAGGAAGACTGGAAGCGACTAGTATCTAAGAGACAAGGGACCCAAGGAACAGAAGGAGGAAAACAACGGATTCTTGCTTATATACTTTCTGCGTTCAGAAGTTTAAGAACCAAAAGAGTCTTACAGAAATAAGTAGAGGGTGTGTGCTGACTATTATGAAACTTACTCTTGCATTACTAAGGGGGGGGTCTTAAAACTTACATAATAAAGTAAAGAAGTCTCGAAGATCAAAACGACGACTTTTCAGACTAAGGTAAGTCTAAATGTCAGTAAATATACGGAGTAATATGAAAGACAGACCTTTCATAATTTAAGAAAACAGATTGGGACCATGAGACTTTAACGAACTATCACTCGAAACGACAAATGAAGTAATAGATAAATAAAACAGACGTGACACACCGTCCACTCTAGAATCGGGGGACTGGTTCCTGACACGGGGGGCGTGACCCTCACGTCTCAGAATTGATGAATTGGTGGTCCCTTCAAAGGTTTTCACTCGAAACTGACACAGAAAAAGAGAACCACGGTTATCTATGTGTCTAGTTAATTTGTACAAAAAATGAATTGAAGGGGGAAACGTCGAGACGGAGTGGGACGAGAGTGGTGACTAGGAGTTACACTCGGAAAACCCTGAATTAAAGAGGTCTACTATTTGTAGCCCGCAGAGCGACCACCTAACCCACTCTTTACCAGTCTCTTCCGTACACCCGATTAATGAAACATGTGTGCAGGTTAGAAGGTGAAATAAAGGTCTATAACCAAGTGTAGTGTGAAACCTCAGCATACGGAAAACAATTGACGACATGAACTTACGAAACAGACATTGAACCCGGCAATATTGACGGGTACCAGAGGGGTCTATCGACGTGAACACAAGTGTTGACTTTTTTTGAGAGAGAGTAGGAGGAGATAGAGGAGTAGACAAAACACACGAGTCAGTGAAGGTGACACAGGTTGACAAACACTGGGGGTGCCTGACCTTGACGGTCCGAGGAGAGAGGAACCCTAAGAGGTCCGTTCTTATGACCTCACCCAACGGTACAGGAGGAGGTCCCCTAGAATGACTGGGTTTCTACACTTGGGCGTAGAGGACACAGAGTAGAGGTCGTAGATAAAATAGGAACAAATTTTACAATAAGGAATTGACTGCGAAGTAAGTGAAACCCCCCGTCCTGTCGTCCCAAACACATGTAAAATGATTTACAGGATGAGAACAATTAAATTATAGCTGTCGAAATGAATACCTGTCAACTGACGAGTCCAGGAGCAGGACATCTTTTAATACTAAAAAGAACCTAACGTTCTAAACTCAACGTTCACAACTACTCAACCTCAGTCAGTTTGTCGTGTTCCGTCCGTCCTCGGAGAACTGACGGTCGTAGAATCACACGACCATCTTTAAACATTAGGAACGGTAAATTGACACTTACGTCAGTACCGTCGAAACAATCCCTTTGTTCGTACTTTTCTCTCGGTACATGAAAAACTGTTCGATTGCTATCTTTCCTTATCTTTCACGTCACTATTAAAAAATTTTCTATTTTCAAAAGGTACTTAACTCTCTGTACTAACGTTCCTCGAGAAACCTAGTTGTCGTACACACTTAGGTTGTTCTCGAGTGATAGTTTTGTTCGTCTTTGTTGATCATATTGAGTCGTTCACAAGGTCAGGTATAATGCAAAGATTAGGTTATTCCCATTTTTCCATCGGACAATTGAACGTACGTGTTCTTTCTATGCTAACTTACCTTTACACTAACCTCTCTTCGATCCTCGAACATATTTGTCTCAACAACCATTTCCCTAAATCCACAGTCTTGACAAGTCACTTCCTGTTTTTACCCCTGAAACACACCAATACTGTAAACACTTAATTGAGGAGTTCTGTGATGAAATAGATCGTGTGAAGAAATAGATCGTTCATGAAATCAATCTTTAGTGTAAAAGTAAATAACCATAAGACGACATACTTAATTACATTGAATTTACACGATCATCGAAAGAATCAAAATCTGATACAATACATTAACTACTTGAACTCATAAACACAAAGAGAAAATCAAAGCGAGCAGTTTACATTACAGGAATCCAAGAATAACTATTTTCTAGTGACCTCTTTATTTCTTTATCATGTTATCAACTTTTTCTTAATTTTAGTTTGAATTGATCGGATACTCACCGGCTCTTTCTCGGACGAAATTTAAGGTAATTTTATAATTTGTTTTAAATTAATATCAGACAGATTCCTTGTTTGCGTCGGATTCACTTTTCACTTTAGCGCAGACTGAGAAACGCCGGGATACCTGACATCGGATGGTCCAAGGAGACAGGTACCCTAAAAGGTCCGTTATCATGACCTCACCTAACGGTAAAGAAAGAGGTCCCCTAGAAGGGCTGGGTCCCTAGCTTGGGTCCAGAGGGTGTAACATCTGTCTGCGAAATGGCAGACTCGGTGGTCCCTTCAGATTCCCTGAACCATTAATGACTCCGGGTTTAGACTCATCGAAGGACAAAAGGATATGTATACACCTAGCAAGTAGAAAACGATACCGTAAAATATAAAGAGACATAAAGGTACACTCGAAAGGTACACTCTGTCATGTTAAGATTCTTACTCTACAAGTGTATTAACGGAACAGACGTCTCGAACCGTTTGGCAAAGACAAGAGAGAGTAACTATTTAGCCACCAAGAAGGAACTATCGATCGAAAGTGGTACAAACGAAGACTTCCGTCTTATATAAGTATCGGATTACATCTGAGTTGTTTAACTTTTGGAAATAATATAGTTAATATCTGTAAAAACAGACAGTGTAAGTTAGGATTGTACAAATTAAATCTTCAACAAAGTCTTAAAATCGATGGATTATTACAGTTACGTATTAAAATAAAATCAAACTACCGGTAAAAATATGGGGACGGAGGGTTTAGACTTCTAAGAACCACCAAGAGAAGTATCATCGACCAACCACGCCCGTGTCTCCCTTTTTCTCGAAGATCTTAGGGTCTCATCGAGGGAAGGGTATTTCTAGAGGGAATGTGTAACACTAATAGAAATCAGCAAGTAAGTAAATTGATCGGAATGTCTTACAGGTCTCCAAGTTCTCACCTTTTCGGGACCAGGGACGGGAGTTCGTCATGGGAGATCATGATTCGGACTATGGTGAGGTCCCCCGTGTTGGTGTAATATACGTCGCAGATTAGATATGTCAGCGTAAGGTCCCGTTCAGAAACTCATATAAGGTTCTTCGGGCGTGTGAAGTGGTCTTTAACCTGTTATCCCTGAATATCACCCTTCCACAAACGGAAACCCAGAAGGTCTATAATAGATTCTACCAACAGTTAGTAAAGTAACAGTTTGGTAGGTAGATCAACATATATATTCACCACGAATAAGGTTCCAAGAATTGGTAACTGACAGGTTCAGGTCGGCACGGTAAACTATTGATCTTGATTTATGTAGTCGAATTGTAAGACATTTAACTTCAAGTCTAAAGAGGAAAGTCCTCTCGTTAAATGTACCGCTAAAGTCGCCACTAAAGAGGAACACAAAACGATCTATATTAAAGAGACTTTTCTAACGAACTTACACAGTAAATGAAACTAGAAATTCTATTAACGGGTGTTTATTAAAAAAGGATTAAGGGGTGTAATAAGTCCTACTAATTATCTAAACCTCCCTCTTTAGAATACTGAAGGAACAAGACGGAGTCGACAGTATATTTGTCCTTAATTTCTACACACTTCGAATAATTAACCAAAAAAGAACAGGACGTACCAGACGTCACTAAGGAACCTCTGTACGAGAGTCAACGTCTTAAAATTTACTGACTAGTTTACCTTAGATAGAGAAGGAAATACCAAGGTATCATATTCTTTATTATAAAGAGTCGACAAGCTACGTTATACAACTCAAATTGTAAAAAAGGGGGATAACATCAGGAGTCACTCCCTGAAACAATAAATGTAAAAACATAACCAACAATGACCAAAGATCTATATTGACCAGACTTTAAGGGTCAATAGACACATTGGACACCGAGAACAACATTCTGAAGTAGAGACCTCAAAAGCAACAGATGCCTGCAGACAAAAGTTGAAAGTTTATAGGAACTTGGGGGTAGAATCAAAGACATGTGAGAGTTGCCACTATCTGAAGTCAAAAATTCTCATCAGAAGAACACAAAAGGACGGATCTGGAATTAAAACTTCCGAAAGGAAAACTAAAATAGAAATAGGAAGAGTCGTAAACAATGGTCCGAGTTCTTGCTTAAACGGTAGAGACAAAGAAGAAAAAGTTAGACTGGTCTAGCTGACGTATTTTTGTACGAGAGGATTAACTCCTCCGTCACACCGAATTACGAGTGACTGGGTCCTAAGAGTCAGTGTAAAAGTCCAAGACCCCAACTGTAAATTTGTTCATTATGCCAAATGAACGTACATTTTTAGTTTCGTAACAGCATCCTTAAGACATTTCGGGGAGACAGAGATTTAAAATCGTTAGTTTATTTAACATGACGACTTGGTCTCCAAAGGTACCTCTGTCAACCTTAAGGAAACCTCACTGTATTTACTTTAAACCCAAATCTATAAAACCACATTGACTTGACTATAAAAAAGATAAATTAAAATATACTACTATAACCAAGATTTAGTTTAAGGATAGAGATAAAGTCAACGAAGACACGTGAGGAGTCTTATCAAACAAATTAATTAAATAAACTTTCTATAAATAACTTGTGAATTAAGACACAGTCCGTGGTCCAATCCAGGACCCCGAATATTTCTACTCTTTCTAGGAAGGTACGAAAGTTCTAGTCTTCCTTTTTACCACATTATTCGGTAACTCTCTCGATCTCGACTCCTGTGTAACCGGTCCAGTACTTGTTTTTATGGGGCGGTTCTTCACTTCGTCGACTACAAACACCCATCCCTTCTCCCTGTCAAATTCTTCGTCTATCTCTTTTTCCTTTTTTACCTCTCCCCCCCTTTCACCCACCTTTGGTCTTAGCTCCTGACAAATCTTTATCCTCCACTCCAAGTCCGAGGAGACAGGTACCCCAGTGTTTCTCAGCCTGTGTTGACTTGCTGAAACATTCATATACATAAAATTCATATGTAAAGATATAATATAAATTATATATATAATGTATATAAATATATGTTTATATATCTTTCATACATACATGTGTGTAGATGCATGTGATTTTACGTCTATTCACATGACCTTATGTGTGTGATTTTATAATAACTTTATCTTTATACGTATAATTTTACACACTCGTTTTTAACAGCAACATTGAAGTGCTTGTCACAACGGTCAACCATGAAATTCCACCGGTCCGAAGATCTAGAAAGACCAGTCAAAATAAAGTCACCTGGTAAAGTTACACTTGGTAACGGACTAGAGAGGAGAGAGCAGTCGTCGTCCGGTGGGACCCGAAACCGAAGTAACTTGATGGAATGAAATGTGTGAAGAAAGAAACGAAAATAAATTAAAAATATTCATAGTAAAATCTCTATCTTAAAACGAAGGATCAAACTTTTTATTTAGAATTTTAAAGGGGTATATCTTTTTCAACCAACAAAACTTGACTTCCAAGAGACTCTACTCGAAAATAGGTGTCAGATCACAAACCTAACCAAAACAAAAGTAAGCGACTCTCGATTCATGAGGTATCTTCATAAACTGATTCTACATAACACGGATAGACACGGATTACTTCGTGATTGGCGTCATTTACTACTCACTGTCAAATTAGTTAAGTCAAGGAAGTCATCAGTGGTTCCCGTGTACCCGACATTAAAAAATTAGAAAGTGAAAAGTTTATGACGTTTACGGTTGTACTTTTCTAGTGTAAACAATACACCGTATTTAAAAGAACGTTCAAATTGGTTTTTTGGTAAAAAAAATTGTTTTTCAGAAAGTAGAAAATCTTCGATTTGAGTATCCCTTTCTTTGGAGAAACAAGATCAAACGTTAATATATTGTATAAGGTCGTCTCTTTTCATTCTACTTATTTACCGGTGGAACACGTAGTCGAACGTGATCGAAATTAACGTGTTACCATATAAAGTCACTTGGTACCGATTTATTTTAATGGATAATCCAATTAATTACACTTTGGAAAGACTCAATCATTACGTAGGGACACACAATTTAAGTCCAACACAAATCGTAAATTAGATTAAACGATCAGACAACAAAGAAACACCAAGGGAACCTACCTACGACTTATATATAAATCTCTTAACTAGAATCAATATTTTGAGGAAAGTTGTGTCTTAATGAAACGAAATCTAATCCTAAATTTTCTCAATCAAAGGAAATCTAAGGACGAGAAGTGAAAGACCAGAACACTTGTTGTAATCGTGACGACCCTTCGAAACAATCTTTACGTTCCAGAGTCTCGAGGTGGGTCTGGATCCCCCAGTCTTAGACGTAAGACCGGTCAAGGAGAAAACCTGGACAATTTCCACTCTCTGTGGCGAAGTCTACGTAAAAAAAATCACCCGTGTATCCGAACCTCTAGAACCTCCTCTAAAGACCGAGGGAGTATCACGACTTTTTCTCCTTCCGTTGTCTTGAATGAACACGAGTCATTACCAAGACGAACCCCGAAAGGGTCACCGAGTCACCATTTCTTCGACGGTCTTCACGTCCTCTGGGCCCAAGTTAGGGACCCAGCCCTTCTAGGGGACCTTCTCCCGTACCGTCGGGTGAGGTCATAAGAACGGACCTCTTAGGGTACCTGTCTCCTCGGACCGCCCGATGTCAGGTGCCCCAGCGTTTCTCACCCCGTGCTGAGTCGTTGACTCGTGTCGTGTGCGTACCAAGACGAGTGGACGACAGGAGGACAGTCTTCGTGAGACTATGCCCGAAACACGTGTCGGGAGAAAGGTTTCCAAAACTGTCACGTCTACCAAGGGTCACCGAGACTTACTGAAAGGTTTGTGCTCGACTCCGGAATATTGAGAGGCACTCCCGTCCGGAGGGAAGACCAGTTTCGCACTCGACCCACGTCCCGGGTACCGGGGAGACGAGGGCGAGACCCCGTACCCGACATAGTATTGGGACATTGAGGAGGGCCCGAGACGCCGATTTCTTCGACGGTGAACTCCCACTGTGGCCGCGAGAAACGGATTTCGAGGGACAGGATTTGGGAATAATTATTTTCCTCCTTTAATCTTCGATTTTAGATCCTCCCACCCTAAAACAAAACAAAACAAAATTAACGTGGTATAAAATTTTACAATTTTCGAAAGATATCATAGATAACTCTAACTTGGTTTGAAACGGGTCTCTGCACCCCTTCTTCTTTTTTTTGCAAAATAAAAAACTAGTGACTTTCTTCCAAGTACAGTTCATCTATTTGTTATTGGAGACGTAAGATAAAATATGAAGAAGTCCACCCTATTGGTGAATAACCCAATAAATGTAGAACATTGTCACAGAAACACCCCTTCTACCCATGTGCAGTGTACTTTACACAGTTTATGTCCATAATGAAGTTATACTCTCCACTACCTAGATTAATTATGGATAAAATCAGTTTTCTACATTAATAGGACGTGGCATTGTAGGGTTGTCCTACATCCGAACACCTGTGTCGTCCCCTCCCCTTTCACCCTATTTGACTCTCTCAGTGTGACTGTATATATGTACTGGTACACATTTTCTTCGTCCATCCTTATCGATCTATCCTTCGTCTCCATATCGTGCCGTTCGAGTCGGGTCACGAGACGCTACTGGAGTTCACCACCCCACCCCTCCGCCCGTCCTCCCTTCGAGTACTCCCCCCTCCTCCATATACATATGAATGCCGACTAAGTGCAATAAAATACCGTCTTTAGTTGTGTTGTAACATTTCGGTAATAGGAGGTTATTAAAAAAAAAATTTGGATATTTCGGAGAACTACTTTCACTCTCTCCTCTCACTTTTTCAACCGAATTTCGAGTTGTAAGTCTTTTGCTTCTAGTACCATAGACCAGGGTAGTGAAATACCCTTTATCTACCCCTTTGTCACCTTTGTCACAGTCTGAAATAAAACCCCCCGAGGTTTTAGTGGCGTCTACCACTGACGTCGGTACTTTAATTACCACGAATGAGGAACCTTCTTTTCAATACTGGTTGGATCTATCGTATAAGTTTTCGTCTCTGTAATGAAACGGTTGTTTCCAGGCAGATCAGTTCCGATACCAAAAAGGTCATCAGTACATACCTACACTCTCAACCTGACACTTCTTTCGACTCGCGACTTCTTAACTACGAAAACTTGACACCACAACCTCTTCTGAGAACTCTCAGGGAACCTGACGTTCCTCTAGGTTGGGCAGGTAAGACTTCCTCCAGTCGGGACTCCAAAGAAACCTTCCTTACTACGATTTCGACTTTGAGGTTATGAAACCGGTGGAGTACACTTCTCAACTGAGTAACCTTTTCTGAGACTACGACCCTCCCTAACCCCCGTCCTCCTCTTCCCCTGCTGGCTCCTACTCTACCGACCTACCGTAGTGCCTGAGATACCTGCACTCAGACTCACTTGAGGACCTCTACCACTACCTGTCCCTCCGGACCGTACGACGATAAGTACCAACGTTTCTTAGCCCGGGATGACTCGTTGACTTGACTTGACTCGACTACCATTGAAACGTTTTTATTTATTTTAAGTGAAGTCAGTAATTTTTTTTTATGATTAGCCAACTTAATGTAACGTAGAATCGACGTCTGATACTACTGAGACTCTGAACCTGAAGGGACTACCGAGTCTACCATTTCGTAGACGGATGTTACGCCCCCTGGACCCAAGTCAGGGACCCAACTTTTCTAGGGGACCTCTTCCTTTACCGTTGGGTGAGGTCATAAGAACGGACCTTTTAGGGTACCTGCCTCCTCGGACCATCCAATGTCAGATACCCCAGCGTTTCTTCTCAGCCTGTGTTGACTCGTTGAATACTGATAGTACTGATACTACTGGATTAGGACAAAGTGAGTCCAGACCCACCCGACGATACAGCACTATTGGGGAGACTGAGTAAACTTGATACAGAATTTTCACTTTCTCGTTTAAGAACAAGACTCTTGCTACTGCCACTACTAATGAAAGTGTTCACTTCTTTAATGTCAACCTCCTTCGGCATACTCTTCACAACCTCAATCCCCTGGATTGGATCAGACCAACTCGTCCTTCGGAAGGGCCCCCTCACTGTAACTTGAACTATAGAGGATGAGACTAACTCTCTTTAAGAACGGGGAATGGGTCCCTTAAGAAAAAAAGGGAGACGTAAGGTGAGAGGGGTGGTAATGGGGTTTAAATTATTGAATCTTTTTACAATAAAACTCAAGGAAACTGTACCTCACGTATCTAGTCAAAAGTTTATGGAAGTGTAGATCAAATTAATTAGAAATTGACTAAACGAAGGGTTCAATAAGTTCCAGCTTGAAATTGACTGTAAAGTGTCAGACTAGGTGTCAAGATCTACCGATCACAACTAAGGTTCTGTTTAAATAATTTTATATATACTCAAGAAAAAAGGAGTATACCCTTTTTGGGTTTTAAGGTACCCAGAAGGTGAATTTTACTAATCAAAACATATACCAGGGTTCCTCTACGACAAGAAGAAGTAAAGTGGAAAGAATTTTATTTGAATTAAAATCTCCTCAAAATATAAATATCTTTTGAACGTTTCTACTATTTCTGAAGAAGGATGTATAAAGAGTGGACCAAAGGGATAACAATTGTAGAATTTAGTGATACTATGGAAACAGTGTTGATTCTTTGGGTGGCACCATACAATGATGATTGGTTTGAAATAAAACTAAAGTGATCAAAAGGGGATTAAAGGAAAAAGACAAAATCCTGGGGTAAATCCAATGGTGTAATGTACATAATTATCAACGACACACAGGAATCGGAGGAGACCCTATGCTGTCAAAGAGTCTGACGGGAACGAAAAGAACTGGAACTGTCAAAACTCCGTATACTCAATAAAACATCTTACAGGGAGTTAAACCTAAACAGTGCAAAACCTTTTCTTCTGACGTCTCCGGTTCACTGTAAGAACAGTATAGTACCGTTCTGATATACGGCGACGACGACGATTCAGCGAAGTCAGGACAGATAGTCTACGGAATAGTGACTACTAGGATTAAATTAGTGTGCTAAATTAGTGTGCTAAGAAAGGTTAAAAGAGGTAATATTCCATGTTAGGTAGGGATGGGAATGGAAGTATGAAATGAGAAACCTTTGTTCAGTGATTCGAGTCGACAGGGAGACCTCACGTCTCCCTCCTCCTTTCTTGACGAAAACTAATAAGAAAGTTCTTTATAGAAACTCGGGAATGATATACGGACTGTGAGATGACACGGAACGCCTGTTCTACTATCGGTGTTGGAACAGGGACTAGAATCTCCAGAAAATAGACCGACTCTATGTTGGGGGTGTCCGTTTCTGTCTGCTCGTAGGAAACTCACATTACTTCCTTTGTTTGATCCCTTTCCTCCCGCTCTGTACCCTGGACCTATTATGCCTCCATGGACGGAATGTATACCACGACCCTTTCTGTAAAGAGTTACCTCGGCAAACTCAACTGGGGGACTTATTGTTCTTTGTTAACGTTACCTTATAAGTCAAGTCAAGTCAGCGAGTCAGCACAGGCTGAGAAACGCTGGGGTACTTAACGTCGTGCGGTCCGGAGGGACAAGTAGTGGTTGAGGACCTCAAGTGAGTCTGAGTACAGGTAGCTCAACAACTACGGTAGGTCGGTAGAGTAGGAGACAACAGGGAAAGAGGAGGACGGAGGTTAGGGAGGGTCGTAGTCTCAGAAAAGGTTACTCAGTTGAGAAGCGTACTTCACCGATTTCATGACCTTAAAGTCGAAATCGCAGTAAAGAAGGTTTCTTCAGGGTCCCGACTACAAGTCTTACCTGACCAACCTAGAGGAACGTCAGGTTCCCTGAGAGTTCTCAGAAGAGGTTGTGGCGTCAAGTTTTCGTAGTTAAGAAGCCGTGAGTCGAAAATGAGTGTCAGGTCGAGAGTGTAGGTGTGTACTGATGACCTTTTTGGTATCGGAACTGATCTACTTGGAAACAACCGTTTCCTTACAGAGACGAAAACTTATACGATAGATCCAAGCAGTATTGAAAGGAAGGTTCCTGATTCACAGAAAATTAAAGTACCGAGGTTAGTGGTAGTCGTCACTAAAACCTCGGGGGGGTTTTATTTCAGACTGTGACAAAGGGATAGATAAAGGGTACTTTACTACCCTGGTCTACGGTACTAGAAGCAAAAGACTTACAACTCGAAATTCGGTTGAAAAAGTGAGAGGAGAAAGTGAAAGTAGTTCTCCCAAAAATCAAGGAGAAGTGAAAGACGGTATTCCCACCACAGTAGACGTATAGACTCCAATAACTATAAAGAGCCCCGTTAGAACTAAGGTCGAACACGAAGAAAGTCGGGTCACAATGAGTACTACATGAGACGTATATTCAATTTATTCGTCCCACTGTTATATGTCTGAACTGCATGAGGAAAAGGATAAACCTTGGTCAGACAACAAGGTACAGGTCAAGATTGACAACGAAGGACTGGACGTTTATCCAAAGAATTCTCCGTCCAGTCCACCAGACCATAAGGGTAGAGAATTCCTTAAAAGGTGCCAAATAACACTACGTGTGTCAGTCTCCGAAACCGTATCAGTTATTTCGTCTTTATCTACAAACAGACCTTAAGAGAACGAAAAAGGTACTAGGTCGCCTACAACCGTTAAACTAGAGACCAAGGAGACGGAAAAGATTTTGGTCGAACTTGTAGACCTTCACGTGCCAAGTGCATGACGACTTCGGACCGAACCTCTTAAAACTCATAATGAAATGATCGTACACTCTACTCACGTTAACACACCATCAAACTCGTAAGAAACCGTAACGGAAAGAAACCCTAACCTTACTTTTGACTGAGAAAGATCAGGACACCGATGACGACTCAAAAGGTTTAAACGACCGTATAACTCACGTCGTGAAAGTGTCGTAGTAGAAAGTCCTAAACTTTATCGAGTTGACCTTAAAGTAGTGGATCAACGTAAGGTAGTCGATCAAGGTAATACTTGATCCAAACAAGTATCACTACGAAAGATTCCGGGTGAACTGAAGTGTAAGGTCCTACAGACCGAGATCCACTCACTAGTGAGGTAGCACTAATAGAACCAAAACTTCTAGAAAAAACATGTCAAGACACATAAGAACCGTGGAGAAGAATTATGGAAGACGAAGACAATCCAGGTATGGTAAAGACAGAAAATAGCTCGGGTAGAAACGTACTTTACAAGGGAACCATATAATGAGTCGATAATTTTTCTTACTTTATTACGGTAAACGTCGTTGTACTTACTTGGATCTCTGACAGTATGACCCACTTCATTCAGTCTGTCTCTTCCTCTTTATAACATATTATAGGGAATATACACCTTATAGTTTTCTTTAGTATACTTTCCTGAATACCAATTACCTCCTACCCCACCGTCTTTCCCAATCAATTCCTCAAACCCTACCTGTACATGTGTGACAACATAACTTTTAACTATTGGTTGTTCCAGAACAACACATCGTATCCCTTGAGACGAGGTACAATACACCGTCGGACCTACCCTCCCCTCAAACCCCCTCTTACCTAGGTACATATATATACAGACTCAAGGAAGAACAAATGGACTTTGATACTGTCGTAACAATTAGTCGATACGAGGTTATATTTTATTTTTCAAAATTTTTTTCTTCATTAATAGGTACGTTTATCCCTCCCTTTTGCACAAGACCCGTCTCCCTTGCTCAGTACGTTTCTATGACTTTACCCCTTCTCGAACCGTACAAAATCCTCGTTCTGCCGTCCGTCGGACTACCTCAGAGCCTCAGTGCAGTACCCATCTCCACGGGACTCCTTCGACCTTCCGGACAGTCCAAAGCGGGAAAGGCCAGAGGTAAGAACTAAAACTCCGTCTTTTTTTTCGGGTTCTATATTAAACATTTTAGACACAATAGAGGAAAATAGTTGTATCATAAGTACATATGTCGTGTATTTACTTACCGACCTAGACACGAGGTTATTTTGGAACAAATACTTGTGACTTTAAACTTAAAGCATATGGAAAATATATAGTGGTTTATAAGAAAACTCAAAAAACTGGTAAATTTCTAAATTTTCGGTAGCACTCGAACCTCCGATATGTCTTTGTCCGCGAACCACCGCAAACCGCGCACCGGACACCTCGGGACACACAATGACACACAACGGGGCGGCGTGTGGGTCGTCCCCTTCCCGAATATTATGACGGCCAGAGTAAGGAAGCGACGGTACTCACCCCTTCTTTCTCCATCGAAATGTTGATCACCAACATTAACGAAGACAGGAGTTTCGATAATTTTATTGGTTCAAGACCTGAAGGGACCATCAGGTCCCCTGTTCGTAGACGGACGGTCGCGTCCGCTGTGGTCAGGCTGGGGATCAGACCCTTCTACGGTACACGACGCCTCGTCGTTTCGGGTCCACGGGGTGACGACTCGGGCACAAAGTCTCGGTCGCGAGACGCCGTTCTCTGCGGTGGTGCTACTCTTCGGGTGTGGATCGTTGATCTATTTCAGTCCGGCGTCGTTTCTGGACCGTGACAGTTTCAGTTACCCATTTTGCTTTCTCGACCTAAGAAGCACGACACAGGTCGAAGTAAACGGTGTCCATAACCTTATATCCTATTTCCGCTCTTGAGGAGCGGGCCCCTCACTCTGTGTCTAAGAATCTCGTCTCGTACCGGACCCCGACAGAAAAATTGAAGAAGGCAAAAGGTATGTCTCGGTACCGCGATCGCGACCCGAGACAGTCCTAAGGAGTCCATGACCGCGGACAGAAGGAGTGGACCTTACGTGACAAGAGTGAGGACCGAGGTAGTGAAGTAATAGACAGTGCAAGGTGAGCGCGTTTACAAAAGAGTGGTGGGGGGTAGGGATTGTGTGTGTGTGTGTGTGACTTGACACTCATACAGGAAAGGACGAAGAAACCATTGAAAAGTGTCCTTAACACGTATTTCAAAATCTTAAGGACAGAAATATCGTATATATGAACTTTCCGTGCACTATCTGTAAAGGGGTGTTTACTGTTATCAGGATTTTCAAACACACCACCACGGTTATTATTCACTTCGACCTTTTGTTTGTTGTTGAAAAAGGTAAAACAACAATAAGTCATCGATTCGACACAGGCTGAGAAACGTTGGGGTTCCTAACGAGTATTACTGTTTCTTATTTGTTAAGACCAATTTTAGAACTAAACTTAAAATTACGTTTTTATAAATGTGTCGACACCGTATTTTAATTTAGTTCTTTAAAACTAAAGTTTTCTTAATTTCTACACACTCGTACGTACCCATAAAATATATAATGGAACGGACCATTGATTAGACTTTTATTCTCAAACTTGTGTGACGTAAGAGACTGTGGAAAGTAACATTCGAAAACATTGGTCAAAAATAAGAACTTTTTAAATTTGGTTCACGAACTATTAATGTGCTAAGTTTAAAGGTTATCTTCGTTTAATTTCCTCCGTAAACGACTTTATTTCAATATATAGTATTTATATCACGAATTCACCTACTTAAGAAAGAGTTATTTGGTGAGTCCCTGCAGTTGAATTAGGTAGTTCTGTCCGTCGTGTCGATTACCTCCCATTGTTTCCTTTTTCCACCCTTTTTCTTTCCCTTGCGTCCGTTATCAGGGAGGTATAATTTAACTTCACAAATAACAAATCGTCATTTCTTCGAGATCATTATTTCACAAGACGACACAAATCTGCAACTATACAAAATATAAAGATGAAAAATTAAACAAACACGAAAGATAGAGAAACACATTTAGGAAATGTATATTAAGAGAGTCGAAATAATCATATAGGAGTTCGTAGAAACTTTTTGTTGTGGTACCCTTTGTAGGTAATCTTTACTCTCAAGTTTAGGAAGTCCGGTGATTCGACTATTCACGGATATCTTTACGGCATAGTAAAGTAAAGTTGACTCTTAACGTCGTATCTAAATAGAAAATTAACAAGAGTCGTAGTCTAGTACTTCTGAAATACCTGGTTCTTGTTAGTTATCATTTTCTTAAAGGTAATTCTTCAAGACTGTCACATTTCCAATGGAGTGGTTGGTCGAATCGTCTCAAGTGTCACCCCACAATACCGAAGACGACTCCCAGAAACGTGAATCAACGTCGAACACAACCCGTTCAGATTCCAGCTATCTACTTCTCATCTTCCACATAAGTCTTACCTTATTTCCTTCTACGACGACGACGACGACGACGACGACGACGACGACGACGACGACGATTCAGCGAAGTCAACCCAGGTCGAGACACGCTGAGGTCTCTGCAGTCGGGTGGTCCGAGACGGTAGGGACCCTAAGAGGTCCGTTCTTGTGACCTCACCCAACGGTAAAGGAAGAGGTTACGTACTTTCACCTTCCACTTTTCACTTTCACTTCAGCACAGGCTGAGAATCGTTGGGGTACCTGATGTCGGATGTCGGAGGAGGCAGGTACCCTAAAAAGGTCCGTTTTCATGACCTCACCCAACGGTAACGGAAGAGGTTCTTTCCACGACCACCGACAATTTCTAAATTCTATAAAATACATACGAATATATGTGTATATGACAAAAATATAAAATACACATGAACGACTGTTTCCAGGTAGATCCGTTTCGATACCAAAAAGGTTATCAATGTGTACCTACACTCTCAACCTGACAATTCTTGCGACTCGTGACTTCTTAACTACGAAAACTTGACACCACAACCTCTTCTGAGAGCTCTCAGGGAACCTGACGTTCCTCTAGGTTGGTCAGGTAGGATTTCCTTTAGTCAGGACTTATAAGTAACCTTCCTCACTACGACTTCGACTTTGAGGCTATGAAACCGGTAGACTACGTTTCTTCACTGAGTAACCTTCTCTGGGACTACGACCCTTTCTAACTTCCGTCCTCGTTTCCCCTGCTGTCTCCTACTCTACCAACCTACCGTGGTGTCTGAGTTACCTGTTATCGAACTCAGTCGAAACCCTGAACCATTACCTGTCCCTTCGGACCGTACGACGTCAGGTACCCAGCGTTTCTCAACCCG
This sequence comes from Capra ibex, assembly GCA_006410555.1. NCBI lineage: Eukaryota > Metazoa > Chordata > Mammalia > Artiodactyla > Bovidae > Capra > Capra ibex. The sequence continues at coordinate 84,281,920 of SJYO01052474.1, read as the reverse complement.
TGCTGACTCGTTGACTTGACTTGACTACATATGAACACGTAAAAAGAAATACTCAAACTACAAACACATACACATGAGTCAGTACAGGTTGAGAAACACTGGGTTATTGACATCGGGTGGTACGAGGAGATGGGTGCCTCAAAAGGTCCGTTCTTATAACCTCACCCAACGGTAAAGGAAGAGGGCCCTTAGAAGGGTTGCGTCACTAGTTTGGGTGCAGAGAACACAATGGACATAATCGTCTGTCTAAGAAGTGGTGACTCGGTGGACCTTCCGGAATATATTGTATTATCCTTCCGTTATCTTTACGTCCAGTCACAGAATCTTTTCTTAAGAACAATATTTTTTACATTTTTTGGTAGTTTAACTTTAGAATCTAGATTGACCTACAAACTTCGGGATTATCGATATTCTTATAGTAATGTAAAATTATATGTCCATTCACTTAAGAATTATGGTTACATCCATAAGTTAGAAAATTTTAAAAATAATCATAATAATGATAGTAACAATTAAAATATGAAAAATAACTCCACATGAACTAAATGTTCTGACGTAATGTCCACACGTTGTATCGCTAAATTATAAATATGTATAAGATAAGGTAAACTTCATTAATGCTTTATTACCGGTATGTATAGGGACACGATATGTCATATAGGAAACAACGAGTAAATGAACCATGTATTATAAAACATAGAGAACTACGGTATGGTAAAAGAACGGAGAAGGTGAAGGGAGAAGGGTGACCTTTCGTGATCAAACAAGAGACACAGACACTCAGACAAAGACAAAACAATATACGTAAAGAAAATAAAAAATCTAAATTGTACAATCCGCTATTGTCTGATAAACAAAAAGAGACAGACTGAATAGAGTGATTCGTATTATGGGTGATACGAATCACTAAATAGATACGACAACGTTCACCGTCTTAAAGTAAGAAAAATCCCGTTTATAAAACATCATACATACACACATATATACATAAGTGTAGGAAAAATAGGGAAGTAGACAACTACTTTCGTAGATTCCAACGAAGAGATAGAACCGATGACATTTATTACGACGATGTTTGTAACCCCACGTACATAGAAAAGGTTTTTCAAAAAAACAAGAGCAGTCTATGTACGGGTCCTCACTTTAACGACCCAGTATGCAGTCAAGATAAAAGTCACAAACTCCATAGAGACATCATAAAACGTATCACCGAAGTGGTTAAATGTAAAAGTGGTTGTCACGAGATCCCGTACAAAAGAGTTGTAGGAGTGGTCTAAACAATAAACATGTGAAAACCTACCATCCGTGAGACTGTCGACACTTCATTATAGAGTGACACAAAAACTAAACGCAAAGAGACTGTTAATCACTACAACTTGTAGAAAAGAACACGGACAACCGGTAGACATATAGAAAAAACCTGTTTACAGATAAGTATAGAAGACGGTTAAAAATTTGAAAAATTTTATCATTCAACATACTCGATAAATCATAAAACCTATAATTAGGGTAAAGTCAGTATAGTAAACTTTTATAAAAGAGGGTAAGGTACCCAACGGAAAAAAAAAAAAACCTGGTAAAGGAAACTACACGTTTTCGAAAATTGAAATCAATCCAGGGTAAACAAATAAAAACGAATACAAAGGAAAAGGACTCTTCTACCTAGTTTTTTTTTTAACGATATAATACGACTTCTCACAAGACGGATACAAGGGAAGACTCTCAAAGTACCAGAGTACAAAACACAATTCCAGAAATTTGGTAAAACTCCAAAGTAAAACACACACCAAGATTAAAGTAAGAAAAAATACGTCGGCAAGTCAAAAACGTAGAGGTGAATCACTTCTCTTACAGACAAGGAGGGACATATAAGAACGGAGGAAACAGTGTCCAACAAAGTCTAACTCCGAGGTCGAGAAATGAGTGGAACCAAAATCCGTCAAAACAGTTTTTACGACTTTAATTTCGTAACACTATTTATAAGACTATTTCTGCATTTACATAATTATAATCAGTCCTTTCTATGGAAATTTATATAAAGTTTTCTTTCGACGCAAAGAGGGTAATTTGTGAGTAGATATTTCTAAGCCTTATCGTAATCTTTCCGGGGTGGTGTTCACGTACCCAAATAAAGACCCGACAGACAAGACAAAATAACCAGACGAAAACATGGTAATGACATGACGAGACTAATGACATCGAAGCATAATATGAAGTGTCCGTCTCTTGAAAGAAGAAAAAAGAGGAGAAGTTAAAAAACTTTATCAAGCTCTTCTGATACATAATAGAGAAGCAATATACAGGTCACCTTAAGGGAACACTTCAACAGATCAGGACCTCAAACAAATGACCCTCAAAAACAAACCAAACCAGACCCACAAAACAAACAAACAAAAATTAACGTCTAAGTAAAAGTGATGATCACTAAATAAGTCTTATAGACAAAGAAAACAAGTCAAAACCTTCCAAAATTCAAACATTTTTACATAATTAAAGAAGACATAACAGGTTAAACAACCGCATATCGACATCATAAGACAAGACTAAAAAATTAATAGACATGGTATAGTCAACAATAAAGAGGAAGAAATGAATAAAATAAACTTAGAAGAGAGAAGAAAAGAACCACTCGGAAAGATTTCTAAATAGTCAAAATGGAAAATCTTTTTGGTCGAGAACTCCAGTGACTAGACGAGGCAACATGAAACCGAAAGACAAAATAAAGGAGAGACTAGAAATAATAAAGGGAGGAAGACGACGACATCTGAAGCAGACAAGAAGAAAAGATTAAGGAAATCTACCATCCAACCCGGCAGATAAACTCTAAAAAGAATATAGAACTCCATCTGGGCAGAGTGATATTTGAAGAGAGAGTCTTGAGGAAAGCGACACAGGACATCGAAAACCTTTCAACACAAAAGTAAAAGTGAACAGAACTCCATAGAGGACTAAAGGAGAAACTAAAGAACTACTGGGTAACCAAAAATCATCGTACAACAAATGAGAGAGAGACAGAGAAACTTAATCCACCTGTCAACGGTCAATACCAGAACTTCTCCATAGGAATACACCTTCGCAGGAACATATCAGACACACACGGGCGACCGAAACCACCCTCTTGACCTAGACAACATTCGTCTCAGTACAGAAAGGGGTCTCACGTGAACAGTCCTTCTTCCCGAACTCTACCTCGCCGATCTCGTTCTCGGTTCCGAGGGGATAGGAATCGGTCCCGAGGGGATAGGAATCACCGGTTGAGACGAGATGACCCCCGTTTCAGTCCAGGGTCCGACGACTCGCCTCAGGACTCCCAGTCTCGACTCGACCCAGTCAGGGGAGACTGACACAGACGGAAGAGGGTGGTGGTCATGGGTACGGGGATTTAGTCCTCCCCGACCGACCTCGTCAGTCAGTCACACCTAGACCCACACCCGACACCGTCTCTCGACCGGACGACGACCACGTGACGGGTGACTCCGGGGTCTACGGTAGGAGTGGGGTAAGTCTACGGTGAACCTCAGACTCGACTGACCGAGACTTGACGGAGGGAGGGAGTGGTCGTACCCGAGACGAACAGAGACCGTCGAGAGTGGGTCACACCTCACCGTGACGTTTCGGTCGCCCCGGTCTTACTCGCGACCCGAGTCCGACCCCATGCACGGTCCCGTCACCACCCTTCGACCGGTCTCCGGTCACACCAAAGGTAAACGAAAGAGCTCATTCGTTCACACACACGTGAGACGTGTTCACCTCAGCTCGGAAAATGTAAGGAACAAATTCAGGGTGACCGAAAGATAGGTCGACTTCTGTGAGTAGAAAGAAGGGTGACAACCTGGCGTCTTAACCCTACGAGTCGCACACTGAGCTTGTCGAGTGAGGGGTCCTTCCTCCCTAGAGAGGGAAGACTCAGGAAGGACTTCCCGTGTCCAGAACCGGACTAACGAAAGAAGGGAAGGAAGGGTGAAGGTAGACTTGGCAAGAATGCCCAACATGTTTTCAGAAGAACTTCAGAAGTCAATCAAAGGTGACTCGTAACGAGGTACACATTTACACACACACACACATACTTAAAATAAAAATGAAAAAAAAAAAATTGTGTCTTTCGTAAAACATAATCCCATATCGACTAAGTGTTACAACACTATCGAAGTCCACTTATGACTTCGTTGAGTCGGCAGGTATATGCACATAGGTAAGAGGGGGTTTAGGAGGAGGGTAGGTCCGACCGTGTATTGATCTCGTCTCAAGGTACACCATATGTTATCTCAAAACAACCAATAGGCAAAATTTATATCGTCACACATGTACTGGAAGGGTTTCAGGAATTGACAGGGAAGAGGGGCCGTCGGTACTCAAGTAAAAGATACAGACACTCAGAGACGAAACATTCATTCAAGTAAACATTGTAAAGAAAAGTCTAAGGTGTGTATTTCCTACAGTATACTATAAAGAGTAAGAGACAGACTAAATAAAGTGAGTCTTACCGTGGACTAGGTACGTACAATGACGTTTGCCGTAATAAAGTAATAGACGGATCTTGTGACTAAAAAAAAGGATTATAAAAAAATAAACATCAACTGACTATTAACGAAATGTGTGACCAAACTAAAGACAGTATGTAGTTGTACTTAGTTGGTATCCACTTGTATACAGGGGAGGGAGAACTGAGAGGGAAGGTGGACGGTGGGTACGGAGAGGAGATCCAATAGCGTCTTGGATCTCAGATAATATGTCTCACTTCATTCAGTCTTCCTCCTTTTGTTTATAGTATATAATTACGTGTATATATAAATATAGGTAGATAGACAGATAGATACATATATTTCTCTCTCTTAGACCTTCCCACCATGACTACTTGGACAAGTGACTAGGCGGGTGCTCGGTTCGTATTTGGAGACACTTGGACAAGTGTCTCGTCGTTACCTCCGAGTCTGTATCTCTTGTCTGAATACCGGTTTCCACCCTCTCTTCTCCCTCTCCCACTCCACTTGCCTCTCCCATCGTACCTTCGTATATATGATTGTATCCATTGATTGTTTGTGTGTGTCTCCATTGGTCCATCGGTTACCTTTAAACGACACACTGAGCCCCTTGAGCTTGACCTTGAGGTACTATTGGATCTTGTCAGTACAACTTTAATTGAGAAATAATGATTTTACCTTAATAAAAATACTATACTTCAGCGTAAACAAACAAAAGTAAAACTGAGATATATGATGACCACAAATTAAACCTATTTTTAATACACTACACTATCTCTTCTCCAAAGACGATTACATAATGAAAATTTTAAGTTCTATGATAAGTGTATGTTGACCACGTCGATGTCTCTTCATTCAGTAGTAGAAATTGACGACCTCCTAGACTTTATTCATGTGTTCCCTAATGAGTGAGACTCGACTTACACTCCCTGGAGGGAGCACCAGGGCACCACTTCTGAAGTGGAAGGTCGCGCCCTCCACACTCGAGTTAGGCATCAGTCTCTCGAGTTTAGAGTGAACGGAACACCGGTTCTTTGGGTTTTGTAATTTCTCTTTCGTTATCACATCGTTTAAATTATTTCTGAAACTGTTACCAGGTGTAGTTTTTTAGAAAAATTTTTTAGTTAAAACTCACGGCGTTCACTTCTTCACAGAATGATACGAATACTAAAATAATGTCAGAAAAGTCCTTTGTATTTGAGGAAGTTCCATCTCGGTAAATTATTTTAGTATCTCTTGACATTCTTCACTCTCTCTAGATCGTTTTTGTCACTTAATTAGGTCCGGAAGTCTTCCACCCTTAGTCTAGTCAAGTCCCTTGAAGTAGACGTCCTTCGACCGGTAAAAAAACGGTCGAGACGGTAATTCCACTAAATAAAGTAGTTGTACACCATCAAAGAAAGGTAGGACAAGGGTCCCCAGAAATAGGGATCTGAAAGTCGCCTTCATAGACTAAACGAAAGACGGACGTGATACCCAGTCCACAAGGACATCCCAATCCACACCCGAAGACCCCAGACCCTCCGTTCCAGAGGATTAAGTGACCTGACGGAACGGTCTATCCTCGACACTCGTATTGGTTTCTTCGACTGGTATCACCTACAAACCATAATTTATTCTCAAATTGTTTGTTTGAGTCTTTCCCTCGATAGGACAGACCGTCTCACAAGTACCTTCTGAAACATCTTCTCTAGTATAAACAACAACAAATCAACGATTCAACATATGTTGAGAAACACCGGGGCACCTAATATCGGGTGGTCCGAGGAGACAGGTACCTTAAAGGGTGCGTTTTTATAAAGTCACCCAACGGCAAAGAAAGAGGTCTCCTAGAAGAACTGGGTCCCTAGCTTGGGTGTAGATGACGTGACGTCCGTCTAAGAAATGGTGACTCGGTATCTAACCCAACATAAATGTACAGTTCTCGTTTGTCCATTTCTTTTTTCCTCAAGATCCTTCACCTCGTTAAGTCCGGCTCAACACATCCAAATACGAACCGGGCACCCGCCTAGTCAGACCAAGTCTCTAGGAGTGACAAGTCAAGTCAAGTCAACGAGTCGAAAAACGTTAGGGTACCTGACGTCGTGTGGTCCGGAGGGATAGGTAGTGGTTGAGGGCCTCGAACGAGTTTGAGTACAGGTAACTCAACCACTACGGTAGGTTGGTAGAGTAGGAGACAGCAGGGGAAGAGGAGGGCGGGAGTTAGAAAGGGTCGTAGTCCCAGAAAAGGTCACTCAGTCAAGAAGAGTAGTCCACCGGTTTCATAACCTTAGAGTCGAAGTCGTAGTCAGGAAGGTTACTTATAAGTCCTGACTAAAGGAAATCCTAACTGACCAACTAGAGGAACGTCAGGTTCCCTGAGAGTTCTCAGAAGAGGTTGTGGTGTCAAGTTTCAAGTGTCTAGGAGTGACATCAACGGGATTTAGTGGATTTACGGACTGGAGGTTGACTAACTTTGGTCCAGAGACCTCAAATACAAGTCTAGTAAACGAAACAAAATTTTCAAGAGGTCTACTAAAACTACGTTTCTCTCAGGACCTTTCAACCTCTCCTGTTGTGTAATACTTAAACACTTTGGTTCAACTTTTTCGTACCATCCTGTTCTGATACCTCCGAAAGATATAGTCCGATTCCTCAAAGAACTAACATAGGACTCACCTCCACTCAGTCACTCTAAATATGAATTAACCAAAGGTGGTAAAAGACTCGGACCACACTTTGTCACTTTACACTTTCACAATCAGTGAGTCAACACAACCTGAGAGACACTAGGGCACCTGACATCGGGTGGTTAGAGGGGACAGGTACCCTAAGAGGTCCGTTCTTATGACCTCACTCATCGGTAAGGGAAGAGGTCCTCTAGAAGGGCTGGGTTCCTAACTTGGGACCAGAGGGTGTGACGTCCGTCTAAGAAACTCGGAACATATCAACATAGACAAACCTTGGGAAAGACCCCTCATCTGTCTCTTCCCGTTGTTTTCAATACCCCAGATCCACGTGCACCGTGGTGGGAAATATGAACAACTCTCACAATAAATAAACGACAAAGAGAAACATCCTCATCTACAAGATTAACGTCCAAAGCAAAAGATTCGTCGTACATAACTTCAAAAACATTGTCGAGAAAGAAGAGACAAATCCCCTCAACCGACGTAGAAACAACTCTACTAGGTCCCTCAACGACGAAAAGGTCCTTACTTTCTGTAAGTCCTAGTTGAACTTGCTTATAAAGACCATTCAAGAAATGTTTTACGAAGACTCCTTACAAACAAGACTTACGTAAGGAATCACTGTTTAGGATGTCACTATCACCTTTTATTAAAGTCTAAACAACCAACAGTGTAAATTAAGATTGTATAAAAAACCCTGGAAACGTTTTCGTCCTTTAATCACTTCTTAACACAAAAATTTGATGACGTGTATTTATTATACGGTTTTGTGATTCTTTTCTATCTTACAGCCTCCGTTATAGCTTTTCACCCGATTTTTACTTCCGAGACTATCCTTTTACGGTTTATTAAATAAATCTATCGGGGACGAAGTGTGGTGGACGAAGTGTGGGACAACCACACAGAACTGAGGGAGGGTGAGGGTGGGTGAATTGAAAAAAGGTTTTTCGTTTCGTACTTTTCTCTCTTTCCCTCCTACCATTGAAATCTTACCTCTTCGGTCCGTTGATCATGGGGTCGGACCAGAAGTTTCAATTCCAGTAGTTTCCCTTCAGTGTGACTATCGCACATGGGAAACGTAGTTATATGACTCCTACCGTGAAACGGAGACACCGGAAGGAGGGTTTTAATATTGAGGTGAGATTAGTCCTTTTCTGTAGTGTGTTTGGGTTTGCCTCCCTGTAAGATGTTTTATGGACTGATCATGAAAAAATTTTGTAAAATTAACCTCCGATTAATGAAATGTTATACCATCACCAAAAACGGTATCTAACTATACTGAGTCGTTACCCACACGTACACTGGGGGTAGCACTTGTGGGGAGGGGACTGATCATGAAGAATTTTGACAGTTCCAGTACTTTTTGTATTTTCAGACTCTGTGACAGTGTCGACTTGCTCCGGTCCCGCTGTACTCTTGTATTACAGTACACCACAGGACGTACCTTAGGACCCTCCTTTTGTCTCGTAATCCCTTTCTCCTCACGTTCCGTTCACTCCACACACCATATCAAGTATAGACGTAACGTCTCACACGAGGAATCTACACCACCCACAACGTACATTACAGTCCAAAGTTGTTAGCCCCTTTGACCACTCCGTATTTGTCCTTGGGAGACATGACGAGAGGTGGTAAAACATATTTAGATTTTCATAAGACTTTAATTTTTAAAAAATTAGACGTGTTTTATTTTTATTTGCACAAGACACCGATCTATTGGAACCAAACGGTGACTGAGATAGTGAAACCCGTTCCTTGAATCGAGCGACTCGGAATCAAAAAGGGCACCCATTCTACTCCAAATAATATATGGTACACCGAGTCACCATTTCTTGGCCGGACGGTCACGGCCACTGGACCCAAGCTAGGGACCCAGCCCTTCTAGGGGACCTCTTCCTTTACCGTTGGTGGGGTCACAAGAACCGACCCTTTAAGGTACGTGTCTCTTCGGACTGCCCAATATATCAGGTACCCCAGAGTTTCTCAACCTGTGTTGGCTTCGTTGAATGAATCATCGTGATATCGTCATCATGGTTTTTAAAACAAAGTACTTTCGTATCAAATAACTATGTCGAATCAATCTCAAAATTAAAAGTTATAATAAAAATATTACATTCGTAAAGATTATCCACGATAGAACAACTTAACAAAGAACATACCTCTAAAACGTTAATAAAGAACTGAAATATCGTTAATAAAGGATTAAAATACCTATAAGTCTATGGAAACTCGATACTACTCCGAAAATTATTTAGTTTACTTAGTAACATTTAAAACACACCTTTGTAACTATTTGGTTCGACAACAAACGAGAATAATCTCGTGTCTCTTGGAATTTACGTCCATTCATAACACTAAATACTATTATTACGGAAGTAAATGACATAAAAAAAATGTACACATTACTAAAAATACTCATTTTACAGGAAACCATTAATCTATTTCTAGGAGTAGATATACTTAAACGACGAAATATTAATTTATTACAATTCAAAATGGGATTTCTTAATTTGCACTCGTTTTTTTCATTAGATGTTTAAAGAGAACTGTCATTTACAATAGTAGAATTTATAAAATAAAGGAGGTGACTGAAGAAATTTAAACGTGTACAATCGGTACACTGTGGAATTTGATCATCTGAGAGAGCCCTCAACACCCTAGTAACCTTCTTCTTTAAAATGATCTGGTCATATCAAATTAGTGATCCCTTTTTACGGAAAGGAACCACTGGAAAGTACAGACCTACTGAATTTACACTAATTTAGGTACAAGTGTCCGAAGGGTACACTTGACGGTCTCTGAAAAGATTTCGTCGTATAGACCGGAGACCCTTTCGTAACGGTTCCTCCATTACTTGAGACTTCTCAGTACTTTGCACCCTAACAAACCAAGCAAAACACAAAATTATGTCTCTAATTCAGGTAAGTAAACGGACACTTGACATATATCTTTCTACAAATTATTGAAACTTCGTGTTTTAATTATCGAACAATGGGAGGTAGTGATTATATTAATTGAGGGTGTGGAACTCAGAAATACACTTTTCGTTGGTTCTAGTCAGTGATCTCGGAAATATAAAAAGAAAACTTCCAAAAGAAAAAAGACTACAAAAAGAAAAAAGAAGGAAACTACCCTTCCTCGTCAAGTGTAAAAAATTGTTCAGGTCACGCAAGTGAAGGTGCATGTTGTTGTCACAACTATATACATTCCACTCGACCGATAAGATGTTGGACTCTAAAGTGGTAATTCAGTAAAGGGAACTTTAACACTACGAGTATATGCTCTTTCCTTCCTTTCATTACCTTAAAACTATTTAATATAAGTTCTGTAAAACTTAGTGGTCCACTTACCCGTGGATGAAGAGATCGCCACTCAGACGGCAATCTCCTTTTCTCACCAAATAAAATAAAGAAGTTACCATGAGTGAAAAATTACACGGTACTACAAAAGATAAATGGAAACAATCAACGTTTTTATTCGTCATCTACAGATGTGGGTCCATTTATGTGTGAGTCTCACTGTTCTAGTATTGATTGTTCTTTAAAACATAAGATTAGTATAACAAGACTTGACTTTCTCTTTAGATGAACTACCCTTGTAAGAAGACAGTAAAGTGTTGTCGACCTGTTTACCGTCTCTCACGAACGAGTCGACAAACTCTAGAACCGTCTACGAGGACCCAAACACACCGAGTACTGGCGTCTCATGGCGTCGGTCCTGCTTCTCCGACCGTACTAACACAGAACTCCCGTACAGGATCAAGAGGAACGAAAACTTACAACTAATTGGGGTCTCCAAGTGGAAAGGGGCAGAGGACCCAGAAGACCGAGCGTTACCGTAAAGTAGGTGGTCAATAAACGATTGTGTAACATGTAATAAACTAACCATGGGAACAATTTACAAAGAGAAGGAGTATATACAGTAAGTCTTAAATTTTCTCACACACAGACACACACACCTTTCTCGGTGAACGTTGAAACTTTAGATGATGAGTAGGACCGAAAACTCAGGCTAGGAAGGAACTCGAATACACAAAGCGTCACTTGACCGACGTCTCTACAGCAGACACCTGGGTCAAGGTTAGGGACATAAGAATAGGACCGAGAGAAAGGTCCTAGAAAAAAAAAAAAAATTAACCTCCTATTAACGAAATTTATAACACAACCAAAGACGACATGTCGTCACACTCAGTCGGCATTCATATGTATATAGGGGAAGGAGAACTCGGAGGGAGGGTGGTGGGGAGTAGGGTGGGAAACCCAGTAGTGTCTCGTAACCCGATTCGAGGGGTACAATATATCGTCGAAGGGTGATCGGTAGACACAAAGTGTCCCCGTCACATATACGGAGTCACGAGAATTGGTATTGGGACTCCAAAGTACTAACCGACGACGACGACGACGACGACGACGATTCAGCGAATACAGGCTGAGACACGATGGGGTATCTGCCTTCGGGTGGTCCGAGGGGGTAGGGACCCTAAGAGGTCCGTTCTTGTGACCTGTCCCAACGGTAAAGGAAGAGGCTACGTACTTTCACTTTTCACTTTCCCTTCAGCGAGTCAGTACAGACTGAGAATCGTTGGGGTACCTGTTGTCGGATGGTCCGAGGAGGCAGGTACCCTAAAAGGTCCGTTCTCACGATCTCACCCCACGGTAACGGAAGAGGCAAGTACTAAACCGATCTTGTAGGTATATCATGCGTTTTCTTTCAAAGGCAGTGAAGGAGACTACCAGTAATGGTCGGTCGACCTACATCGTCGGTATAACAATTCTACCTTATAACGACAGTGTCTAAACATAGAGGTGAAGGTCGCGACCCAACGAACTCCACTAAAGACGTTATAAAGAAGTCGTGAGTGAGACGTCGTGACCCATGTTACCTCTACCTTTCCTTAGATAGACGGCACGATAGACGGGACCTTATTTACTCCTGCTAGTTCTATCCGTCCGATCTGTATGGGAACCCTTACCTCAGTACTTTTTAACGACTCGTNACTGAGACACGCAGACACGCTGGGGTATCTGTCTTCGGGTGGTCCGAGGGGGTAGGGACCCTAAGAGGTCCGTCCTTGTGACCTGTCCAACGGTAAAGGAAGAGGCTACGTACTTTCACTTTTCACTTTCCCTTCAGCGAGTCAGTACAGACTGAGAATCGTTGGGGTGCCTGTTGTCGGATGGTCCGAGGAGGTAGGTACCCTAAAAGGTCCGTTCTCACGATCTCACCCCACGGTAACGGAAGAGGTAAGTACTAAACCGATCTTGTAGGTATATCATACGTTTTCTTTCAAAGGTAGTGAAGGAGACTACCAGTAATGGTCGGTCGACCTACATCGTCGGTATAACAATTCTACCTTATAACGACAGTGTCTAAACATAGAGGTGAAGGTCGCGACCCAACGAACTCCACTAAAGACGTTATAAAGAAGTCGTGAGTGAGACGTCGTGACCCATGTTACCTCTACCTTTCCTTAGATAGACGGCACGATAGACGGGACCTTATTTACTCCTGCTAGTTCTATCCGTCCGATCTGTATGGGAACCCTTACCTCAGTACTTTTTAACGACTCGTTAACGAGTCGTCTACCCTCTAGGTCATTAACATCCAGGACATAAGCAATTTTATGAATTGAGAATTCTCAAGTTATGACTTAATGACTTGTTCGGTAGAAAAGATTAACCTAACATCAAAGACGTAGACATTTCCCTCTTCAACTCGGTTTACTAAAATTATTACAGAACGACGAGATTGGAAAAAATTAAGATTTTTACGTACTATAATGTCCTAATACGTATTCCCGACACCCACAAGACTATTTTAACGATTCGTGTAAAAGCAATTCGTAATTCTTTCCTATTCCAAACTTCACCTCATTCCCTCTACCCGTCAGGTCCTCACCTCGTCCGCGCCATCCACAGACAGAATATACGGACCTTCCCCTGTAACCTGTAACTTTAAACCTTACTAACTCCTGAAGATTAAAATAAAATAAAAAATTCATTATTCCTCTGTCATGTCACAAATTGTCTTCTTATTATTTCCAATTTTACTGTAAAGTCGTTTTAATTATATTATACTATAGTACTATTTAAGTTGACATATTTTCGACCGTCTTCGTCTCTTGATTCGTCACATAGGACCTCACTTCTTATGATTTTTATAATTCGTTACGAAAACCGAGTCTACCATTTCCTGGGTGAACGTCACGTCCTCTACGCCCAAGCCAGGGACCCAACCCTTCCAGGGGCCTCTTTCCTTACCAATGGATGAGGTCATAAGAGCGGACCTCTTAAGGTACTCCTCGGACATCCCGATGTCAGGCACCCCAACGTTTCTCAGGGTGCTGATTCACTGAGTGTGAAAGTGAATCTTTTAGGTTCAGTCCTTCTACCCAAGATTATGACAGGTGGACCCTTATTTACGGGGAAGATTAAACACGTACGAAGAAAGTTCGGAAGGTAGTTTTCCGTAGCAATAAAGGTACCATCATTTAAAAGAAATCTCGTAGTTGAAAAATTTTTTATTTCGTCCTTTTTAAAATTTCGTCATACTTTTATTCATTTTTGATGGTAAATCTCTATTGGTCACCATTTATAAAAATATAAAAGATCTAAAAGTGTTGACCCAATTATTAAATACCCAAAACACAAGTCGAAGAGAAATAAAAACGCAACTTGTCCCTCGTTAAAGGTACGGTAATTATATACGAACTTTTATAAAATTAATACGATATTATAGAATAATTACACGGGTGTGTAACGTGGTAGTGACCCATTAAATGAACTCCAAAAATACGATATCATTTGTAGTGTGTAAAAATAAGGTAAGTGAATAAGAAAGTTGTTCTTAATAATCCGTAGAAAAGACACGGTGCACGACACGGATGTCGGTCACCCTTTGGTCGTCTGTACCAGAGACGAGTCGAGTTCACATGACAATCGACTGTAACCTTATCGAAGATCTTTCAGTCCAGTCTCCTACAACAGTGTTTTGGTACCACTAGGTATTACTAAGCCTTCTCTTCCCTCCGTTTCCACTGAGGTCTCACAGTTCGAGCACCTTGATTCACTCGGTACTTCAGTACCTTTTATTACCCCTGCCACCTTTCCTCAAGGTAACCTCCCTCCTCTTCTTCTCTCCAGGTCTGTCACCTGAAGCCTACTATCGTCCACTGGGGCTGCCTCTGTAGATCGTGTGTAGAGAATGGGACCCCTGAGCCCTCTATTCACGCCTAGGTCCCTAGTAGGCGGTCCTGGTCTGTTGCGATCCAGGATTTCGTACGATCAAGAACTTATTACTCTTCGACCTCCTCTTCCTCTTTCCGGGACGGATCGGGAGACCCTGTGTTTTCAGTTCCATTCCCGTCCGTCGGGCCTGTACTCCTATTTTTTCCTTTTTTATTTAGTAAGGGAACTCCCTTTAATATCTAGATGAGCCCACACAAATAGACCATCCACTCTTTACGGCTCTGGTCGCGGGAAGCAAAGACACAAAGGAGTCGTACCGGGGGGGTGATGGGTGCATCATACGGTATGTATGACATAAAAACGTCATTTACGAAAATTGGGTCTCCTACTCGATGCACAGGACAACCTCTTTACCTTCTTAACTGTACCTTTTACGTAGACTCAAATTAATTCTTTCGCATCGTCTGATAGGTGTCCCGAAACGTCGACCGTGTCACCATTTCTTAGACGGACAGTCCCGTCCCCTACGTTCCTCTGTGCCCAATCTACGGACCCAGCCCTTCTGGGGGACCCCCTCCTTTGCCGTGGGTGAGGTCATACGAACGGACCTCTTGGGGTACCCGTCTCCTCGGACCACCCGAAGTCAGGTACCCCAGTGTCTCAGCGTGTACTGAATCGTCTCGTGTCGTGATAGGTCCCAAACGTGTCCTCTGAATACTAAGAGGGGTCACAGAGTACCTACGACCTTACTTCCACTCGTCCCCTCGTCCAAGGTCGGGGAGGTGAATCCTACGACAAAGTACTTCTAAAACACACACTTTATCCAGAGTGACAACTTTCCTTCTAATCTTTGGGAACCCGATTGTTGTAGAATTCAAGCGTCCAGTTCTCAAGATACTTTTTCTTTTCAGGGATACCTTCTTTTTACTACCTCTCTTTTATTTCTACAATCTCTTTATTTTTAACTCGCTGAGGGTGTACCTCTGGAATCTATCTACACGATTCTTTCTTTCAAGACACGATCATTCGATTATCTTTCAAACCATCGTTTGAAGTCATTCTAGTAAAGACAACTCTTTTTTCTTTCTATCACCCTACAGGATGACGTCTTCTCTATTAGTGTAATGAAAAACGTTTCTTTGAAATTCGACCAACAATGGGTTTGTACACTTAACCGAGTGCACCATTTTTTGTATAACAAAATGGAACTCCCAAGAATGTAAATGAAATATCACAATGTTTGAAAGATATGTACCTTTACTCTTGAAAAGGTAATTTAGTAAGTGAAACATCAACAATAAGCCAAAAGTTGTTTATAAATAATACACCAAACAACAACAACCCAATCGACGAGTCAGTACAGGTTGAGAAAAGTTAGGGTACCTGACAACGGGTAGTCCGAGGAGACAGGTACCCCTATAAGGTCCGTTCTTGTGACCTCATACGGGAGGAGGTCCCCTAGAAGGGTTGGGTCCCTAACTTGGGTCCAGAAGGTGCAACGTCCACCTAAGAAGTGGTAGACTCGGTGGTCCCTTCGGGGATGATACCCGATTTATGAGAAGAAGGTACAAGATCCCTCAGTCGTAACGTGGTTTCATACACCAGAGTACTTTGGATATAAGGACACTCCTTTTTATCTGTTGCTCGTTTAATTATATATTACACACAGGACTCACAACGTACTCTCTACGGTGAAATGTACCGTAAGGACCCTCCAGACAGAGTCTTCCCACGACTATGAACGCCTCACTTCAATTAGTTCCGTATTCTGTACGTCCAGTCCCTAGTCTCGTACATCCACGTCTCTTGTCGTTCAACCACGAATTTTAGTCTCAAGAGTTTGGACTTAAACAACTTAATTCCTAGTAAGAAGGGTCACGTAGTTCCACTGGAGATCGTAAGAAGACTAAAACTGGAGGACACATCTTTCGTAAAAGAATATACTCTTCAGGAACGAAACACACTATGTAATTTAAGGACATATCCAACTATAAGTCTGTAGTCTAACTCGTTTAGTTATTCTCTTAAACTTCATGTGGACACACGGACAAAGTTCAGTCTTAATACCACCTCGTTCTCTAAACCCGAAGGACTAAATCAAGTAGCCTTTACAACCATATCTCTCTTCTGCTACTCCTTACAAAGACAACCTTATAAACCTCTCATCTATTACTAAATCTCCTCTCTTGTCTCTTTCTTATGTATGTTTAGTTTCTTTCGGTCACTTGTGAATTTTTTTTTTCAGTTTTCATCTTCTTAAAGTCTTTAAGGGACCAGCAGGTTACCATCCTGAGATTCGGGAGTGACGGACGGATTCCGTGTCCAAGTTAGAGACAAGTCCTTTGAATTCAAGGGTGTTCGATGTACCACGTCGGTTTTTTTTTTTTTCATCTTCTTAAAGTCTTTCTTTTCGAGATAGTTGACACGGTTTATGCTGTCACTTCAGTCACCTCTTCCCACGACACGACTCTTTTCTGGTGACCACCATGGAAAATTTCCTAATCTAGGTTATCACAACCTATAAACTTCAGCCCAATGTCACCTAAATTTCTCATTCACACGTCGTTTTTTTAAACCTTTGTAACTCATATCTGTTGGAGAACCTCTTAACAGACTCACTTCTTCTATTGTTACTCCTGTTCTTCCCTGTGATCTCTATCTTCCTTCGTATAAACTGCCCAGTCCTCTAACCGTCCGTTCTCACCTACCCACCTTTTCTGTCCCAGAAGTTTTACCCCTACTTTTCTAAAAGGTCTTCTAGTCTTTCTTCTTTCCCTTTCCTCTCCTTCTACATTTATGTACACCATCTCCTCTTTTTTTCCCTCGACTTCTATCACACTAGACATACTAAGAGTCACTTTCCCCGTCACACACTGACTAGCACTACGTGCAGACCCCCATTTACAACTCCCTTTACCTATTATAAACGTTTCCACGACACTGTGGTTTACCATAATACTAAAGACTATACTGTTCTCTTCCTCCAGTACCGACTGGCGTAAACAATTAGTCAACTAGACTCTGTATAACATCCTTATTTTTACGAGATGAAGGTTAAAAATACTAAACATTGGTAAATGAAAGGATAATAGTATTCTAATGAAAATCCGTATAGGTAGAAGTGACAATTACAAAGGGTTAACAGGATCAAAAGTGTTTCTGGAAGGACCTCCGTCACCAAGTGTAGACAACAGATTGTCAGAATTTACGAAACTCTTATAAAATTGGAGCATATGGGGAGAAACTATAATGGTAAAAGAAATATGTACTGAAATAACAGTCACACTCTAATGAATGACCGACAATGTTAATAGAGAACAATACATTGATGGAGTTTTGTCACCCGATTTAGTTGTTGTCAACATAAAATTTTAATAGACAGTAGGAAAGTCCCAATTCTTAAGTCATTCCCCACCCGGTCCGTCAAGACCTGAACCCTCCCCCTAGAGAGTATACCACTGTACATAATACCAACATCTGTTTACTACCGACCTCGTCTTCGTTAGTCTTCGACCTCGTCAACTCCCGATCGGTTTAAAGAGAGAGTAACACAAGAACTCCAGGACACACCCAAAAAGAGATACACCGTTCAAACTCGAAGAGTAACCCGAAGGGACCACCGAGTCTACCACTTCTTAGACGGACGTCACACCCTCTGGACCCACGTTAGGGACCCAACCCTTCTAGGGGACCTCCTCCCTTGCCGACGGGTGAGGTCATAAGAACGGACCTCTTAAGGTATCTGTCTCCTCGGACAACCGATGTCAGGTACCCCAGTGTTTCTTAGTCTGTGTTGACTCACTGAAAGTGAGTGAGTGAGTACCCTACCACCAACGTAGACTTCTCACCTAAAGGATTCTCCTGGTCTATCTTTGAAGAATCAAAGAGAATCGAAGTCTTCAGAATGTCGCTCAGAGAGTCAGTTTCGGTAGGGTTGAGAGTACCCTCTCCGTTCCCCTCCCCTGTATCTGAGGTCAAGCTCTACCTTTGCTCACAGTTCTTAGGACCCCGGTACAAAATTTGGACGACGTAACGAATACATGTAAGGCCAATCCCACATAACGGTAAAACTCGACTATTTTGTCGAAACATCCTTTTTTTTTTTTGGTTAGACCCTCTGTCAAAAATAGTTCAAAGATTTTAACAACAATAAAAAAGGGTACGAGGAATACCGGCAGTGGTATGACGAAGAGTACTATTTATATTTTCACACCTAACAGTGTCTCACAGTGAACTACCCAGTACTCCAGGGAATAAACGAGTAGGAGGAAAAGAAGGAAAAAACTGATTGTTCAAGTGTCTACACAGTCGGACTTTTTTTTTTTTGGCACTATATGGCGGTATCCCGCTGTGTATCCTCCACTCACTCTTCCACCACTGTGAATCGTTTAAGAGTCTTCCAATAGGTATTTCATCTAAAGACATCGAGTCTAAGACGGAATAACCCCAAAAAAAAAAAAGGTAAACCTTGTACAAAGGCATATTTACAAAGTAACGAGTCTAACAGTGTACAGTAGAGAACACCATACCGCGGACGGTAGATTATGCCGCGGGTCACTGGGGGTGGAGGACCATAAATACGGGAATACATTAGGGGAGGGGAACTCACACCCGACCTGGATCTCTGAACGGAGGTTACCTATCTGACACTGTTTTCTCTTACCCTATAAGGAAGTCGTCGATTCAATGTTTTGGACGATGAAGAACGAGTGGGAGAGAACGACAGAGTGACCGAGTGAGACCCCTTCGGCCGACGGTACGACGGTCAACCTCCTGGGAGGACAGTTCCTTGACTACAAGGTCGACCGGCGGTCACTTCTGGACTCCGACCCGTTGGCGTGACAGTCACCCGAACCTTCTCTTAGGAGACGACCCACTTGGGAACTATAAGCTCTACGATCTCTACGATCGTGGGTCAGCGAGTCACCAGAGGCTAAGCAGCCCTGGTACCTGACATTGGATACTTAGAGGAGACAGGTACTCCAAAATGTTCGTTCTTATGACCTAACCCAAGAGTAAAGGAAGAAGGTCCCATAGAAGGATTAGGTCCCTAACTTGGATACAGAGAACGTAGAGGACGGAACCGTCCGGTCACGAAATGGTGAACGCAGTGAACCCTTCGGGAAAGATACACTCTGACGTCGGTATTAATTGTGAAATAAAAAATCTACAAATAATTAAACAAACCGACGCGACACAGAATCGACGTCGTACACCCTAGGACAAGGAACTAATCCCTTGTTTGGGCCCGGGGGACGTAACCCTCACACCCCAGGATCGGTGACCTGGTCGTCTCTTCGGGGTCAATTGTGAAATTGACGATGGAAAACTCTCTGAGTCTCCGTGGGTCAATTTCCATAATCGTGGTTTTACCGTCAAAAGAGTTAGGAACGGGGGGCTTCCTTTCTTAAGTCAGTTCTCTGTATTATTCATCGTTCTCAAAGTAATCCGTTTGTTTTCACCCGAGGTCTCTCTGTCTTCCTCCTCGCTCATCAGACCTTTGGTCTTCGTCTTGACGCTATCCCCAGACCAACCACTGTTCGGGGAGAGACCCAGGACTGCAAACTGACTGTCCCACTAACTGTCGAAATCCAATACAGAGAAAAGAGGAGCACGTGTCCCGAGAACGTGTGTTCGTATGGGGCGTTCCACCCACCCCCACCCCCTGCGCTTTTGGAGTTACGATTAAACAATGTTTATGTCGTATTACTTGGAGTCAAAGGGTTCCTAGAAAAATCTAGAAACACGTAGACACGGTTGGACACGACCACAACCACAACCACAACAACAACAACAACAACAACAACAACAACAAAAAGAGAACAAACCAGGACTACTCCGACCTTTGAATCACCAGGAGCACATGTCTTTCCCTTCTAGAAGTCTTAGAAAGGACAAAAGTGAAAATAAATAAATAAAAATTCGTTATATTTTTAAATAAAAAAAGAGCATAGTACTCATTAGACCCCATCCGGTTACGACCGTAACCAAATCACAGAGGTATGATAGTGTCGTTCCAACGGTACAACCCTTAGTGGAGGACTTATATGATGTAAGAATCCGGGGTGAGTCCCGAAGGGTCCACCGCGAGCACCATTTCTTGGGCGGACGGTCACGTCCTCTACGCTCTCTGCATCCGAGTTAGGGACCCAACCCTTCTAGGGAACCTCCTCCTTTACCGTTGGGTGAGATCATAAGAACGGACCTCTTAGGGTACCTGCCCCCTCGGACCGCCCGATGTCAGGTACCCCAGCGTGTCTCAGCCTGTGCTGACTTCGTCGAATCGTCCACCGTGTCCCGAAGCTCTTAGTCTCAAAGACCCCTACCCTGAAACACATAAGTCTGTTTGTTCGTCTGGGATCAACTACTCAGGAGGACTAATTCTTTAAGAACGAAATTTTTCTACGTACAGTATGAAAGTCTAATACGTGCAAAACTGAAAAGGTCGGACTACACTGCTGGACTTTCGTATCCATCATGCCGAAAGGATAGGTCTTATGTCTCTAGTAATTAGTCAGTCTGGTACAGGTCACAAAGAATGAAAACTATACAAAGAGCTCCCCGTACGGATTTTTACTCAGATAGACCCCCCAAGAAAGTGTACTGAAACATAAGTATTATAATGTGTTGACAATAATCTTAACACGTGTGTTTGTTTGTCTCTAGACATTGGTAGTACAGGGTCTACCATATTGAAGAAGAGGCCGGACTAACGAACTAATTTTAAAACCAAGGGAGGGAGTAAAACGTTGGATAGAGAAGAATCCGGAGTCTTCTGAAGTGGGTCTTCCGATTTAGACAGGTACGGTAAGTAGAAAAACGCTCCGTTCTCAAATAAATTTTGGACTGGAACATAGTGGAGAACGAGATGGGGATGTTCCGTTTTCTCGTAGGAGTTTTGTAAGACAACATTTAACGGAGTAATAAAATATAGAACTTTCTTTCGTCAACGACAAACTAATCTTAAATAGTATAATTTATTAGAGGGATTCAGTAACCTCATACAGAGGATCTCTTGTCAAATTAGGATTTAGTCCAATTGTCTATACTGGAACCTCGACTTAAACGAGAAAGCGAATTGGAGAAAGTTTTTACGGTCCGTATGTAAACGGTCCATCACACACCTGCTTACGTAAAAATTTTAAGAAGGATTTTTAGGGACATAGACACTCAAATCGACATGACTTTTTCACAACTATTCGCACGTAGTATCGAAAATAGGTAAATGAATAAAATATAGGGATCACGTAAATCACACATTGATTTTCAAACATGTCAAACTCGGGGGAAGTGAGTAAAGTAGGGAGAGAGGGGTTGCTTTATGGGGGGAGGGGAGGACGTAAAGACTATTGGTGGTTAGACAAGAGACACAGATACTCGAACCAAACAACAAAAGAAAACAAAAAATCTGAGAGTGTATATTGCCTCTAGTATGTGATAAACAGAAAGAGACCGACTGAATAAATTGAATCAGATTACGGGAGTCCAAAGTAGGCACAACAGTGTCTACTGTTCTAAACCAAGAAAAGATACTGACTTATTATAAAGTAACATATATAATGGTATAAAAGAACTCTTGATAAAATTTACATGGTAAGTTTCTTAAAAAAGGAGTCATAACACAAGTTAGAAGTCTGAAAACAATCAAAACTTACTGACATGTATAATTTTAGTAGTCACTCGAACTCAAAGACGAACCCTCCTATAATAAGAGGTACCAGTCTCGTTTCCTATCAGAATGGGAAACGAAACGTAGAACCGGTCCGGAGCCATTTCTCCGTTCTTAACCATATCTTTATGTGGGATACAAGAGTCTCAAGATACGGAAATGGGGGTAGTCCTTAAAGAGGACAGAGGTCGCAGATTTGGATTGGGTAAGAAGATTTATAATCTTTACAAAAGGGGATCACTTAAAAAGAGACCAAAGGGTTGATGGTTAAGAGGGAGGAAGACTTGAAGAACCAAGAAGGGGATTTGGGGAGACGACAAAGAGAAGTCAAAGCTGGGACAGAACACCGACCAAAATGAGAATAAGGGACTATCCCAAATCCTAAACCCTCAGCCCGATCCCTTCTTTCCTCTTGAAACACGTTTAATTCGTAAGCACACAAGGGATTACGATGTCTTCATTTGAGTACTGCTCTCTTAATAACGTAAAAATTTTGAAGTGACACAAGAAAAATTTTACGCAGAAAACCCCCTTGAGACACCGTTACTGTAATTCTTGGTGAAATTTTTAATTCCTGTTAAAAGGAAGGAAGTAAACAAACAAAATTTTATTTACACTCAAGGAGAAAAGGAAATCAAAGAAGAAAACGTCAAGGAACAAGATTATTATACATTTAGTGAGTGTCGTCTATTGCAAATTGTAAGTTTATGTCTCGAGCAAAATAACTTCGAGTCATCTTGTTTAATGGTAGTTAAACGAGAGTCATTTTAAGTCATAATTTTTACAAAGTGCAAACGGTTCACTTTTCATTTATCGACTTTCCACAATTATTTTGGAAAAAGGCTCTCATTACAATCCGAGTAAAACCCTAGGGTAGAATAAGGGTTATTTTACTTTATAACAAACAGAGAGTATGTCTAATCATTACATACTCGTAAAGTTAGACTAATAACGGAGAACCCTACACTAAGTTAAGTAAGTCGTGAACACTCATGGATAATATATGGGTCTTCACCCAAAGTCATTTAAAGATAAAACTTCTTCAAACCGTTTTCAAAGTGACTCAACAGAAAAATCATGAAACGTGACCCTCACGGTGAGTCTCCTTTAGTACTTCGACTTTGGTATTCACTTCATTTAAACTAACGATTAAGGAATAATTTAAAAAAGAACATCAATTTCAGTAAAAATCTGTATTCATTATATATCTCACTGAGAAGAATATTAACACTAGAAGGACCATGTGGTACTACAGTTTAACCTACAGTTTACCTGTTCCGCAATTGCAATCACTTTAATATTGGAAGATAGACCACTTTTTTTTAAATTTGTTTATATTATGTTAAAAAAAAGTAGAAAGGTTTATAATTCGAGTTAAAAACGTTTAGTATTCCACGATAATATACCTTTAGAAACATGGAAGGTGAGTTAAAACGACACTTAGACTTTGACGAGATATTTTATTTCAGATAATCTTTCTTTTGTGTTTTCTACGGTATCTACTTAGTTTCGTCTTATGACAAGAGTTTTTAGACAAGAGGAGAAAACTCAGCTATGATTCTAAGTCATCATCAAGATCCTTAATATGGAAAAAAAAAAAGGGACGGTTCCTCAGTGACACCCTCCCTCATCTGTTAATCCGTTATTTTTATAAATAAAGTACCGTCAAATTACCTTTGACACGATTCACCTCGTCCCTCAACGTTTCTATTCGGTTATAGTCCAGCACTTCGTCAAACCGACCGTCCTATCATTGTTCTAGTTCCACTCCGTAATGAACCATGAAACTCTCATCCCTCATACGAATCCCCTGTAACGACCACTGTAAGGAGAAGGACACACACAAATTCAACTACACTCAATCTACATTCCCCTCGTAAGTAAGTAAACTAGCTTGAACTCAATTGTAATGATTTTTGTTGTCCATTCTCAAAGATGTCGTACAACAGACAGTGCGTTTTACGTTACTGTAATTATCTTTAATTACTTGTGAAATGGAAATTCGAGCTTCCATCTCTCACCAGATAAACAATTTTGTGTATATAAAGACTGAATGTTTAAAAATTGTAACAACTAACCTCCTATTAACGAAATGTAACAAGACGACCAAAGACAGCATGCTGTACTTAGTCGGCATTCGTATATATACAGGGGAGGGAGAACTCGGAGGGAGAGTGCGGGGTAGGGTGGGGAGGACTGAATGTTTATAACTTAACGATGAATGATCGTTTATTAACAGAGTCGGTGGTGAAATAAATAAAAATTCCAAATAAAAATAAAGAAACCAACGGGGTTCAGAATCAACGTCGTGGGTCTTAGAAATCGACTCCGCACACCCTAGATCAAGTGACTAGTCCCTCCTTTGGGCCCCGGGGACGTAACCCTCGAACCTCAGAACCCATGAATCAAGATCAATGACTTGGTGGTCCCTTCAAGAGAATCGATGGTGAAATCGTAAAGAAATTGTGGTTCAACTCTTTGTCATTACTGAGTCCGTATCCTACTTTACCAAAGTAAGAGAGATGACTATATACTCAAAGAAACAGAAACTCAAAGGTTTCACTACTAAAATAAGTACTTTTCTGAAGTTCTTCGTTCGACACTAAAAATTCATTCGGTTGACGAACGATAAAGAAACGAGTCTTTCAATCTTTCGACTTACTTGGTGTTCTCTTGCGAGTAAAGGAGAACGGAAAACTGAATGGTAGGTGACCACCCGGACGTCGAGTCCTCGTCTCAGACTGTTTACGGTCCTTAGATCGGCTATTAAACTTAAATCACAAGTTTTGGGATATAGTTTCAGTTTTCTTGATGTCTATGCAACTGACCTCCGAGGAAGGTAAAGTGACGAGTTATAAACTAACACGAAAGAGTAGGGGACGTAGGTTTCGTCGACACGACTACACGTGTGAATAAGGTCCAACAAAGGTGACTACTGTCGACCCGGACTGTTCGGTTCTGAATCCAAATATCGTGACCGTACCCTAGGTCCTTCCAGAATCTTCCGACACCGATGGGGACGTCCATGTCTTTCTCTCCGACTCTAAGGGTGACACCATACACACACAATCAGCGAGTCAACACATACTGAGGCACTGGGGTACCTGACATCGGAAGGTCCGGGGAGACAGGTACCTTAAGAGGTCCGCTCTTTAGACCTCACCCAAAGGTAAGGGAAGAGGTCCCCTAGAAGGGTCGGGTCCCTAACTTCGGCCCATAGGACGTGACTTCCGTCTAAGAAATGGATGATTCGGTCGTCCCTTTGGGTGACCACATTCGTCAAGTAATTCTACAACGAGGTCGCTATTTCTTCCCATGGGACTGCAAAAAGAAGGTTGTATGGGGTCCGGACGAGAAACTATTAGAAAATACGAAGTCCGGACGGAATGTTGTCATAAATCCTGCTCGAAATTTTTCATCTCTTTTGTTCTGTTTTGTTTCCATTCTCCGAAAAATTCTCCGAAAAGAGGTTGGGGGATTTTTTCCTCTATAAGTCTACTCTTTGACGTGTCAATCACCGCTGAAGTTTTCTCATCGAACATTGCCGATACTAAGTCCTACGAAGAGTCTCGAAGTCCTTTGGGATGATTGTGTAGTTGTATAATTGATTCTCCTAATACGTAAAATTCTCGGTACCGTAGAGATTTAGAAAAATGAGCATAAAACAGGAGTGACCTTATTTCAAATACCGTCGTTCCATCCGGATACCGTCTAATCAAAAGTCTTTACACAATAATTTACGTCTTTATCGTTCATGTTTAATCGTCCGTTTTTATAACAACGCTAATCAAAACCAAAACTCAGAAGTTTAAAGGGTTTTAAGTCATGAAGGGAAACATGAGAAGTCGTCGAAAACCAATCTTTACAAAGGAAAAGAAAACAAGACCCAGTAGACAAATACTATCGTAAAATAGGAATAACTTTATCCGAAAATTTATAGCACTTCCTCGTCATGTGACAGACCCTACTGTCTAATTAATGGAACAAAAGGGGCATTCCCTCGGATCATTCTTAGACTTCTACATAACCGCGACTCTCGAATGGGGATTCCAGACACACGAGATGGTTTTCATTACTTTTTGCCTTTACGTAAGGACGATAAGTGAGAGTCCTATGTGTCGAAACTATTATGGTCGGACAGCAAAGTCTATTCTAAATTTTTTTTTTAGTCTTTTCTTTCTTCTTTCGTTAACTTCCCTAAAATAGGTGTCTTGGACGACGTCCTTTATTATGTTACTATTACTTTCGCATTGTACTTCCACGGAAGTGTACATGGGACGAAAGACAAAAAGGGAAAGAACCTTTTCCGTTATGGAAAAAGTTTACATTTATATTTTTCGGAAAAAAAAAAAAAAATTAGGATAGTGAAACAGGAAATGAAGACTATTCATAAATTAATTAAGGTGACGTTGGAGTCCCCTTTTTAATCCTATACAATGTCCTTAAACACATAAGGGGAGGATCATCAAACTCGTTGTCTCAACCAACTGGACTTGCGAGACACGAAGTAGGGAACGTTATTGAGTGTGCAATTCAGAAACGACATTGACATCGGTCGTCTCGTATTTGGTAACAACAGAAGTTTCGAGAAAGAGTAATGTAAAATGACACAAATTCGGGTCAGATTCGTTATGTTGGTAGTTATTATTTAAATACTTTGAACACTGGGATGGTCCGTTATCTATCATTTATATTTTCATACACTCAACATAAGAATCAACTTAAGACCTTACTTTCGAGTGTTAGAGACCTGACCGACACTCTTATAGGTTAAAGACACAGTATTAAGCTTAAAACCGTATGAATTCATGTCAAAAAACTAGACATCCGATCTCATTGGTATTGAACGGTTTTAAAAAAAAAATATATTTTATCAAAGAAAAAACTTCATTTTAGATAAGGGATCACCGAGTCACCATTTCTTAGCGGATGTTATGTCCTTTAACGGACGTTACGTTCTCTGTGCCCAAACTCGGGACTTCCACGAGACCTCCTCTTTTACCGTTAGGTGAGACATATGAACGACCCTCTTAAAGTAACTGTCTCCTCGGACCGTCCGACGTCAGGTAGTCCAACGTTTCTCATCCTGTGCTGACTCGTTGGTCAAGGAGACAATAGGACTTTAGGGTTCAGGGTGGGCGAACTGGTGGAGCGAAACAGGGGTGTTATCAGGAGTACACGGAGGTTCTCTAACATATTAAGGTTCCTTGTATCAGACTCTTGGTGTCCTGATCTACCAGAAGTACCATAGGGATGTTTAAGACGCAAAAGAGGTGATATGAATTAAAACAACATATCATAGAGAATATGTAAAAATTGTAATTACAGTATTTCCCAGGGTAATACGGAGTTATCAAAATTGATATAACGGAAGTAATTTTATGCATAGGAACAGAAGACTAAAACAAATCAATAAATCACTTGATAAAACTAGTGACATTTCACATCTATTCATAAAATTAGGTTCATAAAATTAAAAAACATATCGAGTATCATACTGAACGGAAAGTGATTTTGAGTCCTAGTGTGTGGTGAATCACTGACTTGTTGTCGTTTTTGATTCTTAAGTACCTGATTAAGTGGTCGTAAATAACTTATAGTCAAAATACTTTCTATGACATAATCTTTACTCCTACATTTTTATTTATTCTGTAACACGATGGAAACTCCTTGAGTAACAGACCGGTCCCTCTTTTTGTTCTTTCGTCTAGTGATACTATGCAATTCCGAAATCCTTCGTAGTGATGCTTGTTTCGATCACCTCCATTACCTTAAGGTGAACTCGATAAAGTTTAGGGCTTTCTACTACGACACTTTCACGACGTGAGTTATACAGTCGTTTAAACCTTTTGAGTCGTCACCGGTGTCCTGACCTTTTCCAGTGAAAAAGTAAGGTTAGGGTTTCTATCCGTTACGGTTTCTTACGAGTTTGATGGAGTGTCAACGTGAGTAGAGTGTGCGATCATTTCATTACGAGTTTTAAGAGGTTCGGTCCGAAGTCGTTATACACTTGGTACTTGAAGGACTACAAGTTCGACCAAAATCTTTTCCGTCTTCTTGGTCTCTAGTTTAACGGGTGTAAACGACCTAGTACCTTTTTCGTTCTCTCAAGGTCTGTTTGTAGATGAAGACGAAATAACTGATACGGTTTCAGAAACTGACACACCTAGTGTTATTTGACACCTTTTAAGACTTTCTCTACCCTTATGGTCTGGTGGACTGGACGGGGAACTCTTTGGACATACGTCCAGTCCTTCGTTGTCAATCTTGACCTGTACCTTGTTGTCTGACCAAGGTTTATCCTTTTCCTCATGCAGTTCCGACATATAACAGTGGGATGAATAAATTGAATGTACGTCTCATGTAGTACCCTTTGCGACCCGACCTTCTTCGTGTTCGACCTTAGTTCTAACGGCCCTCTTTATAGTTATTGGAGTCTATACGTCTACTGTGGTGGGAAGACCGTCTTTCACTTCTTGATTTCTCGGAGAACTACTTTCACTTTCTCCTCTCACTGTTTCAACCGAATTTCGAGTTGTAAGTCTTTTGCTTCTAGTACCATAGACAAGGGTAGTGAAGTGCCCTTTATCTACCCCTTTGTCACCTTTGCCACAGTCTGAAATAAAAAAACCCGAGGTTTTAGTGACGACTACCACTGACGTCGGTACTTTAATTTTCTGTGAATGAGGAACCTTCCTTTCAAAACTGGTTGGATCTATCGTAAAATTTTTCGTCTCTCTCATGAAACACTTGTTTCCAGGTAGATCAGTTCCGATACCAAAAAGGTCACCAGTATATACCTACACTCTCAACCTGACACTTCTTTAGACTCGTGGTTTCTTAACTACGAAAACTTGACACCATAACCTCTTCTGAGAACTCTCAGGGAACCTGACGTTCCTCTAGGTTGGTCAGGTAGGATTTCCTCTAGTCAGGGCCCACAAGTAACCTTTCTGACTAAAACTTCGATTTTGAGGTTATAAACCGGTGTACTACACTTCTCGACTGAGTAAACTTTTCTGGGACTACGACCCTTTCTAACTTCCGACTTCCTCTTCCCCTGCTGTCTCCTGCTCTACCAACCTACCGTAGAGGCTGAGACACCTGTACTCAAACCCACCTGAGACCCTTAACCACTACCTGTCCCTCCGGACCGCACGACGTCAAGTACCCCAGCGTTTCTCAGCCTGTGCTTACTCGCTGACTTGACTTGAATTGACTCCACTTCACGACTCACGGTCGGAGTACATAGGTCAAAGGACTCGTCAGGTACGTGAACCTACAGATTATTCTCATAGTCTATATTAGATAGATTTAGTACTGAGAACCATATAGTGTTTGTTTTAGTAAGCCTAGAAAAGGAGAGATTCAAAAGGAAACAGTGACAAGAACTACGTCACCAAGTTCTCGTTAAATCTTCAGTAAAAATTAAAGATAGGAAATGAGTAAGGTCCGTAGTCTGAATAGTCGATCAGAGGAAAAAATTTTTTTTAAGTAATAAATAAAAAATGACGTGATCACAAAACAACGGCACGCACCTGAAAGAGATCGTTCGTCCCCACTAAGAGACCAACGTCACACACCCAAAGAGGGAGATCACTGAAGAGAACAACTCCTCGCACCTGAAATTTCACACGGCGAGCCATCAACACCATGAGTCCGAATCAACGAGGTGTCGTACACCTTAGAAGGACCTAGTCTCTAGGCTTCTTGGAGACAGAGGACGAAGCCGTCCGTCTAAGAATGACCTTGTGGTCCCCTAAGACAAGATTTTATCTACAAGCGAACTAGGTGCTAAGAGGCGCCACGATCAGGTTCGGTGGTAACGCAAAGTGGACCACTTACGTCATCAGAGGTAGACCGGAGTAGAACGGGGGTTGGGAAGCGCTATAGGACAGAAAGCTTATTGTCACTTTCACATAATACATCGCATAATCAACCGATGAAGGTTTCTCCGCCTTTATCGAACAGAATCTCTTTTTATTTACCAAGAGAACAAGTACATATCATGTTCGACCACCAAGGTACTCCAGTAGTATGATCTCCTTTTTCTTAGTCAGTCTTAAGGTATGGGTAAACACCAGTTTTGAGATTCTTTTGATCTTTATGTTCTTTTACAGGAATTGAACTAATATCTATAGATGTTTTGTTTGTAATATGGATTACCATTTTAAGAGTTACAAAATTGAGATTCCAAGTCTTGTTTCATGCATTAAGAGAGGAAGGTGAGGACAAGTTGTACACTGACCTCTGTCCCAGATATTCTGTTCCTCTCCCCTCCTCTCCTCTTGTCTCTTCTCTCCTCTCCTTATCTTCGGTCTTTCCAACCTTTATTCATTATGAGAGGTATAAGTGTCCGTAGTAGTGGATACATCTTGTAGGGTTTCTTTGATGTTTTTCGATGATTTTTTTTGTCATATGTTTTAGTTGACATAAAAATATATGATCGTTGTTAAACTTTTAAATTTTATAGTAAATATTATCGTAGGTTATCACTTTATGAATCTATATGTATATAGGTTATTTTACAATATGTAAACGTAAGACGTTTTAAAATGTTTGACGATTAACTTTGAATTTTGTAAATGTATGGATCTATATGGTACAAGTAGTCGTTTATCTAAGTCTCAACAACACTTCAGAAAATTTTAACTACAGGTTCAAATTAGACAACTCTCTTTCTTTTGTACCCCGTCAATTGACATTCCTTCTAGGACCGACTATTTTAGTTCTTATACTTTGTTCATACAATATATAGTTCAACCTCCCTACGCATAACCATTCTTAGTTAAAGCCGAAAAAAATACTTCGACGTTTCTTACACTCGTTTTAGTTTTCCTCCTGTTATGTCCTTAAACTTTTTAAACCTAAGACTACCTTCGAGGGTGAAAAAGAATTTCTCATAATAAACCACAGTAAAAGACGATCATTCAACAACCATTCGAATTACTTAACTTTAGAGTTCCTGTGTTCGATTCCAGACTTTGTTGAACCACCTACCACACGGTATCCTTGTCACTCTTTACTTACCACTTTAATTCCTTGTTTTGACTCCATCTTACTCCAATTTTCAACGACAGAAGAAGTCAACTACCAAGAGTTAATTCTAGGTCAGACCTCAATGTTCGGTGTGACAGTAAACTTTTCCTTATTAATTATATCTCTCTAAATTGTATCTCCCTAAACGAATATTCTCCCATATTTTCTCTTAAGACTTCTGATAAGATCCGACTCCCTTTCTTGAGTTCTTTCCTTACTTGAACCTTTCCGAGAGAAAGGGCAAACTCCAAATCTGGAGTAACCTTTTCCGCACAGACTTGGAGTCACCTCGACCGTCTCTTAAGGGTCCTAACGGGGTCTGGTCTTAACCAAGTACCGATATCCTGTCTTCGACCAATACACCTTGACAGTCGGTTCTGATCGAAGGGACCACAGAGTCTACCGTTTCTTAGACGGTCGTTACACCCTCTGTTCTAGGTGACCTTTTCCCTTACCGTTAGGTGAGGTCATAAGAACGGACCTTTTAAGGTACCTGTAACCTCGGACCGTCCGATGTCAGGTACCCCAACGTATCTCAGTCTGTCCTGACTCGTGCGTACGTGCAGTCGGTTCTGATCGATCGACCCTCGGGGGGGAGACCCGACGGTCGCTCGGATCCGACGACCCGCCCCGTGACACACGTCCTTTAGGGAGAACCCAAGACTGACCGTTCGTCCCGTTCGTCCTTAGAAGAGTGGTCCCGACCTTTCGATCTTCCACTCGTGGTGATCCACCGTCTCTCTCAGTGGACGGTGACTTAGTTCCATTCTAGGAAGGATGAGGTCCCATGGAGGTCTCGATAGATACCTATTTCGAATTGTAACACGGTCGACCGTTTCCTCTTTATAAGATCATAGTGTCCACCCGTTACCTTTCACGTAAGTCTCGATGAACCGTACTGTGACTATGTCGTTCGTCAAGGACTGAAACATGACGTTGGAATAATTGTTAAAGACCCTAAAATAAAGGAAAATTCAGTGTACGTTTATGTATGCGATTAAAAAATTAATTTACCGAAGGGTCCATCACGATGACCATTTCTTAGACGGACGGTTACGTCCTCTGAGTTCTCTACGTTCAAGTTAGGAACCCAACCTTTCTACAGGACCTCATACTTTATCGTTGGGTGAGGTCATAAGAACCGATCCTTTAGGGCACCTGTCTCCTCGGACCGGCCGATGTCAGGTACCCCGGTAATTTCTCTGCCTGTACTGACTCACTGACTCGCGTGACAATTTATGTTCTCCTTTTGTAGAATATCTGACACTTCGATTCTTCTCTTTCTAATCCTAAGTCAAGGACAATCCTGAGCACCAGTTGTTCGGAATCCTGTATTCGTTAAGTTTTGACACAAACGATGTGAACCTATTTTACTGTGTGAAACCGTCTTAAAACGTCAAATGTTAAAGTGTAAAGTCCCACATCGGTGACTTGACAAGGCTATGTCTTAATCGTAGAGATCACTTACAATACATTTTATCTCCGGGCACTCCGCCTCGGGATCCTCTACCAAGGACCACTTCGTTTGTCATAAAAATCCTGGTCTGGCCTAAAAAGGAAATCCCAGGTGTACCGTGATTCGTCTACCACGACACCCGCCGACACCAAATTCTAGACTCCGTCAAGTAGTTCTGTGACCCAGAACAGGATCAGGGCGGGACCTCCGTCACTACCGACGTCCGACCAGGTCCGTTGTTCTGCCCCACTCGGTAGGGACATCCGGTCGGGACGACCGGGGACGTCTGACCGTCGTGGGAGCTGATCTGACGTCCCGTCGACCCTTGAGTCGGACGACCGTAGAAGTCTTAGTCGTATTAGCACGGATAAAATTAGACCTTTCCCGAACCTCGAAAAAAGAGGGGTATCACGAGAAATCAAAAAAAGAAACAGTTTTGTAGAAAATAAACAAACCGACGCAGCCTAGGATCAACGCTGTACTCCCTAAAAGAAACATAGTGCGTCCTAGAAAGCAACACCGCACACCCAAATCAACGAGGCCCCATACACCCTAGAATCGATGGTCTAGTCCCTGGTTTGGGATCAGGGGACGTAACGTTCCACCTACGAATTGGAGACCTGGTGGTCCCTTCAGGGAAATCAAGAATTTACACATTTTCACAACTTAGAGGGGAAGGGGTCTCCAGGGGGGAACATTAACAAGAAATTAAAGGGTACCAGACACTAATCCGACGTAAATAGATCTTTGAACGTAAGACCAACCAACTACCGATCCCTCCTCTCTCTTTCAGTAAATTGCGCACGAGTAAAAAAGGTCTTTTTTTTAATACATCAAAGAAAGTATCTTTAAAGAATGAGGGTCGTAGACATAATGGTTTAAGTGAAAGTATTAAACTAGGGTAGGGGGGAAAAGAGTAAGTAAGACATACAGTCAGAGGACAGGGTAAATAAAGTCTAGCTAAGCTAGAACAGTAAAAACTAAATAACTAATAATAATAATTAATTCTTCGTGAGGTCTAGGGTGATATAGTACTTTCATACATGTATATTTTAATTTTTAATAGAGGTCGCAGTGACATTCGGGGAGGGACCATTCGAAATACTTTTTAAAGTACATGTAAGAAGAAAGATAAGGACACGTCAGTACGTGTATTTATCATAAACACTCACTACACCCAAAGTGATTTTGTACAACGTTTGAAACAAAAGTTGAACGAGGTGAAACAAAACTGGTAACGCACTACTAGGAAAGACACCGACAATGTGCAAATAGAGTGGTCAGGACTTTTAAGGATCAAAAAATAGTAGTGTCTCCCGTCGTAGAACCAAATATGGGTTATGAAACACGTGAGTATGTAATAGAGACGTTTTTGTTAAGGATCTTCTACTGACGATCCACGGGAGACTTGTAAAAATATCTAAAACCGCCCGGTAGGAGGCTTTTACAACTTGACCAAAGACGACGTAGTCGTTACCACGCCCTCGAGACGACAGGGCGAAAATTACGGTAGTAGTGACTAAGAGAGGACGAGGGCGTCTTCGACGCGAGGACACGTGACCCTGACCATCCGTGAACTCAGTCACAGTAACAAATCGGGTAAAAGACTCTATCCTAACTTCTCCTCCTTTTTATATAAAGAGAGATGGGAAGACTCAAGAATCGACTCCGAGGACGTCATTTTCTGTCTACTTGTTCTCTTTTTGCTTTCAAGCAATTGTACAGACGGAGCACATACACCCCGGCATTGGTCCCTTTTTACTGATTGAGGGGACTACACGAAAACTTACGTCTGGAGTCATGGAAGAATCGTCCTTTTCTCCTCCTCCAGATTCCGAGAATCCCCTCTCCCTTACTAAACATCTTTCCTTACCCGGGACTCTTCTCGCCTACTCTCCATACTATCAAGTACTGGTTTAAACAGTGACAAACCGTGAGTGAAGAAAAATGAAGAACAAAATTTAAATGAAAATTAACCTCCTATTGACGACATTCTACAACACAACCAAAGTCGACGGGTTGTCGTACTTAGTCGGGATTCAGGTGATACAGGAGAGGGAGAGGCTGGAGGGAGGGCGGAGGGCAAGGCAGCGGGAGGAGATCCAGTGGTGCCTCGCGACCCAACTCGAGGGACTCAGTGTGTCGTCGATTGGCAATCGATAGAGGAGATGTGTACCATTTCATGCACAAAGTTTCGATGAGAGAGTTAAACAGGGTGGGAGAGGAAGGGAGAGACAAAGGTATTCGGACGTAGAGACAAGGACGGGAAGTTTATCCAAGTAGTCCTGGTGAAAAGATCTAAGGTATATATACACAATTATATGCTATAAACAAAGAGAGGAAGATTGAATTGAAGTCAGACACATTGTCCGAGATGTAAGTAGGTACAGTGACCTTGACTGAGTTTAAGTAAGGAAAAATACCGACTCGTTATAAGGTAAGATATATACCTGGTGCAGAAGAAATAGGCAAGTAGACAGTTACCTGTAAATCCAGTGAAGGTATAGGGTCGATGACGTTTACGACGACGTAACTTGTGACCCCATGTGCACAGAAAAAGTCAATACCAAAGGAACCCCACATACGGGTCGTCATCCTAACGACCTAGTATACCATCAAAATAAGGATCAAAGAATTCCTTGGAGACATGACAAGAGATATCGTAGACATAGTTAAATGTAAGGTGACTGTTATAGGTGAAGATTAGAGGGAAGGACAACATTCTCAGTGAGAGGAGACCGACTACTTTGAAAGAGGTCCCTCCGTTAGGTCCTGTCAACTTAAGGAGTACCTCCTAGACAGAAACCCGGTACTCAAGTCTCTTTCGGAGAGAACGTAAACGATAAAAAATTCTCGGATGTCGTATTTTTTATTAGTCATACGGTTTCACCACAGAAAACTTCACAACACAAGACGATTGGGAAGTCTTATTTGGGTCACTTTCGAAAAAAGGCTCAAATCTATTAACGGTGTCATAGTAGGAAGGAACCTCTGTCATCAGTCGGGGTCTGGAAGGACCCTCAATAATATTGTGTGCGTCACACACATCACTCCAGAGCCGACGGAGTGATTTTAATTTGTCCCAGTCAAAAGAAGTAGGACACCTTACCTTCTATTTCAGTCCTATCGAAAAATGGATTTAATATATGTAAAGGTCTGTCTTGTGACGGTCTGAGTAAATATTCTATTATTAGTCTATTGACAACGGGCATTAACCGTCAGTTTGCGTGGATGGTGTCGAGGTTGGTGGGTGGTGTCCTCGTTTTATTTAAACAATAAAAAGGAAAAAAGGGGCCTACTTATCTTCGGAGTCTGAGTAAAGTCGACCTACCTTATTTTCTTTCGGAAGTTCGGTCGTCGACAGTTATTTGGAAAAAAAAGGGGAGATATTTCTGTTATAGTGTAGTTATTTCTATAACTTCTCCCTCCCCCCTTTTTCGGGATTGTTGATGGAATAAAAGTAAAAATGTGAACAGGAAGAGTGAAAATAGGTACACAGTTCTAAAAAGTACCACCTTTAGGAAAGTATACATGTTAAAATACAAGACTAAAAAAAAAAAAAGTGAAATTTTGACTGTAAAACAATTTAAGAGGTCATCGACGCAGGAAACACCAGTAACCCATAATCAAGTCCATTCCTACCACCACCGGAGGGATCTGGAGAGATTTACAGAACGAAGACCTGATCTTAACGAGTAAGGCCCGTGTCGTCTCGGAGTGCCTCCCAGACCCTTCCACTCGGTCCCCTTCCTCTTCTGGTCCTTAGTCCTGCCCGCCACCGGAATCAGCCTTATTAAGACCATTCCTTAGCCACCAGACTGCGAACTGTTTCGAGACGACTGAGTTCCCCCTCGGTCGGTCGTCGACTTTAACACTTAAGTCACACCGGCCTCCCTATTAGTCTCATTGGTCCCCCCTCCTTTCCTGTCCGTCCACTCCCTTTTCCTTATTCGTCGATGGATTTGATCGTAACACCGAAAACTAAAGCTCAAAGTTTGTTTCCGGTTTGGCTTGGTTGCCGTTTGATTCGAACTCCGGCAAGAAACTTCGAAGGTTACACAAACCATAAACAATAATTAAAAGAGAGAGGGAGGGAGGGAGGTAGAGGGAGAAAGACAGAGAGAGGAAGCGGAGGAAGGAAGGTTTACCGATAGACCGTCATTAAGAAAAGAGTTTTTGAAATTTAATATTAGAGTCTCCTTGAGCTAGTATAGTTTCACTCCCCTCTTAAACATCAAACCTTTTCGTACAAATCAACGGGTAAGAAACAAGGACAATCTTATGAATTAATGAAGACTTCTAAATTCATTGCACACATCCCCCGTACTCCTACAGAAAGTTTCTCCAACGACTCAATTGATTTCAGAATCTTTGTGACGAGATCTCGATTTCACGGTTCAGAGTAAAATGCGACTAAAGTGGAAAACTCCGACACAGAGAATATTTTCTTAACAGTAACGAAAACGCCTTATTAACTGTATGACATGAATTTCATATGTTCATACTATTCGAAACGGTAAACATATGTGGGTACTTCGGTAGAGGTGTTAGTTCTGTCACTTGTATAGATAGTAGGGACTTTCAAAGAATCATGAAGAAAAATTAAGGAGGTAGGGAAGAGAGAAATTGAGGAGGTCGAGGTTCGTTGACAAAAAAATTTTTTAATAAATAAAAAATATATAGGTAAACCGACGTGAAACAACGTCGCGAGTTCTAGAAACTAGTAACAACGTCGTACGGTCAAGACAAAAAAGTGAAGTCAAGTCAGTGAGTCAGCACAGGCTGAGAAACGCTGGGGTACTTAGTGTCGTGCGGTCCGGAGGGACAGGTAGTGGTTTAAGGCCTCAAGTGGGTTTGAGTACAGGTAGCTCAGCCACTACGGTAGGTCGGTAGAGTAGGAGACAACAGGGGAAGAGGAGGACGGGGGTTAGGGAGGGTCGTAGTCTCAGAAAAGGTTACTCAGTTGAGAAGCGTAGTCCACCGGTTTCATAACCTCGAAAAATCGAAGTCGTAGACAGGAAGGTTACTTATAAATCCTGACTAGAGGAAATCCTACCTGACCAACCTAGAGGAACGTCAGGTTCTCTGAGAGTTCTCAGAAGAGGTTGTGGTGCCAAGTTTTCGTTAGTAAGAAAGCACAAGTCGAAAGAAGTGTCAGGTTGAGAGTGTAGGTATGAACTGGTGACCTTTTTGGTATCGGAACTGACTTACCTGGAAACAACTACCTCAATTGATTTCAATTGAGGTTTCAACTACCCGGAAACATTACAGAGATGAAAAATTTTACGACGGATCCAACCAGTATTGAAAGGAAGGTTCCTTATTCGCAGAAAATTAAAGTAACGACGTCCGTGGTAGACGTCACTAAAACCTCGGGTCTTTTTATTTCAGTCGGTGACAAAGGGGTAGATAAACGGTATATTACCATAAATAAACGAATAAAGACCGACACGACCCAGAAGTGACAACGCGTCCGAAAAGAGACCGGTACCGTTCGTCCCCGATGAGAGAGCACCACCACTTGTCCGAAGAGAACGACACCTCACGCCCGAGATCCCGGGAGCCGGAAGTCGTCAACACCGTGCACCCGAGTCATCCAAGCCCAGGGCCCGAAATCTCGTGTCCGAGTCACTGACACCGAGTGCTCAAGCGGATGAGGTACCGGACACCCTAGAAGGGGCTAGTCCTTAGGTAGGGGACGGAGGACGTTACCGTCCACCTAAGAAATGGTGACTCGGTGGTTCCTTCGGGAGGTTCGTTGGTAACTGGACGAAAAACGGTGATAGCTAATCAAATGTACAAGAATTTAAAGTATATTTACCTTTATGTCATATATGAGAATCAAACAACCCCCCCCCCCACAGACCAAAAAAGGTCACTTGCATTATTGATAAAAAGGTAAGTAGACACAACGATCACAGTCACCAAGTTAGAAATGTAACGCCTCACCATAAGGTGACCCACTTACATGGTGTACAATAAATAGGTAAATGGATAACTAACTGTAAAACCAACAAAGGTCAAAACAAAGACCAATAATGTTCAATTCGACGACACGTAAATAGAAACACAACTCTTTCCAATAGACAGGGGAACCCAAACATGGACACCGATGTTTCCAACCTAGTATGACAACCATGTACAAATGGGAAGAAAAAATTTCAACTACATAGTAAAATGTAACAATAGTCGTTACACACTCGCTTTCAAGATTGAAGTGTAGAAACTAAAATCTGTCAAAACCTCACATTACCATAGAGAATCGTCAAAGTTAAACATAAAAGATTAATGACCTGTCAAATAATATAACTTAATAACCCCTGTCAAAAAGTATGGTAGGGATACAGAAGAAACTCTTTCACAAGAAAGTCTAGAAAACGAGTAAAAAGAGAATAACCTAATAAAAAGGGGGGTTAGTAACTCTAAACTTTTAAGAAATATATCTGATCTATACTTGAGACAGTTTACATACTAAACGGTTTGTAAAGAATCAAAGAAAACTTCTCGTCTTAACGTATTAAAACTACTGCAGGTTTCTTTAAAACTGGATAGGACATCGGTGTTTCTATAAAAAGACATAAAAAAAAAGGACTTCAATATCAAAGTCCATCCAGACACTAAGTAAAAATTAATTAAAAACATACACTCCGGTCCTTATCTAGTGTCAAGGATTATGTCGATAGGACAAGGTCGTGTTAAACACCTTTGCAAGTAGGAAAGAGGGGACTTGACGGAAACTTTGAAGTTAACCCTTAGTTGTTAGTCAGAATCATGACATTTGAGTCACGGAGTTCATAATACTCCGAAAGATGAGGCCGACAACCCGTTGCATGTGACAAGAGGGCCATACTTAAGACCCGCAACAAGGGAGATTAGTAGACTTACCAACAAAAAGAGCACAACCCATCAAAGGAATTGAAATACGTGACTAGTAATTAAATGACTCAGTGGTCAATTCTAGAACTCAAAAGAGAGTCATGTCTATAAAGGAGAGACTATCGGACAAGACGTGCAAGATCGTCGGAAACGAAGCCTTGAGGGTCGACGTATAAAATTTGACAATCTCCAAGGATTCGAGAGGAAGTAAAAGGAAAGAGACGTAGCACTGGATCTTTAAAAGAGGTCTACCATTTAATCTCGTCAGTATCTAAAGTGGAACAAAGGACAAAGAGTCCTCAGTGACAGGGAATGACGGACTATAAATTTATAAACTCTCGGTAATAAGATATGTAAAAGAAATAAGACAGAAATAACGAATTAGAACCGATTCTCATACTGACAAAGAATTATAGAGGATCGTAAGTCGTACGACGATCCATGGATCACTTATCAGGAGTCTCTGACTGACATCAGTGAATGCATCTGTTGAATGTCTATTTACCCACCACACATTCGCTTTCTTTTGTTTTACATTGGACAACTTTCCCACACTGCCATTTATTCTTTACAGTGTACGGTCTCGTAAGGACTAGTCCGAAAAGACCCCAGAAGGACCTGACGTGGAACGGGACCGGTCAGTGAGTCCCCCGGAGACTTAAACTGGACAAAGGTCGTGACGACTTGTCGTCTTCGTTATACCCACACATTGATGAATTAAACAATGGATCCGTAGTTCAGTGGTGGGGAGAGGGGTCTTTTCAGGGTTTCTATCCGAGTCTAAATGTATCGTTTGTTTTGACTTTAAGTGACCATGGAAGACACAAGAGAACATGAGACGGGTCGTGGAGGGAGTCCCTACAGAGACCCGGAGGCTAGACAAAAAGACACTCTCTGTAGGCGACGACAACCTAACTAGATAAAAGCGACAGGAGAGTGAAACTTAAGACGAAAGTCCGTCCTCTAACATGAAGCCAACACGGACGAACGAAGATGGTCAATAATCTCGAGGAAACATAAAGTAAAATAGTGGATACGGAAAGTTTTAAAATATTCGGGTCTTTGACTCAGTGCTAAATTCCTTTCTGTAAGACCTTTAGTAGTCTCCTTTGATGGTCCAATAAAGGGTGTACTCTGAAATTTTTTTGTTTTTGTTTTTGTTTGGGTGAGGTCGTAATTCTTATAAGCTCGACGAAAAGAAATTTAATTGAGATCAGAACGATTTCGGATCCAAGGAGAGGATAGTTAAATGGTTACACAAATTTCTTTCTACAACCTGGGTGTCTGAGTAATAGAAACACAAAAAAGAATAACGTAGAAGGATTAAATGGAAGAAGGATTAAATTCCATTCCTTTCCGTCAATTAACATTCTGTCCTCTTAGAAACGTAGACTGACGTTATTAGTGTTTGAAACACATTGTGTTAATTAAACTCCAATACAATTAATTCTGAGTTGGATTTCTCCCAATCGAGACGTGTCGACTTTTACGACCTTTCACAAAAATCGGAACGTACTTAGACAGACTGATCACTTTATCGGGAAGTCTTAGCCTGTCAACCTGACCTTTCATCCACTGGAAGAAAAGAAAAGAAAACCTCAGTGTCTCCACAACGCTAATAGAGTGTTTTGAGAAGATCACAAATTCGACTACTACAAAAACAATCAACAGTTCTATCATCTTGAAATTTTGTAACGTAATTCGTACAGTAAGACGACCAAGGCAGTGGTCGGAAGTAGAAGTCAAATCACAGTAGATTACGACTGAAATAATATCTGTACTTTTTTGTCTTTGTGTTTCCAGTAAGGTCTCGTTTTCACCTTTAATAAAGTGCTTAAGAAGGAAGAAAAGAACCTTAGTTTTGTACTCAACTACAAATCTTACTACCCGGTAGGGTAAAAAAAAGGGAGGTTCCAAATTTTTTTTAACAATGGCTGACATACCGTAATTTATACGGTAGTGTATGTTACTACGACTAAAAAAAGGAGTAGTAACAATCTTATAACAGTGGTCCAATGTACAGTACATCTCCACCACCATTTGATGGGTTCGTATCCCTTAAACAATAATTATCGTGATATGTCGGATTGTAAAATTCGTTTGCACGGTCACCAATTTGACCTAATCGTCGGTTATTGCCAATCAACAGTAATAACAATGAATTTCTCCGAACAAACTATACTCTACACTCATAGGTCACGGTCACCAAACGTGGGGGTTACACACTTACCTGTCGGACCGAGTCGAAGGTGACGGGTTCACGGGTGAACGGATCGTCACACCTGGTTCGCAAATACGTCTTAGTGCCAGTTGACCCTGTCGGCCCTTTCGGGGAAAGACAAGTGTCTCAGAGACTCAAAGAATAAGTATAATTTTGTAGGAACTTTGACTCAAAAGTCTTCAAGAAAGGCGACGGTGACTCTAGACAATTACACGAAGTATCAAAAGGAAGGTCGCACAATAGCGGTAGACTGTCTTACAAGACAACTACGCAAGAAACTGAAACGGACTCAGACAACCACGAAAACGAACAACAGAAAGACGCAATCCACTTCAGGTCTGTGGAAGCAGAGAAGAATGGACTGAGCGCGAGGAACGGGTGACAGGGAAGCATAGCTCAGATCGACCGGAGGCATCACTTGGAGGAATAAACGGTTCGAGTAAACACAGAGAAGAAAAGAGGTCGGAAGTGGGAAGGAGGTCCACGAAGGACTAAAGTAAGGGGATCGGTGCGAGACACATAAGAAACGGTGATACGGCAGACGTCGGAACCCTTCAAGAAGTCAATGATCCAGAAGTAATAAGCGTTAAGTGTAGTGTGCACCCAACACAAATAGGACATACGACAGACGTCGGTCGTAACGACTGTTATCAACGTTCATGTAGTCGTCGTAAAGAGAAGGGTCACTTGTCCCAACGAAAAAATAAAACAAAACAAAAAGGGGTCATCTTGTGGAGATGAAGAACCTTATATCCATACTGAGTCAAGACACGAATATATGTTTTTTACATATACTTGTAGACATTTTGTAAACAACCGAAAATGTCTTTCATAGGATTTTACTACCAATCTGATATAATAATAATCTGACGTTACAAAATTAATGTAAACCCCTTCAACTAACACCCCAAACCCCGAAACTGTACAATCGTACAATTTTAAAGAGAGTGAGAGTCAATTTAAATACCCTTTATCCGAGAGTTGTCCCGAAGGGACCACCGAGTCTGCAATTTCTTAGACGGAGGTCACGGCCTCGGACCCCAAGGTAGGGACCCAGTCCTTTTAGGGGACCTCCTTCCGTACCATGGTGTGAGGTCATAAGAACGGACCCTTTAGGGTACTTGTCTCCACGGACCTCCTGATATCAGGTACCCAGGTGTTTCTCAGTCTGTACTGACTTACTGACTGTGAAAGTGAAAAGTCCGAGAGTCATCGTAAAAGTACGTCTTAGGACCGAAAACCCTTTACCTAATGGTTGTATTGTGCTCGTTAAAAATATGATTGGTACTGATTTATATACCTGAAGGGACCACCAAGTCTGTCATTTCGTAGACGGATGTTACGTCCTCTGGTCCCAAACTAGGGAACCAGCCCTTCTAGAGGACCTCTTCCTTTACCGTTGGGTGAGGTCACGAGAACGGACCTCTTAAGGCACCCGTCTCCTCGGACCATCCGATGTCAGGTACCCTAACGTTTCTCAGCCTGTCCTGACTCGTTGAAGTGAAACGAAAGTGCTGATTTATTTGTCTGGGGCTGATTGACACCGTGACGTCGTACGAGACACCACGATACCTCTCGACGGAGACCCTTCTCGTCGGGAGGTCGGTCAGACGTGGACGTCTTGAGACGGACGTCTCATTTCGGAGACGGGTATACTCAACAAACTTTCTAAATAAGCAAATAAAAACCTCGTACACACGATCCAGAAACGACGGGACGCGGCCGAAAGAGATCAACGGCACTCGTCCCTCTATGAGAGATCGACGTCCCACGTCCGAAGAGGAACGCCCGGAAGAGGACTCCGTCTCGTGTCCGAGGTCCGTGTGTCCGAGCCATCAACACCGAATCAACAAGACTGTGTGCACCTTAGAAGGGTCTCGTTCCTGACTTGGGTACGGGAGACGTAACCGTCCGTCTAAGAATTGGTGACCCGGTGGTCCCTTTGGTGGTACACTTAAATCTAAACTCTTATAAACTTTAGACTGTACAAAAGAGACGACCGTCTTCATATGAACCGTACAAAGATGGTCGGTGGAGTACGTACGTACGGCGAGTAACATGGTACTAAAGACCACCGGGAAGTTCCGGAGTTCCTGACTTAAACCATATAAGGAGGTGAAAATTATTTCTGAGTAAGGTTTGTACGAAGTTCGTAAGTACTTTTAGGTAGTTCGACAAAAATATGGACCACTTTAGTTGACCTCTCCATAAAATAGGAACAATTAAATATAAGAAATATCTAACATGAGCCAAATCACACACGATGTACCAAGGTACCCCGAAGGGTCCACCCCGATCACCATTTCTCGGGTGAACGGTTACGTCCACCTGTATTCTTTGTCTCCAAACTAGGGACCCAGCCTTTCTCAGGGGACCTCCTTCCGTACCGTTGAGTGAACCAAGAATGAACCTCTTAGGGTACCTGTCTCCTCGGACCACCCGATGCCAGGTATCCCAGCATGTCTCAACCTGTGTTGACTCCCCTGAATCGTCCGTGGGTGCGTACGTGTACCGAGGTAACCTGATTGTTTAAGACAATTTCACACTTGACACGTAAAAACGACGAGGAGGACTCGGGTGGGCTGGGTCGGAGGTCAGCAGACATAAGTCATTCCTGAAGAACTCTCTTAAAGTCAGATCCAGTCCTCGTTTTAACGTTGCACACAAACTTTAGATTTATTGGATAAAAAAAATGGAGTCCGAAACGACACTATTTAGGTCACGACAATATGTATTCCATGGAAAATATACGTAGTGAATGTCGTCCAAAATTACAAAATCTTTGACATAAGATATCCTCCTCACACCCCCACACCTCCTGTACACACACTTACTTAGAAATGAGTAGACAGTTTTGTTTTGATCTGTTTCGTGACAGACGTCATTGACGTACATGTGATCACGACATCTCCGTGCCTTCCACGGATCTTCCCTGGAAACTATTCTGAAGGGTATTCACAGTTATACGGACAACGAGGACAATTCATTTTCTCCTTTACCCTTATTTCCGTCTTAGGTTTATAGCTGCTTCTTCTGTCAACTTCAGGGATCCCGTGAGAACAAACAGACAAGAACC
This sequence comes from Capra ibex, assembly GCA_006410555.1. Lineage (NCBI taxonomy): Eukaryota > Metazoa > Chordata > Mammalia > Artiodactyla > Bovidae > Capra > Capra ibex. The sequence continues at coordinate 84,237,246 of SJYO01052474.1, read as the reverse complement.
CAGGACACTACAAAGGAAAGAAGCGAAAAAGACAACCTTTGGTAAACATTACTCGTTTTTACCAAAGTCTTCTGTCCACATAAAAGAAACTTCAATTATGAAGAATCACTCTATGTAAAGTAAAAGTTTTCTCCGACTGGATTCCGAACTAAGGGGTGACAAAAGAGGTTATACCTTTCTAAGAGTTCTATACATTTTCTTTTTTTTTTTCATATTTTATCCAGATTCACGGGTAATCACCTTCTTTGTCTCTTACAAGACGACTTTTCTTCTTGTACTATACTACAGGTTTCACACGTCCCTCGTAAAGGTTTACCATCAAAGGGTCGGCCGAGTCCTCACCCGGACCCGACTGTGAGAGTGAAAAATAGTCTATACGCAGATATGACAGTTAATAATGATAAACCAATGAACGTTTACGTGACCCGAGGGGTCCACCGAGTCACTATTTCTTAGACAGACGGTTACGTCCTCTGCGTCCGAGCTAAGGTCTCAATCCTTCTAGCGGACCTCTTCCTTTTACCGTTGCGTGAGGTCATAAGAACGGACCTTTTAAGGCACCTGTCTCCTCGGACCGTCCGATGTCAGGTACCCCAGTGTTTCTCAGTCTGTGTCGATTCGTTGATTTGTTGTTTTAAACGTATACTAGCAAGTATTATTTAAAAAAATGTCGACTTTCTATTTTGGTTTCCAAAATCTCTCCGTCCAAGGAATTTTGTTCTGCATAAGACCAGGTGTAAACATCCTTGAAGGTCGTATCGTCCCGACTGACGAACCACTACGAGGAGTTTACGACCTGAACCCACACACAACGACGACAACTACTAAGATCGACGGACTTACCCACAAACACAAACTGTATCCGTCCTGTCTGCCCGTCACGGCACACTGCCTACTCACAGTCGCGAAGAACTTCCCGAGACGTAAGTTTCACGAGACCCTCCTTCCCGGCTGTGGTCACAGAGGACAATAGGGACACAAGACACCTTTACACTTAGACACGTGTCTCTATTGTCTCGTAAAACTTAATGTCCCGGTGGCCTCACGTCTTTGATCGGGCGGAAGGTCTAATAAAGGCATTGATTTCTTACCACGACGAGAGGTCGAAGTAGGTTAAAGTCCCGAACCTACTTTAGTTTAATCTAACTGAAACGTAGTCGGTCCCCAACACGACCGTTTGTCACCTGTTTACACCGTAACGAAGGACGTGTCTCCGTACCCCTGTCACCCTAAAGACTCCCTTAACAATATACTCAGGACTACAATTACTACCCATCTATTCAAGCTTTCCTCGTTCTTCTTAGTCTTTCCTTACCTTCGGTAGAAACAAGGTTTTGAAAACCTCGTCCACTACCACGTCTTTCTTAGATTCGGAAGTCCAGTCTCGAGACATAGGAAAAAGGAGTAGGAGATGAATGATGATGGCCAAACGGAAGAATGTAGTTTGAAGCGAAGACTCAGAAACAAAGTACTTGTGTCTCATGGATTGAACAACTACAGTAACACTACTAACACATGTGTGTGTGTGTGTTAGTGTGTGCCGAAGGGTCCACCACGATTACCATTTCTTGGACGGACGATTACGTCCTCTGTATTCTCTATGTCCAAACTAGGGACCCAGCCCTTCTAGGGGACCTCCTCCCGTACCGTTGGGTGAGGTCATAAGAACGGACCTCTTAGGGTACCTATCTCCTCGGACCACCCGATGTCAGGTATCCCAGTGTTTCTCAGTCTGTGCTGGTTTCGTTGAATCGCACGCACGTACGTGTGCGTGTGTGTGTGTGTGTGTGTGTGTGTGTGTGTGTAAGGTCCTCTCCCTCTCGGACCGTACATCATCCAGGGTTAGTCATTCTTATTGAACCGAGAAGAACAACTGTCTTGACATCGTCGGAGACACGATTCGAACGAAGACGACGGCAACAGACGCAGTCAGGGACACCTGATCGAGGCGAGAGACTTTCTCGTTGAGGTGGGTAAATCGTCGAGGACCTCTGATGAAGAAAGTACAGACGTTATAAGTCGAAGGTGTGACGAAGATGTCGGAATGGGTCCCTTTTAATGTGGTTTATCTGGATCGAAACTAGACCAAAGCTAAAATGATTTAATACCTGTTATTATGACATAAAATTTCATAATCGGTCTCTGAGGTCCGATGTTTTTAAGGTTTGGAAAAATCAGAAAAGTCTAGAACTTTGGTCTACTAATTGGTAACAGTCGAGATGTACCTGAACCCGAGAGAATCGATAACTTGAGGACCGAGGTCAAGTGTGGAAGTAAGAGTTTATTGAAAAAGACATTACGGAATTAAAGTCTTCACGTAAATACGTAACCAAAACAATAAAATCGTCTTAATACTAGAAACCACACAAGATTGGATTTTAGACGAAAAGAGTATTACCAATGTTTCGTAGGATATCGGTTGTCTTTCCTAATAATTTCGTAGTTAAAATAGAAGGAAATGAGGATCTCGAAAGAAGGGGTCTTACGGTCACAACACTTTAAGGTGTAGTAATTCTGGAATCCATATGATTTTCATGTTTTCTTGAGAAAAGACAAGGTATTTTTACGATATATTGTTCGACGGAGTTTTAGATCGTCGAATTTTGTCAATAAGAGTAAGTTTACGAGTACTCAATCAACCCGGCCCACTAGGTTCGAGTTGAGTAGTCTCAGTACCAAACGACGTGCATAAAAAGTAGGAGTAACCTGGTCACGCGAGTAGTCCCACACGAAAAGAGATCACTACCGTCTTCCCGTTCTCCCCACTTACCTTTGTCTACGATACAAGATTGAGGTTTCAGTCATTACCGGGGAAAGTCAAGGTCGGTGTAGGGTAATCGGTCTGTTCAGTCTTGTGGTACCCCCTTGACGTCTCAGTGCACCGTCTCCCAGGTCAATGTCCTCCCCTACCCCTTCTCCTAGCCATTGTGTTGGGTACTGTAGACCGAAATGGTGATTGGGGACTCCCTGAAACTCGTTCAGAACTTCGGAACTAAAGAGATACTAAAGTAAGTACGTACCCTAAGTCGCTTATTAAGACGGTAGAGAAATCACGGTCCGTAACAAGACCTGGTCGTCACTTATTTTGTCTTCAAGAACGGGTGTCTCTAGAGTGTAAGATCGGCCTCTATTTGTTATTTATTTACACATATACAAGTACTCACATATTATCCAGTCTCTCATTTTTCACATTACTGTTTTTTTCCCATTCATTTTATTAAGTGGAGAGGGACAGGGTCTCCACCGGTGATTATTGTCAAACCACAAACATCAAGTCTCCATCTATCACCTCGGACTGGTGTTCCCACACTTAGGGACGAGAAAAAATATGAAGAGAAAAAAACAAACAAACGAAATAAACCCTAGAACCTGTACCGACAATAAAAAGGTAAGTCAAGTCAAGTCAGCGAGTCAGCACAGGTTGAGAAACACTGGGGTACTTAGTGTCGTACGGTCCGGAGGGACAGGTAGTGGTTGAGGGCCTCAAGTGAGTCTGAGTGCAGGTAGCTCAGGTACTACGGTAGGTCGGTAGAGTAGGAGCCAGTAGGGGAAGAGGAGGACGGGGGTTAGGGAGGGTCGTAGTCTCAGAAAAGGTTACTCAGTTGAGAAGCGTANAGGTTTCTTTAGGGTCCCGACTAGAGGAAGTCTTACCTGACCAACCGAGAGGAACGTCAGGTTCCCTGAGAGTTCTCAGAAGAGGTTGTGGTGGCAAGTTTTCGTAGTTAAGAAGCCACGAGTCGGAAGAAGTGTCAGGTTGAGAGTGTAGGTATGTACTGGTGTCCTTTTTGGTATCGGAACTGATCTGCCTGGAATCAGTTGTTTCATTACAGAGACGAGAACTTATACGATAGATCCAACTAGTATCGAAAGGAAGGACCATTTAAGGGTGTTTTTCTCGTGGACTTTAGTTGTACGTAATAACGGAGGATCAAACACTCAGCTCTCAGGTCTGTATCGTATCAATCTAGGAGACTAGTACCACAGTTTTCCACGTCAGATCCACAACTGCTCTGACATGAGGAAACACCTCGGACCTGAGAGTGGACCACTAACCGTCTTAAGTCAATGAGTACCAACATCCTTACTACAGGAACAAAAGAATGACAGTCAGTCCCTGACGAAAGACAAGGATCTCCGGGGGCAACAAGGGACGGTATACCGACAGAACGTCATGGAGAGTGTTGTACCGTCGAATAAAGAAGTTCCGGTCACCCTCTTAGAGAGAGGTCCGAGGGTTCAACAGATGATTCTGTCAGAATGTTTAGTATCCTCACTGGGAAGATAGTGGTAACGGTGTATGACAACCGATCTTCGTTCAGTGTCGAAAGCAAACGTAAGTCACCCTTGTCAAACATGTACTGATTGACTTCCAGCAACATCTTAAGACGAACGGCGTTCTACAGTGAATTGGAGAGAAACAGAGTAAAAAGGTAGTCAGTTTACTCTCACTACTATCATTATAGACAGAGTAGTTCACCAGAACTCCTAATTTCTTTAGTTATCTCCATTTAGTAACTCTCTCATGACCTATGTCTTTTTAGAGCTAGACACAATTGGTAAAAAATGATAGATATATTACACTTCTAAAACAATCTACTAAAAATTCCAGGGAAAGTCGAGTTTGCAAAACACCAAAACAATGTTTTATATACTTACAGACGATTCAATGAAGTCAGCATAGGCTGAGAAAAGCTGGGATCCCTGACATCGGACGGTCCGAGGAGACAAGTACCCTAGGAGGTCCGTTCTTCCCTCACCCAACGGCAAGGGAAGAGGTCCCCAAGAAGGACTGGGTCCCTAGCTTGGGTCCAGAGAATAGAGAGGACGTAACCGTCCGTCCAAGAAATGGTGATCGTGGTAGACCCTTCGGGGAAGAATATTATATGACATTACACTTTGACTTGTTCCGATCCTTCAGATGAACCCCCCCACCCCTCCCTTCCTCAGTCACTCTTTCTTTTTCTTTCTTCCAGGTTATAATCCCGTTCAACTTTAGTCGGATTTATCTGACATACAAAGTTCCTCCGTCCCGAGTAGGTAAGGAGGAAAAAAACGGTAGTCGTCTTGGAGGTATTCATTAACGACCAAACTTCAAAACCCCTAACGGAACAGTTCCCTATAAGACCCCTTGGTCTCAGGGAGACTCGCTTCTTACGATACATTCTTGGAAAGGAGGAACGAAGCGGTATGACGGGGGATTTCATTGACTTCGGACACTCAGAGTTTATCTGATAACTTAATAGCACATTGTCAAACTTGTATCGACCACTATACCCGAAGGGACCACTGAGTCTACCATTTCTTCGGCGGGTGTTAAGTCCTCTGGTCCCAAACTAGGGACCTAACCTTTCTAGCGGACCTCTTCCCTTACCGTTGGGTGAGATATAAGGACGGACCTCTTAGGGTCCCTGTCTCCTCGGACCAACCGATCTCAGGTACATAAACTTTACACTTCCACACTTACCGAAAATAGTTTTGAACGAATTTGTTCTTATTAACCTCATCCTGTGGGGGACTAACGGAGAGGGTAGGTGCTGTCCGGGTAAACCTCTCCCGCATACCAGTAGAGAGGTTCATCAGAACTCCGTTGTTCCCTCCTGGCCCAGAAAGACAACGACGAAGGGGCCGATTCTCCGTGACTACTTTCGACAACGAGGGGTCAGCCCGCCCCTCGACGCACCCCCACCCCTTCCACACGGGCGGCACCCCAGTCGGGGTAGGGGTCCGAGACCTCCCCCGCGAGACAGACGTCGTCCCTCCTCGGATCTCCGTCACAGTCACCGACGCACGGCACGCACGCGCCGCACGACCAGGAGAGCGGGTAGTGAACGTCGTCCGAAAGAGGTGGCGTCGCGGAAACTAGGAAACTCGACCTATACAAGAGGAAGTATCGCCCGACCGGACGTGTCGCACGAATTGACATCGGGACGAGAGATAGGAGCAGAAATTTACGGGTACCGTTAGGGATAGGGGTCAACACTGGTGAATTTTACAGATGTCTACAACGGTTTATATCCGAACGGTCCACCGAGTCACCATTTCTTCGGCAGACGGTCGCGTCCTTTGTACCCAAACTAGGGACCTAGACCTTCTAGGGGACCTCCTCCTTTACTGTTGCGTCATAAGAACGGGACCTCTTAGGGTACTTGTCTCGTCGGACCGTCTGACGTCAGGTACCCCAGCCTTTTTTCTCAGTCTACACTGACTTGTGTCTCTCAAAGGGTTACAGGCCCATATAAAACATATATAAAGGTAAAATGTATCAATACTTACAAAATTTTTATTAATTTTACACGTATTAAAATCTTTTTAAGTTTATCATGTTTTGTCATTGGTCACTTTTTGTATAGAGAATGGGGTCCTGGGGATATGGTCTAAAGATGAGGTCTCTGTTTGTACAGTGGTAGTAAATCCAGTGTCCTCTAGAGGTCTCTGACGTGACTCTAAATATCTTTATATCGACCCACAGATCAAGAATATTCTGTGTCCGTGCACACTATATAAAAATAATCGTTGAAAAAAAAAAGGGGGTAAACACAAGTTCTACTTTTACTGGGTTTTCTTAGAGAAAATCAAACAAAGGTTACATGAAAAAATTTTTCCTTCGAACAGTAGAGGAAGACCTGACTAGGATACTGGAGAATTCCTTTTAATAAGGGACGTGATACTCTTTGACGTAGGGGAATTGAAAGGACACCGAAGTCCTCGGAGAATGGTACTAGAGGAAATTCTGACTACGACACAGCCGCCATTCCTTCTTGAGAACTCCCGTAGTCATAAAATTCGGGACCTTCCTCTGTGAAAAGTAGATTACTTTGTTGACTTAGAAAGGTTTCATGATTGTTGGGGACCAAAAAGCAACCCTCACACACTTGACACGAATAATAACTAAAGGAACAGGACAACTCCTGAGCCATACGCAGTGCTCCACCATAAAAAGTACAGTGTCCTGGTGGAAGAGTCTACCACCTTCTACCACAAGAGTAGTTCCGAGCAAGTCAAAAGTCGTACATACCAAACGACGGAAGCATTATTCACGTGACACCAGGGACGAGGACCTCGTAGATAGAAGACATAATACCATTGTGTCTTAAAGTCAAACTAAAAACAACCAGAATTAGTACCATCACCACTGGTGGTGTATTTCAACTGAAGGTGTCGATGTCGGTCTATATATTAGGAAGTCCATTCTAAAACCTTCAAGAACCGTTCTACTTTATGTATGAGAGTTTGAGAACCACCCTAATATTTAATTGTGTACCAAGATGTCTTCTTTATTCCTTTTTGACAATTTATAAGTATAATAAACCACACTTTTATTCTGAAGAACCTCAGTGATTTGTCAGTGTTCTAAAGATTTATCTTTTCACGTTGTCACTCCTTTGTATTTATAAAGATTGTGGAGCAACTTTCACTTTCACAATTCGTTAGACAGTAACCTAAGAGACACTGGGGTACCTGACCTCGGCCGGTCCGAGGAGACAGGTACCCTAAGATGTCCATTCTTATGACCTCACCCAACAGTAAGGGAAGAGGGTCGCTAGAAGGACTTGGTCCTTAGTTTGGTCCCAGAGGGAATAACGTGTTTCTAAGAAATGCTTTCGATTGTTTTGTTGTATCATTCGGAAAAAAATAAGTAATAGAGTGATTGAGAGTGTTACAACACTTTATCTACGATAACAATAGGGTAGTGGTATTTTCCTTTGACACAGAATTTGGATAATTTACTACTACCACGACCATTATCACTATAAAACCGTCGATAGTAAGTGACCCACGGTCACACACAGGGTACCCCGAGATTCATGAAATGTACCTAATCGAATATAGAAGACTGGTTCTTGGGTTACTTCCTCCATGAGAAACAATGGTCGTAAAATGGTTTCTCCTTTGACCCCGTGTTCCTCCACTTGACTGATCTTACTTCCTCAATTCAATGGCGTAAGTGTCATAAATTCATCTCCAAACGCATGTCTATCTAACTAAAACCTCCGGTACGAGAAGAGTGTCACGGATGGTGTTGGAAACAAACCAGTCCAGACCGTCTGTCAGAGAATTAGTGACTCGTTATATCGACTAATGAATTCGATTAAGGTAAACGACCTAACAGACCATCTGGTATTACGCTAATAAATGAGAAAAGTCTCGATTTACCCTTTATCGTATTTTGTGTGTCTCCGGTAGTTCCTGTTCCTCCTCTACTCAAGTGATTAGCATAATTTCAACGGGGTGAGGGGATGGGCGATCGAAGGGATCGGAGGAGGTCCTACACCACCATCGAAGGGTTGACCTTTCTACTGACTCACCCCACCTGTCAAAGTAGGGTCGTCCTTCCTATGTCGGACCCGGATCGTGGACTTCGTCCTAGTAAAATTCATTCCTCAATCTCGGTCTATGGGGAAAGTTTAGAACGGAGGAGACAGACGTACCACTCCAGAATTAATTCAGAAAATCGTGGAGATTCGGAGTCAAAGGAGTAGACATCATGCCTCCGTATACTGGACGTACTTCCGAAACAATTTTCTTAACTTATCTACTACATGGTTCCTGTGTACATGGGGAAACAAGTGTAGTCGGGACAAGTGTTATCGGTCCAGTACCTTCGTTGGATCTACGGGTTGTCGTCTACCTACCTATTTCCTCTACACCATGTATATACGTTACCTTATAATGAGTCGACATTTTTTTCTTGTTTAGACTCAGTTAGTATCACTCCACCTACTTGGATGTCGGATAACATGTCTCACTTCATTCAGTCTTTCTCTGTTTGTTTATGGGATAAAATTGTGTATACATACCTTAGATCTTTTTACTAGGACTACTTGGATAAACGTCCCGTTCTTATCTCTGTGTCTGTATCTCTTGCCCGAACACCTGTGTCGTCTCCCACCCTCTCTTTCCTGTTTGACTCTTTCATCGTAACTGTACGTCTGTGGCACGACACGAATCAGCGAGTCAGTACAGGCTGAGAAACGTCGGGGTACCTGACATCAGGCGGTCTGAGGAGACAGGAACCCTAAGAGGTCCGTTCTTATGACCTCACCCAACGGTACGGGAGGAGGTCGTCTAGAAGGGTTGGGTCCCTAGTTTGGGTCTAGAGGGTTTGACGTTCGTCTAAGAAATGGTAGATTCGATGGTCCGCCTTATGAACTCACCGATTGAATTGGAAAGAGGTACCCCAGAAGGGCTGGGTCCTTAGCATGGCCCAGAGGGCGTAACGTCCGTCTAAGAAATGGTCGACTAGAGGGTCCCTTTGGGGGTATATATGTGACGACGACGACGACGACGACGACGACTCAGCGAAGTCAGTACAGGCTGAGACACACTGGGGTATCTGTCGTCGGGTGGTCCGAGGGGGTAGGGACCCTAAGAGGTCCGTTCTTGTGACCTCACCCAACGGTAAAGGAGGAGGTTACGTACGTTCACTTTTCACTTTCACTTCAGCGAGTAAGCACAGGCTGAGAACCGCTGGGGTACCTGATGTCGGGTGGTCCGAGGAGGCAGGTACCTAAAAGGTCCGTTCTCGTGACCTCACCCTACGGTAGCGGAAGAGTCACACATATGTGATGGTACACATTTTATCTATCGACCACCCTTTGACGACGTACTGTGTCCTTCACGTCGAGCCACGAGACACTACTGGATCTCCCCACTCCTTCCCCACCCCTCCCTGCGAGGTCTCCCTCCCTTGTATATTAATACCGACTAGACGTGACAACGTGTCGTCTTTGATTGTGTGGTCACATTTCGTCAATAGGAGGTCAATTTTGTATTCCGTCACATAGCTGTGGAGGACGTGGTTCTCTCGCGGACAACTAGGAAGGAAGGGGAGTCGAGAGTCGACCGTGAGAGGTCTGTGGAGAGGACTCATCGTCGGGAACCCAAGAAGTCCGAAAGTAGTACGTAAGACTTTGGACGGTGACGCTCGTAAGCAAGAATAGTCAGTCGTCAAAAGATGGGATGGAAGAAGAGGTTTGTGTCGGCTCGGACCGAAGTTTACGCTCATTGCAGCTCATTGAAATTGCGGTGAATTCTTGACCCCGAAGCACGGGACTCCGGAAAACGAGTGCCAGTGGCGTCCACGACCGGAGATCTTCGTATCTGGAGAAGACCTCTACTGGATTAGGTGTGTCAAGGTGGCCACGTATGGTGGAGTTCTGTTTAAGTGGATGGTTCCTTTTATAAGTAGTATATCGTAAGTTATTCTTATGACAGTGTATTTTGTGCTGATCACACTCATTTTTCTGTTTTCTTTTACAATTACCACGAGAAACACTCACTAAAACAATAAATATGTATACGGAAGGACAAATTGACAGACACTCAGTCTATATAATTAAATATTATTTCACGTATTATTTAAGTTCTTTTTCGCTCCAGAACCAACCCAGACTCATAAAAGTTTCACGAACAAAGATTAGGTCATTATCTCTAAGAGTATCCTGTACACTTACTCTCTTAGGTTCAGACAAAATACAATACTTGTACGGTATTGTTTTGACTCAACGAACCGTGACAAACCTAGAAAATTGAGACTTTAGTCACTGTCTTCTCGGTTAATTCCTTCTCTAACCAAAGAAAGTCCCCTACCAGATTTCTACTTTTTCTAAAAGTCTCCGTAGAACCCCTTTGGATCGAAAAGTCAAGTTCGTCCTCCACCAAATTCCAAAGGAGTCACTTATTCGATCATCTCCTATCACTCAAAATAACGTGAGTACACTCGTACCAGGTACCTTGTTCTTTCACGACTTTTACTACCACTAACATGAACCTGAGTTCAGGCCACGAGACTCCCTGACATCTACTGGAGCTAGTAGACGGACGACGGGGAAAACTTTTACGAACATCCTCTTTCTTTCCGTGTTTACAAAACATTTAATGTCACGTCAGACTTTTACATAGGTGACTCCCGTTAGAACACGTTCACTCTGACTCGGTTGACGTACGCGCGACAGAGATTTCGTTGTATCCTTTCAATCTCTCGTCACTCACAAGGGAAGGCAAAAATTAAGTCAAAGTGAATATGGTTTTCTTACTCAGGGAACCTGAGACTCCGTCGTCACGACAACCGGTCTTAAGAGTAAAAAATAGAAAGTTTTTACGGATAGGTTTGATTACTACTGGATGACTTATCGTGTCCCTGGAGACGAGTCACAGTGTACCGACGGGCTACCCTCCCCTCAAACCCCCTTCTCCTATGTACATATACATACTAGTCCAGGGAAGTGACAAGTGGACTTTGACAGAGTTGTAACCATTAGTCAATATGAGGTCATGGTTTTCAATTTTTTTTTTCACGGATCGGTGGGAGTTGGTGACAAGGAGTCGAACAACGTCCCCCTCGGATAAAAGTAGTATTCTTTGTCCACTGACTCACAATCTTTCAGATCCTCGCGAGAAACCTTCTTGATTCGGAAGACGGAAAAATCACTGGCCCCAGGAATCCTACGAAACACGGAACACACCTGACCAGGAAATGGGGAAAACAACTGTTCGTCAGAACATTCCAATAGGAAACAGGGGATATTGGAAGTCGACCTCTTACCCCGTGTTACCCCTCCTTTACTAATCTTCGACGGAAGAACTCTTTCCCCTCGATTTCGAAGATGACTGTCGAAGGCGGTACACTGGTCCGGTGCGTACAGTTGTACCTCTAAGACTTGAACCCCTTTTGAAATAGGAAATGACTTCTACTATTTGGTGCGGTCATTATAAAATACTACATGACTAGTAGGTCCCACTTTTGTCGAAGAGTTCTTTATTGTTTTGCCCTACCAGAACCTCTTCATACGACCCTTTATCCTTCTCTACGGTAAGGACCGGTTGTGGAGTAAGTAGACCCATAGAAATTGGGGGGAAAATAGGAAGTCTACTCCTATTTTAAGTACCAGTCTCCAGTAGTGATCACAAATTTAATAAAAATGTCCCATTAACTTACCGTCCCTCGGTCACTCAAGAGATCTCAAGCCTCTGGTAGGGACAGGGGAGGGGTGTGGACAGTGGGACCCGACCCACCACCAACATTCAGTGAGCCGGATAGAGTCCGTGGTAGACATACAGAAACATATTTAGTCTCTAGGGGTAAATCCCGAAAAAAAAAGTAATATAGTGAGAAGTATCAGTTTCTACGACTTAGGGCGGGAGGGGCGTTCGGGAAACTCGCGACATTTCAGAGACAGGTCTGACCACACTACGTTCTACTTGTCTCAAACACGTCAAGAGTGGACTTTGAGGGGATCCTACCCGCGAGTGAAAGAAAAGGAACCATGTGAATCCGTCCGTTTTGTAGAGTAACCGGATGGTCGGGGTAGGAAAAGATAGATTGACACCTCTATTGAGATGCAAGGACACAGAAAAAATTTTACTTGCGACGAGTCAGTGAGTCAGCACAGACTGAGAAACGTTGGGGTACCTGGCGTCGGGCGGTCCGAGGAGACAGGCACCCTAAGAGGTCCGTGTTTATGACCTTACCCAACGGAAAGGGTTGAGGGCCCCTAAAAAGGTTGGGTCCCTAGTTTGGGCGTAGAGAACGCAGAGGACATAACCGTCCACCTAAGAAATTGTGATCGCGGTGGCCCTTTCGGGTTCCGACACGGATAAGCGAGTCAGTGCAGGCTAAGAAACACTGGGGAACCTGACATCGGGCGGTCCGAGGAGACAGGTACCCCTAAGAGGTCCGTTCTGAGGACCTCACCCAATGGTACGGGAGGAGGTCCCGTAGAAGGGCTGGGTCCCCATCTTGGGTCCAGAGGGTGTAAAGTCCGTCTAAGAACTGATAGACTCAGTGCTCCCTTCGGGTACTTATTACCTCACCCATCGGATAGGGAAGAGATCCCCTAGAAGGACTGGATCCTTGACTCGTCCCAGAGGACGTGACGTCCGTCTAAGAAATGGGTGACCCGAGGGTCCCTTCGGGACTTACTTGACATTACGGAAACAAAGGTCGCCACGGCCCAGAGGGAACGAAGCTCCCCGGAAGAGAGCAACGTCGCCACCCCGGTGAGAGACAACGTCCGCGTCCGAAGAGCGACACCGCCGAGGAGACTACGCCTCGTGCCCGAGATCCGGAGCTGCCGAAGTCGTCAACGGCGTGTGTCCGAGCCACCAACCCGGAGAACCCGAACCAACGAGGTACCGTACACCCTAGAAGGTCTGGTCCCTAGCTTGGACCCAAAGGACGGAACCGTCCACTTAACGACAGGTGGCGTGATGGTCCCTGCACCCAGGTCACCTTCAAAGAATCAGTGATGGTTGACGATACTGTCTTATGGTATCTGCCCACCGGCATACATTACTTACGAAGGAGGAGTCAAGACCTCCGACCTCCGGGATCTAGTCCTACGGTCCTACCGGTCCAGAACGACTCCCGGGACAACTACAGAAACGTACCGGAAGGAACCTGACACGTGTGTCTCGTTAGGACCCACCAGAGGAGAAAAATATTCCTGGAATTAGGTAGTACTTCTGGAGTAGGAGAACTGGATTGTATCAGGATTAACAGAGGGTTTCTGAGACGGAGGTTTATGGTAGTGTACTGTCCAATGGCAAAGTCGTAGACTCAAAACCCCCTGTGTTCTAAGTCAGGTATCGTTGCTCATATACTTTTTGTGTCTAATTCCCCATTTCTTCGTAATCCATATATAGACAAAACCGTAATCAGAGAATCGACTAAGCAAATATTGAGAGTTACGTGTTGACAGTACTAAAGATCAATAACCTTTAACCGGTGTATACGTAAACCACGTCTTTACGTAATTTTATATTACGCCTCAATTGTTCTATCGTGTGTTGTTAGACTATGATTACTTCCATTTAATTATGGTCTAATCTTAAATCTTAATTCCTATTGTCGTTTAACTTTTCAATATTGCTTGAGTGACATTGTGACTACTTGGAAACCGAGTCACAACAGGTCTCTTACCGTCTTAAGGTTGACAGAACTACACGGTCGGTAACAGTCCTTTGGAGTAAAAGTTGAGATTCATTAAATGATCAAGATCTAATACTTTTGATTTAAAATTGTAACCATAAGATTTATGGTCAAGAACTGGGTGAGCCAGACGATCCTCATTCATTAGGTAAACATCCCCCTTTCAGACACTATAAAGTACAGTCAACGGTTCTCTCACAACACAACTTTGACCCTTATATAAGAACTGGTCCTTCCCCGTCCAGGGACCTCCTGGACCTCGACTAGCACTTCTAGTGCAAACAGGTCCTGACGGAAAAGGTATCAACATAGGGTCGAAGATCGTGTCAGGAACCGTTATTGTTCAAGTGTTATTGGAAAATACTTATTTATTTATAAATATAAATCAGTGATTCAGCACAGACTGAGACACTGGGGTATCTGATACCGGGTGGTCCACACAGACAGGTTCCCCTAAGAGGTCCGTTCTTATGACCTCACCCAACGGTAAAGGAAGAGTTTCCTTAGAAGGGTCGGGTCCCTAGTTTGGGTGTAGAGGACGTAACTGTCCGTCTAAGAAAGGGGGATTCCGTGGTCCCTTCGGGTTTTTTTTACTTATGATAAATTATTATATGTATATATACAACTGTTCCATTGGTGTACATAGACTTATCATATATGTGTCAACGGTTTTGATATTATTTTACAACGTTTACATCATGTACGATATCTTGTCTTGATACAACTGGAGTTAAAGAATTGTCGGAAAAATACCCATTTGAAGGGTCTCCAAATCAACATTGACTGTGTAAGGACGTATGGGGTAAGTTTCGAGATTTTTATTGGCGAAGGAAAACATCGTGTCCACTTACAGACCTAAAGGAAAACTATCCGTCGGGACTGGATATATGAGCCCTATGTCCGGGTCGGGAATGAGAGACGTGTCGACGACTTCGGTGCGAGAAGAGGGAAGTGGAGGAGGTGGGGAGGGGCGGGGGTGGTTGCGTCTGCGTCGTGTCCCCTCCCCCGTGGAGGAAAGGTATAAACGGGGAAGAAGGTCCTCGAGGAGGTCAAGAGAGAGGTTTTGGGGTAAGAGTCACGTTTATCCATGGAGACACTTACTTCTGTATGTGTCCGACGGTCCTCTCTTTCTTTTGGGTTCGGACAGTGGCCACCTCTGTGGAGTTCCCGTCGGGGTCTCGGTCGGGGGGGTGATAACAAAACGGGGGGTAACACGTGCGTGTACCCGAACCCGCAAGTCAGCACAGACTGAGAAACGCTGGGGTACCTGACATCCGGCGGTCCGAGGAGACAGGTACCCTAAGAGGTCCGTCCTTATGACCTCACGCAACGACACAGAAGAAGGTCTCCTAGGAGGGCTGGGTCTCTGGCTTGGGTTCAGAGGACACAGACAGAGGACGTAACGTCCGCCTAAGAAATGGTGACTAGGTCGCGAGGGGTACTTGGCCACGATTGGTTGCGTCTCTTTTGCTAAGTGAAAGACGGTTGGGGAGTGGGAAAGACGATCTCACGAACAGTAAAGAAGGTTCAGTGTCGAGGACGGAGAGGAACCGAAGTCAGACGTAGGGTCGGAGAGGCACCTGAACCTTCGGAGCCCGGTCGGACCAGAGGGAGGAGACCCGACCTGAGAGGCGGGGGGTGGAGTCGTACCCCTCAGAACCCCTGTCCTCGGGACGGGACGAGGGACCGGTGGAGGTATCTTTGGTGACACTAAAGGTGTGTCGAGGCAGAACTAGTCTTCGGGACAGCATGTCTCACCAAACCGAGGCACCGTGAAAAACCAAACAATATTTAAGTCGTCCGAAAACACGTTGTGGGTCCCCTCTCTTAACAAAGAAACCCCTTTATATAACACTTAGGGTTTGTCAAGAGTTTGACAATCTTACGTTGAGGTAGAATCTACGGTTATAAAATAAAAAAACATAATACCTTAAAATGTCGTCACTTTCCTATTTTTCTAGAGACGACTCGAAAGTTGAACGGTAAACATGTAGTACACCAAAAGAAAGGGGTCATGACATGTCTTTGAATATTGTTGTGTTTACGGACAGTCATTCTCGTACCCACCGATTATAAGGTAAGTGTACTATCCTAAGTAGGTAGCGTGTTCCCAAACCTACTTAGAATCGTTATACTACACTTCACTTTTTTTTAGAGTTTTCTAAGCGATGTCAAGACATAGGACATACCCCGAAGGGATCACTGAGTCACCATTTCTTATTCGGACGTCACGTCCTCTACGTCTAGCTAGGGACCCAGCCCTTCTAGGGGACCTCTTCCTTTACCGTTAGGTGAGGTCATAAGAATGGACTTTTTAGGGTACCTGTCTCCGCGGACCTCCGATATCAGGTGTCCCAGAGTTTCTCAATCTGTACTAACTCGTACGTACATCAGTGTCTAATACAAAGTTTAAAAAATTTATTAATTTTTATAAAACACTAGAAATATTCCTGTTATTTTGATGTAAAGTTCCTTGTCGTCTCACTACTTGTACGAAGTTCTACTTCGAATGTCGGTCACCCACACCCCTCCGACCTACCAGTGTACCTTAGGACCCCTAAGCTACATCGACAACAATTTATAAGATCGAGAACAGACCCCACTACTTGAGTGCCCACGAATAATATAATTATATTTGTTTTAAGACAAGTAATCCAGGTCTCTTTCTTTTTCTATTGTCCAAACCAAAAAAAAAAAAAGGAAAATCAAAACTCCCTATTCGTGAAGTAATGTTAGGAGTCCCAAACATTCTTATTTACTGTTTTAGTCAAAAGAATCATTTATCGATACCTCCGCGATCACCATTTCTTGGGTGGACGGTCACGGCCTCTGTATTCTCTTTGCCCAAGGCAGGGACCCACCCCTTCCAGGGGGCCTCCTCCCGTACCGTTGGGTCAGGTCATGAGAACGGACCTCTTGGGGTCTGTCTCCTCGGACCACCCGATGTCGGGCACCCTAGCGTCTCAGTCTCTCCCGACTTCGTCGCCTCGTGCCGAGATACTCGCGTGGAGGGGAACTGAGACTCTGGGCAGAGTCATACAGGCCTCCAGTCGTCTTCGTACCTGTCGCGGGCGACCCTCCTTGCCCCGGCGTACCGATCTCTCCAGTGGACCGAAGTCAGAAACGACCAAAGTGTACACATTCCTCGAAATCCCTTAACTACGAAAACTTGACACCAGAACCTCTTCTGAGAACTCTCAGGGAACCTGACGTTCCTCTCGGTTGGGCAGGTAAGACTTCCTCTAGTCGGGACCCTAAAGAAACCTGCCTTGCTACGATTTCGACTTTGAGGTCATGAAACCGGTGGAGTACGTTTCTCAACTGAGTAACCTTTTCTGAGACTACGACCCTCCCTAACCCCCGTCCTCCTCTTCCCCTGCTGGGTCCTACTCTACCGACCTACCGTAGTGCCTGAGCTACCCGCACTCAGACTCACTTGAGGCCCTCTACCACTACCTGTCCCTCCGGACCGCACGACGCTAAGTACCCCAGCGTTTCTCAGCCTGTACTGACTCGCTGACTTGACTTGACTTGACTCCCCTTAATTGTCAGGACACTTGCCAGAACGGGACCGCAGGCTCACTGCACTCTTCCAGTGGTCTGGGCTTACGTCCAACACAGGACCGAGACAAGGAGAGAAGTCCCGGTGACTCCGTCCGCGGAACTAAACGTCATAAGAGTGGACGTCTCAACGGGTATAACAGGATAAAATAACCCAACTAGTGTCGAGCATCCTTCATTATCTACACTGCAACGTTTGCTAGTCCGTCGAATACACTTCAATAACGACGCTCATCCGTAGCAAGGTACACAAAGGAAGTACAACATATACACCTTTCTAGGTGAGACTCATAGTAATCTTTGTCATAAACCATTTGCCGGTAAGATGAGACATCATCCGATGTATCGCTTTTGTTCCCTGTATTCGGGGGTTAGGGGTCTGGACATTAATACGGAATAAATCTTTTACCTCAAAACGTCTACCCTAATTCCTAGAACCTTACCCCTCTAATAGGACCCAATAGGTCCGCCCCGGAGCCACGTCGGTCGTCAGAAAGATTCTCTCTTGGTCTTCCCCTAAACTATGTCTTTTCTTCCGTCACACTTCTGACTCCGTCTTTAGTCTCACCTTTTACGGCAATCGGTGGTCTTCGGCCCAGTCCGTTTTCTTCTTAAGAAGGGTCCTTAGAGGTCTTCCTCCCATTGGGACGACTGTAGAACTAAAGTCGGGCCACTAAGACTGAAAACTGAGGTCTTGGAGTTCTCTAATTTACAGACAACGAACTTCGGTGGATGAGACACTACTAAACAATGTCGTAGGTGTCCTTTGATTATGCAAGTGTGATTCTACAAAAACTTTTAACATAATAAAAGATTTTGTGAGAGTTCCTACAGTCTCAAAGGATCACAATACTAGCCAAGTTGCCGAAACAGGAAAAATTACACTTACCTTATTTTTACTTATAAAATTTATGACGTAAAAGTTCTCGTTTTACATCAATGTGTAAAAAGACAGAGGGTCATTAGTCGTGTGACGACCGTGTCTCAGTCACGAGTCATTTATCCTTTTGATGAAGGTACGTTCTTCTACTGTTAGGTAGATCCGTACACAAAATACAGTATGTACTGTGTAAATAGACAGTAGTCTAAAATTAACCGGAGTTCAAACGTCTGGTTCATTTCTTGTAGTCACCTACTTACCTCACAAAGAAAGTAATAATAACAAGAAGTGTAGGACGGTCAAAACTCTCTCTTAAACTTCGGAGAACGACATTCTCTGTGGATCCCATATTCTGATAATTTCATTCCTGTCCATTCGGTCACGACCACCCGCTCGAGACTACATGTCTAGCGACTCGGTGCGAGGTACGTCAAAAACAGTAGACGTGCTCGAGAACTACCCTCCACGGGTAGAGAGAAAAGGCTTTCGATAGACTTGTTTATAGAAGGTGCCCTTGACCTACACTTCCACATGGACCCCACTATTGAAGGACGGACTACGAACGTAAAACAAAAAACCCAACTTTTTAAGTCAATTTTCCTGAAGAAAGTTTCGCCGTGTCGACTGTGAATTCAACCTTCGTAGGTCCCAAGCACGACTCGATCTCTGAGACTGGGTAGTCCAGTCCTCGTTCCTGACCCGAAAAAAGGCGTCCACTACGACGATCAGACCCCCGGGGAAATCGACACCGTAGATCACAAGAACGGAGGTCCGCGGAGAGACCTAAGAAGAAAAGAGAGATAGAGAGAGAGAGAGAGAGAGAAAAAAAAAACACACACACACACACGACGGCGGAGTCCGTCAGTCGGAGTAAGACGACGTAAACGAACCGTTGTAACGGGGGAGGTCGGAGTCGTCGGAGGTGGGAGTCCGAGAACTCGTAGCGGAGGAACAGGGACGCCGAGGGTGTCGTCCCCCGACTGTAAGACTTCGGGACAGTCTAGGGACAGTCTAGGGACAGTGTTATAGTAGTCAGTCACTTTTCTTCTCTCTTCGGAACTCTACTCTCACTTTAGCTACTCCCGTGGTCCCGATCTCGGTGTCCTTTAGCCTTATCGTCCTCTTTTCTCTTTGTTTTTTTATCTTTTAAAAGCTACCTCCTTTTGTATAACATTTACTCGAGGAAATATCTTAAAAGGTCAAAGACTTTCGTGAAAGACCTCATCAGAGTTTAAATCGACGTTCAATTGGAGACTAAAGAGATTATTTCTCGGTTGACGAACAAAACAAGTAAGCAGATGACTTTTAGAAAACATTGGGAGACCTAACTCCGACTTCTGAATTTTTTTTGTTTGGATATATGACAGACTGACTTACCTCCCGGAGTCTCTCTACCGGATCAAGCTACTTCCGGTCAGTCGTTCGGCTCGGTAACTACCTTGTAATCTTAGTGACCTCTCCAAACCTTTTAAGGTGTATGGATCGGACGTGGAACCTGGTCAATTTGGTCTTGAAAACTCCACCCAGGGTCCGACATCAAAAGAAAAAAAGAAAAAAACTTAAGAAATAACTTAAAGAACCTAAAACAAACAAAAATACAAAACCAAAAAACCATAGAATCGAGGGACTGGTCCCTAACTTGGGTGTGGGAGACGTAACCTTCTACTTTAGAATTGGTGACCTGGTGGTCCCTTCAAGGTCTTAAAAAGGAATTGTACATAAAAAATTACGAAGGGCCTACTGAGGGTACACGTCGGTTCGTGGTGATTCAGTCCAGACATACAAAGATCGGGTACTTAACTTGGGTAAAATTCATTTTGAGAATTCTCGGTAGGAAAGGTATAGAGTCAAGGGAGGGTAAATTCGGAAACGACACAACCTTTGAGGTGTCTTATAAAACCTTTGTTCTAGAAAAAGTTAGGTCGTTGAATACAACTCGGCGACTAAAGACGAAAGACGTCGAAAGACTTCCGGGTCACCGAAAAGTAAAGGTGCCAGGTCGACGAGGGAGACGACCGGTCAGTATCCATTTCGAAGGACTAGACGTCTTCGAGTGACGTCAGGCGGACAATTTCGTCGCAAAGATTAAGGCATAAGTTGAGTGCAGAGTCACCGGTGACGGTTTTTACTTGGTAGAATTGTGTGATTGGGGAATAGGTCACCGTGAAGACACCAACAAAAGGTCAACGATTCAGTACTAAAGAAACGTTCGAAGTCCGAAGGACCAGGAAGTGATAGAGGACCTCAAACGAGTCTGAGTACAGGTACCTCAGCCACTACGGTAGGTTGGTAGAGTAGGAGCCAGAGGGGAAGAGAAAGACGGGAGTCAGAAAGGGTCTTAGTCCCAGAAAAGGTTACTCAGTCAAGAAGCGTACTCCACCGGTTTCATGACCTTAAAGTCGAAGTTGTAGTCAGGAAGGTTACTTGTGGGTCCTGACTAGAGGAAGTCTTACCTGCCCAACCTAGAGGAACGTCAGGTTCCCTGAGAGTTCTCAGAAGAGGTTGTGGCGTCAAGTTTTCGTAGTTAAGAAGAGAGGAAATACTAGGTTGAGAGTGTAGGTATGTACTGATGACCTATTTGGTATCAAAACTGATATATCCATTCCGTATTCCGTACTACCTCCTTTCTTTAATTTACACGCTTTAGACACACACACGTATGTGTCTGTGTCGTGTGTGTGTGGAGGTGTACGGACGTCTATAAAACGAATGCAACTATGGTCTTCCATAAGCCTATAATCGGTAACTAACGTGAACAAGGGACGTCTTGTTGAAACTATATATGAAATCAATCTTTTATCTCCTCCTTGCGAAAGTAGGTATAGAAGAGATGGGTGAAAGTATATAGAGGAGACCGTTGAGTGAAGAGGGTAGACGGGACATCAAATAGCAATACCGGTTTCCGTTTGCGTCCATCTACCTTTGTCCGCTGGAGTAGAACACCGGGTCTGACAACATCGTACTATAGTCTACAAGTGACACGTGTTGGGGACCCGGACACCTCTGTCTTAAACTAGGAACAAGACAGACGTCCGGTCTACGCCACGTCGGGTTCGGACCCCAGACTACCTCGGAGGATTTCGACACATAAGGCACAAAATGTCGAGACCGGTAGTCGTACGGGAAGAACCCGGAACTGAGTATAGAGTGGGGCAACAAGGATGAAATTTATAAGAAAATTGGGACCGAGTCGGTAGTCTTATGCCGTGCCGGGTCCGAAGGGACCACCGAGACGCCATTTGTCAGACGGACGACCACGTCCTTGGCGCCCAAGTTAGGGACCAGACCCTTCTAAGGTCCACAACACCTGGTCAATTCGGGTGCACGGTGTTGATAACCCGGACACGAGATGTCGGCAGTTTGGCGTTGATCACTCGGACACTCGGATCTCGGACATGAGGAGCTGTTCTGTTCGGAGGTGTTACTCTTCGGACGGGGGACGGTGATCTCTCCTCGGGGGTGGGTGGCCGTTGTTCTCGTGCGGACGCACGTCGTCGGCGCTTCTGGGTCACGTTGGCTTTTACTTATTTATCTCTCTAGTAAAAAATTTTTTTCTTATAACGTGTAGGGAAGACAAAACACAGTAGACTTTTGTGTTCCATCACAAGATACAAAAGGAATTTCAGTGACTACTTTGCGACTTCTCCAACCATTACCATGGATCACACACACACAACCCGATCTCTCTCTCTTACTTTTTTTGCGGAACGAGGATTATGAGTCTTGGAGGAAGGTCTCTGACCGATCAACCGACACTTACTAAATTGTGGTAGACTCGGTGTAAGAGACTAAGGGGCGGGGGTGGGTTGGGGCCCCCGTGCGTTACCGTGTCGAGAATTTTCGTATCAGAAAGATTAGTTTGGTCGAACTAGAATTCCTGTACCGTCGGAGGAGGTCGTAAGACCGGACCCTTTAGGATACCTGTCTCCTCGGACCGCCCGATGTCAGACACCCCACCGTTTCTCAGTCTGTGCTGCCTCGTGCGCACGTGCAAGACAAAGTCGGCGTCCATAAGAAGATCCCGCGCGTGAGTGTCCTACTCTCAATCCTTCAAGAGGAAAGAGGAGCCGAGTAGAAACTAGAAATATGGTAGACAAGGTTCGTCTCACACATTGTAGGTTCGGGTCAAGACACTTAGGAGAAGTGTTCAACCGTAACTCCTGAGGAGTACTCCTTGGTCTTTTTGTAGAAGGTCTTGGATTTCATCTTGTGTCGACACTTCGTCAGCACTAACATCTCTGAGACATGCGCTCCTGAAAGCCTCTCAGTCAAAGTTCTAGTACCTTAAATCAGCCAACAAAGGTAAGGGAATCGGGGTAACGATTCAGTCAAACCTTAGTAGTTGTACTGACATCTTCTGTGTCGAACCTTTTGACTCGTAAGGCGGACCCTGGGGTCTTGCAGGGTAAGGGCAGTGAAGCAGTCCTGTCGGAGCACGCATTGGCCCAAACAGAGCACACTATGCGACCTTAAGGGGACGTGACCTCAGAGCCAATCTCTGGAGGGAGTGGGGCCCAGGACCTTACGACAATCGTCGGGAACAGCATAAAGTCACGAAGGGTCCACCGAGCCCCCAGTTCTTGGGTCGACGGTTACGTCCTCAACGGCCAAGCTAGTGACCTAGTCCTTCTAGGGGACCTCCTGTACCGTCGGAGGAGGTCGTAAGAGCGGACCCCTTAGGATACCTGTCTCCTCGGACCGTCCGATGTCAGACACCCCACCGTTTCTCAGTCTGTGTTGCCTCGTGCGTACGTACAAGATAAAGTTGACGTCCATAATAAGTCTCTTTCGGGTCCTCGGGTCAAAATCGTGACCCCGGACACGTTTTCGTTTCTGATCGTTTCGACTCTTAATCACCTTCCCGTTCAGTCTCAAAGAGTCTAAATCTTGCAAGACTCGAGACTTTCAATCCTTGAGGGAAAAGAAGACAATAACCATTTCCTCTGCAAACTCGTCTCTCCAGGTGAAAACGAGCCGCAGAAGGAGACGGGTAGTCTCTCCGACTGGACTACCGGTGCCCTATTTGTCTTCACTACCAGTACAAATATTTTATGTAACCTATAAAAGAATAAGACAATTTTGAATAAAGTTAAAATTTAGTGTAGAAAAAAATCCGTCTCGTAAAATTTTCTTTCGTAGTTGAGAACTGTTAATGTTACCTTTATAAATCTTTTACAATAAACTTTTACATTAAAAGTTACTACCAATTTTTTTAGTAGCAAGGAGCCCCAGTTCATCGCAGTTGAAGATGACTCTCTCATTCTATCAGGGAACAAAAAAGAATTGTCTCCGAATTTTCAGGTCCTTTAGTGTCTCTATGGAAGACCTTCGACACATACATACTTATATGCCTTCACTCTGGTAAACCATGGTTATCGACCATAAACCCAGAAACGAAAGACGATGCCATATATACGATTTACAAAAAGAACTAGAATTTAGGGAG
Organism: Capra ibex; assembly: GCA_006410555.1. Lineage (NCBI taxonomy): Eukaryota > Metazoa > Chordata > Mammalia > Artiodactyla > Bovidae > Capra > Capra ibex. The sequence continues at coordinate 84,213,429 of SJYO01052474.1, read as the reverse complement.
AGAATAACAGGCACAGACATAAAAGTGGACACGAGTGGAACGACATGCCTAGTAACTTGCGATCGTTTTCCAAAAGAGGGGTAGAAACACAACAGTACCTCTAGCGTTGACTCGGATAGCACTTCCATCCAGTCGATATGACACCTCGTTAAATCAATCATCCCTCTTAGCTAGTACTCTGTAGATTATTCTTACTCCGAAGGGGGATGTCACTGTCTGTCGATTGGCGTCGAAGACTGGGTTTAAGGTCACGACCCCACACTGACTTCGATCAGGACATCGTTTCTCGTGTCGTTATTACGGTCAGTCACTACCTCAGGTCCCAACTGTCACTTTTAGGTGACTATAAGACTATCGGTCTAGGAACCGACCGCGACAAAACGTGTGTTCAGTGAAGATCGGGACTAGACCCGCGCGTCCCAACCCTCGACTCCTGACTTTCGCCGTCGAGCCATTTGGGAGGTCGCGTCAAAGAGGACTCAACAGAGTACCACCACAAAATGGTCGACCTAACAATATAAAGACCCCTGCCTCTCAGAAACCAGACCCTCGAAGGTGGTCGGGAGAAAAAGAAAATAAGGAGGGAGCAAAGCTCAGACAACTAGAAGGAGCCACATAGAGCCCCTGTCTCCGTTAAGACCACGGTCCTCCTGGAGTTTCTGACTGAACCCCGGCTGAGACCCCTAGCCACCCCAGCGACGGAGGAACCGACGGACCAGTCGGTTGGTCAAAGGAAACGACTAACGTAGTCAAGGAGCAACTACAGGAAATGTCACCTACTGACAGTGAACCGTTCCGAAGGTCTGACGAAGATTGTCGACTTCCTAAAGAAAAACCGAAAATTAGAGGAAAGGGGGCCACAGTTATCAGGGGAAAGAGACACTTACCGAGGTACATGTGCATTTCATCGCTTCCGTATGGAACTTAGTCACATCTACGACTGAGCAAAGGGAAACCGCACGGAATCGCGGACCCGCTCACGGGCGTCGAGTCGGGCGACACGACTGGTGGGAACACCGTTCCAGAGTCGGAAACGAGGGAGTAGTCAACAGGAACACCGTCTCGGACGAAACGTGACGCGAAGACCCTACTTTGACGAAGACAGCCACTTGTAAAGGTCAAGACCCAAGACCTCCTCTTACAGGCAGTTCAGACCGGTCGAGCTCAGTTAAAGTGGTACTCGAGGAGTGTCAATACCAGCCCCCAAGGGCGAAGGCATCCATTTTTGCACCGCCCCAAGTCGTAGGTGTCAGAGTTCAACCTGGGCACCCAAAAGCGTTTCGTCAGGAACCATCGCTCAGTAGGTCCTCGCCCAGTCGGTGAATACGGGGACCGACGATAGTCCCGTCATTGTCGTACCACTTGGAAATGTAAATATAAAACAGGATCTCATTCGCATAGACGAAGAGACTGGTTTTGGTGTCACCGTCGACGACGGACCTCCGTACCGCCGGTGGGGCGCCGGTGACCCAGGTCAGCGAAACTGTTCGTACGCTGACCCACGACGGTGCCGGGTCGACAAACACACTCCGAGGGGTCACGTCACCCTAAAAAGAGTACATGTCTCTCCAATTTGAGGGTACAGTGTAGGCCGTCGGGATTACGACCTCGCGACGGGTTCTCAGAGAGACAGAGGCATCTCCGGAAAAGGACAACTCCAGGGGTGAGACCCCCAGGAATGGTCTGGGACGACACCGACATTTGTTTCCGAACCGTTAAAGTCTCTTTGGGTCATAGGTCTAAGTCGTCTTAGGCCGTCGGGGCTCCTTGAGCGCCTGAAGAAAGAACGACAAGCCGGCTCCATAACTTGTCTACCGAACGAAGGAGAGTACAGGTTCGCGGGTTGCGGGAAAATCTACTGTTTGGGGTCCATGAACTGGAGGACAGACGGCCAGACTCGGAAAAAGGTACTGTGGAACATGGCACACCACCTCTCATCCCGGTTACCCCGAACCCCCGAAGAGGTCGTCAGGGCAACCCACCCTGACCGATCGTTGTCCAGTAGGTGCATGACCTCATCCACATTAACTTTCAAAGAAGTCCTTTCCGTCGTTCCGGATGTCGGTCTCGAAGTGGTTTGTCCCGTCCACTCAAAAACTTCGGAACCCCGTCAGTTCAGGTTCAGTCGACACAGAAAGAGGACCACACACCCAGGAGGGTAAGTTTCCGTTTGCTCCCGACCGACCGACTACTGTCCGTCCTCTTCCGCTGGAACCCTAGTTCCGTCCACTTGGTCGAACGGACTCGCCCATTCTCTGAGTCCTCTCACATCCCTAGACCCTGGTGACCTACCTGCCACTGGTGACGTGACAGCTGCCACGCCTCCACGACCCGTCCCGACATCAGTAACGAAGGACTGAGAGAGTGACCGTTCTCGTCTCACGACGTCCCTCTGACTGAGAGCCAATCCTAGGGTCGTAGAGCATCCGTGACCCACACCAGGGCGTAAGGGTCCGCACGGAGGGCACCAGGACCTATAACAAAGACAGGTCGTTCTCACCGAGGGCCGGAGTCCAGGTGATGTCACCCCCGTACCAAAAGCCGGTTTGGACCTCCGGGCAAGAGACGGGGTTGTAGTCCCTTAAGAAAACCGTCCGACCCCCTAAATAAACAAGGGAGGGACTCCTTATCTCTGTGGTAAGTAGAGGGGACCCGTATCGGTGCCGGTAGTAGTCTCGACTAACCGAGGGGTCCCACTCCGAGCGCCCGAAAGACCCCCGTTTCCATCAAACGTGGGGGTCGAAACAGGCATTTGGAGATGGGTCGTCCCTTTACCCCGTAAGGCCATTCCTGTCTTTAAGTGCTCAGGGGTCTAGGGATCGACTGGGCTCGTCCAGAACGTTTTGCTCGCCCGACGGCACAAGGGACACCGGGGTTGTTGTCGACGACAAGTCGGACACTCCCCTCGGTGTCCACACCAACGGTGCCGCACAAGTCGAGGCCACAGGTGGCATTTTCGGTAGCTAACCGGGGGATGAAAGTAGTACTGGCACCCGAGGGCCCCAGGGTCCTAGTCCCTCGGACCAGAGGGGATCCGACTAAGACGAGACCGGCTAGTCCAAAACCTGTCGGCCGAGTCCGACCATGGAAAGCAACAACCTACCTGACTTGAAGAGACTGGGAGACGTTACCCCCACGAATAGAGAGGTCACAGGCCAGAGAAACGTTACCCACGTGACCAGCATCGCATGACCACCAGAGACGAATCGAAGGGGAAAGGTGCTCCCTTGGCAGACAAGGCGACCTGGACTCGAGGAGTCACGGCGACGATCGTCCCGGCGAAAACAAAGTAAAAAATAGACGAAGAGCAACCCCAAGTGCCGGAGTCAGGTGTCTCTGAAATAGACGACGGAGGTCCTCGACACACCGTAAGCAGGGTGCCTTCGGAGGGTCGAAAACCTCGAGAGTAACCTACAGACGTGTCTTAACTCGGTGTTTCCGTCGGAAGTAGTAGGCAACTAAGAGTCAACAGAGTCCCAGTCTACCCCACATACAGACTTACGAAGTGTGTCAGAAAGTATCTTTAGCCGCCCCCCAGAGTAGGCGAAACACCTAATAACAACAGTCAAACCTGTATAACCACCCGAAAGACCGGGGGTGAGCTTCACGGACATCTTCCCGTAGTACCACAACTGGGGTCCAAAGAACAGGGAGAGACCACACCTCCAGGGTCACTCCAGAGCAGAGGCCGTAGTGGCGAGCACGGGTAGGAAGGTGTAGATTCCGGCGACGCCACCGTACTGGAGGCTCGGTAAAAAGCCGAAGACAGCTCTACGTAGCGGAAAGGGGTCACCACTTCTCTCCGTATTTCTCGACCACTGTCCGCAGGGGACACCCGACTACCCAAACCTTTTACCTGAGATCCTCCAGTCAGCACCAGACACCAAATAGTCTCATACGACCCAGTACCACAAAGGCCAAATCCTCTAGTCATCACGACTTCCCGACCACTATCTCCTCCCTCGCTAGTCGACCTGACTCGGTCGGAGCAAGTGAACGGCTCCTGGAACTCAAAGAACGTCGCCGTAGACTACCCGGCGCCGGTCGACCAATTTACCAACCCGACTCGCCTCGGCGCAGGGATGGCGGAACCTCGACCTCAGAACGAGTCCTGCACCACGTCCCCTGTGCCCCCCTCCACCCGACAGACCGTCACCCAGGTCGCGACCGACACGGTCCCGAACACCTCAGTCCCCTTGTATTCCACCCCCGTCGTCACCCAGAAGATACCCTAGAGGGACATTATATCCCAAAAAAGGAAGAAAGATAAAAGACTCACCAACCCAGTGTTTATGGGATGAGACAGGGACAGACAATCACGTTGGACAACGGGTCTCCCTGTCCAAGACACGGTGATCTTCGGTCCTCAGATACATACCTTCGACTAGACCTTCAGGACCTGAGGGTCACTGAGGGACCACGTGACGACCCTGTCGCCCGTCCAGCTCTCACGGGAGACCACCGGTAGGTGGCAGTTACCGACCGGTCACCTCGAGTGTAATTCAATATTTCGAAGGACCTCCGGTAGAACTAAGGTCAAGTCAAGTTAAGTCAACGAGTCAACACAGGCTGAGAAACACTGGGGTACTTAACCTCGTGCGGTCCGGAGGGACAGGTAGTGGTTGAGGGCCTCAAGTGAGTCTGAGTGCAGGCATCTCAGTCACTACGGTAGGTCGGTAGAGTAGGAGTCAGCAGGGGAAGAGGAGGACGGGCGTTAGGGAGGGTCGTAGTCTCAGAAAAGGTTATTCAGTGGAGAAGCGTACTCCACCGGTTTCATGACCTCAAAGTCGAAGTCGTAGTAAGGAAGGTTTCTTGTGGGTCCCGACTAGAGGAAGTCTTACCTGACCAACCTAGAGGAACGTCAGGTTCCCTGAGAGTTCTCAGAAGAGGTTGTGGTGTCAAGTTTTGGTAGTTAAGAAGTCGTGAGTCGAAAGAAGTGTCAGGTTGAGAGTGTAGGTATGTACTAGTGACCTTTTTGGTATCGGAACTGATCTGTCTGAAAACAACTGTTTCATTACAGAGACGAAAACTTATACGATAGATCCAACCAGTATTGAAAGGAAGGTTCCTCATTCACAGAAAATTAAAGTACCGACGTCAGTGGTAGTCGTCACTAAAACCTCGGGTTTTTATATTTGAGACTGTAACAAAGGTGACAAAGGGGTAGATAAAGGGTACTTCACTACCCTGGTCTACGGTACTAGAAGCAAAAGACTTACAATTCGAAATTCGGTCAAAAGAGTGAGAGGAGAAAGTGAAAGTAGTTCTAAGAAAAATCAAGGAGAAGTGAAAGACTGTATTCCCACCACAGTAGACGTATAGACTCCAATAACTATAAAGAGGGCCGTTAGAACTAAGGTCGAACACGAAGAAGGTCGGGTCGTAAAGAGTACTACATGAGACGTATCTTCAATTTATTCGTCCCACTGTTATATGTCGGAACTGCATGAGGAAAAGGATAAACCTTGGTCAGGCAACAAGGTACAGGTCAAGATCGACAACGAAGGACTGGACGTATATCCAAAGAGTTCTCCGTCCAGTCTACCAGACCATAAGGGTAGAGAAAGTCTTAAAAGGGGTCAAATAACACTAGGTGTGTCAGTTTCCGAAACCGTATCAGTTATTTCGTCTTTATCTATAAAAAGACCTTGAGAGAACGAAAAAGCTACTAGGTCAACTACAACCGTTCATTAGGTTCAGACACGAGGTCGGTCATTACGATTTCTTCGACTTCAACTTGTCAAGATACTTCTGGATGTTCTGGAAAATCTTGATTGTGGGTTTTTTCTACAGGAAAAGTAATATCCCCTGACCTTACGTTTTCATCCTTCAGTTCTTTGTGGACCTCATTGTCCGTTTAAACCGGAACCCTATGCCTTACTTCGTCCCGTTTCCGATTATCTCAAAACGGTTCTCTTGCGTGACCAGTATCGTTTGTAGGAGAAGGTTGTTGTGTTCTCTTCTGAGATGTGTACCTATAGTGGTCTACCAGTTGTGGCTTTAGTCTAACTAATATAAGAAACGTCGGTTTCTACCTCTTCGAGATATGTCAGTTGTTTTTGTTCTGGTCCTGGACTGACAAGAAGTCTAGTACTCGGCGAATAATGACTTAAGTCTGAAGTTAACTTTTATCATCCCTTTTGGCGATCTGGTAAGTCCATACTGGATTTAGTTTAGGGAATACTAATATGTCACCTTCACTCTTTATCTAAATTCTCTGATCTAGACTATCTATCTCACGGACTACTTGATACCTACCTCCAAGCATTGTAACATGTCCTCTGTCCCTAGTTCTGGTAGGGGTACCTTTTCTTTACGTTTTTTAGTTTTACCGACAGACCCCTCCGGAATGTTTATCGACACTTTTCTTCTCTCCGCTTTTCGTTTCCTCTTTTCCTTTCTATATTCGTAGACTTACGTCTCAAGGTTTCTTATCGTTCTTCTCTATTCTTTCTGAAGGAGTCGTTAGTCACGTTTCTTTATCTCCTTTTGTTGTCTTACCCTTTCTGATCTCTAGAGAAGTTCTTTTAATCTCTATGGTTCCCTTGTAAAGTCCGTTTCTACCCGAGCTATTTCCTGTCTCTACCATACCTGGATTGTCTTCGTCTTCTATAATTCTTCTCCACCGTTCTTATGTGTCTTCTTGACATGTTTATTCTAGAAGTGTTGGTTCTATTAGTACTATCATACTACTGAGTGGATCTCGGTCTGTAGGACCTTACACTTCGGTTCACCCGGAATCCTTCTAGTGATGTTTGTTTCGATTACCTGCACTACCTTAAAGTCAACTCCCTAAAGTTTAGGACTTTCTACTACGACACTTTCACGACGTGAGTTACACAGTCGTTTAAACCTTTTGAGTCGTCACCGGTGTTCTGACCTTTTCCAGTCAAAAGTAAGGTTAGGGTTTCTTTCCGTTACGGTTTCTTACGAGTTTGATGACGTGTTAACGTGAGTAGAGTGTACGATCATTTCATTACGAGTTTTAAGAGGTTCAGTCCGAAGTCGTTATGCACTTGGCAGTTGAAGGTCTACAAGTTCGACCAAAATCTTTTCCGTCTCCTTGGTCTCTAGTTTAACGGTTGTAGACGACCTAGTAGCTTTTTCGTTCTCTCAAGGTCTTTTTGTAGATAAAGACGAAAAACTGAGGTCATTAGAGGACGTTTCGGGAAGAATTTCAAGAAATAGTACGTCAGATTTTGACAACCGAATCTCCTTGGAGGGTACAATTGTTTACATTAGCTGGACCGTCCCAAAAGTCCTTTTGGATTAGAGAATCTAAAAGTCCTTTTGGCTTAGAGTCGAGTCCCTCAGTCACCTGTCATCTTATTGACCATTGGTTATTAAGGAGGGAGGGATACAAAGGGTGGGACTCAGTCAACACGTTTCTGTCTGTTCCCACCCGTGGGGGAGTTTGCTCCTCTGGTAAGTCCACGGGTGAACCGACGCAGGGGTCCCCCTTGAATCCAGGGAGGATCGTAACCACTTAGTCACATTTGGAGACTAGGCCTAGACAGAGAGTTCCCCCCTGACCCAGGGGGTCTCCGTCTGTGCCGGAACTCGGCACACTCTAGTGGTGCCTCGACGTTCGATCCCGGGTGAACCTGAGGCATCGGTGCTTCCGGGACTTCGGTGTGTTACCTCGGACTTCGCGTTCGCCTAGTCCGGCGTGTGAGTAAGTGCAAGTAAAAAGTAGACGGACCGGTGAGGGGATTCCCTCTGAATTCTGTGGAGAATCGTGACCGTTCAGTCATATTTGGGGGCTGGGTCTCGTCGGAGGGTCCCTCCCTAGTTTAGGGGGTCTCTGACCATGACGGAAAGCCGGAATACTCCAGCAGCGCCCTGGAGTCCAAAATCTGGGAGAACCCGAGACATCGGGCTCCTGACACCTCGAGTGAAAGTGAAGGAAGTCAGTCGTCAGTACGTATGTGTTGGTGAGTCTCCAGTAGTGTTATGGAGGGAAAAGGGCTCCGGGGTCCAGAGGGAGAGACCACGAGTGAAGGACCCTCGAGGTTCCTTCACTAGGCAGGGGAGAAGAAGGGCAGCCCCATCCTGGAGGACTGATCCCTGACCGGGGTCCCGGAATGGACTAGGACACCGGTAAGGACCACTCAACCAGGTAGGGAGTTACCCAGACCAGTGGAGAACCGGTAGGTCTCTCATGCTTGTGGCCAGACTTTCTCTTGGGCTTATGGCAGTCCACCGTGCGGAGGAGTAAACAGAGGGTCGAGGAGGCTAGACCAGGTCGGTTCGGTGGTCAGGTGCGCCGAGTTCCCCGTCCGTAACAACCTTAGAGTGACCCCGGAGGTTTTTACTACGTCTTTGGTCATGAGCTCGTTGGTTCGTGGTGTGCTCCTCTTAACCTCTTGGGTCCAAATAATGCTCACTTGTGATTTTCGGGACTCGGGACTTGTCTCCCTAATGTCTCGAAAATATGTGACTGTCCGTACTAATTCGTCTAAACTCCCAAACGTCTCCGATCCTTACCTCTGTCGTAAGACCTGTCGTTCCTCTTGTTTGGTCAGTTAGGATTTCCTTTAGTTGGGACTTATAAGTAACCTTGGTGATTATGACTTCGAGGTCATGAAACCGGTAGATTACGTTTCTCGACTAAGTGACCTTTTCTGGGGCTACGACCCTTTCTAACTTCCGTTTTCCTTTTCTCCCGGTGTCTCTTCCTCCACCAACCTATCGTAGTGACTGAGTTACCTGTCCTTAGACTCGTTTGAGAGTGAATAGGTTCTCTCTCACTTCCTGTCTCCTCGGGTCATACGACGTCAGGCACCCAGGTGTTTGACAACCTGTGTTGAATCATTAACTTGTTGTTGTTACCGTGTTCAAAGTGACATCATATGACCGACGACAACATCTCGAACTCGGTAACTTCCCAAAAGTCGTCAGGAATATACCCCAGACTGCAGGAACTTGACCAGTCAGAACGGAAATACTAACTACGGACTCTTATGACATAGAAGTCACGAAACAATACCCGCCACAAAGGACGTCTTCGTTGCAACTGAGGGTTAAGAAGAAAAGGAAACGGGTGAAAGGTAAAGGACACGTTTACCGGATCATCAACTTCTGTCCTCTTATAAAAAAACACTGTACTTTAGAGTGGTCAGTTACAAGATTACTGACTTTTTCTTTCAGATTACATAAACAAGAAACGTCCACTAAAGACACTCTACGGGTACCATAATAGTGACACGTTGGCTTGTGACCAATATCTACTCCTATCACGGCCACTTTTACAAACAATTGTATTTGTAACATCTTCGTCCAAGTCAGCCCATAGTTAATATGGAAATAATCCTCACTCTCTTGGTTCAAGTGTAAGACCGTCATGATCGGTAACAAATATTCTGAAACAAGAATAACAACAAGTCAGGGATTCAGTACAGGTTGAGAAACGTTGGGTACCCGACGTCCGAAGGGACAGGAAACGACAGAGACCTTAAGCGAGTTTGAGTACAAGTAACTCAGTCACTACGGTAGGTTGGTAGAATATGAGGCAGTAGGGGAAGAGGAGGACGGGAGTTAGGAAGGGTCGTAGTCCCAGAAAAGGTTACTCAGTCGGGAAGTGTAGTCCACCGTTTTCATAACCTCGAAGTCGAAGTCGTAGTCAGGAAGGTTACTTGTGGGTCCTAACTAGAGGAAATCCTACCTGACCAACCGAGAGGAACGTCAGGTTCCCTGAGAGTTCTCAGAAGAGGTTGTGGTGTCAAGTTTTCGTAGTTAAGAAGCCACGAGTCGGAAGAAGTGTCTGGTTGAGAGTGTAGGTATGTACTGGTGTCCTTTTTGGTATCGGAACTGATCTGCCTGGGAACAACCGTTTCATTACAAAGACGAAAAAATTACACGACAGATCCAACCAGTATTGAAATGAAGGTTCCTCATTTACAGAAAATTAAAGTACCGACGTCAGTGGTAGACGTCACTAAAACCTCGGGGGGTTTTACTTCAGTCGGTGACAAAGGTGACAAAGGGTACATAAACGGTNCGAAAAAATTACACGACAGATCCAACCAGTATTGAAATGAAGGTTCCTCATTTACAGAAAATTAAAGTACCGACGTCAGTGGTAGACGTCACTAAAACCTCGGGGGGTTTTACTTCAGTCGGTGACAAAGGTGACAAAGGGTACATAAACGGTACTTCACTACCCTGGTCTACGGTACTAGAATCAAAAGACTTACAACTCGAAATTCGGTTGAAAAAGTGAGAGGAGAAAGTGGAAGTACTTCTCCGAGAAATCAAGAAGTGAAAGACGGTATTCCCACCACAGTAGACGTATAGACTCCAATAACTGTAAAGAGGGTCGTCAGAACTAAGATCGAAAACGAAGTAGGTCGGGTCACAAAGAGTACTACATGAGATGTATATTCAATTTATTCGTCCCACCGTTGTATGTCGGAAATACATGAGGAAAAGGATAAACCTTGGTTAGACAACAAGGTATAGGTCAAGATTGACAACGAAGGACTGGACGTATCTCTAAACAGTTCTCCGTCCACTCCACCAGACCATAAGGGTAGAGAAAATCTTAAAAGGTGTCAAATAACACTAGGTGTCTCAGTTTCCGAAACCGATCAACTATTTCGTCTTTATCTACAAAAAGGTCTTGAGAGAACGAAAAAGGTACTAGGGCGCCTACAACCGTTAAACTAGAGACCAAGGAGACGACGGCCCCAGGTCGGGACCACCTTGGTTCCATTAAGTTTCGCCCCTGCCTCGGCCGTTAATCCTTTCTTAATAAATCGCTATATTTCTCTCTAATCCCTTCTTATCACATCACTCTCTCTCCTCTCTTTTTCTCCGACACTAAGGAACCAAATGTGTCTTTCGGTCATTTCGGGACTCTGTTCCCTGAACGTGGCAGATATATCCGACGTCCGCGGGAGAATTTGTCGTCTCCCACGGGACGGAACCCGAGGGAGAGCGCACTCAGAATCTTCGGGTCCGTTTATTCATCTGTGCCGCTCACAGATACGAGGTCTACCCTCAAGTCGGACTTTTCCCTCTTATTCTTTTCTTGTTGTACCCCCTTTGGTCAGAAAGATCCTTGACCAGGTAGAGAAATAAAAAGTCCTTTCGAAAATATGAAATTCAACATGTATCTCTAGTTACATATTATGTTTCAGTACGTTCCAGTCGTCTGGACTGGGAATAGCTCTGGTTCGTGAGAAATACGTACGTAAGTTTCCAGAATCCACCAAAATGTAGTGGAAGACCGGTTCTCCGGAGAATTGTAAAAATACCGAGAAAAGGATCTATTTACAGATAGTTGGTCTTTTGAGTAAAAGGGAACTTCACAAAAAAGAAATTAGACGTAGTGGAAGTTTCATGATTTATTTCAATGTAAGGACATCTTGTTTCCACGTCACCCAATATTCTTTCATGAATTGAGTTTCTAGATTACAACGATTACGGTCCCGATGATGGACAAGAAAGATGTATGGTTGATATAGTTGTTTATTTTCTATACTTTTGAACCGTCGTTCATAACCGAGTTGTTACTTTGGGAATTAGTCAAGATAAGATTACTAAAACTAAGAAGCCTTCCGGGATGTAAGGATCTTAAACAATTCGAAGGACACGGAGGGACCCAGTCCTCCGACATTTGTTAGTGTACGTATCGACATTCTCAGGTCTATTTGGACAGTCCGTCCGATCTTTCGGTAGTCTCCCCAAAAACCTAACTTTGTGAGAATAATACGGGTCCTCTGAATAATAGATTTTCGAGATTTAATTGAAAAAGGTCTTTTTCGATCACCCCCTATCGGGGGAGAATTACAGTCTTTTCAACCACCTTCCGTATTACGTCATTCCGTCTGTCTGAGACCAAACCCCCATCTACGGGCTCTTTCAGGTCCCCCTGGGGACTCCGGACTAGAGTGGAAACGAGACAGTCCGGAGAAGGAGTACTGGAAACGGTACCCGCCCTAAGGGGTACGACCGAGGGCCGTGAGACGGAAAAGATTTTGGTCGAACTTGTAGTCCTTTAAGTGACAAGTACATAACGATTTCGGACCGAACCTCTTAAAACTCGTAACGAAAAGATCACACACTCTACTCACGTTAACACGTCATCAAACTCGTAAGAAACCGTAACGGAAAGAAACCCTAACCTTACTTTTGACTGGAAAAGGTCAGGACACCGGTGACGACTCAAAAGGTTTAAACGACTGTGTAACTCACGTCGTGAAAGTGTCGTAGCAGAAAGTCCCAAACTTTGTCGAGTTGACCTTAAGGTAGTGGAGGTGATCGAAACAGGCATCACTAGAAGGATTCCGGGTGAACCGAAGTGTAAGGTCCTACAGACCGAGATCCACTCACTAGTGTGGTAGTACTAATAGACCCAGTACTTCTAGGAAAAACATGTCAAGAAGACACATAAGAACGGTGGAGAAGATTTATAGAAGACGAAGACAATCCGAGTATGGTAAAGACAGGAAATAACTCGGGTAGAAACGTACTTTACAAGGGAACCATAGAGATTAAAAGACCTTCTCTAGAGATCAGAAAGGGTAAGACAACAAAAGGAGATAAAGAAAAGTAACTAGTGACTCCTTCCGAAAGAGTAGAGAAGAACGACAAGAAACCTTGAGACGTAAGTCTACGAATATAGAAAGGAAAAGAGGAAACGAAAAGCGAAGAGAAGAAAAGTGTCGATAAACATTCCGAAGGAGTCTGTCGGTAAAACTGAAAAACGTAAAGAAAAGGTACCCCTACCAGAACTAGGGACAGAGGATATGTTACAGTGCTTGGAGACAGGTATCAAGTAGTCCGTGAGACAAATAGTCTAGATGAGGGACACTTATAATCACAATTAATCACGAACGTTCTTAACATAACAGACTAAGAGGCTTGGGTCATAAAGTCTCCTTACCTTATGAACACAGATTGGGATTAAACAGTTTCGTCCTTCGTCACTCACTTTGAGGGGAAACGGTAGTGTCGGAAACACACGCACGTACAATTCAGAGAAGTAAGTACAGACTGGGAAACTCTGGGGTACCTGACATCGGGAGGTCCGAGGAGACAGGTACCCTAAGAGGTCCGTTCTTACGACCTCACTTAACGGTACGGGAGGAGGTCTCCTAGAGTGGCTGGACCCGTAACTTGGGTCGAAAGGGTGTAACTTCCACTTAAGAAATGGTAGACTCGGTGGTCCCTTCGGGTAGTATCGGGAATGGGGGGTCTTTCAGTTACGTGCTTCTCAGTCTTGAGACACAAAGGAATGGAGGATCGTCGTGGACGATTAGGGGTCTCTACTTCACTCGTACGTAGTAAAGGAGGGTCCTAAGACGGTGTTGAGGTTAAAACGGTCGAAGACGGAAATATAGAGGGGGAAGGATTGACTAAACTAACAGGCATAACCGGATAGCATCAAGACTCAATGTGTAAACCGTGATAGAGGGGTCTAGTCCTCTAGGGATACCCTTTTCACCCACCCGACCAAAGACGGGGTAACGGGTCTGGAGGAACTGGACTGGGCAAAAGATACTCACGAAACTTATCATAGATTAAGAATACATCACCAATGGCGTACGGTCCCTCACAAGACGGTGTCCACTACTTCAACGACAATAACAACATCGGTACGCAAGACCCTTTGTTTGAGTGAGTCTATCACCTCACGTCAAATAATGTGGCCGCCCGGGTTCCGTCTCAGAGGAGAATCGATTCCTGGGGTTGGTCAAAAACACTTTTGGAATATAAGGGATTCACATGTACGGGTTTGGGTGGAGGGGTTTAAGGGACTTTGATCAGACTTCTTTCCTTTTACTTTCTATATTAGTTTCAATTGGGCACTAAGTAAACGGAATTCGGATCCACCAATTGTCACCTGTCAATAGTCATCCGGACACCAGTTTGGGGTTATTCGGATTATCTTACATACTAAGATAAGTCAATATGTCTATTAATCCCATAAGAAAATCCGTTGACTCTCAGATCCATCCTCGGGACCCCGAAAAGGAAGACCCCTGGACCAAAAGGTCAACCAACAGCAAAGGTATCTATGACCCGGATATCGAGTTTCAGGTGTCAGGCCGGGTTCTGCCTCAGGACGAAAGTTCAGGACGAAAGACAGACAAAGGAGGAAGTAATAGTGGGACCAAATGTTTCTTCCTTCAACTTCGAGACACTCCGGGGTACCGATCGTTCCTCCCCTGGCTTCCCCAGTGAAGACGGAGGCACTAGACTCTAGGATTTGGAAAGTCGAGGGGACGCGAGGTAGTCGTTAGATGGTACTAGTGACTCACATTATCGATACCTACCACCTTGAGCTTTAAGTTTTTCTCACACGGGTCAATGTCCATTTGGTCTTGACGGAAAATTACTGAAACTGGTTTAGTTTGTGACACCAACTCTTTACCTTATAAAGGACGGTATAGACATTTGTTCCTACAGTCTCAGTAGTCGTTAATGACGGTGGAACCTTCCACTCGACCACTCGGGACTCCCTTGAGTCCTGACTTTCTTATGGACAGAACATCGTAGGTAGACTGACGTCGGTGAGGGATGTCCCTCGGGACTCCTTTAAGTCCCGACACTTTTGTGTCCTAAGACCGGGGTCTATCGACTCTACGTATACTTTCCTTACTAAAGTCCCTCGGGTCTGAGAACGTGGAAGGATATGTCTTCATTTCACTTCAGTAAGTCAGGACAGACTGAGAAACGCTGGGGCACATGATATCGGATGGTTCAAGGAGGTGGGTACCCTAAAAGGTCCGTTCTCATGACCTCACCCAACGGTAAAGGAAGAGGTCGCCTTGAAAGACTGGGTCCCTAGCTTGGGTCCAGAGGACGTAACATCCGTCTGCGAAATGGCAGACTCGGTCTCTTGTTTCGTGATTTAAGGAATTGAACCCTATAGACCAAAAGAAATTAAACGTTTTTTTTTTTTTTTTTTAAAAAAAAACTTCAAGTCTAAGGGACTGGAAACAACGTTTTGAAGATGTATTGGACTGAGAAGGGGGCCGTGGGGAACAGAGGAACCTTGTCAAAAGAGTCCGAGTGAACTCTACGACAGAGGACCCGAACTTCAGGATTTTTAAGGTGGTTTATTTTGCATTAAGAGTTGAAAGTACAACACTTATAAATAATTCACCTGTATCCCTATCTTTTCATCTGTCAGCTGATTTTTCCTACGTGTAGAACTCTCAACGTTCAATTCAAAATAAGCCCTGCGTTACTCCTGTGGCCGGGTCCTCCGTCGTGGAGACTACCGAACTCTCTGGCGAGGTTCCTCCGTCACCCCCTTCCAGTCTTATACTCCAAGACGACTTCCCCCTCGAGTTACGTTAGTCACGAATGACATGTTCTCCAAAAGACGGTCAGTGGTCCTCGACTGCAGTGGTACTTCCCTAAATCACTAAAAAGATATATACTTCTCTACATTCCTAACCCTAATACTCAAGTCAAGGACTTTTATAGGTTGATAGACTTCTGGACAGGGTCGTCTAAGGGACCTCGTGCCTCACGGAGTGAGGTGGGACGTGAGGAGTCCCACAACTTCCAGTCGTCGGCGCCACGTCCCCAGTCAGAGGACTCTCCGTCTACCGTCCACGAGAACGAGTCGGTCACCGTCACGGGAACACGACACGACACATGGATCAGTGAGTCACCACAGACTGAGAAAGGCTGGAGTACCTGATATCGAGAGGTCCGAGGAGGGAGGTACCCTAAGAGGTCCGTCCTCATGACCTCACCCAACGGTACGGGAGGGGGTCCCCTACAAAGGTTAGGTCCCTGACTTGGGACCAGAGGGCGTAACGTCCGTCTAAGAAATGGTAGACTCGGTGGTCCCTTCGAACCGTTTACGGTTAAACATCAACTGGTACCCGCCTCTTTCGTTACCGTGGGGTGAGGTCATGAGAACGGACCTTTTAGGGTACCTACCTCTTCGGACCACCCGACGTCAGGTACCCCAGCGATTCTCAGCCCGTGCTGACTCGTTGAAGTGAAAGTGAAAAGTGAAAGTACGTAACCTCTTCCTTTACCGTTGGGTGAGGTCTCCAGAACGGACCTCTTAGGGTCTCTGTCTCCTCGGATCACCCGACGACAGGTACCCCAGCGTGTCTCAGCCTGGGTTGACTTCGCTGAATCGTCGTCGTCGTCGTACGTCTTTCTTTGACTTTCACACCTTTCCTTTACTATCACATCCCTCTTGTCATAAACCCCTACTTCTTTGACACACAGTGTTCTGATTTCGGCAATTGATGCTGTTTGTCGCCCCGGTCGCCTTTTACATTCGTAGGGTTCGGCAGACAGGGCAAAGGAACTTTGTAGGACGACGGGTCTCTCGCCTACACCCCCTTCTTTATTGTCTTAAGAATCTTGACAATTTACTACTGTACAGACTATGGCGACACTTCCTGTTTTCGAGAACTTTCTCAGGACTCCCCGTGTATGTATGAAATAAGTCAAGACACTTCTACTGTCGAGTAGGAAACGTAGGATCCGGATGAAGAATTCAAACCTCAACTATTTTGCGTCGTCTAAATTGAACGGACTGACGTAAATCGACGTAAACAATTTTGTGTCTGTAAGCTGAGCCCACCGAGAAATCGACAAAAATGACTTTATTTTAGGGACCGTGTGTTATTACCTTTTTTTTTTTTTTAGTTCTCAAAGTAGTATAACAAAAGATGTGACCTCTTAGAACTCACGAAACCTTTATTATGCAGACAGAGGTGCTAAAGGACGAGAGGTGATCCAAGAACCTTGCGGCTTACTCCTGTGCACCGGGCCTCAAGTGAGAGATGGTGTAAAATTCGGTCCATACAAAGTGACTAATGTTTGTTGACTGACGAAGACTGTACGCTTGCCACTTGCATATCTACGCGAGGGACTCCGATAAAATGGACCTTTTAAGACCGATGTAACCGGTGACACATGAGATGGAGAATAACCTCAACAAAACAGAAGTACCAAATAAACAACCACTTTTATCTGACTTACTGTAAGGGAGTAGTCACAAAGTGGCATACCAAAAACAAACTAAACTGACCGATTAGAACTTCACTGGAGAGTAAAGTAGTAGTCAATCTAATCGAAGGTACAGACATTTTTTGTTTGAAATTTAGATCGACGACTTGAGGTAGACACACTAAAGATCATTATTATGATTTTTTCATAATTTAACCTTTTTCATTTTGAGTATAAACTAAATAAAATTTTTTTTGAGATCATTATGTACCAGTTAATTAAACTCACATTTGCCTCTTTTACAAGATATACAGGTTGTAAGGTGAACTTTTACAATTTTATAAATGTGGGACTCGGTCTTTTAGACTCTCTTTAACACTTTGAAAATTTTACGACAGTGAAAAAAGCATGGTCATCCACCGTCAGTTCTTTGAAGATCAAAATTATTACTGTGAACCTTCTTCTTAGAGTTTTACCAGATACATTAAAAATATCCACTTACTTTCGAAATCTTAACCTTTGAATTATTTTTATACACCCTACTTAATAACATTTCATATGAAAACAAAAATAAAAGAACCAATTTTTTGTACTTAATATTTTACGTCTTTCAATGGCAACAGTCAGCGAGTCAACACAGGCTGAGAAACGTTAAGAAATTGCCTGATATTGGGCGGTCTGCGGAGATAGGTACCTTAAGAGGTCCTCTCTTATGACCACACCTAATGGCAAAGGAAGACACCACATAGAAGGGTTGGGTCCATAGTTTGAGCCTATAGACACATCGTCCGTCTCAGAAATGGCAGACTCGGTGTCCCCTTCGGGATGGTAATTTAATAACTTTCCTTAAAATACCTTCTCGATTACCCGATAATGAAATACTCCCCTTTCTCGCTACTTATTAATGACCATGTCCTCAGTTCATGTAAGAAAAAGAGGGGAAGGAGAGAAGACCCCCTGGTGGTCCTTAATTGGAAGTTAGGGTTTCTTACTGACTCTACCCTTTGATAAAAACAAGAATTATAAAGAGAAGACTTCCATATGTCACACGACTCTTAAGAAAATAGAAGAAACCGACGGGGTTCCTAAGAAACATGAAAATGACTTATAAAATTTATTGGAGACACAGGACTTCCTGATATCTTTCAATGGTTAACTTGCACCTAACGAGAAAGAAATTGACTCGTTCTTCGTAAGAGATTGACGAAGATACCTCAAATGCACTCTTGTCTCGAGAAATATGTAGAAGGTTCATGTCCGAGGACTTCTTCTGATCGAAGGAACACAATTATAGATTTTGGAATTCAGGATCCCTTTATTTTGTCTCTTATACTTTTCTCAACTTTACTTATTTCAATCTACGTCTTTCCTTGTTAATTCTATCAGTAAACCAGACGGTTCACAGACCTGATCTCTTGTACCTCATTCACCAAATAAAACCACACTTATCCAAAGAGAAGCAGTTGTCGTATGTTTTCGTGAATAATGTACACAAGACCCTTTCATGATACTACCCTACGTTTGACTTGATTGTCAAACTCTTGAAGTACTCTAATTCCTGTGACTGATCATGTATAAAACCAAGTTATTTACAGACAACGGGACTTAATATGATTCACAAATTTTACTCGTAATAAATACACTGAGACTACTATATATATATATATTTCCATATACATAGGTTCCCTTCCGAGAACTCCCAGGGAACCTGACGTTCTCTAGGTTGGTCAGGTAAGACTTCCTCTAGTCGGGACCCTAAAGAAACCTCCCTTACTACGATTTCGACTTTGAGGTCATGAAACCGGTGGAGTACGCTTCTCAACTGAGTAACCTTTTCTGAGACTACGACCCTCCCTAACCCCTGTCCTCCTCTTCCCCTGCTGTCTCCTACTCTACCGACCTACCGTAGTGTCTGAGCTATCTATTCTCAAACTCACTTGCGGCCCTCTACCACTACCTGTCCCTCCGGACTGCACGACGCTAAGTACCCCAGCGTTTCTCAGCCTGTACAGACTCACTGACTTGACTTGACTATGTGTGTGTGTGTGTGTGTGTGTGTATATACAAATTCAATAATTAAAATACATACTCACGTTGGTGTCTATATATTTTCCACTACCCCCTAAAGGGACCACCAGGTCACCCACTCTTAAGAGGACCAGGGTCTCCTAGGGTGTCCGGAGGTCCGTCGATTTGGGGACGTGGTGTCGACGACTCGGACGTGTGTGATCTCGGGTCCGAGGCGTCGTTCTCTCCGGTAACGTTACTCTTCGGACTCGCGGTGCTGACCTCTTTCGGACCCCCGTGTCGTCGTTTGTGGGTCCCGTCGGTTTTTATTTATCTATTTTAATTCTTCTTCCCTTTGTTATTTTACATTGCCCCTAGGTCTTCTTATTACACAATCTACACGTATTCCATACCTACGACTGCTCGTTTTTTGTGTGAGGTGTGTTACGAATCCCGAGCACCCACTCTCATCTACACAATTTACGAAGGACTCAAGGGAACCCTCCTCAGTTCCTCTCTGTTTTATTACCTGACTCTATTTCCCTCAGAAGACTCTGGTAGTCCCCTCAGGACCCCTTCCCCAATGTATAAGGGGCTCCTCTTTAAGATCAGGATCCCGGATGGACGGGGTGGGGTGAACGGGGGAGGCGTAAGACGGGGGTTTCTCACGGAGTCATTCAGAGTCCCTGTCATTCTTTCAGACTCGGAACTTCTGTATGAAACAAAACGAAACAAATTATCTGAAATAAAAAATCTCGTCTAACTCCAAGTATCGTTTTGACTCGTCTTCCCCGTGTCTGAAGACCATATGGGGGGCGGGACTGCGTACACGTCGGAGGGGGTAAATAGTCGCAGGGGGTGGTCGACCATGTGACCAATGTCAGACTACTTGGAGGTGCCTGTGTAGTAATAGGAGTCACAGGTGTCTAATGTAATCCCACACAAGAACCGCACCATGTGAGATACCCAGACACGCACATACACGACTCAACACAGGTCGAGAAACTTTTGGAGTACCTGACATCGGGTGGTCCGAGGAGACAGGTACCTTAAAAGGTCCGTTCTTATGACCTCACCCAACGGTAAAGGAGGAGGTCCCCAAGAAGAGTTAGGTCCCTAGCTTGGACACAGAGGACGTAACCGCCCGTCTGACAAATGGTGACTCAGTGGACGCTTAAGATATTACCGAACACCGGTGGTGACACCGTAGTATGTCTCATCGAAGTGACGGGATTCTTAGGAGACACAAGCCGAAGAAATGGGGAGGGGCGAGAGACGAGCAGGGACCGTTGGGGACTAGAAAAATGATAGAAGTATCACCACGGAAAAGGTCTTGCAGTACATTAACATTAGTATGTCCTACAACGGAAAAGTCTAATCGACGGAAGTAAATGATTATACGGAAATTCCAGGTAGGTCTAGATAAGGACCGAACTATCGAGTAAAGAAAAATCGTGACTAATTATAGGGTAATAGACCTACGTGGGGACGAATACATCAGTAAGTCGATGACTTCCTGTAGAACTAACAAGGTCCAAAACCGTGAATACTTATCTTTACGATATTTGTAGGGACGTGTCCAAGAGAAAGAAGAAGCAGAATATTTAGTTCAAATAAAAAATTTTCCTTTTTAATTTTTGGGGAGTTACCGTGACTAAAAATTTAACCATCTTTCAACAATACCACAAAGTATTACCTGGTTCTCCATATTCTATATTGTCCTATTTGTGAAAGGTCTAATGAAATCAAGTGAAAGGGGATAACTTTTATTATAAATATCCAGACAGATTGGACACTTTTGTTAAAGTCAGATTGACGTACTTTAGTAAGGTCTTTGTGACTACCCGGGAAACCCGTAGGTCTCTGACCCGACCGACTTTAACAATAGGTTAAGACACGTCCCAAAGGCCACATGTACAGGTACCCAAGAGCAGAGAAGGGGGGAGACAGGTGGAAGGAAAGGGTACCGGGACGAGTGAGGATCGACTCGGAACTGTATTAAGTAAACAGCAACAATGAATAAATAAGGATCAATCAATAAAGTTTCCGAAATAGAAAATCTCGACAAAGTCTAAGGGTCGTTTTAACCGGAATTTCCTGTCTCTAAAGGGTATACAAGGGACGGGAGTACACACATATCGTCTTTCTTAAAAATCCCGTCACTTCGATGAGATATTACCACCTATGTACAAACGTATACAAAAAGCTTAGGTTTCTTTCATGTTGTAGTTCTCACTTGGACTTATACTGAACCCACTATTACTACATCCAATTAGTGAATGATTGTCTACATGGTGAGACTATCCCTTACAACTATTACCCCCTTCGATTCGGACGGATCCAAAAGTACACCTGTATGCAAACGTCGAGGAAACCCATTTATGGTTCCTCACACTAATGATCCAATCTACAGGAAACGGGTCCAAAACTTATCTATTATTTAAATTCGTTGAGAGTTACAGATTGTCATAATACTTCCTTGCGGCATGTTCCGGAGGGGCGGGGAAAGACGGTGGATGGGGGAAGGGGTCTTGATAACGGGGGGTGACATTCGGGGGTAAAGTAAGTCAAGTCAAGTCAGCGAGTCAGCACAGGTTGAGAAGTGTTGGGGTACTTAGCGTCGTGCGGTCCGGAGGGACAGGTAGTGGTTGAGGGCCTCAAGTGAGTCTGAGTGCAGGTAGCTCAGTCACTACGGTAGGTCGGTAGAGTAGGAGACAGTAGGGGAAGAGGAGGACGGGGGTTAGGGAGGGTCGTAGTCTCAGAAAAGGTCACTCAGTTGAGGAACGTACTCCACCGGTTTCATGACCTCAAAGTCGAAATCGTAGTAAGGCAGGTTTCTTTAGGGTCCCGACTAGAGGAAGTCTTACCTGACCAACCGAGAGGAACGTCAGGTTCCCTGAGAGTTCTCAGAAGAGGTCGTGGTGTCAAGTTTTCGTAGTTAAGAAGCCACGAGTCGGAAGAAGTGTCAGGTTGAGAGTGTAGGTAAGTACTGGTGTCCTTTTTGGTATCGGAACTGATCTACCTGGAATCAGCAATCAAAGGGAGTATAAAGAAAGTACATACATTTATATTCTTTAACACTTACAGACAAAGACACAAAGGGTATACTTTGTGCGAAACCCCAGAACGAGAAGAGTACTTACACAAGACATCCAGGACAGGACAGTGGTATATCTCCTCCGGGCAGACCGAAGGGACAGAAGGACGTCGGTGTATCGAAATGTGACACACCTAAGTTAGACAGGGACCCGAAGTGTCCACCGAGTCACCACTTCTTAGGGGGACGGTGAAGTCCTCGGTGTCCTCTACGTCCAAGCTAAGGACCCCGCTCTTCTCGGAGACAACATCCTTTACCGTCGGGTGGGGTCATAAGAATGGGCCTCTTAGGATCGATGTCAGGTACCTCAGTGTTTCTCAGTCTGTGTTGACTCGCTGACTGGTCCGTGTTTGGACAGGGATGAACACCTACAAACCCAACAAAGGTCGCAAAGTGACAACATTTAATAACGTTGGGGTATGTATATATGTGTATTTATGCGTGTGACGTACAAACGTTCAAAAAGACTTCCTATTTACTGGTCTTCATCCCAAGTTCTTAATTGTTCACATGTCACTGGTAACTGGTTGTACCCAAACTCGACGTACCCAGGTAATATCTACGTAAAAAAGGTAATTATGTGAGACGTCATACAAACCAACTGAACCCCTACATGTTGTGTCTATAGTTTATTTCACTTTCACTTCAGAGAGTCAGCACAGGCTGAGAAACGCTGGGGCACCCGACATCGGGTGGTCCGAGGAGGTAGGTACCCTAAGAGGTCCGTTCTTATGACCTCACCCAAACGGTAAAGGAAGAGTTCCTCTAGAAGGGCTGGGTCCCTAGCTTGGGTCCAGAGGGTGTAACGTCCGTCTGCGAAATTGGAGACTCGGTGGTCCCTTCGGGTCTATAGTTGCCGTCGGATATTTAATATCCGTATAAAAGTTGACGTGTCTCCCAACCACGGGGAATGATGAAACAACAAGTCCCCAGTCGACATATGTCAATATTAAAATTTCTGAAGACACTTTAACAACAGGTTTCAAGTCAAGTCAGTGAGTCAACACAGGTTGAGAAACGTTGGGGTACTTGGTGTCGTGTGGTCCGGAAGGACAGGTAGTGGTTGTGGTCCTCAAACAGGTTTCATTATAGGTAACTCAACCACTACGGTAGGTCAGTAGAGTAGGAGACAGCAGGGGAAGAGGAGGACGGGAGTTAGAAAGGGTCGTAGTCCCAGAAAAGTTTACTCAGTCGAGAAACGTAGCCCACTGGTTTCATAACCTCAAAGTCGAAGTTGTAGTTAGGAAGGTTACTTGTGGGTCCTGACTAGAGGAAATCTTACCTGACCAACCTAGAGGAACGTCAGGTTCCCTGAACGTTCTCTGAAGAGGTTGTGGTGTCAATTTTCGTAGTTAAGAAACCAAGAGTCGGAAGAATTGTCAGATTTAGAGTGTAGGTATGTACTGGTGTCCTTTTTGGTATCGGAACTGATCTACCTGGAAACAACTGTTTTATACAGAGACTATCAATTATACGACAGCTCCACCCAGTATTGAAAGGAAGGTTCCTCATTCGCAGAAAATTAAAGTACCGACGTCAGTGGCAGACGTCACTAAAACCTCGGAGGTTTTTACTGACGGTGACAAAGATGACAAAGGGGTAGATAAATGTTACTTCACTACCCTAGCCTACGGTACTAGAAGCAAAAGACTTACAACTCGAAATTCGGTAGAAAAGTGAGAGGAGAAAGTGGAAGTACTTCTCCGAAAAATCAAGGAGAAGTGAAAGACGGTATTCCCACGACAGTAGACGTATAGACTCCAATGACTATAAAGAGGGCCGTTAGAACTAAGGTCGACGCGAAGAAGGTCGGGTCGCAAAGAGTACTACATGAGACGTATATTTAATTTATTCGTCCCACTGTTATATGTCGGAACTGCATGAGGAAAAGGATAAACCTTGGTCAGAGAACAAGGTACAGGTCAAGATTGACAACAGGTTTCCCAATCATGGTAAACCAACAATACTCGTTACGTACTCTTGAAGAAGAAGTGAGGTGCCCCATATCAGTCTGAAAAACTAAAACGGACAATCGACTGTTTTTTTCAAGAATTATATCAAAATTAAACGTACCCAACTCGTAGAAAAGTATAAAAAGTCCTAGAGAACATAAAGGAAAAGACACTGGTCGATTAGTGAAAATGGGTTAAATGTCGACTCGATACACAGTAAACAGTAAAAGAGTAATTAATTAAAAGAGTAAAGTAATTAAAGATCCTTAAGAAGTATATAAAAGATATTTTTCGAAAACGTAGAGACCTTACAAAATTTACTAACAAAGGTTGAAAATTGGTTAAAAACTTTATTAGGAGTAAGTGTATAGAATGATCTAAACAAATTTAACAAAACAGAGTTCTCTTTTTTTTAGACACACCGAACTTTGTCATGCCAGTAACATAAAAAAATTTTTCTGGTTAACGATAATATCTATCTATCTACATGTTTAAAAATGTATAAAAATGTATTTAACCTTTTTGTTTAAATATAAAAGTTTACCTAACAAAGTACTGACAGTAGACCTAGTACTTATTTCGAATTTTCCACTCAGGGAACTTACATCGTAGACGAGTAAATTAAGGATTATCCAGAAAAATTTTTAAGTAAATAAGCGTCAAATAAAGATATCTTATTCAATTTGAATAAATAATCACGTTGTTGTACACGACTCGTGGCAAACACACCAATCGTTCTCCCTTGTAACGTCACTTGTTTTGTGTGTTCTGGCACCATCCACCCTCTCCACATATTGTTCACTTTATCTAGTACTTCGCCATCTCTCACACTGTCTCCCTCCGTCTCGTTGTCTACCCACGTCTTTCAGGGTCCCTTCCCTCACGAAATGTGAAATTTTAACGTTTGTGTTAGTTCCGTCAGTAGTGACTTTTCTATTGCTAACTGACTTCCTGTCCTTCTCTCTCTTGGTCCGTCCATAAATTTCCTTTTTGAAAGGGTTCTCTTGCCGTTCACGTTTCCAGGACCCCTCCCTTCCTCCCGCGACCTTTTACTCCAGTGGCAGTTACCGTGACCCCGTCCAGTCTTTCTCGGAACTCCCGGATGATCCTCTGGAAGTGGGAAATGAGACTCGTCTATCCTTTGTGCCCCGGCAAAACATGTGCTATCGCGTACTGGACCCAATGTACTACCATTTTAGTGTAGTGTGACCCAGAACACGACTCTAACCGCCGGGTACGTCTTAGCCCCTCCAGTCCATCCTCTGGTACTACCTCGGAGCTCCCCTCTACTCCTTTACACACACTTATTCTACCAGAATGAAAGAGTTGACGAGGTAAAATCGAGTCTCGAATTGATTGTGCAAAAGGGAACCTTTCATCCCGGTTTCACTTCCTTGTAAAACTCTTGTTAACAATTCTATAATTTCCTTGTCAATCTATTGTTAACCCTAGATAAGAAATCATAAATCGTACTTACACAGGAGGAGACGTGAATATAAATACGATAGTGTTTTAAGGAAACGGAGACCAGAGGTATCGTTGGTCCGTCGCCCCTGTCCGGTGTCGACGTCTTTTTTTTTTTTTATACATTGTGTGTCCGCGTGTACACGTGTGTGTGCACGCACATAATGTACATTTATTCCTTAGGTTGGAACCTTGAAAGTAGTAAGTGAAGAGAAATTTAAAGAGAGACTTCTTAACCCTTCACGTAGACACAGAGACTTGGACTGACGGAAGAGTAAAGAAAAGGGAGTCGGAGTCAAGACACCAAATACTAGAGGTTTACTCTCCAGAGAGGTACCTACTTCAATTGGGATTTTTACGTACGGTCATGTGTCATCCATACCTGTTTATGACAAACTAAGGTGAATATGCTCCATGGACGACGACGACGAAGACGACGACACATCAGGGATTCAGCACAGGCTGAGAAACGTTGGGGTACCTGACATCGGGGGGTCCGAGGAGACAGGTACCCTAGGAGGTCCGTTTTCTTGACCTCACCGAAGGGTACAGGAGGGGGTCCCCTAGAAGGGCTGGGTTCCTAACTTGGACGAACCGTCCGCCGAAATGGCGACGTGGCGGACCCTTCGGGAGGCATATATGTCCATGGACCTTATTAGTTTAAGCATCTCAGTCTTCCATGTGACCGTCACGGTCCCCGTCCCTCCCCCCTACCCCCGAATCACAAATTACCCCTGTCTCAAAGTCAAATCCTTCCATCTTTTAACTTCTCCACCTACTACAACTTCCGACGTAATCACGGTGACTTTACATGTCAATTTCCACCAATTTTCACACGAAATATAATACACTGAAAATGGTGTTATTATTTTTTTTTAAAAAAATTTCTAATCTCCAGAGAGGGAGAGACGGAGAGGGAAGTCAGAAGAGATAGAAAGAGAGGGACGAGAGGTGGAAGGCGGGTGGAGAGCAAGGTCTCTCCGAGGACCTTGGAGAAGTCCTACGAACGACACCTAGTCGGAGCCTCCACGCTCCACTGGGAGACCATAAGAATCGCGATCTCAGTAAGACAACGGAAACTACCCTAAGTAGTGGTCGGTTTGGAGTAACAGATAGTTTTCATTCTCAGGTAACGGTTTACTACTGTAAACGGGAAAGCAAACCAAGTAGTACTGTACGAAAACGCATTACGGGAGACGAGGTAAAGGAAGACCCTATTCTTCTCAGAAGGGGTAGACCCACGGTCCTGGTGAGACAGGACGGACGAAATGTAGTCGTCTCCGGTGTACCGAGTATGTGGAGACTACTTCACTATGAACCTTAAAACCCAATATTCTGTCTCGTAATTATAAAAAATTTTTTGTAGAACACATACAAAACCTCCCTAACTAACCTAAAACATCTTAACACCCCGAAAGGTCCACCGAGTCACCATTTCTTAGGTGGTCGTCACGTCCTGTGTGTCTAAGATAAGGACTCAGTCCTTCTCGGGGACCTCATCTTTTACCGTTGGGTGAGGTCATAAGAACGGACCCTTTAGGGACCTGTCTCCTCAGACCGTCCGACATCAGGTCCCACAGTGTTTCTCGACCTGAGTTGACGCGACCTTGCGACGGACAGACTTCTATTTCGACCCTACGACCTGCAGGACGGTACAACTCCGTTCGGGTGTAAACGGAGCGTACTGGACGGTCAGACATCCCTTGTCAGGACTTTTAAGACCATTAGGGTCTAGTCCCGTTTTATATCCAAGATATCCGTCTAATATCCGTAAACTCCAAGAGGTCTGACCATCTTAGTCCCACTCCCTAACTCTTAAGACTTTTCTAAAACGTCAAGGGACGGTAGTTCCCTTTGACGTCCTGACGAACTCGACCCTCACCTTCGGCACAAAACCAACACGGAATTGATGACTTCGTTTGACTCGTAATGTCGCCTTTCTTCAAGGTACCCCGTAGAGCGGGACGAGTCAGAAAGCACTCCGTTCTTCGGCTCCAGTCTCTATAATTTCCCGAAGGGTTTTCAGTGACAGTCCACCTACATCTAGGGTCCTCCAGAGTCGGACCTGACGTCAAGTCACGACATAAAAATGTCTTACTTGGTACCCCCTAGTAAGACGACATAGACATAATATTAAAGAGTGACTGAAAGAAGATTACCTGTCAAAGAACTGTTAATCCGATTGTTCTTTCATCGGTGTGTGTGTTTTTTTTAATCTTTCTAGACTAGAGACATAAATCTTTGGTGTGTGTAGTGAAAACATACTTTATCAAATCTGGGGTTTATTGTACATCTCAGGTATATACTATGAACATAAGTAGAGAATTTACGAAGGTTGTGTCCCCCGTAAGTCGTTGATAAATGACTGGTCAATAATAAGTCCTCAAATCTTTTCCTTCGGTGACATTTTACGTCCCTCTCTTTTTACAAGGATCTGGTTTTCGTTAAGTTTCATTACTTTAATCCCACTTTATTAAGATAAAAGGACTTAGTTCGTTCCTTTGTCTTAAAGATTTCGCTAACATAATAAGACTTCTCTTTCAATAGATTAGGTTCTTCGTCGAATTCCTTTCAAACAATTTCGGACGTTCTTAAAGAACGTCACTTACGTCATTATATTTTTGTTTTATTAATCACAACCTTCGTTTAACGTTTTACTATTATAAAATTTGTAAGACACGGGTTTCGATTCGGGTGTCTGTATGACTGGAACTTCCGTTGTCCGTTCAAACCTAAATCAACATGAGTCCAAGACATTACTCCATTTTTTGAACAGTTAGGACGGATAAGTGTCCGGATTGACTTCAGGTGTTTGATTTAGCTCGGTCTGCAGAATTAAGGTCTCCCTTCTACATTTAATAAAGTCCTTATCTATGGTACTACTATTGTGGAATATAAATACAACATAAAATTAGTTATGATGAATGTTTTATAAAGTTGTATAATAAAGTAAACCATAAATCTTATTGACTCACCAATAGTACAATGAACGATTCAAAGGGAACCACCACCACCACCAAATAAGAGAGTCAGCACAGGATGAGAACCACTGGGGTACCTGACGTCGGGCGGTCCGAGGAGGTAGGTACCCTAAAAGGTCTGTTCTTATGACCTCACCCCACGGTAAAGGAGGAGGTCCCCTAGAAGGGTCCCTAGTTTACTTCAAAGGACGTCGAGAACGTAACTGTCCACCTTAGGAAAGGGTGAGCTTGGTGGACCGTTCAATGGACGATTATAATGGGAGGTATTCATACCCATAGAAGAAACTTTGAACACGAAGGTTATTTAACAGTTGAGGTTTGAGGGAGACACCTACAAATCAAAATTTACAGGTCAGGAACCATGTACAATACCCTTGACGAGTCAAAGTACTAAACGTCTGGTCTCCTCTAGACTTCGGATTCGGAAACAAGTGTGAGCCCTGAAAAGGGACCAGAAATTTTTCCACTACCTTTTTGACGTTCGTCGTCTTTAACAAGTCACCCTACAAGTCACGTCCCTCCAGCTCTCCTCCCGTCAAAGGACTGTCCTATAACCGGACGTCTCTGGTGCGGACGACAATCCCCTGTCGACACCTGTACACCCCAGTAGGAGCAATGAAAAGGTCTTCGAAGGGTAGGGGAGGGAGGTCGAGTGTCTTCAGGATGCCGTCAATTTACTCTAGTAGGTAAAGATGTAAGACAAACGGTACAAAATGTATGAATGAAAATTCTTCTAAACTTGATTATATTTTCACGAAAATTTAACAATTCTCGTACATAGATGTTTAATCCTAAAACATGGTAAGTACAACACAGGAGATGGTCCATAAAGGAAAGGGTGAAATACGAAAAGGAGTTCTTAGGGAGAAATACAGAAAAAAAAAAAAAAAAACCACTAACTATCGTTTATATAGTCAGTACCCAATACAGACTGATAAGTTCCCATATTGATACACTGCCAATATTTCTAACTGAACTTTCTAAGAAGACGTTTAGATATCGGTAGTAGAGTCTAAGAAACAATTAACAAATAATAGGTAAAAACCGACACGACCCAGAAGCAACGGCGGACGCGAACCCGAAAGAGACGAACACCCTCGTCACCGATGAGACGTCAACGCCACCCGGCAGAAGAGTAACGCCACGGAAGAGACCACACCGAACACTCGAGTCATCAGTGCCGTACACCCGAATCGCCGGGGCACCCGTGCGCTTTAGAAGGCTCTGAACCCTAGTCTGGACACAGGGGACGTAACCGTCGGTCTAAGGATTGGTGACTCGGTGGTCCCTTCAGGATAGAGTCTGAAATAACGATTTTGGAACACCCAGACGGACGAGATTCCGAGTCCTGTAAATTTCGACAGAGGGACGTGGTAGCCGGTGGGGGAAAAAGTTGAGACACGAAGGGGTAGGGTCATTTACGGTGATGTCAGGCTGTCACTTTTTCGGTCAATTAACCATGTAAATACCCCGCGTACTTGAAATGTCTCGTCTCCTTCACTTCGTCACAAGTCGCACTGGTCTCCCCATGTGACAGACCCGAAAGCCTGAAAGACTAGGACCGGGAGCACGACACTCAGTGCCCACCGACGCTCGTCCCCTCTTTTACGACCTCGGCTCTCGAGTGCAAAGTTAGTCGTTCTCGGTCTACGAGGTCTGTGAGAGTACATGAGCCTAAGAATTGTTCACGAGGGACCCACGGTCCGTCGGAACCTCCACGGCTTCTGTGCCAGCGCTTGTTTCGTCTATTCGGGCACCAAATACCCCGCAGGCACGGCCCCCCTCCGTCCATCATCTGTTTAATGTTCAGTCGTGCTGACCTATTTACTGAGCCCTGTCTCGTCGTCCCCGCCCAAGGACTGCCGGTTCCACTTCTCGATCCTAAAAATGAGCGTCACGTCTTCCTTAGTCCCTTCCCAAAAACTCGTCTCCTCCTTTGACTACAACACACAAAAGACTTCCTGGATGACCGATGTTTTTCAGTGCTTGGACAGAGTTCTACCTTTGCCCGAAGTAGAGTTCACACTTGAGAAGAACTAATTACCAAACACGGGTACTGAGACCCGACTCTTCCGACGCACTATCGTTTAGGTCCGAGTCCCTCATTAATAAAAGTGTGCTCAATTGTCACTACGGTATCCGTCCCCGACATCCGAAAAGGGGTATCCAGGTATTGACTGGTTCCTAAACTATACGTCTTTTGTTTCAGTATGTATACGCGTTGTGATTTTTAAAATTTATCGGTTTTTAGTACTACTAATGACTTTTACATTTGATTATTAAGTCGAGAAGGGGGTATCCGTCTGGACAACCCCCCTCTATAGAAATATTTAACTTCTTTAAGAAAAGCCACGTTCCTTCCCAGACAGATATGACTGAAAGACCCATAGACGAACTTCTTAAAGGGCAAATAAAAGTGATCTCCCGTAGGTATTACTCCCTCTGTTTGTGACAGGTCCTTTACGGTCTCTTTTGCATCACTCTAATGTACATCACTTTAAGAAGACTATTGTTGACACACGTGCGTACGAGTCAGTGAAGTCAGCACAGGCTGAGAAGAACTGGGGTCCCCGACATCGGGCGGTCCGAGGAGACAGGTGCGCTAAGAGGTCCGTTCTTATCACCTCACCTAACGGTACGGGAGGAGGTCCTCCCGTATTAAAAGGTATACGGACGACAGGGGTGTGTACGTGTCGGAGGGGGGAATAGTTGTAGGGGGTGGTCCTACCACGTAAGCAAGTCGACTCTTTGGATGGAGTAATATGGAGCCTCAAGTATTGACTCCCAAAACGAAAACCACGACATATAATACACCCAACCCTGTTTACATAGTCCTGTGTACAAATGGCACGTCTCATTAAAGTGTGAGAACTTTTTTTAGGAGACAGGAGGGGAGTGAGTAGGGAAGGGGGAAGATCGGGGACCGTTGGTCCCTAGAAAAATAGCAGAGATCACAAAACGGAAAAGGACTTCCAGAATATCGACCTTCACACGCACAAAAATTGACGACGACGACGACGACTCAGCGAAGTCAGCACAGGCTGAGACACGCTGGGGTATCTGCCGTCGGGTGGTGGTCCGAGGGGGCAGGGACCCTAAGAGGCCCGTTCTTGTGACCTCACCCAACGGTAAAGGAAGAGGTCACGTACTTTCACTTTTCACTTTCACTTCAGCTAGTCAGCACAGGTTGAGAAATGCTGGGGCACCTGACGTCGGGTGGTCCGAGGAGGTAGGTACCCTAAAAGGTCCGTTCTCGTGACCTCACCCCGCGGTAACGATCAATTTCCTCGAAACTAGACGACCACGACGACGGTCGTAACACGTAACGACTCCAGTTTGAAGTTCAGAGAAGGTCACCTCTGCATGTCTCTACAGTACCACAGCACCGACTCGGAACTGAGGTGTAGGTCTGACGGACCCAAGTCTAGGGTCGAGACGGTGAACACTCGATACACTGTGCCTGTTCCACGGGTCACAGAGCCATGGAGCCAAAGAGATACACAGTTTACCTCTAGAATAGGGGATCGGGTGTCACAACAATACGTCTGATTTAGTTCAACGTCTGGTTATCCTGTGTCCTGTACACACGGTTTATAGGTCATCCTCCGAACCTAGTGGGTCGAGAAACCATTGTTCACTATTTGGTCCGCGACTTAGGACCAAGTCGGAGACGGTGATCAAACATAGTACCGGAGTCCGTTGAGTTGGAAAGATTGGAGTCAAATCAGTGACCATCTTTCTTCACTAGGCTGGTGTCATACAGGGGATATATACTTGCGTAAGATAAGACTCTCGTACAAGAATTCAGGTCAAACAAGTATTTCAGGTTGTTTCAATCGGATCCATGGTTCGATTGCGTTAACCTATATCTCATGACATGACAATGTCCCAATATTCTGAAAAGTGTATTTATTATACATTTTTCCTTGTGTATTACTTTTGTAAAAATGAGAATCTGATATCATGGAACTTTTCATGTCATCACGTCACATGTTGTCGACTGTATGTCCCCGACCACAGCTCACTTGTCCGTCCTTCTGGCTGACCTCCTTCCCCTCCTCCCCCTCTGCCACCTCGACTTCCTGACACTCGTCCTCCTCGGCCCCCGTTCGACGTCAAAGTGAGTGTGGACTGTAGGGAACGACGTCGGTCTGTGTGCAAGTATACACACTTTCAAGCGTGGAACTTCCAAGTATACATCCCCTGGACGCCATGGACTACCGAGTGTAAAGGGGAGCTTCCACGGCAGAAGGACCACAGAAAGAGGGACACCTCTCAAACGTACGTCCGTACCCAACCCCGACGTACCTCTGGCTCTGTGTTTCAGAAAGAAGAGGAGAGAAAAGACCCTCGACATACATTCCTAAGGCAGAGTAACCACTGATCATGTGAAACACTATTTACGGATTGTCTAATTTGAAATAAAGAGATTTCTTTTCGTAGAATACCGTTCTCTGCACAGGAAATTGAAAATCCAACTCTTTCCACACCAACCACACTTCTGGAGTCAACCCTTATACGTGTGTGTGTTTGGGCACAAACATACAAATAGACATTTACGGTATCCTTCATTCTTACAAATTGCTTATCTCATCTACAGACGAAGATCTTCAACGACTCTCTAACCCCAAAAAAAATAAATCAATTAATTAAATAAAGTCGACACGACCCAAACGAGATCGACGCTACACGTCAAAAGAGGAACACCTCCGAAGAGAACAACACAACACCTCGTGTCCGAAATCATTAACGTCTCGTACTCGAGTCATGAACACCAAGGACCCGACATCTCGTGTCAGAGTTCACAGCACCGTGTACCCGAATCAACGAGACGTCGTACACCCTAGAAGGGCCTGACCCCTAGCTTGGGGACAGAGGACGTAACCGTCCACCTAATAAATGGTGACTCAGTGGTCCCTCCGGGTCTCTAACGAGAGACTTTTGTGTGTGGCAACCATTCCTTTCCTACTAAACGACGTCGTCCGAGTGTCGTCCTACGAAGTCAGGGGACAAAGGTCCTGACTTCTGCCGATGAGCCGGAAACGTCCTTTGGGGAGACCCAAAACGTCGTTCCGTCATACTAAGACAAGACTCAATTGTCCAGTGTAGTCTCGGAGAGCGGTCATTGCGACCCCGACACAGTTTAGTGTCGGTCGTATATAAACCCCCTATCGTTCACAAAATTTCGACACTCAACGTCAACACGTCTGTGTGTTTAATAAAGATTTTACGGAAAAACCTAATGACACGAAAAAACCTCAACTCTGTAGGACATAAAACCTTGTTCACATCGGGAGAGACCCTATCTGAGAGTAGACGGACGTACTTACGGACAAGTCAGCGAGTCCACGTAGGCTGAGAACCGCTGGGACACCTGACACCGGGCGGTCCGGGGAGACAGGTACCCTAAGAGGTCCGTTCTTGCGACCTCACCCGACGGCTCGGGAGAAGATCCCTTAGAAAGGGTCCCTAGTTTGGGTCCAGAGGACTCAGAGAATATAACCGTCCGTCTAAGAAATGGTGACTCGGCGAACCCTTCGGGGTTTGAGAGTAGACAATACGTACCTAAGAATAAAGACCAGACTCCTGATATTTACAAAATCTAGGTCGAAAGGATATACAATCGGTCTTATAGGCGACTTTGCACCTGGTGACCGAACCAAAAGGATTATTGAGATTCTTTCAGTCAAAACATATGTCTAGGAAAACTTATGGACATTTATCTTAAAAGAGGATACCTACCGGGGAACTATGACCCAAGGTACTAAGTGGCATCCGACACCTACTGGAACATCCAAAGCACGTCACGAAAAGGTGTCCCGGACCGTTTGTCATACATGTACTCTTTATAAACATCTCACTCACTCTCTTACTCCTGATGAGGACAGAAGACTTCCTAAGTACCGATATGAGACGGTGTATTCGTTAATCTCAGTATTAACCTTTGTAGTCTCTCACTAAGCACTGAACCAAATGATAAGTAGGAATGTCTCCTGACCTGGGAAAAACGAGGTAACTTTGATAGAACTCTGTCCGTAGTCCAAGTTATGGACGCGGGGTGCTATCGAGCCGGTGTCGGAGAACCGAATTTAGTAATGGTGAAAGACTGTCCGAGTCCTCCGTTCTCATGTACGTAAACAATTTTACGTTTTATTGGGATTGCTTACCTTTAAAACTTATCTACTTATATAATATTTCATGTAGATTGTAAAGGACATCGTAAAACCTGTATGAGTAAAAATATAACTGAATGTCAATAAGGTCCTATAATAAATTTTTAAGTTACGAAAATTTAGGTTTTTTTCTTTCTTTTCACACGAATTTTTAGGACCCAATCGGAAGGTTCAGGGAACTTGCAATAACCTCAAAAATCAACCAACAAAAAAACTGATGAATGAATATTCAAAAGGGTAATAACTTCAATTTTTGTATCGTCACAGAATACTCTAGGTTTTTTATGTGACCACTCTTCCTCTATACCTTTTATTTTTAATTTTAATCGAAGGATCTCATATGTCATGTATGTATATTCGTTTACCCTTTTAAGGTTAAATCCAAAACAAAAGTGTGACGGAGTTCGGTAAGTCCAAATCAAGAAAAAGAAGGGGAACGGGAAACGACAAAATAAAAATTATTTTAATTAAAAAATTTAATGTCGTATGAACGAAATGCTACAACACAAGCAAAGACGACATGTCGTTGTACTCATCTGGCATACAAATACATTTATGGAAGGGAGAACTCTAAGGAAGGTGGTGGGGGGTAAAGTGGGGAGCTCCAGTAGTGTCTCGTGGTTCGACTCGAGTGACCCGACATACCGTCAAAGGGTGATCGATAGACAAAACGTGGACCCTCGTATATACAGTCACGCTGAGACTTAAGTAGGGTGGGAGAGGAAGGATGGGGTACAGGTGTTCAGGTTAGAAATACAGACGTAGAGTCTAAATCGAGAAAATTCGGCCCTTTGAAGTCTTACATATCGTAACAAGTGGTCATAAAAGGGTACTTTAACGTCGCTTAGTGACGGCTATTCGTACCGTCACACTCGTTTTGGAAAGGTAGGAGACAGGGGGTGGGGGTGGTGCAGCGTCTTTTCACTAAAGAAGAGAGACTCGAGAGGAGGGACCGAGGGACGACACACGCTGGTAGGAGACGGCACAGGGACGTTCTTCTTCTCTTCCACTTTTAGTCGGACGTCCAAATTTAATTAACGTGAAGAGTCAATGTGACACTCAATCGGTCACGAAATTTAGTGGCGTAAGATTTGAAGATCAAATTTGTATTAACCTTTCTCTTTCGACTGTAATTTACCACTGTCTTATTTGGATTGACTTCCTCTTGTCACACTTCGTGAGGATTAGTTTATGACCTTATTAGACACTTTTAGCAAGCATTCGTCAACTGGCAAAATAATTTATGTGGAGACTAAACCC
The DNA here is from genome assembly GCA_006410555.1 of Capra ibex. Taxonomy (NCBI): domain Eukaryota; kingdom Metazoa; phylum Chordata; class Mammalia; order Artiodactyla; family Bovidae; genus Capra; species Capra ibex. The sequence goes on along the minus strand of SJYO01052474.1, from coordinate 84,177,560 downwards.
CGTGATTAAATTCGGGGAAAAACAAAAGTTTTGAATGGATCACTTAATCCAACGAAAGTACGATTACCTTGGAATAAAAATGGGTACTACGTTAACAAAAGTTTGATCTTAAATTTTGTAGATTAAGATTTGCAATAGTCTTTGACAACCTTTATCGAGACAAACTTTACCACACCAAACAGTCAATTCTAGACTTTCTACAACCTACGTTCTCTAGTCCAGAATACACAATGACCTTGATCGAAGTCTCTAAACTCGAATAGGACAGAAGTAAACCTTTTCTTTTGTCTACGCCAATCACCGCGACGGAGACCCGAGGGTCCCCTGACACAGGTATAGGTGTGACTTCGTGAAAGTGGGACACAACCATTAACACATAAATGAAACGACCCGGTGGTATCAGGTACCTCACGGACCGCATGCTCGGCCACCGTCCACTGTAAGCGATCTTCTTAAATCTCAAACTGTAGGGAATATACACCTTAGATTTTTCTTTACTCTGTCTACTTGAATGTGTTGTGTTTCTCTGAGTGTCTGAATCTCTTACTTGAATGTCGACGACCACCCTCTCTACTCCCCTTCGTTGTCCCTCAATCCCTACCTATATGTGTGTGACGATATTTTACCTATTGGTCGTTCCGGGATGACTTCTCGTGTCCCCTGAGACGAGTCACAATGTACCGTAGGGCCTACCCTCTCCACAAACCCCCTCTTACCTATGTACACATACATACCGACTCCGGGAAACGACAAGTGGACTTAGACAGTGTTGCAACAAGTAGTCGACATGGGGTTATGTTTTATTTTTCAATTTTTTTTTTTCTCAAGTACACTCATCACTGCCTTTCATTTACTTCCTTCTGAAAAAGGAAACAATAAAAAAAGTGAAAGTACACCGTGCAAAGAGATAGTTAAAATCGAGAAAATACGTGTCGATTTTGACTGTATAACATAAAGCCTTTTTTTAAAAAGATAATCGTATAGGACAGTTTGAGATTTATCTCCGTTAGGAATCTCGAGTATAAACACACGTCAGTAATTAACGATTCTTACTATTAAATGATCATTTACGTTCTAACATAATTACAATAGACCTTACCTTAAGAAGGAAGGGCTTTAGTATTGTTTAATAATTTTAACGAACACCCCTCATGTTTCAATTCCTCTAGTTTAAACATAATGTTCCTGTAAACTCCATTAATTAAAAATTTTATATAAAACGAAAATTTTATGGTCCGATATAAATAATATGTATTATTGTTAAAGAGATTTGGAGGCATTTTTCGACAAGAACGGTAAAGAGGAAAGAAACAGTCAATTAAAAACTTGGATCTTATACCGAAATGTAAAGACAAGACGTCGTCGACTGACTTAATACAACCCAGAATACATTACGTTAGATCATCTCTCATTTACGTTTACAATCTGTAAGAAAACTTGGTTTATTTATGTATTAACAACCACTCGCGAAAACGGACATCGAAATTTTGTCACTTACAAACATTAGCCCCGATGAGGAGTCGATCACGTGTGGTGACTTCGTATGACCGATCAAAGACATGACTAACCAGGTTCGGAACGTCTCATAATTTATAAAACTGTTAATGGAGACGAATTTTCTACTGACTTTGGGTACGTTTACAGTTCAAAGACTCGGGAGCACCCTCATAATTACGTAAGAGTCTCATTATAATGGACTACGCTTCTCGACTTAGTAAACTTTTCTGGGACTACGACCCTTTCTAACTCCCGTCCTCCTCGTCCCCTGGTGTCTCCTACCTCACCGACCTACCGTAGTGGCTGAGGTACCTGTGCCAAAACCCACCTGAGGTCCTCAACCACTACCTGTCCCTCCGGACCGCGTGACGCCAAGTACCCCAGTGTTTCTCAGCCTGTGCTGACTCGCTGACTTGACTTGACTACTTTAAGGTTTAGAAACTTTGCACCTTTAACCTCTCGCTATAAGTGAAAGTGAAAAGTGAAAGTACGTAACCTCTTCCTGTACCGTGGGGTGAGGTCACAAGAACGGACCTCTTAGGGTCCCTGCCCCCTCGGACCACCCGACGGCAGATACCCCAGAGTGTCTCAACCTGTGCTGACTTCGCTGAGTCGTCGTCGTCGTCGTTCACGAGATGTTCAGTGGGGTTGGGGATGGAAAGACAGTGTGGGGTACAGGTCAAGTAGTCGTTTAGAATGAACGAGATGGAACTTTTACAAAAGTCGAACAGAAGAGAGAGACGCAAGTGAGACAACGGTATCGGGTACAGGGCAGGACAGAGAGGACCTGACAATACTTTTGGAAATAGCTAGAGGGTCGAAGACAGAAACGGAGGTTACGATCACATAAGAGATTTGTCTCCGGTCTCACTTGGAAATTTTTTTATAAGATTTAGTATGGATTTCCGACGTCTTAGACGCACTCGGCCGGGAGGTGGGCAGAAAGGCCCGACGGACGAGGTCCGTGAGACAGAAGGTCCGAGTGAAGTCTGAAAGTGTAGGGGACGACCTTACACTCACCGAACATCTGTTCTTCCAGAAGAGAAACCAAGAGAGGGTATAGAAGGTAAGGTTCTTCATATAACCGTGGGTCATCAACGAGTTACTCATCATCAACTTACTTACTTAGTAACGTGTCTAAAGATCAGTAAAGAAAACTTATTTAAGACATAAATCTCTGTCCTTCGACTCATACAAGAATTTAAAGAAAAACAAGAAAAATAGATTACCACAACAATGTACACTTTGTATGGTTTCGTTTTCGTTATATTTAGTAAACCCAAGAGAAATTTTTGAATGTTAAGATTCGTCTATTGTAGTTGTTTTCCATGGTCGATTATATTTCGTCTTAATTCAGATAATTCATAATTTAATACTTTTTTTACTATAACATTTCGTTTTATTTCATTTTTATTTAAAATTTTTTTTTTCTTTTTACTCTAGTTATACTTTTTCTTTAGTGAATTAAGATGACATACGTGTTTAGGAAACATTTACCTTTCTAAAATTTTTTATTTGTAAAAAGACTTGGAAATAGTTTCATGTGAATAAGGATATAAAATATAATTTTCGATGCAAACCACCTCCGAATCAATGATTCAACAATAGTTGAGAACGCTGAGGTACCTGATGTCGGGAGGTCCGAGGAGACAGGTACCCTAATGGATCCGTTCTTTGACCTCGCCCAACGGTAAAGGAAGAGGTCCCCTAGAAGAGCTATGTCTCTAACTTGAGACCAGAGGTCGTAACGTCCGTCAAATGACGTAACTTCGGTCTAAGAAATGGTCAACACGGTGGTCCCTTCAGGAATTTTCGATTCAAATTCTCTGTGATCGCACAGAGTGTACGATCGTTTCATTACGAGTTTTAAGAGGTTCGGTCCGAAGTCGTTATATACTTGGCACTTGAAGGTCTACAAGTTCCACCAAAATCTTTTCCGTCTCCTTGGTCTTTAGTTTAACGGTTGTAGGCGACCTAGTAGTTTTTTCGTTCTCTCAAGGTTTTTTTGTAGATAAAGACGAAATAACTGATACGGTTTCGGAAACTGACACACCTAGCGTTATTTGACACCTTTTACGACTTTCTCTACCCTTATGGTCTGGTGGACTGGACGGAGAACTCTTTGGACATACGTCCAGTCCTTCGTTGTCAATCTTGACCTGTACCTTGTTGTCTGACCAAGGTTTATCCTTTTGCTCATACAGTTCCGACATATAACATATAACAGTGGGACGAATAAATTGAATATACGTCTCATGTAGTAATCTTTACCGTCCGACCTACTTCGTGTTCGACCTTAGTTCTAACGGCCCTCTTTATAGTTATTGGAGTCTATACGTCTACTGTGGTGGGAATACCGTCTTTTACTTCTTCTTGATTTCTCGGAGAACTATTTTCACTTTCTCCTTTCACTTTTTCAACTGAGTTTCGAGTTGTAAGTCTTTTGCTTCTAGTACTGNACACACCTAGCGTTATTTGACACCTTTTAAGACTTTCTCTACCCTTATGGTCTGGTGGACTGGACGGAGAACACTTTGGAAATACGTCCAGTCCTTCGTTGTCAATCTTGACCTGTACCTTGTTGTCTGACCAAGGTTTATCCTTTTGCTCATACAGTTCCGACATATAACATATAACAGTGGGACGAATAAATTGAATATACGTCTCATGTAGTAATCTTTACCGTCCGACCTACTTCGTGTTCGACCTTAGTTCTAACGGCCCTCTTTATAGTTATTGGAGTCTATACGTCTACTGTGGTGGGAATACCGTCTTTCACTTCTTCTCGATTTCTTGGAGAACTATTTTCACTTTCTCCTTTCACTTTTTCAACTGAGTTTCGAGTTGTAAGTCTTTTGCTTCTAGTACTGTAGGCCAGGGTAGTGAAGTACCCTTTATCCACCCCTTTGTCCCCTTTGTCACAGTCTGAAATAAAACCCCCCGAGGTTTTAGTGACGTGTCGGTACTTTAATTTTCTGTGAATGAGGAACCTTCCTTTCAATACTGGTTGGATCTATCGATAAGTTTTCGTCTCTGTAATGAAACAGTTGTTTCCAGGCAGTTCAGTTCCGATACCAAAGAGGTATACCTAAACATACCTTTACTCTTAACCTGATATTTCTTTCGACTCACGACCTCTTAACTACGAAAACTTGACACCACAACCTCTTCTGAGAACTCTCACGGAACCTGACGTTCCTCTAGGTTGGTCAGGTAGGATTTGTTCTAGTCAGGACCCATAAGTAACCCTCCTGACTACAACTTCGACTTTGAGATTATGAAACCGGTGGATTACGCTTCTCGACTGAGTATCTTTTCTGGGACCACGACCCTTTCTAACTCCCGTCCTCCTCTTCCCCTACTCTCCTACTCTACCGACCTACCGTAGTGACTGAGCTACCTACACTCAGACTCACTTGAAGACCTCAACCACTACCTGTCCCTCCGGATCGTACGACACTAAGTACCCCAGCGTTTCTCAGCCTGTGCTGACTCGTTGACTTGACTTGACTTGACTCGTACACATTCTATTTATTTATTGTTCCTAAATAACATGTCGTGTCTCTCTATATCGGTAATAAAATATTATTGAAATTTACCACACATTAGATATTTATATAACTTAGGGATACAAAATGTGGACTTTGATGATATCATACCATTTAGTGACAAGAAGTTACTTTTTTGTCAACAAACTATTTGTAAGAACACGTATATAAAAACAAGTGAACTGAAAATCCAAGTTAAGTGAAAAATCCACTTAAGGATATCCATTTTAACGTATTAGTTTTTTGAAAAATTTATTTACCTTTCTATGTTATATAAAAATATATGTTTTGAATAGATAGTCGGAAAAGTCTATTTATGCATAAAGTCACTTTGAGGTTGGTCCAAAGGTCACCCTAGAGACAAATAACACAACTAACTGACAAAATAAACTTTAAGTGGAAGGAAGTGGTGGGTTGTGTTTCACAGGGAACGTGAGATGTAGTATGGAGGTACAAAATAAGTCATCCTGTGGCAGAAAAGGGAGTTGCAATAACGCAATATTGACTATCGTGACACATTCAGATTCTATATGTTGTGTCAATAAAATATACACTGATATAACGTTTTACGATGGTATTCAAACCAATTGTGTCGGTAATGAAGTGTATCAAAGTCAAAAAATAAAACATCACTCTCGAAATTTTTAGATGAGAGAACCGTTAAAAGTTCATTTATACGTTACGTCATAACAATTGATGTCAGTGGTGCGAAATGTACTGTCGGGGTCTTGGATAAGTAGAATATTGACCTTCAAATATGGGAAACCGATGAAAGTAGAGAAAGGGGTAGAGGTCGGGATGCGGAGTCGGTGTAGACAACAGACGAGAGACGAAGGTACTCAAATTCATAAAAAAATCTAAGGAGTATCTTCTGTCTGAAACAGACTGAATAAAACGAATCGTATGACGGGAGTTAAAGGTAGGTACAATAACGTGTACCGCTGTAAAGGAAGAAAAAATACTGACTTATACACGCTCAACCTGTTATTTCTTCCGACTCGTGACTTCTTAATTACGGACCACGATTTCTTCTGAGAACTCTCAGGGAACCTGTCGTTCCTCTAGTTTGGTCAGTTAGGACTTCCTTTAGTTTGGACTTGTAAGTAACCTCCCTGACTACGACTTCCACTTCGAGGTTAAACCCGTGGACCACGTTTCTCGACTGAGTAACTTTTTCTAGTCTTAGGACCCTTTCTGACTCCCGTCCTCTTCTCCTCCCACTGGTCTTACTCTATTCGTAGTGGTCGGGTTACCTGTACTCAAACTCGTTCGAGCCCCTCTATCACCGCCCTGTCCCTCCGGACCGCACGACGACAGGTGCCCGAGTGTTTCTCAGCCTGTGTTGAATCGCTGACTTGTTGCAAGACCACGTATGTATACGATATAAACGAAAAGGTAGGTAGGTGGTTCCCTGTGCGTACCACCGAGGTATGGAACCGACAATGTTTATTACGACGTCGTTTTTATTCTCACACCTTTAGAGAAAGTAAAGGAAGTCTATAATTGTGTATGGGTCTTCACCTTACTGACCTATTACAGTACCAAGATAAAAATTAAAAAAACTTTTTGGAAAGATGAAAAAAGGTATCACCGACATGGTTAAATTTAAGGGTGGTCGTCACGGGTCCACACAGGAAAAAGAGATGTAAAGACGTGTAAGATTGTCCACACTTCACTTCAGAGTGACACCAAAACCAAAAGTAAAGGGACTACAAATCACTCGAGTTCGTGAAAAAGTACATGAACCGGTACACTTATAGAAGGAACCTTTTTACAGAGAAGTCCGAGAAACGGGTAAGGAATTAACCTAATAAACAAGAAAATATACTCAGGGAAGATACAAAATCTAAAATCGGTAAAGAGTCTGCCCGAAGGGTCCACCGAGTCACCATTTCTTAGGCGGACGGTCACGTCCTCTGTGTCCTGTGTCCTCAAGCTAGGGACCCAACCCTTCTAGAGACCTCCTCCTTCACCGTTGGGTGAAGTCATAAGAAAGGACCTTTTAAGGTACCTTTCTCCTCGGAGGGTCCGATGTCAGGTCCCCCAGTGTGTCTCAGACTGTGTTGACTTCGCTGACTCGAAGTCGTGGTGATAGAAAGTCTATACACCAAACATTTATATAAGAGGGTAGAACATCGAAAGAGAAAGTAAAACAACTAACAAAGGAAACGGTACGTCTTGGGAAGTCCAACTACATCAAGGTGAACAAATAAAAGCAAAAATAAGGGACACAACCCATAACATTGATATTTAGTAATATTTCTGATTCCAGTCACTCGAAAAAGGACCAAAAGAAGATACCAAAGTCCAAACACAAATTCAGGAATTAGAAAAAGGTCTACAAAACTCACTATATTTTATCTCCAGGTCAAAGTAAGAAAAAGTAAACTCATAGTAAAAAAGGGGTCATGGTGAATAATTTCTCTGATAGAAAAGAGGTGACTCATACGACCGAGGGAACAGTTCGTAACTGGTATAAATACGTACTAAAATGAGGACTCGATAGTCAAGACAAGGTGACCACAAGGTACACAGACAAAAATACGGGCATGGTACGACAAGGATAATGACATCGAAACACGATATCAAACTGTAATCCTCCATACTATTGAGGTTGAAACAAGAAGAAAGAGGTATAACGCCAAGACAAAAACACCAAGACACACTTGAAACAGTAAAAAAGGGATAAAGACATTTTTCGTGGTAACCTTAGAACTATCCCTAATACAATTGAGATCTCTACCTAAACCCATCATACTTGTAAAATGGTTACATAATCAAGAAGGCTATACTCATACCTTATAGAAAGGTGCATAAACACAGGAGTCAAAGAAAGTAATTAGAGAATATCGAAAGTCACATGTCTAAAAATTGATGAACCAATTTAAATTAGGATCTACAAAACATCCAAAACTACGACAACATGTATTCTAACAGACAGAGAAATAGTCTAATCATTAACAATCATATATCTTTACATTGACTAAAAACAAATAACTTAAACAGAGGACGTTGAAGGGACTAACACGACTAATCAAGACTGTCCAAAAACTACCTCAGAAATTCTAGCAGATACTTTTTTTTTTGTACAGTAGACGTTTGTAGTTGTTAAAATGAAGAAGAAAAGGCTAAGTCTACACACACACAAAAAAATCCCCCCCCACGCCAACCAACCGAAGTCAAAAAAACAACAACAACTATCAAAGAACGACTAACGAGACCGGTCCCGAAGGGTATGACACAACTTAACCTTATCACTCTCAGTCATGGAATCTCAACATGGAAAGTGGTAACTCATACTACGACCGACACCCGAACAGTATATATCTGAAATGACACAACTCCATACAAGGTGGGTATGGATTATATAACTCTCAAATATATTACTTACCCACAACTTAAAACAGTCTACGAAGAAGACGTAGATAACTCTACTAGTCCACTAAAGATAGAAAGTAAGACAATTATACTACATCGTGTAAATATATAGACGTATACAACTTGACAGGAACGTAGGGTCCCTACGTATTATACCTTGTAATAAAAAAACAACGACCACCCTTTACTTTTCATTAGACAGTAGTAGATGATTTCAAACTTTATACGTATGGTAAAAGGTTCGTCAAGATATAACCCTTAGACCCATTGTTTTTTTCTTTCGTGGTCATACGTTTTTATCTACACGTTCCTAATAAATAACTTTGTAACAAAAATTCTGTTGTCAAGTCAAGTCAAGTCAGTGAGTCAGCAAGTCAGCACAGACTGAGAAACGTTGGGGTACTTAGCGACGTGTGGTCCGGAGGGACAGGTAGTGGTTGAGGGCCTCAAGTGAGTCTGAGTACAGGTAGCTCAGTCACTACGGTAGGTCGGTAGAGTAGGAGACAGCAGGGGAAGAGGAGGACGGGAGTTAGGGAGGGTCGTAGTCTCAGAAAAGGTCACTCAGTTGAGAAGCGTACTCCACCGGTTTCGTGACCTCAAAGTCGAAATCGTAGTAAGGAAGGTTTCTTTAACGTCCCAACGTCGAAATCGTAGTAAGGAAGGTTTCTTTAACGTCCCAACTAGAAGTCCTACCTGACCAACCTAGAGGAACGTCAGGTTCCCTGAGAGTTCTCAGAAGAGGTTGTGGTGTCAAGTTTTCGTAGTTAAGAAGTCGTGAGTCGAAAGAAGTGTCAGGTTGAGAGTGTAGGTATGTACTAGTGACCTTTTTGGTATCGGAACTGATCTGTCTGGAAACAACCGTTTCATTTCAGAGACGCAAACTTATACGATGGATCCAACCAGTATCGAAAAGAAGGTTCCTCATTCGCAGAAAATTAAAGTACCGACTTCAGTGGTAGACGTCACTAAAACCTCGGGTTTTTGTATTTCAGACTGTGACAAAGGTGACAAAGGGTAGATAAAGGGTACTTCACTACCCTGGTCTACGGTACTAGAAGCAAAAGACTTACAACTTGAAATTCGGTTGAAAAAGTGAGAGGAGAAAGTGAAAGTAGTTCTCCGAAAAATCAAGGAGAAGTGAAAGACGGTATTCCCACCACAGTAGACGTATAGACTCCAATAACTATAAAGAGGACCGTTAGAACTAAGGTCGAACACGAAGAAGGTCGGGTCGTAAAGAGTACTACATGAGTCGTGTCTTCAATTTATTCGTCCCACTGTTATATGTCGGAACTGCATGAGGAAAAGGATAAACCTTGGTCAGACAACAAGATACAGGTCAAGATCGGCAACGGAGGACTGGACGTATGTCCAAAGAGTTCTCCGTCCAGTCCACCAGACCATAAGGGTAGGGAACAACAATTCTGTTGTTCCCTGACCTTTGATGGATTTAAAAGCAGTCATCCTCTTACCAGTGTATCAAAGACATTAAGATAGGAGACTTTATAATGTATCCAAACTTTGTCAACAATATATAAAAAGTAAACTTCCTGATATGTCATATATAATAATCTATGATTTTTTACAGTCTCTCACAAAACATGTTAGGTAAATTTTTAATTTTATCATATACGACGACGACGACAGACTGAGACACACTGGGGTATCTGTCGTCGGGTGATCCGAGGAGACAGGGACCCTAAGAGGTCCGTTCTTATGACCTCACCCGACGGTAAAGGAAGAGGTTTTTATCATATATATAAACATATAAACCTATCTAAAAATAAATATTTGTATTTGTACACCTCTCTCTGTATGGTTCGGTAATTGGTAACGATATAGTAATCTTCACTTTTTGCTCCTCGTCCTCTTTTATAATAATTATATATAAAATACGGTAGAATAACAAATCGAAACACTTTGTACATACGAAAGTAAAATTTTTTAAATTATTTCTAACAAGTCACCATTTACATTTATATGTGCTATCCTGCAACCGAACCGAAACGTACACACATTTATGATATACCATATTCGTTCCTCTAGGTCGTGATGACACAAACCAGTCCCTATGTCCCGACTAAAACAACTATATACCGCCTTTGGTTGAGTTATAACATTTCGTTAATAGGAGGTTAAATTTCATTTATTTATTTTAAAATTTTGACTCTGATCTACTGGAGGACAAGATCTTTTATTTGTTTGTAAGGTTTGGGACGCGATGTCGTTCTTATTCCCCTCAGGAACTTCATCTTCCTTTCCTGGGGTCTGTTTTTTACACCCTTGCGTCCCTCTTTACTTCTTGGGTCCTTACTTGATTGTACCTACGTGACCGTTCCGTAATACGATGCACTTTATTCTGTCTCTTTCTGTTCACGACATAGCGAATATACACCCTGGATTTTTTATCTTGTTTGCTCACTTTTATTGGTCTTTCTTCGTCTGTCTACCTATGTCTCTTGTCTGACCACAAACGGTCACCCCGTCCCCCACCTCCTCGTTACCTCTCCACGCCTTAACCTCCGTGTTTGACGACGCATATTCCATCCGAGCTCTTATATAGTATGTTTGCCCCTTATCTCGGTTATAAAATATTATTGACATTTACCTTTCATTGGAAAGTTTTGATATATTTTTAAAGATTAATATTTGTAAAATTTTACAATTTTTGTTTTCTCTCTACAGAAGTAACTCTTTTGTCGTCCAAAGTGACCTGACTACACCGTCATAAGAAGATATCTAGATGGATGTCAAACGTCCAAGCCTTGAACGTAAAGACAAAAGTTGGGTCAATTTTGAATAAGATTCTTTCTCAATGATCCTTCGGTCCACTATTTCTCATGTGACAAAGTAACGAATTTCACAATTCGACAAGAACAAAATGAGCAATATTGATAAATTAGACTCCACTTCTGGATCAAACAGATCGTATTGATACCGATTTAGGTTGTCATTGAAAAAATTTTCAAAAAAAAAATTATATGACAGTTATACCTGTAAACTTTATTTCTGACAAATAGTAAAAAGAAAAAATAAAGTCTTGCGAAATGGGACATGTCGAGATTTTTGGAATCTGTTCGTACCTTATTCATTCAAAAATTATGTCTAATACGAAAGAGAAATAGAGAGAATTGAAAATTTTGGGAAAGAGGACTGTAAGAAAGCAAACTAGTGGGTCAATAGATAAGTAGGAAAGTAAATCGGTAGTCCGTCAATGAACCAGGATAAACGGTCGGGGGTACAGAGTGGACTCGGTTGGGAGAAGACACTCGAACCTAAGGGTCTCACTCCATCATAAATAACGAAATCTCAACAATTAAGACGTTAAGTGACACCAGAGAGAAGAAGATTGATCTAAGGTTCTTTACAAAATCGTAGGAACCTACGATTTTATTACAAAGAATTCATGTTATATAGGTGACTGAAAGACTAGACTAATTACAACCACTGTTGGAAACTCGATCTACTTTGACTAGAAAGTTTACAAAAGTCAAATGGATTAAAAAAAAAGGGGACTCGGGATTACCCTTCGATTCATGTACATAGTGAACCTCATATACATGCGACAACTAAATTAAAGATAAGACAGTAGTGTGGAACAACTTTGACAAAATAACTAACCAAAGTTTTAAACTACTGTAGACTACTACACTCACAGGGTTCACTAAGTCCCAAAAACCCCCGAAAAAAAACGTTCGGTCTGACGATCATTTAGAAACTTTCAATCATTCGTCTCATTAACTCAGTGAGGGCAAACTAACACTCGTAGTGTAGAGTTCGTAATACAACCCCCTTTTCCATTGACCAAGACGAAACTAATTCAATTGATAATAAACAGTATTGTTTTAAAACAGATGTCCCTTAAATCACAATAACAGAGGGAAAAATGACAAAACTGTACAAATTAAAATATACAGTAGTTAATACCTTTTTTATCTTTGAAAAATATTATTTTTACGGAAATTAGTTACTACAGTCATCTATTGTAGTCTGTCGAATAATATTCCTTGAGTACTTTACTTATGTAATTTAAGAAGTCACCTAAGAAACTTTCTAAACCGTCAAATAAAACCAATTTAAGTATGAATCTTATTATGTGGTCATATTAATAAAATAGATTGTGTCTTGAAGCGTAAAGGGTAAACTTCCCAGTCAAGAATTATAGATTTGTCTTAGGGGGGACCCTTCGTGCGGGAGTCGACCCACCCTTGTAAGACACACACAAGGAGTGGGAAAATTGGAGGAGGTGGGATTGAAGTGACTAGTCTCCAGATTGTATAAAATTAGTTCACGAAAGTATATGGTCCATGATAGAAGTTATATGTCAACGACAAAATTACTTTAGTAGTTTGTGCAAAGAGTATTAACGAGTTATCAAAACTGGTTGAACCATAGGTGAGATACTTTGTTAAGAACTATTTCGTTAACTTAGAGAATTGAGGTAGAGACTTCATTGTCTTTTTGACCGCTTAGATTATGACTCGTCGCAAACACCTCTTGTCGGAAGTCAAATCGATTGGGAGGTAAAGGAAGGAAGTCTCCCTGTCTCGACTTTACTGAATGCTTAGTGGACCCTTTTATTTACCGTTAAAAATAGGTGAGTCTCATCGACTCTTTCCTGTCCCGTCCTTCTGGAGTTCTAAAAGAACCTACGGAAACAAGACAGTAGGAGCCACAATGTTTCACCGACATTGTTGAGTCGTCGTAAAGAAGTTTACCGTCGCAGGTTTTGGTTTCGTCCTTCGTTTCATCTGTCGTTATTTCCTTGAAAGAGGGGTAGGACGAGGGTAGTCCCTCCTTATAGGACCTCTACGGGTCTCTATAAACGGGGAAACAGAGAGACTACCCCACCTGGCGTATGGGAGGGAACCGACCCGTGACCATTTTTCCCTCCCCACCTGGAGAAACAGGGGACTGGGATGTAGAACAACGGACATTCCGTCCCAAAACAATCACCCCTTCTTTGTCCTCACCGTCAATCCATGTCCGTCAGGTACTATCGACGGTGGTACTAACCTTTTATGACAGATAACATCATTTGACTTCATGTAGATCCAGCTGAAAAAAAATTACGAGTTAATGGAAAAGAAGAAGATTTACTCGGTCAAAATTATAAAATCACGTATAAGTAAGTCTGAGGTTTTACCATATACAATGTACACTCTTATATTTGTCCGACAAAATAGTGCACGAAGTAGAGTTTTTATTTATGTCAAGAAGATACAGTTTTCTTTTCTTTCTGTCCCTTCCCCTCCCCCTCCCGTCAACTACTACGACGCACTACAATCCAGGTGACAGGGGGACACCTACCGTGGGGTTGTCGTAAATGTGGACTGGGTGAGGTCAGAGAGTAGAAACGTCGAACATAAGTCGTGGATGGTAGACGTACGGGTCTACCTACCGGAGAAAAACAAGTTGGTAAGTATCACTGATCACCCTGCGGAGAGTCTCTTCTATGAAAACAGGCAAATGTAGTGAGACAGAGTCCCTTTTGATCCAACAGAGCACAGAAAGGTTTTCTTTTTTCGTTACCTTCATCATTAGTTCGAAACGTAACGAAACGAAGTAAGACTGGTGGATTCTGGACTACGAAAGGAAAGAGACTCTCCATGACAAGTACAGTGTCAAGAACAAGTCAGTGATTCTACACAGACTGAAACGTTGGGGTACCTGACGTCGTTCGATCCGAGGAGACAGGTGACAGAGGGTCAAACGGGTTTAAATGCAGGTAACTCAGCCACTACGATAGATTAATAAAGTAGGAAACGGTGTGGGAAGAGGAAATCGGAAGTCAGAAAGGACATATTCCTAAAAAAAGGTTACTCAGTCGAGAAACTCAGTCCACCGGTTTCATAACCTCGAAGTCGAAGTCGTAGTCCAGTGTTATTTTCACTATTTGTAGTGATTGTTTTAATCCGACCGATTGTGAGGCCATAACGACGACATCTTTAAAACTTTTGACCTGTAACACGAGTTAGAGCTTAAAAAAGAATTTTCTACGATCTAAATCATTTATACTAAAAAGAAAACTTCCGTTTATTCTTAAGAAGTCTTATACTAAAAAGTGTTTTATTCCTGCGGCAAAGAGAAATTGTACAGTGAACTCTTTATAAAAAATAAACGTAAAAGACACTTGTATCCTAAATATAAAAAAGATGATTCTTGTTCAAGATTTTTTGATTTCCTTTCTACATAAAAATACATTTCAGAAAATTTAGTATACTATCTTAACGTCAATTATAGTAAGAAATAAATATGTCAGTGTATACAGAAAAATTTTTTGGATCTTAATTAAGTATCAGTAAATTATCTCAGGGTGGGAATCTAATGAAATTTTCGTAAAATCCCTTTTATGATTTTAACTCGAAAACTTCATTACAAAATTTTAATATTTGTACTATACAAATCTTGGTACGATAAAAGTTTAGGGGTGTTCAGGCAACAACAACGACAACGGAATTCCCAAATAAAGTGTTTTGTGGTTAATTATTTAAGTAGTGATTTTTATAATATTTTTATACTAAAGGACCATAGGCAGTACATGACTCGGGAATTTCACTAGGACCTCGAAGGTTGGTTAAACTTGGGTTACGCTACATGTCTCTTCATTCTTAAGACTCTATACTTAATATAATAACTAGGAAGGAGGTTTACCTGAACACTGGAGCATTGGTAGTAACTGTAAAGTTGTAGAGACTTAATTCTTCCCTCAGACCTAAGCCTTCTTACCGTAAATTCCTGTTAATCCGTTTACGACCGAAAGAGGAACGACGATTGAGTAAACGAGCAGTTGTCGTGTTAATGCTTTGGTTTCGTTAACGATTTAAGAGAACATGTCGTCATTATCCAAGTTTTATTTCACTTGATTAAACGTTCCTGACCAAACTTAAGTTAAATCTGTCCAATTATATTCTACTCGTCCAATTATCTGTTCACATTCAGTGACAAGTCTTAATTCTTTGTGACAGAAATTCTTGTACATAATTGTGTCGACAACTTCGATCACCCATACAATTGGACGGATTCTCTCATTCTTAAAGAACTGTTTACTTCGGAATGTAGAGAAACTTGTCGACATTGTTCACTGGGTCAAATAAAACCCTGGTTCAGACGGGATCCATTGAGGGTACGTTAAGGGACGACTGAAGTAAATATGGTCACTGGTACCCGTATCAAAATAGGAAACTTTCTAAAAAAATCATAAGACCACTTTGTTACGTCACTAGTCTCTTTTTATAGTTTTTCTAAGTCGTCTATAGATTTGACTTTTCCTATTATATTTCTTCTTCAGAATTAATATCCTAACTCTTATTATTTATGTATAATTATATCTTTTCTTCCAGGAAAATAAGGAAGGATGACCTTAAAATAATGGGTACACCAAAGAGAGAACGAACTTCCCCTAAAACCTGATTTCCCTCTGTTTAGAATTAAAATATTTATGTACAAGACAAAAGGTCACCGGAAGTTTTGTAAGGTAAAATAAAGGAACCTCAATATTTCTGAGGGGGATAAAAAGAAGGTCTAGAGAGATAAATATCAACAGACTGTAACCGTACGTACACGTTAGTTGGTTCTTAAGGTGGGTGAATTTTCTAGAAAATAATAAAACCGACCTCTTCTTCGGAATCATATATAATAGGTCGTTTCAATTCCCATCCTAAGGTCCTTACGTAAACGAACAAAACCTTGAAAAATCGTCGACTTGTTAAAACCTCCAAACTTTCATCGTTTTTCTCTTGATTCCTATTTGGTGGTTCAGTCTAAACCTTTTGTTTAAAGTACCGACTATTTCGTTTCGTACAGGTGTCTGTGGCTTGTCCACAATCGGTCGGAAAAAGATGAGGGAGGTGGGGGTACGAAATCAAGACGAATATTCGGAAGATCAATCATTCAGGTTGATCTAAAGGGATTCTTAATTTTTTTTTTTTTTTTTTCTGCTGTGAAATTCTACACATTATTTAAGTCTCTGTAATGGGAATGCCTTTACGTTTTTATGTCTGTTATTGTAAATGGACGTACATAACAGCCTATGGTCATCTCAGCGTTTGGGAGTAAATCCTCGAACTCTTCACAAAAGAACGAACCGTAAGAACTTGAAAGAAACTTGCAAAATAGATTAAACTACTAATTGAAGGTTTTGTTTAAAATTTCCACGGTTACCGAACGATCTTTCAACAAGAGGTACAAGTATTTCGTGTTACATAAATTTTATTATAAATCTCCTCATTGTATTTAGAGTGAGACACGTAAATATAACCACCAAGAGATAACATATAAAGGATAGTATACAATTACGTAGGGTAATTCTATATTCATCCACTGAAGAGTTCTTTCTTTTCGGGACAGAAGATGAGACGGAATAACAAGTTTCAGCTGGATTTTTAAAGATTTCATTGTTACATAAGGTTTCCTTCAGGTTCGAAAGGTAAAGAGATGTCAACGAACCTTTAAAATCTCCTTCCTTTCTTGTCAAAAACTGTGATCCTCCTCGTCAACTCAACTCGGTCTAGAAACTTAGTAGAAAAAGGTCAAAGTGAAAAAAAAAAAAAAAGAGAAGAGTAACAACTAGTAAAAAGAACATTAAGACAAATGAAGTCTCATTGTCAAAATTACATAAATCACGGACCTCTAAAGAAGAGTCGTATCAAAGTTTCTTTAACAAGAAGGGTAGTAGGTAGTGGAAAAATCCCTATCCAAACAATTCCACTGGTCGCGATTCCGTCTGCCATCTCGTCCGTAAAACCTTAAAGAAAGAGAAGTGAGTCTCCTACTTTGACTCGACGTCGACAGCTGACGGGTCGAGACCCCTAACCTCAGGTCGTATCCTCCGATGCTCCGTACCTCAAGGAGGGGTGAGGGAATTTTTACACTAAAAATTGTGAACCCGTCAGTTTAGGTTCGTCCAGAGAACAGGACTGGAACCTGTGGGTGTGTACCATAACAAGCCTTCGGGGACCAGAGTGGACGGACGAATGTTTTTTTTAGTGTCAAGTCTCGTCAAAGACCCCACTGAATAAAAGTCTTCTTACTTAGTAATCAAGTCAAGGACTTTCGTAATACCTCCACACTACAAATAGACTAGATAATTGGGGGAACGGTGACTTCTCTTTTGTTAAGAAGATCTTTTGGTTCCTCATCTAAGAACTTCCCCTTCTTTCCTCCTCCAGGAGTTCATCCTCTACGGAAGGTCCGAGACCACCCTCAGCTTCTGTCGTATTTTCAGACAGGTTTCTGCGTGCAACCTCCGTCCATGGTCCCCCTACTTCTCTTCCGACAGACTCGTTTTCGACCGTTTAGACAGTTTCCGGATCGGGACTAGTGACTATCATCGATGTCGTATTTCACTATTGTACCATTTTTCGGACTGTATGTGAGTGATTAGGTATCAGGACTACGACGACGACGATTCAGTGACGTCAGCACAGGTTGAGACACGCTGGGGTACCTGACGTCGGGTGGTCCGAGGCGGTAGGGACCCTAAAAGGTCCGTTCTCACGACCTCACCCAACGGTAACGGAAGAGGCTCAGGACTGACACTACCCATCATTTGGTAGCCTGTCGGGAAACGTTATATCTTGACCGAGAATGTATACAACAGGGTAGAAGTATACGAATATTGTCACAACCTTCCATCCCGTCTATAATAGTAGAAGTGAAATATCGAACTTTATTTTCCGTACGACTCCTGTCAGCTAGGTACGATAACTCTCAATGTTGAATCTACCATACGGGGTCTCACTTAGAATCCTTTATGACAGTAAAACTTTAGGGACTATAAGTTTGTCCCAATAGTTACGGACTAAAAACAACAACAACGAGAGTGACACTGAGACCCAGTCCTCTAGAGAAGACCCCGGACCACAGTAAGTAAGGTTCAGATCCAAAAGTCGTCACCCTCTCGTCCCTACCTCATGTCTGGACTGAAGGAGAGAGGATCCCTTATCACAAACATCGTCCGACTGGTGGGTGTGGTAGTTGTTTCCACAGAGGACTCTGACGACCCATTACACGGTAACCGTACTTCCGCCCAACCACCGTTCGGTTCCCGACCTCTACTTCCCGGACGGTCGGTGGGTGCGTCTGGGACGACCCCCTTAAACAACGGGTAAGGTGTGTTGGGGGTGACGGGGTTCTTTAATAGAAGACAGTAAAGCACAGTAGCGGTCTAAAGAACAGGCACAGAAAGAAACACATCGTTTCTTAAACGACCGTAATCATTGGGGACCACTGTCGGTTCCCGTCCGGGGTACACGACAAACGATGGAAAATCCTGTCCAAAAAGCAAAGGGAAGACTATCCGTCTTTGGTAGGTAGAAGGGAGAATGATTAACCGTCATGTACGGTCCGAACCCTCAACCGTTATCGTCAACAAAAAGTAGGAAAGTCTAATACACAACCTGACAAGTAAGTTTTTATGTGTGAAGACCACGTCGATTTTGAAAAGAAAGAGGGTAGTCGAATAATTCCCTATTTTGGGTTGGTGTGAAGACTTTGTCGTTTCTCAAAGGTTCTCGTCGACCCGACGAGCAAAGGGACTTTCCTACTATCTTAATCCGAAAGAACTTGTCAAGGGGTCTTGTCTAGGAACTTCACACTTGACTCCTCCAAGAGACGAAGAGGTGTTATATTTTACCATATAAACATAAGACACCGACTACATCGTTTAATGGTGTTTAAATAACTACATTCTATGGTGTTTACATAACAGAAGAGAACTCGTCCTCGGACCTACCCGAGTCGACCAAGGAAACTAGACCCAGACTGTTCCGGTTTTTGTTCCATACCCATCGACCAGGGACAGAGTTCCGAGAACCCCTCTTAGACGAAGGTCGGAATAAGTCTATCAAACGTCTTAAATCAAGGAATACCAACAACCTGACTCCAGGGTAAAGGAAAGACCAACAGTCAACCCCTGGAGGGGGTCGAGGACTTCCGGTACATATAAGGAACAGTAGTACGGCGGAGGAAGAAATTTGGTCGTAGGCACGTTGTTCAGAGGAGTATGAAGTCTAGAGAGAGAGAGAGAGAGAGAGAGAGCGGGAAGACAGAGTAGATAAGACGGAGGTCCTTCTTTTTCCAGGGAAGAAGATTTAATATATTAGGTCGAATTGGAAAGATAAAATTCCGGAATTAACGTGGGAGTCCTACCCAGGGAAAACGAACTTTTCATTGTGTAGGTGTCCGAAGTCCCTACCTACCCACTCTCCTGTAGTAACCCGGTAAGACGAAAAGTACTCAACATGACCCCAAAGGATAAGTCACTACTCAACGCCCCACTCCGTCTCACCTCTCCCGTTTGGGTCGGTAGTAGGCCAGTCTGTGACGGACAAAACGGGTTAGAGACCGATTAGTCCACTGTTCGTATCCGGGGACTGGGATTTCCAAGGTATAACGGACCGAGTGTAATCGAGGCGAGTTTCAGTACATATTCCTTTTTCGGACAAAGGTAGGATCGTTTCTCTTGTTCTCTCTAATAAGAGTCCTTTCGAGTAACAGAGATTCTTTCATTTTGAAACCGGACTGTAAAGAAAGGGGACATCCAGTCACGACAGGTCGTCTTGGAAGAGGCAACTACTTTTAGATATTAGACGTGACGGGCCCCGTTATCGGTAATCGGGTGGCACCGATGACTCATGAACCTTACACCGAATCCTTGACTTAGAATTTAAAGTAAATTTAAATTAATGGCATTCACGGGACGTATGGTTGTTCAAGGTAAGACTCTCGTACAAGCATTCAGACTAAACAAACATTCAGGTTGTTTCAGTCGGATTCATGGGTTCATTGTGTTACCCGATATCTCATGACATGACATTGACCGAATATTATAAAAAGTGTCTTTATTATGCATTTTCTGTTTACATTTTGCATTTCTCTCGTAAAAGTTAGAACGTCATATATCACGGAACTTTTCAAATTATCATGTCATGTGGTCGACCGTATGTCCCGCGTAAGTACAGAAACTCGCAAACGTCGCACTTCCAAGTTTACATCCTCTGAATGACATTAAATTTACATTTATCGGTCGTGACCAGCCATGGTTTGACCCGTTGTGTCGACACCGAGTCGTACATTTGATAGGTAAATAAAATCCACGGGTGGTTACATTAAGTTCACACCCACAGACTACGAACCTTTGAGATGCGAGTTTTCAGGAAAATATGAGTTCACGGACTCCTAGAACGAACTACACAAACGAAGAGTGGAGACAGAAAACAAACATTTTTGACACCCGGAGGGATCACTGAGTCTACCATTTCTTAGACGGACGCTATGTCCTCTGCGTCCAAGCTAGGGACCCAACCCTTCTAAGGGACCTCTTCCCTTACCGTCGGGTGAGGTCATAAGAACGGACCTCTCGAGGCATCTGTCTACTAGGACCTCCCGATGTCAGGTACCCCAGTGTTTCTCAGTCTATACTGACTCACCGATTGTGACCTTTCTATTATCGACACCTCCTGGGTCATTCACACTATTTGGACGTCTCCCTTACCACCCTCCTAGTCCCTTGTGGGCCGTCTGTACGGCGGGGACGGGGAGAAGGTCCCCGGTACGAGAAGGAAGGACTCTCGAGACGGACGAAGTCGACAGACGTGGGGAAAAAGGAAGACAAGAGAGGCGAGAAAGGACAACCCTTGACGATCCCCAATCTGTGAGTCGAGAGATGGGAAAAACTTGAGGGACTTCTTAAGTGGAGAAACGACAAAAGGACCGGAGGAACTTGAGGGAGTTGAGACTAGTCTTTTACGTCTTTCCGAGTTGAAGGGGAATAGGTGTATACTCTACAATAACTCTCCTCGAGGTGGATGATTTATTCGGAGAGTACCGGGGGACACCCCTGTATACAATTAAGAAATTGAAGTCTTGTAACATTTAACCGCGTAAACTTCATTCAGTTTTTCTCTATTTATAGCATAAGGTTACGTATATATGCCTTAGGTCTTTTTACCATGACTTCCTAAATGAATGTCCCGTCGTTACTTCTTTGTCTGTATTTCTTATCCGAATACCTGTACACCTCTCCCCTCCTCTCCCACTCTACATACCTCTCTCATTGGACCTTTGAATGCAATGCTATACGTTTTATCTATCGGTTGTCCTTTAACGACATACCGAATTCTTTGAGTTTTCTCCGAGACACAGTTGGATCTCCCCACCCTCTACCCTCCCTCCAAGTTTTCCCTCCCCCATATAGATATGGATACCGACTAAGTACAACTTCAAACTGTCTTTTGTTGTTTTAAGACATTTCGTTAATAGGAAGTCATTTATATATTTAATTTTTCGGATTTTCAAAGAAAAAGATAATTTAACCTTTTAATGTAACTATGTAAAAGTTTTACAATTTAGTCAAAATGAAAAACCTTATTTTGACGGAACCACAACTTTTTTTTTACGTTGTAAAAATTCGTACTTGTCTTTATGTCTTTTAAAATAACGAGTAAATAATTTTTAACGACCGAAACTCTAGGGAAAGGAGTCGTGAATAAAAAAGTAAAAAGAAAACTAATTCGTTTATGAATGCTTAAATCACTTAGCAGTCGGAGATTTAATTATACTCGCATTCAACAGTGACCTTTTCTACTAAACTAGTTGTCACGGTAGAGAACATAACTGACAGCGGGTGAAGTGTGAACTGGAACCAACTAAAAGTACTTTTAATCCTAACCTGTTCCCTGGGTTAGTAAACACTCCTGTGCCCCAGGGGGAGTAGGAAACCCCTCTGAAAGACATTTCGACCCCGAGTTGAAGGGGAGTAACACTTCTCTGTCAATTATCTGACAAGTACAACTGCTCACGTAGACTATAGACGAGCCGTCGGTCACCAGGATGACTAGGACATTTTTATGTCAGTTATTTATAACAACTATGTTTAGTTTTTTCTTGTCTTTTCCCCTTTCTACGGGTACTTTCGAGTAATAACCACGTTTACCGGTCTTTAGTGAACTTTCGGTGCATTCGAAACCAGACTATCCCCGGTTGAAGGTTAGAATCTAGATGAAGACTTGGTAAATTATAAGTCCTTCGAGTGATCGGTCAGACTCGGGGTCTAAAAGTCGGGAATTCTGGGAACCGTCATAATGTAAGGTGGGGGCGGGGTGAACACAAAAAGCTGTACGGGACGAGAGAGGACGGTCAGGCTCCCAAAGTAAGGAAAGTTCTATTCATTAACAGGAACTTTTACTCATGGTGACGATATTTCCCAGGAGTCTATGGACCTTATAAGGAAGACGGAAAGACCTTGGTATACGACTTAAAGAACCTGTGGTCTATTAAAAAAATTTATGAAGAACACATCTTTGTTCTCAGGAGAAGGGGTCGTCAAGGAAGGATTCTCACTATACAATCGTTTATCACAAGATGTATTAAGTACCTTTTGACACTAAATGGGATTCAGAACTTTGAGTAGAATAATCTATCAAAAGGATTAATTTCACTTTCTTCGGGGTATCTGTTCGTGACAATGGCTCAAGTTTCGTAGAAAATCTGGAGAAGGCATGTACGTGTACTTGAGACATGTATTCGACCACCCATTCGGATTTGGTCAATGTATCTTGGACCCACAGGTGAACTGGACTCCCAAAGTAAACACTCTGAGTTTCATTAATAAGAATAACTGACGTCGAGGATTTACCCCTTCTGAATACGAATCTTTGTGTCTCTTATTTCCGACCCTCGTACTGAAATAAACCAAACGGACAGTAGTGACTGTTAGTCTACCCATCCTCTGTGGTTCCCTTTGACGGAAAAAAAAGTCTGTGACTCGGTTCAGGTATGGGGTTCCGTGTTCAGAGTACAATGAAACAACATAGGCAGCACCCTCACTGAAAATTGTTATCTAAAATAAAACAGAAACTGTTTTTGTTATTTCTATGTACTTTTTCGGAATTTGTGTGTATATATGTTAGACGTCCAGTTAATAAAAAACAGAGTAGACTTTCACAAAAATCTAGTAAAGATGTAAAACCCCATAGTCTTTTTAGGTCTCCACTTCAGAGTCTCACTCTCTGTACATACACACACCAACAATAATGAATGGGACTGATATTTACTGTATATATACTTATCTTTATAATTGTGTTTCCCTAGCTATAAGACCGGGAGTGACGTAATAATCGGTCGTATAGAAACACATAGACATACACCTAAGAGACGACCAGGAGTCGACTTAAATTAGGGAGTTCTGAACTATATGTTTGTATCACGGTTTATCTCTTGAAGGGAATTTAATAAGTTTAGAGGGGTATTCACTAAAGGGTGAGAAGGACGTTACCTTTTGTAAACTAGTATTTAAGTTAATTTAGTCGGTAGTAGAAACACTACAAACAGGTCGATTTAGGAAATCACTTATTTGGTTATTTGTGTGGTCGAGACACACACACACACACACGTACACACGCACACACACACAAATACCGTACTAGCAACCCCTTCTTAACTAAACTTCAGTTCTGCTTCTCATCAAGAGTAAAGAATCCGGTCTAAAACTGGCGAAATGACGTCGGTTCCAAATTTTCTAATTTGAGAATCGTCCCTATTTTAGTACACGTGAGGAATTTAAATAACCGAAAATAAGGGGTAGAGCCCCGGAACAAAATTATATAATTCAAAGTATAGGTTTGATCTGTATGAAACCTCTACAATTAATTTCGCTAGTATGGTGTGGTTAGTAAAAAGAAGGAGAATGAAGTGTGAGAGAGGACGGATCAACTTTGCCTCCTTCGTACTGACAACTGTACAAAAATTTAAAGAGGTCCCCTTGCGGTAATATCCCGATGTCACGATAACTACTAAAGAACATAAATACAGTCGACTTCTCCACTCCAAATAACAACGACAACAAGTTAACGGGTCAGCATAGGTTTAGAAACGCTGAGGGAGTACAGGTAATGTAGTCACTAGAGTAGGAGACTACGGGAGAAGAGGAAGACGGGAATTAGAAAGGGTCTTAGTCCCCGAAAATGTTACTCAAAAGGTAAACGCAGTCTACCGGTTTTATGACCTCGAAGTCGAAGTCGTACTTCGAGATTCCAAAAAGCTCCATATATTTACAACCAATGAAGAGCAGAAATAGGATTTCGGAAAACCTGTTATCTACATTGGTTGGAGAAGGGAAGAAAAAGTGATATAAAATGACGACTAGGATAGTCAAACCTATATTGACTGGAAATAAATACGTAATAGAAACTTTTTTAACCTTCACTTTCACAATTAACAAACCAGCACAGAGAGAGAAACACTGAGGTACCTGACTGGTCCAAGGAGACAGGTACCCTAAGAGGTCCGGACTTATGACCTCACCCAACGGTACGGGAGGAGGTCCCTTTAGAAGGGTTAGGTCCCTAGCTTGGACCTAGTGGACGAAACGGCCGTCAGAAATGAAAGACTCGGTGGTCCCTTCGGTCCCGTAATAGAAGTGTATACACATAAAAGAACACCGGAGGTCCCCCGTCGTACCAGACCCTCCCCTTTTTTCCCAATCTTCCGTCGACGAATAGAGACACTTGGTACTTGAAGGTCTACAAGTTCGACCAAAATCTTTTCCGTCTCCTTGGTCTCTAGTTTAACGGTTGCAGTTTTTTCGTTCTCTCAAGCCCTTTTTGTAGATAAAGACGAAATAGCTGATACGGTTTCGGAAACTGACACACCTAGTGTTATTTGACACCTTTTAAGACCTTCTTTATCCCTATGGTCTGGTGGACTGGATGAAGAACTCTTTGGATATATGTCCAGTCCTTCGTTGTCAATCTTGACCTGTACCTTGTTGTCTGACCAAGGTTTATCCTTTTCCTCATGCAGTTCCGACGCATAACAATGGGACGAATAACTTGAATATACATCTCATGTAGTACTCTTTGCGGTCCGATCTTCTTCGTGTTCGACCTTAGTTCTAACGGCCCTCTTTATAGTTATTGGAGTCTATACGTCTACTATGGTGGGAATACCGTCTTTCACTTCTCCTTGATTTTTCGGAGAACTACGTTCACTTTCTCCTCTCACTTTTTCAACCGAATTTCGAGTTGTAAGTCTTTTCCTTCTAGTACCGTAGGTCAGGGTAGTGAAGTACCCTTTATCTACCCCTTTGTCACCGTCGTCACAGTCTGAAAATATAAAAACCCGAGGTCTTAGTGACGTCTACCACTAACGTCGGTACTTTAATTTTCTTCGAATGAGGAACCTTCCTTTCAAAACTGCTTGGATCTGTCGTATAAGTTTTCGTCTATGTAATGAAACGACTGATTCCAGGCAGATCAGTTCCGATACCAAAAAGGTCACCAGTACATACCTACACTCTCAACGTGACACTTCTTCGACTCGTGGCTTCTTAGCTACGAAACCTTGACACTACAACCTCTTCTAAGAACTCTCAGGGAACCTAACGTTCCTCTAGGTTGGTCAGGTAAGACTTCCTCTAGTTGGAACCCTAAAGAAACCTTCCTTACTACGATTTCGACTTTGAGGTCATGAAACCGGTGGAGTACGCTTCTCAACTGAGTAACCTTTTCTGACTACGACCCTCCCTAACCCCCGTCCTCCTCTTCCCCCGCTGGTTCCTACTCTACCGACCTACCGTAGTGACTGAGTTACCTGTAATCAAACTCATTTGAGGTCCTCAACCACTACCTGCCCCTCCGGATCGCACGACGTATCCCAGCGTTTCTCAGCCTGTGCTGAGTCACTGACTTGACTTGACTAGAGGCATTTTATACATTCTATTCGTTGACTAAAAAAAAAGGTTGGAAACCGTTTTGTTCATTCTATAGACTTTATCTCTTCAGTCACAAAGGGGTACCAAACTAACCGACGTGGACCGGCGGTGAAACCCGTAGATGAACCTACCGGTCGTAAAAAGAAAAAATTACGAATAAATAAACCAACATAGAATCAATCTGGTGTCCCGAAGGGAGTATCGAGTCAACCATTTCTTAGGTGGACGTTACGTCCTCTGGGGTCAAGCTAAGGACCCAGCCCTTCTAGGCGACCTCTTGCCTCCTCGATGGGTGAGGTCACAAGAACCCGAAGCGAACACCCAGTCGACCATTCCTTAGGAGAACGTTACGTCGTCTGGACTCAACGCCACGGACCTGAGACCAATACCGCGTGAACCCGAATCAACGGGGTACCGTACACCCTAGAATCAATGGACTAGTCCCTAGTTTGGGTGTAGAGAACGAAACGTCTCGTCTAAGAATTGATGGTCTGGTGGTCCCTTCAGGGACCTACCGGTTGTAAAAAATATATGACCGAGTCAATGGAACCTCCGATGAATTTAATCTGGTCCAAGGTACGGAAACAGAGGTTTACCTTGATTTATATAGAATAAAAATATTTCTACTTCTGTTTGCCCTAAAAAGGTAAATGGAGAGTAAAGACCAGTGGGAACTGACTTCCAATTTTAACATGGGTCTCAAGATTAAAATAGGTCACCAGTTTAGTCCGAAATGAGAGGAAAGAATCTTAAGTCGATGGAGTGTACGGAATGAAAATTCGACACTACGACTTTCTTAGGACTACAGGGAAGAAGGGTTCCTTCACTTTTTACAAAGGTGCCCCTACAGAAGGTAGGTAGTACTAAAATCCGAAGAAGAGAATGCTCGGTGGTGTAGAAACCTCATTAGGGAGTGGATCGGGAGCAGAGACATAGATATAAGTGACTAAAAGAGTTAGGTCAGAAGTAGATTTCTTATTTTAGGAGGACGACATATTCACTCTATTAAGAAAAGAAATTAATAATAAAATCTTTAAAGATCTTCGACGTCGTCTGTAACCTTTCTGGAAATAAATACGTAACTATCTTTACAACATATAGATATGACAGACTATACCATAGATGATCGGTATAACCCTGTAATTGAATTTTACACCAATACCGTTACCTCCATGATTTAAAACCAGAACAAAGTAAAATTAATTGAATTTATCCGTAGTAATAGAATAAATTAAAATTAATTAAAATTAAACTATCAGTAGACACTGAACACCGATGGTTTAACCTACCACGTCTTGTCTCGTATTTAAGACTAGTCAAAGATTGGTCATAGAGTGGTCTTATATAACACTCCCCTAATCTAAAACGACGACTTTTGGAGGACAGGTCCGAAAATAAGAGAACGAAGAAAGAAAGAGCATATCGACATCCGAATTTGGGTTTAGGAGACTGAGACGGGGTCCTAAAAGAGAGAGACTCTTGTAGACTCTTTTAAAGTCAAAAGTTTAAGAAGCTAAAACAACTTATAACTTGTATAAAGAGGACCCATAGGTCTTACCTTAAAGTTTCGTACCGTACACCTATCGGGACTAAGGCCCCCGTGACCGGTAAAGTGGTGGAGTCGAGACAATGGAGATCTAGACCAAAAAGGATTTATATCTTTATTTGGAACCCTTACACAATTTTACACGGATTTTCGACGTATCCGAACCGCGTTCAATTGTATAAAGGACTTAACCTTACGGGGGGTGGTAATATACACCCCGAGCGGTCCACCGAGTCTGTCATTTCTTAGACGGACGTCATTCCTCTGTGTCCAAGTCAGGGACCCAGTTCTTCTAGGGGACCTCTTACCTTACCGTTGGGTGAGGTCATAAGAATGGACCTCTTAAGGTACCTGTCCTTGGACCGTCCGATGTCAGGCACCCAACGGTACCTGACATCTCAGGTCTGTGTCGACTCAGCCTACGTTCACTCGTTAATTGTGAAAGTGAAAGAAAGTATATATATACGTTGCCAATAAATGTGACTGATGGTTCTTTCGGATACAAACAAGGTAGGTGAGATTTCACTGGAGTTATAAGAAAAGTTTAAAAGAATGACCAAGGGGTCATTAGTAAAAATTCACAAAGGTATACAAATGTGTACTAGACATTTACGTACGGAGTCAAAAAACGTTATACGACCATAACGACTAAAATTCTGTGTCTTCTCCACAAAGCAACAAAAAAAAAATTTACCAAACGCAGTACCGAGACGGAAGATGGAGTTCAACCTGCGTACTGATTTAGGTGGGAAAGAAGGTATATGGACCGTCAAGATTCACGGACCTGGGGTCTACTATTAGTTACGCATCAAAGATTTTAAGAGAGGTAAATAGCAAGAGAATAAAGTCGACATTTCTGTCTTATCACGAGTTCTTTTATTTGTCGAGTCGTTAATGCAGTCAAACCCCCCTGGAGATTCGGGTTCACCCATACCTTATCGTAGAAAGGTAATATTTGGTAAAAGACACTTCTCCACTTACATCGTAATTTCCGTTCTTCTTTCTTTACACGCCGGGTTTCCGACACGAGTGAAAGTCATTTCTGTCGGAGTCGGATCAGACGCGAGTGGCAGATGGGTGAGAAGTATCGTGGGCACGGGGGTCTAGGTGTTGCGGGAGTGTGACACTCTCTCGCCCGCGGCGTCACAAGAAATTCTCTGGGCGGAGAACCTTTTCGGATCCGTGGGGGTGTGGTGTCCCGTACTCCCTTGCTTTATCCTTCCCTAGTACTCAAAGAACCGTTGGGGAACAATCATTACCCGAAACACAAAAATCAACCTCATATGAACGGAATGTCACAACCCAATCAAAGACGACATGTTGTTAAGCTTAGTCGATATTCGTATGTATATAGGGAAGGGAGAACTCGGAGGGAGGATGAGGGCAGGGGGTGTAGTTCCAGTAGGGTCCCGTGGTGCGACTCGAGGGACACAATATGTCGTCGAAGGGTGATCGACGAATAACATGTGCACACACACACACAATGTGCGAGTCAGCACAGGTTGAGAAACGCTAGTATGTTTGACATCGGGTGGTCCGAGGAGACAGGTACCTTAAGAGGTCCGTTCTCATGACCTCACCTAACGGTAAGGGAAGAGGTCTCCTAAAAGGGCTGGGTCCCTAGCTTGGGACCAGAGGACGTAACGTCCGTCTAAGAAATGGCAAACTCGATGTCCTTCAGGAATAAAATATGTACCATCACATAAAATACAATCAACACCCGAAATTCTGACCCGAGGGTACGTGTTTCGGGCAAGGGACGGTAAAATTCTACCCAACTGGAGGACAATTACCTGTACTCCCAGTAGACGTCCCTTTAGTAACCGGACTTCAGAGAGATTACATCATTGATGAAGACACGACTCTTGTCGACAAACATTTGAGGTCTTCGAGAACATCAGATAAACTATTGTCACTACATTAGTACACGTCTAAGTATGTCCATATCTCTGGTTTTTACTTTCCAGTTTCCGTTCCCGAATCTTGATCCTATTCTTACATTCCCTGGTCAAGAATTGAGGAGACGTCGACCTTACGTGGGACGTCGAAGTAACGATTTTTAGTGAGACATTTAACTTGTAAGATTACATTCCCCTTTACAACACAAAAATACTTTTATGTATTTTATTAGAAAGATTTTTAATTGTTTTAGAAAGGAGACTACCAAGAACATAAATATTGTATATAGTATAGCGCCTCATCCTATTTAATAAAAGGTCCGGAACTTGGTGTTTTGTTTTTGTTTGTGTCGTTCTTTACAAAAGAGGTCTGATTTAAGTCGTAGTCAGGACCTGTACATTCATCAATTGTCATTAGGGAGAGGTTTGTGCGTTTCGCCACTGAGTCATAAAGTCACGTACAGTCGAACTACACGAGGCTTTCGGGACCAAGTGTACACCCACTCAGTGACACAAACCCCCGGTAAACTTGTCCTTCCAACCCTTCTCTTTTCCTCCTTACTCCTACCGTCTCATCTTCTTTCCGAAAACGAAACAACAGAACTACTTAGACTTGAACTCCAGTCGTGCGATCCAGGACCTCATACACACATACACCATCAGCGAGTCACCACAGGCTGAGAAACCCTGTGGTACCTGCCTCCGAGAGGTCCGGGGAGACAGGTACCCCAAGAGGTCCGTTCTTATGACCTCACCCGACAGTAAGGGAAGAGGTCCCCTAGAAGGGCTGGGTCCCTGACTTGGACCCAGAAGTGCAGAGTCCGTCTAAGAAATAGTAGACTCGGTGGTCTCTTCGGGTCCCGGACCATCCATCTTCCTTTGGTTCTGCACACTCTATCCTGAAGGGAGCACCAGGTCCCCAATTCTTAGACGGACGGTTACGTCCTCTGTACCCAAGTCAGCGACGAGGTCCTTCTAAGGTGGACGGTTCTCCGTTGATGTGGGTACTCGGTGTTGGTCGTGGACTCTCGGGTACGAGTCGTTGTTCTCTTCGGTGCCGTTACTCTTCGGGAAGAATTTGGCGTTACGACCATATCCGTGTACCTGGGTAAATAAATGACGACTACCGTGACCTCTGACCATTCGTTACATCTTATGCAATACCTTTGTGCAATTTTCGACATTTGTATAAGTAAATACCGTGTAAGTTCTTTATACCGAATCGCAGCAGATTTACAAGCCTATGAACCCTTACACGTCTACTCCTAGAACAAAAGTATCTCAAATGAAAGATCTTATAGATCCTGTTATTTGTTCATTATTTTACTTGGTTCATTAGAGTCTCTCACTACTCATGTACTTCTGTTATTTTGTACCCTCATTCTAAAAAAAAAAGGAAAAATTTCTTTATCGTAACCGTTCAACATTCGGCATACTTTCGACTTTAAAACTGATAAAGCAAAGATATAAGAAACATTGGATACTGTATCGGGCAGTGTATCATCCGTCAGTTCTTTATACACAAATTCTTACTTCCACCATTCTCACATCTTTCACATTCCTCTCACTTTTCTCTACCCTAATCTCTGACCTCCGTCTCCGGTCCACTCCTTTCCGAAACATCCGATGTCAACTCTCACTCACTTACAATCAGTGACTCAGTCCGAGATGAGAAACGCTGGGGCACCTGACATCGGGCGGTTCGAGGGGACAGGTACCTTAACAGGACCGTTTCTACGACCTCACCCAACAGTAAAGGAAGAGGTGTCGACTCTACACTACAGGTTATCCTTCGGACCCCTTAGTCCAAATACTGGATCGTTAGACTGAGAAAAACCCCCCGAGGTTTTAGTGACATCTACCACTGACGTAGGTACTTTAATTTTCTGCGTATGAGGAACCTTCCTTTCAATACTGAGTGGATCTGTTGGATAATTTTTCGTCTCTGTGACGAAACGGTTGTTTCCAGGTAGATCAGTCCCGATACCAAAAAGGTCACCAGTACCTATCTACACTCTCAACCTGACACTTCTTTCGACTCGAGGCTTCTTAACTACGAAAACTTGACACCACAACCTCTTCTGAGAACTCTCGGGGAACCTAACGTTCCTCTAGGTTGGTCAGGTAAGATTTCTAGTCAGGACCCACAAGTAACCTTCCTGACTACAACTTCGACTTTGAGGTTATGAAACCGGTGGACTACACTTCTCAACTGAGTAAACTTTTCTGGGACGACGACCCTTTCTAACTTCCGTCCTCCTCTTCCCCTGCTGTCTCCTACTCTACCAACCTACCGTAGTGGTCGAGTTACCTGTGCTCAAACCCACCTGAGACCCTCTACTACTACCCTCCGGACCTCACGATACCAGGTATCCCAGTGTTTCTCAACCTGTGTTGACTCACTGACTTGACTTGTCTATGTGTGTCATCATTTGTAACTTAACTAAAAATTTTTTAGTGTTAGAGATTAAATATCTGTATACTCTACAGAATAAAAGAAAATATACAAAGTTCTAAAACATTTAAGAGATCTCACTATACGGAATGAAAATATTACTCCCCCCTTTCTATATTTGTCTCTGAGATCTTCCCACTATATCTCTTCTCTCGAAGACGTAAGTTCTGTGCATTGTACAAAATGGGGGTGAACGACACACTGAGACCGACGACACCCGAGGAGGGGAGACTCGGAGTCAAGGGAGTAGATATTTTGCTCTATCATCACTGGTAGAGTATCGAGCCTTACGACTTATTCCCTCTGACACATACGTCTCAGCGATCGTGTATCACTTAGAAGTTATTTACGAAACAGAGGAGACACATGGAAGGGCATCATAAAAAAAAATTTGTACATAAATAGACCGACGTAACCCAGAGT
The DNA here is from genome assembly GCA_006410555.1 of Capra ibex. Taxonomy (NCBI): domain Eukaryota; kingdom Metazoa; phylum Chordata; class Mammalia; order Artiodactyla; family Bovidae; genus Capra; species Capra ibex. The sequence goes on along the minus strand of SJYO01052474.1, from coordinate 84,145,102 downwards.
CAACGTAGTACACCCTAGAGAGGAAAACCGTACACCCGACAGATCAACACCGTGGATCCAAGGGCTCGGGTGTCCGAGTCGGTCCAAGGTCTCGAACCTGAGTCATCAAGGTACCGTATACTTTAGGATCAAGGGACTGGTCCCTAGCTTGAGAGGAGGGTACGTAACGTGCCGTCTAAGAATTGGTGACCTTGTGGTCCTTTCAGGGAGGGTATCATAACTTTTGTTTCCACAGGCAACGACCGACCAGTACAGAAAACACTGTTAGCCCCTACTTATCCATCAAGTTGTCCATCAACCAAGTAACACACCGGTTGTCCTGTGAGAAACGTCCTTTCTACCCTCCGAATCCTCGTCATTCGTAATTTTCGATAAACTCAAAAGAAGGATTTCTAGTAGTCGGGAGCATCTCCTGTGGGTGAACAGTCAGAATTAGGTTCAGAACAAAATCTATATTTGTGTGTCCGGTGGTGAAGAAATGTAGTATTACTTTAGTATAAAAGGTCTACGTTACAGTATTCTATTTCTTTGGCCCTCAGAGGTCTTTTACATAAATTGTAAACGGACGTTGGTTTGAAATTATTGGGTATTCGAGACTGGATTGACTTATAAGAAAGTATACTTAAATTTACCTCTTGACCAAAACCACTAAAAGAGGTAGGATTGGTAAATTATAGAAATTGGATGTTCCGTTGTTAAGGAAAAAAAAAAAAAAATTCCCCATCCCTTTGTAATAGAAAAGATATAGTCGTGTCCTACGATTTGGCATACAAACGGAAATTTTTTTTTTTTGAAAGGAAAAATGTAAAAAGAACAATAGAACCTAGTACAGGTCAGAGATTCCTTTATTTGTACACTTCTTTCTCAAGACACCTTACAATTGACGCGACTATAAAAAGAAGGAAAATAGTACGGAGGTTCTAAACGGTTTCAACTATATTTAAGTGGTACGGAAGAAATTTTTCGTATTGTCGTTCCGTAAGAAGGACATCCTTAGCCTGACGTTTTCCACTAAAGGAAAATCAGGTAAACCAAATTCGGACATTTTTCGTAATTCGCTTTTTAGACTATATAAACAATCCCGTAAATAACGTAATGATTCAATATAAAAGTCAAGAATCACTTTCCAAATAACTCTTGTATTTGAAACTTCTCCAAAACAAGTCCTAATTTCTTATAAAAAAAGAAGAGAAAACCACTTTATAATAGTGTGTTTTACTATGGAAAGTCCTCGATAAAAATCGTAACAAATATCAATTTCCTGTGTGCCAAGGTAAGATCGTTTCGTTTATAGTCGAAGGTTATGGTCGGAGACTACTACTCTAAACATCGAAGAGATCCCAAAGTCTCCGTACTTTCCGACACTTCAATGGTAAAAGGTAATTGAGTTAAATGGGATTATATCTACGTGGTTATTCAATTTGACAAAACGTCCTCATAAAATCTCACTTTTACCAAAAGTATACCCTGATTTATAAATACTGACTAGGTAGACTTTACATTTTTGTACTCGGTAACGATTTGAAATTACACCTAACTAAAGAAAAAACTATCTCCTTCTAAACTTAAATTAGAGAACCACGTTAGAAGATAGTAGTTTTTTTACTCTCAACAGAGAAAGTCTACTTTGTCACGATAGCAGTTGGTGAAACTTAAGTCCTTTTAACCTATTAGAAGTAAGAGAGTTATTGTATTTATAGTTTTTGTAGTGTTCCCATCTTTCAAGTAATCGTTAAATGAAATGAAGTGAGAACTAAATGATTTTTACAAACCTTTTGAACACTTTATCCACTTTATTATACTATGAAAATTAACTAAAGTTGTGCAAACCCCTTTTTTTCTAGTTAGAAATGTCGTCATGACACCTCATCTTCTCCCGATCATTAAAATAGGATTAAGACGTACGTCTTCAGTCTTTCAAATGCTCAACAACAATAGGAAGTCTATTGTCACCTTAAAATACACCCCCTTCCAGTGCACCAATACTTCCCAATCTCAAATACTATCCACAATTGTTATTCGTTTTATTGACCCTCTAACCTTTACTTAAGACGACAACTTACGTGTAGGAAACCCAAAACTTCTGTAAGATGTGGATAAACATTCAAATCGTAAAAAAAAACTATAAGATATTCAAAATTGGACTAATATTCTTAATTAAGAATAAATGTATAAAAAGTAAATAAAATGACTTTCTTCTATGAAGGAAAAGATGTCACAGGAAGTTAGTCTCCTAACTTTTCAGTGAGAAGACGACAAGTGTAATAATTTCATTTTATGATTTGTTTTTATATTATAGAATACTTGTGATAAGTCGTTTTAGATCCTTACAAAAGATTTTACATTCATATTACGGACTGTCGAAACACGATAAGGACATATTCTTTTAACAGTCATAAACCGTTCGACATTATTTAGAAGTTATTTAAAAAATTTTAATACATCACACATCTTAATCTCCACTCTACGTACCCCCGATATCACAAAATATATTTGATGAATTTGGGTGTTAAAATGTTGAGTTTTTTCGGTGACGATGATCCACGACCCCTTCACCGTAGAGACGTCTTTGTCACACCAGTTGGTCAATCGAGAAGGAAAGGATACTCGTTCAACGCACCCTCGTACTAGACTTAAACACCATTTCATTTTAATTCACATTTATGTACCTCGAAAACAACGTTCCTTATATTGTTCCTCAAGTGAATATAATTGACAAGGGGTACTTATAAATTACTATTACAGACGTAGAATCTAAATACTTAACATTGACACTTTTAGATATCAAGACATCATCATGTACGTTTTCCGATCATATCAATGTCTGTTTTCAATTGGGACCCAGTCCTTCTAGGGGCCTCTTCCCTTACCGAGGGGTAAGGTCACAAGAACCCCAAAGGGGCCACCGAGTCCACCATTTCTTAGACGGACGTTACGCTCTCTGGTCCCAAACTAGGGACCCAGTCCTTCTAGGGAACCTCTTTCCTTATCGATGGGTTAGGTCATAAGAACGGACCTCTTAAGTGACCTGTCTCCTCGGACCACCAGACGTCAGGTACCCCCCAGGCTTTCTCAGTATGTGGTGACTCACTGATTATTGGTTAAAAAATTTTGGTCTGGTGAGAGATAAACTAAAGTCTGACTTGAATTTGTGAATTTAAGTTACTGTATAGAATAAAAGACCCTTTTCATCTTTTAATATTATTTATTTCAGTTTCGTCTTTAACCCCCATTTATCGATTCGAGACTTTAGGTTTCGTTCTTACATCGTAAAAGGAAAAAGACCGGGTGAAAAACCGTCAAATATTATGAGAATTCTCAAAGTCACGATCGTAAAAGTTTTTGAGCTAAGTAAATGTCGGACGACTCCCGAGATGTCGTGAAAGACATAAAAAGGTGGTCTATCTCAAATGACGCTCCCGTCGATATACAACTCATTCTAGACTTTCTTTCTGGGTCGTCATGTCTAATCACACTGACCGAAACCCCAATAAGTAGAACAAGTACAATTCCGACCTGAAAGGGACAAAAGAATCATAGATCATTCCCGTAACCTTCACAATCGTTCTTATTTCCTTCTTATCAGAGATATCGTTATCTTAAGTCTTAATTTCCTTCTCTCTATGTCTTTGTCCATTCCATAGGACATTCTTTAAATTTCATTAGGTCATTAGGGAGAAGTCTGACTCATTACATATCGAACCACATACACAAACATACATACACACATATATATATATTAAATATACATACACATATATATGTGTACTCTTCTTTTTACTCTGCTTTCCAATCGACGAGTCAGTACAGGTTGAGAAACGCTTGGTACCTGACATCGGGTGGTCCGAGGAGACAGGCACCTTAAGAGGTCCGTTCTTATGATCTCACCCAACGGTAAGGGAAGAGGTCCCCTAAAAGGGTTGGGTCCCTAAATTGGGTCCAGAGGATGTAACGTCCGTCTAAGAAATGGTAGACTCGGTGGTTCCTTCGAGTATATATGAATGTAGTCACCCTCAAGTCTCTCCCTAGATATCTCAATTGGGATCAGTACAGACTGAGAAACTCTGGGGTACCTGACATCGGATGGTCCGAGGAGACAGGTACCCTAAAAGGTCCGTTATCATGATCTCACCTAACGGTAAAGGAAGAGGTCCCCTAGAAGGGTAGCGTCCCTAGCTTGGGTTCAGAGGGTGTGACATCTGTCTGCGAAATGGCAGACTCGGTGGTCCCTTCAGGGTATATGAATGTATGTATACATGTTATTCAAAAACCGTAAAATATATTATTGTACCCAAAGGGAACCACTGAGTCTGCCATTTCTGAGACTAACGTTACGTCCTCTCAGACCGAGCCCTTCTAGGGGACCTCTCCCCTTACCGTTGGGTGAGGTCATAAGACTCCTCGGACCGCCCGATGTCAGGTACCTCAGCTTTTCTCAACCTGTACTGACTCAGATTAGGTTATTAGGGAAATATTTGACTGATAGTATATCGAACCACACACACACATATATATATGTAATAAACACAGACACACACATATTTGTGTGTGTGTGTATATGTCATTTAGAAACCGTGCTGTATATTACCTGTGATTTCTCAGTCTTTAGAGCTGTGAAAGGTAAAACATTCACATCGGAAACTACTAGACCTAGTTTATTTTAACATGCACACTTTCGTGAAGTATCTGGTATCTCGAGAGACATTCATAGTGATAGTAATATCGTAAAATTGTCAGTTCATTCGACTGGGAAGTCTCTTCCGTTACCGTGGGGTGAGGTCATGAGAACGGACCTTTTAGAGTACCTACCTCCTCGGACCATCCGACGTCAGGTACCCCAGTGACTCTCAGTCTGTACTGACTCGCTGAAGTGAAAGTGAAAAGTGAAAGTACGTAACCTCTTCCTTTACCGTTGGACGAGGTCACAAGAACGGACCTCTTAGGGTCCCTGCCCCCTCGGACCACCCGACGGTAGATACCCCAACGTGTCTCAGTCTGTGTTGACTTCGCCGAATCGTCGTCGTTCGACTGGAAATACCTTTACTCACAGAAGGTCCCTCTAACACAGTAATTTGTCAAATTGTTCTCATCTACCGACTCTTAACTTGTTAAAAGACACGTGTTGTTTTGTGTTGGATAAGTACCTTTGAGTGTATTTTTACAATAGACAAATGGAAACTTCCCTCCTGAGTAATAATAGTAACAATGATACTAATAATGATAAAATTGGTCATTACGTAACTGTTTCTTACAGGGTCGTAATTTGTCGAGACAGAAGTACTGATCTCAGAACGGAGAGATTAAAGTAACGTGTTGGGTCGTGGACCTGAACTCTCAGTGTCGGGTCTGGATTTAGAACGGAATATGCTCAGAAGTAAAAGAAGGTTCTCAAATAAGGTCAGAGTCCCTAAGGGAAGTAGAAGACGGACTGGTCAATGATTGGGGAGAAACGTTTTACTTATTTTGGACACACAAGAAGAAAAAGTATTGAGTGAAACACTTTCAAAATACTGGTACCAGAAGGGAGATTCAGTCTTGAAACTATACTTCCACTAATTTACTCGTAAACCGAAAACTATATATCTACTCTTTCACGACAAAGGCTGTCAAGACCAGCCATGTCGACTCCTTTGTCAGTCTGAACGGAAACACCCACCCACCCGAAGAAGTGTTTAGTAAAAGTTCTCGAGTCAACGTCAGTCAGGGTCACCGGTCCCGGGAACAACCGTAGTAACGGGGTCTCGATGCTGCACGTGACGGTTTACGTACCTGGGTCCACGAGACTGAAACGAAGTACTGTCCTCACCGACACTCATTCCGTACTCACGTCTGGGAGGACTAGCACGGGAGGTTCCGCGAGGTAGAGGTCGAGACACTCCGGCTCGTGTGAGACTACGAAGTCCGTAGTCGGGCGTCTCATGTGGCAAGAAAAGGTAGTGTCTTACGTTTACTCCTTGTAAGATCTTGAAAGAGAAGAAAAAGGTAACGTACCTTTATCCATAGAGGTGACTTGTGGAATTATACGTTGAACTTGAACGATGTGGAAATGAGAAATACAGGGCGAAAGTACTCGATTTTTACAATTATTTAGGGTCAGTCCTAAAAATATCTCTATAAATCTTCAGTCGAGAATCCTTGTTCTAAATTGAACAAAATCAACAACATGTTCGTTTAGTAGTCAAAATCTCCCTCAGTAAACTTTGATGTTGTACCCTTTTGTTTGTTTGTGTACCTTTGGGAACGACAGGGTCAAATATTTCATTGAAATTTTTCTGTTCCTACTTAAAGGAAGGGTGAATTTTTTGTCAGTAAAGACTTCGTACATATGAACTTCTACAAGGAATTCCTGGTCTTGGACTGGAATTGTACAAAAGCGGGGTTTTACTAACAAATAAAAAATTTAAGTACGTAGAGTCCATTCCATCTTGGAGGTATTCGTACTTTTACTTATGTCAGTCAAGAGTTCCTTTGTCAACAAGTTGTGTACGACACAGAGACGTAATATTCTTCACCAGGAGAAACGGAACGGTAGTGGGTGAAGAAGGAGACAAAACGTGGTGACAAAAGCAGGAGATGAAAGAAGAAAAAAAAAAAAAACTGACGCAGTTCGTCNAAGAAAAAAAAAAAAAAAAACTGACGCAGTTCGTCGCACACCCTACAATTCAAGGGGACGGTCCCTAACTTGGACACGGGAGACGTCACCTTCGTACCTCAGAATTGGTGACTCGTCGGTCCCACCAGGGATACGACATGAAAGTTAAAAGAGGCGCGTCACTATTGGTAGAAGAAATCACACCGTCTTCTGAAACCTAAACGAAATGAGATAAAAGTTCTACCGAATCTTTGGACCCACTTGGACATTTCGTCAAGCAACTGTCCGACCCACTTCTCTTCACTCTCCGGGACGAACCTGGCAACATACCTGCCGTCTCCTCTTTCAACACCCCCTACGCACCACCGGTCGGTCATGTCGATACTCGTACGAGGGACGGAGGTCCGGTGTGAGTCTGAGAAGGCTCCAGTCTCCTGTGGACTACTCTCTCGGGGCTCCAGTCTCCTGTGGACTACTCTCTCGGGCTGTCGGGAATTGCAGACAAGGTAGACGGAGTAAAGACTCCACCTTTTTTGACGTGTTTCCTATTTCTTTTATAGGCCGAGAGATCAGTACGAAAAAACGATGAGTACAATATCGGAACGTGTAAAAAAATTGTTTTCACACGCTCACACACACACACACACACACACACACACACAACGTATCCATCCCTGAGTCTTTTCCTACCTTCAAACAATACTAATCTTGTCGTCTTACGACAATAAAAGTTGATATAATTTTCGTAAACAGAGTTTCAATTATTCTGAGAGAGGTGTTTTTTTTTTTTGTTTGAGACTTAAGTCATCTATAACAAAGAGAAGTAACAGTGTGTCTAAATAATAAAACTTTAAGGAATTCTAAAAAGGGTCTCTCAAAGGTGTTTGTTGTTTGTGTAGAAAATGAACCTTTTTTTTTTTTTCTTAAATACCCTGAAGGAACCACTAGGTCACAATTCTGAGACGTGAAGGTGACGTCTTCCACTCCCAAGCGAGTGACCGACGTCTCGATTCTGGGGTGTACGGTGGACCATACTAGTTATTTATTCACTCCTTCTTTGTACTGTCAAAGACAGTGTGCATGGGAAGGACCAAATACACTGGGAGGTCCTTGAACCTTGACCAACTCGAGTGGGACACCCACTGTCCGAGTCAAGGACGTCGGATTCCGTCTGGGGGTGAGTCACTAGACCCTAGGTCGTGACTTTATATATCGACCCCCCACCCCCCGTGAGTCGTAATCGTCAACTTAGAGGGGTAAACGACCCTGTAGGGATCTCCGTAGTCCCGAGGGGAGCCTGTATCTGCAGGGTTACAGTCAGTGAGTGGCCTCGGTCGGAGGTGGACACTATAGATTTATAAGGAACACTGTTTGGACATTGTGAAGGAGAGAGGTTTAACGAAGGAAACGACTTAAAGGAACTGTCCAAGGGGACTGGGATGGGAGAGTGTAGAGATCTACTGGACTAGAGACAGGAGGTTTGCATCTCGGTAAACTTTTTTTAGGAGACCACGGGGAAACAATTAAAGAGGGTGGAGGTCGAAGTCTGTCAGTGACTAGTGAAAAGACAAAGATATTAAAACGGAAAAAGTGTTACAGTAGATTTCTTTTAGTAAACATACATCGGAAACCGAAGGAGGTGAATCTTTTTACACGAACTCTCAGTAGATATTTCAACTCACCACCTCGAAGGGATCAGTGAGTCACCATTTCTTAGACGGACGGTTTCGTCCTCTGTGTCCAAGCTAGGGACTAGGTCCTTCTAGAGTGGACGACGTCTCGTTGATTCGGAGACACGGTGTTGATAATTTGGACACGAGATCTCGGACCCTCAGTGTTGATGCCTGGGGTACACGGTGTCGATGACTTCGGACACTCGGGATCTCGGCCACGTACCGTTGTTCTCTCCGGTGGAGTTACTCTTCAGGGGCGAACGGTATGATCTCTTTTTCGGTCGTGTCGTTGTTTCTGGGTCGTGTCGTTATTTATGTAAAATTTTTAATAAAAAATTTTTTCGACGCACACCTTCCTTGTAATCGGACTTTGTTGAAGTGAATTCGATCAAAAGTTCCGAATTATCTCCACTGGATTTTCTTAATTAAATTTTTTTCCCCCACTTTATCGTTATGGTTAAAAACTAATAAGGTTCCTCTTTACGGATTTTTAACGTTCACGTTTACTAAAATATCATCGATGAATCTAATATCTCATACTCACCCCTCATCCTTTCAGACAAGATGATGGATTTTTAGTGGATTTACGTTCTATTTTATGTTCGTGTAGGTAAGGTTGCACATGGGTATCGACTTGGTTCTTCTGTAATGCACTTTAGAGGTCCCCGGTTCTTACCTTTTGTGTCTCACTATTCATTCACGATGTCAACCGCGACGGGACCTCCACAAGGATTTTGCCCTTGTACCTCGCTAGACCCCCAGTCCTTCGTTCTGAAACCCGGACTCTTTCAACCTTCCCATAGCCTCAACTCTAAGGGGTGTCTCTCCACTCCGGGAGTTTCGTGAAGTCAGTCATTACCCGAGCGATTTTTTTTTTTTTTTTTTTTTTAGATGAAGGTCGTTTCTCTCTGACGTTCCTGTCAACAAACACAACCGGTACCGAGACTGACCCCTACTTTTTCTGAGGGGACTCTTAAGATGTGTAAATCCAAACTCAAATGTATTGAGTGAACCAGAACGTTCGGTCGTCTTTCTTGAACCTCAAGGATCTACAACTCTCTCGAGGTCCCGAGGACCGTCTTCGTATTCTTTTAGGTATATTTCTTTGTATAAGAGTTGGGTCTGTGGAGTCCTCGGGGTGTCTAATAGTTTCGGTTCGTACGTGGGGTTTAGGTCTTAGTATTTTGTACTTTTTCAGTAGCACTCACTGCGAGTCATCATTTTCGTTGTTCTGACCCGAGGAGGTGGAGTGGGTCTTGAAGTCTATAATCTTTAATAGTATCTTGTTTTGACATAAATTTTATGCGAAGAGACAGGTACCCCAAGAGGTCTGTTCTTATGACCTCACCCAACGGTAAGGGAAGAGGTCCCCTAGAAGAGTTAGGTCCCAAGCTTGGACCCAGAGGACGTGACTTCCGCTAAGAAATGGTAGACTCGGTGGTACCTTCGGGTTTTTTCATTTTCTAGTGTAATTTTTGAAATTTCAACTTTTACGTTTAAACAGTCTCTAAATTTTTCTTAAATATTCTTGTTTTGCTGATCCCTTTTGTCGTATAATCTACGGGGACTAATCTCAATCAACTCGACCTTCTACCGAGACTTCAGTAATGGGTCTTACCTCTTGTCTCCCTGATCGGCTAACCTTTATACTTTCTTATTCACTTCTGTACCTTTTAAATTATTCTACCGTATTGTAACCACAATAATTATGTTTTACTCCCTTCTCTCTCTTAACTCGATTCCGTTATAAGCTTTTCATTACCGACTCTAGAAGAAGGTCTTAACTACTTTCTGTACGTTGGAGTTTAAGTCCTTTGTGACACTTATGGTTCGTCCGATTTAGTTTTCTTGGGGTAAGTAGTGTGGATGTCTTGAGACTCGTCCTTCTCTTCGTGATTGTCCGTAGTTCTCTTCGGACAAATTACCATAGAGGGCTCAATTCCCCTTTACGAAATTTGGATCTTAATATAGTGGTCCGTTGGTAATAGGACATACTTGTGTTTTACCTCTTAAACGGTGGTTGGAGAAGTCAATATCATGAAGATTTCAAACATAAAGTCTATGTTTTTCCAATGGACCTTTCCTTACAGATTCTCTACGTTCCTTTCGACTAATTTATTTACTATTTGTGTCCATTTGAAATTACTATTATTTGTTTTGACAAATTACACACAGGAACACATCTCTCGTCATAAGTTGTCATATTGTACTTTCTCCCCTGATTATAGTAGTTATAAGTTCACAAGGACAGAAAACAACAACAACAAACCGTCCTCCCATTTCTCTTCCACAGTGAAACTTGAAGTTCATAAATCTTTGAATTCCTAGGGGTGTGTGAACCTCTTGATTCCCACCTCCATATATCACACCTTCGAAAATACGACGCGAACTACCATAATTTTTGTGATTCGGTCGAATGGGCTTTCTCTTGAGGTGACCGACATCTAACCCGTTAGGACACTACAAGAACCGGTGTATAAATAAGAGACCTCACGTCACCGCTAAGACCTACCCTCGTATCGTACTGGAGATCTGTCTGTTCCCTTGACATCATTAAGTAATGACACAGTGGGTCTTCTAGGTAGTCTCCCGAATTGATCCTGGGTCCTCCTGACTCAATTTTGGTCCTCTCGTCCAAAGTTCTCGAGACGGATTCTTTCTCTTTTCGTTTATAACACATAATTGTGTGTATATACCTTAGAGCTTTTGCACCAAGACTACTTAGGTAAACGTCCCGTCTCTGTCTCTGTGACTGTATCCCTTGCCCGAACATCAGTGTCGCCACGTTTCCGCCCCTCCCTGCTGAATCTCTCGTACAGGGTGGGAGAGGAGGGGGCGGTACTGGTGCTCAGGTAAGCGATACAGTCGCAGAGATAGAGACGGGACGTCTATTCTTGGACGGACAGTCATGTCCATCTGTATTCTCTGCGTCCAAACTGGGGACTCAGCCCTTCTAGGGGACCTCCTCCCGTACCGTTGGGCGAGGTCCTAAGAACGGACCTCTTAGGGTACCTGTCTCCTCGGACCGTCCGATACCAGATATCCCAACACTTCTCAGCCCGTGTTGACTTCGCTGAATCGTACGTGTGTATATACGTCGATCACCTTTCAACGACATATCGTGTCCCTTGAGTCGGACCACGAGACAGTATTGGATCTCCCGACCCTACCCCACCCTCCAAGTTCTCCCTCCTCTGGATGCGTATCGATACCGACTAAGTACAACTACATTCCGTCTTTGGTTGTGTTGTAACATTTCGTTCATAGGAGGTTAATATTTATATTAATTTAAATTTAAAATTTAATTTTTTTTTCTCAAGACTGGACCCACTCGATTTGAACCCCTTGAAGGAAAGACAACGGAGTAATGACCTAATGTCTAAACGATCCCGACTGGTCCTTCTAGCAAAGTGAAGGGTAATGAGGGTCGGAGTATGTGTTTTGTGACTCTTAAAGTTTAAAATCATATAACTTCATCTACAAGTAAAGGAATGTAGTAGGAAACGTAGTGAAGACATAAGATATACGTTTAAAAAAATAAAAGAATATTAGGGTAACTCATACAAAAATTGGATTTAAATTGCACCGAGTTTACTTCTCTGGTGGAGAACACTTCAGTATGTGTCCTGTTAGGTTGATCACACTGAAATTGTTTACGTAGTCAGGTCAAGTCAAGTCAGCGAGTCAGCACAGACTGAGAGACGTTGGGGTACTTGGCGTCGTGCGGTCCGGAGGGACATATAGCGAGGGACATATATTTGAGGACCTCAAATGGGTTTGAGTACAGGTAGCTCAACCACTACGGTAGGTCGGTAGAGTAGGAGACAGCAGGGGAAGAGGAGGACGGGGGTTAGGGAGGGTCGTAGTCTCAGAAAAGGTTACTCAGTTAAGAAGAGTACTCCACCGGTTTCATAACCTCAAAGTCGAAGTCGTACTCAGGAAGGTTACTTGTGGGTCCTGACTAGAGGAAATCCTACCTGACCAACCTAGAGGACGTCTAGTTCCTTGAGAGTTCTCAGAAGAGGTTGTGGTGTCAAGTTTTGGTAGTTAAGAAACCACGAGTCGAAAGAAGTGTCAGGTTGAGAGTGTAGGTATGTACTGGTGACCCTTTTGTTATCGGAACCGATCTGCCTGGAAACAACCGTTTCATTACAGAGACGAAAAGTTATACGATAGATCTAACTAGTATTGAAAGGAAGGTTCCTCATTCGTAGAAAATTAAAGTACCGACATTAGTTGTAGAAGTCACTAAAACCTCGGGGGTTTTTATTTCAGACTGTGACAAAGGTGACAAAGGGGTAGATAAAGGGTACTTCACTACCCTGACCTACGGTACTAGAAACAAAAGGCGTACAACTCGAAATTCGGTTGTAAAAGTGAGAGGAGAAAGTGAAAGTAGTTCTCCGAAAAATCAAGGAGAAGTGAAAGACGGTATTCCCACCACAGTAGACGTATAGACTCCAATAACTATAAAGAGGGCCGTTAGAACTAAGGTCGAACACGAAGAAGGTCGGGTCGCAAAGATTACTACATGAGACGTACATTCAATTTATTCGTCCCACTGTTATATGTCGGAACTGCATGAGGAAAAGGATAAACCTTGGTTAGACAACAAGGTACAGATCAAGATTGACAACGAAAGACTGGACGTATATCCAAAGAGTTCTCCGTCCAGTCCACCAGACTATAAGGGTAGAGAAAGTTACGTATCTCCTTGAATTTTTCACACCACAATCGTGTACCATTCTTATACACTTCGTCGAATGTTATGACGAAAACACCTCTTTTCAGTAGTCCAAAAACCAACCGACTTCTTACCACTACATGACGGTAGATCGACCTGACACCAACTGACTAATACAGAACATTTTACTTCAAAGGACCCTGAAGGGACCGCCAGGTCACCAATTCTGAGACACGAAGGTTACGTCCTACGTTCCCAAGTCAGGAGTCAGTCCCTTTATTCTAGGGTGTGCGACACACCGCACCGGCTTTTTTTACTTCAAAGGATTTCTTAATAGTCGCACAATGTCCAGACCCGTCTTGAGATTACAAACAATGGAATCGTATTTAACTCTCACATAATCGACGAGTCAGCACACACTGAGAGACGTCGAGGTACCTGACATCGGGCGGTCCAGGAGACAGGTACCCTGAAGGTTCTGTTCTTATAACCTCACCCGACGGTACGGGAGGAGGTCCCCTCGAAGGGCTAGGTTCGTAGTTTGGGTCGAGAGGGTGCAACGTCCGTCTAAGGAATGACAGACTCGGTGGTCCCTTCGGGGTAATTAACTTTCGTCTCACTTTATACTTCTACGTCATTTTAAAGACTTTGTTTTCACCTTGGCTCTAAAAATTTCGTTCGTGGAAAACATATACCCCTTCGTAACAAGATTTTAGGTCGACGTGAAGTATCTATGATGGTCAGAATCCGGGATGACAACATCAGTCATTCCGACCTGAGGAGATACGGAATTAAAGGAACCTTGACCTTGAAATCTGACCTGCGTCAAATAACATACACAATCGATCGTACATCTAAACCACTTACTATTCAGATTACTTCGAAAGTATGCTCGTAACTATTCGTAAAAATAGTCCGGAGTTGGAATCGTCTTAACGTCGGAGACACAAACCTAATGCTAGTTGGACAAACCTTTGAATCGTTTTGTTAAAACGACAAGTCGTAAATTTCGTACGAATAGTAAAACTAGTTAACTGTAAAGGGTTTTGGTACGTCATAACCCAATATTTAGAAGTTTAGATAAGGGTAAGGTCTTAGAATAATTATGTACTCTTAAAATCTCTCTGATCCACGACTTTATAGGTCGTGCTATGAACATACAAAAATTATAGTGCGTCTCAATTTTAGGGCCCTTGACAGGAGACACCAAATAGGGTAGTCAGTAAAGTATGGAACTATCCTCCCGGACATACCGATGAACGGACGAGAAAATACAGACATAGACGGTATAAATTTTGTCATATGTATTCTAAACATATTGGTGTCTAAAACAACCGGAAACTAGTTTAAAATACAACTAAAAAATTAAACAACAACAACAGATCAACGATTCAGGACAGACTGAGTCGCTGGGGTACGGTCCTCGTACGGTCCGAGGGGACAGGAAATGATTTTAGTCATCACATGAGTTTAAGTACAGGAAACTCAGTCATTACGACAGATTGGTAGAGTAGAAGACAGATGGGGGAAGAGGAAAACGGAAGTTAGAAAGGGTAGTAGTCCCAAAATTACAGAAAGATATTTAAAGTAAAGTACAACAATACGTTTCGAGGTAAAAATTTCAGTGTTTAGAGACCAACATTTCAAGTACATTTCAGGTGTAACATATCTTCATGTATAAAATTACAGAGGTCTGTTTTTACAGAATTTTAATTAAATTACAAACGTGAAGTCCGACGTTGAATTTTCTCTTCCGGATCTTTGTCTGATCCTCAATTCAGAATTGATCCTCAATTTATAAAAATCATTCATAAAAACCGTTTTATGACAAAAACAGAGAACATCCTGTATACCTTATACGGGTAATCAAATCGGTCATAAAAAAAATTCCATCTGTAGGAGAGAACAAAATCGATTTTATTAAGATTTAGTTTTTAAGACTTTTAGGAAATTAAAAAAGGTCATATATAACCTTTAATAAACGGATGTTAACAATAATCTCTCACATTTAAAAAAACGAAGACAGAAAAAATGTTTTTCTCTTTAAACAAAGACGACTGTTTAACTCGTCTACAGATTGTAAAATATAAGGATAACTCCATATATTGAATTATAAACATGTGAACTATAAAACAGACGAATACATTAACCATTTTACCACGACATATACCTACAATCAAGTTAGTACACATATGAGAGACCCAACATACTAATAGTCAAGTCAAGTCAAGTCAGCGAGTCAACACAGGCTGAGAAACACTGGGGTACTTAGCGTCGTGCGGTCCGGAGGGACAGGTAGTGGTTGAGGGCCTCAAGTGAGTCTGAGTGCAGGTAGTTCAGTCACTACGGTAGGTCGGTAGAGTAGGAGACAGCAGGGGAAGAGGAGGACGGGGGTTAGGGAGGGTCGTAGTCTCAGAAAAGGTTACTCAATTGAGACGTACTCCACCGGTTTCATGACCTCAAAGTCGAAATCGTAACCAGGAAGGTTACTTGTCGGTCCTGACTAGAGGAAATCCTACCTGACCAACCTAGAGGAACGTCAGGCTCCCTGAGAGTTCTCAGAAGAGGTTGTGGTGTCAAGTTTTAGTAGTTAAGAAGCCACGAGTCGAAAGAAGTGTCAGGTTGAGAGTGTAGGTATGTACTGGTGTCCTTTTTGGTATCGGAACTGATCTGCCTGGAAACAACCGTTTCATTGCAGAGACGAAAAGTTGTACGAGAGATCCAACCAGTATTGAAAAGAAGGTTCCTCATTCACAGAAAATTAAAGTACCGACGTCAGTGGTAGACGTCACTAAAACCTCGGGGGGTTTTATTTCAGACTGTGACAAAGGTGNNACTACGGTAGGTCGGTAGAGTAGGAGACAACAGGGGAAGAGGAGGACGGGGGTTAGGGAGGGTCGTAGTCTCAGAAAAGGTTACTCAATTGAGACGTACTCTACCGGTTTCATGACCTCAAAGTCGAAATCGTAACCAGGAAGGTTACTTGTCGGTCCTGACTAGAGGAAATCTTACCTGACCAACCTAGAGGAACGTCAGGCTCCCTGAGAGTTCTCAGAAGAGGTTGTGGTGTCAAGTTTTAGTAGTTAAGAAGCCACGAGTCGAAAGAAGTGTCAGGTTGAGAGTGTAGGTATGTACTGGTGTCCTTTTTGGTATCGGAACTGATCTGCCTGGAAACAACCGTTTCATTGCAGAGACGAAAAGTTGTACGACAGATCCAACCAGTATTGAAAAGAAGGTTCCTCATTCACAGAAAATTAAAGTACCACGTCAGTGGTAGACGTCACTAAAACCCCGGGGGGTTTTATTTCAGACTGTGACAAAGGTGACCAAGGGGTAGACAAAGGGTACTTCACTACCCTGGTCTACGGTACTAGAAGTAAAAGACTTACAACTCGAAATTCGGTTGAAAAAGTGAGAGAAAATGAAAGTAGTTCTCCGAAAAATCAAGGAGAAGTGAAAGACGGTATTTCCACCACAGTAGACGTATGGACTCCAATAACTATAAAGAGGGTCGTTAGAACTAAGGTCGAACACGAAGAAGGTCGGGTCGTCAAGAGTACTACATGAGACGTATATTTAATTCATTCGTCTCACTGTTACATGTCGGAACTGCATGAGGAAAAGGACAAACCTTGGTCAGACAACAAGGTACAGGTCAAGATTGACAACGAAGGACTGGGCGTATATCCAAAGAATTCTCCGTCCAGTCCACCAGACCATAAGGGTAGAGAAACTCTTGAAAGGTGTCAAATAACACTAGGTGTGTCAGTTTCCGAAACCGTATCAGTCATTTCGTCTTTATTTACAAAAAGACCTTGAGAAAACGAAAAAGGTACTAGGTCACCTACAACCGTTAAACTAGAGACCAAGGAGACGGAAAAGATTTTGGTCGGACTTGTAGACCTTCATATCAAGAAACCTTTTTATTAAACAACGTTATGTTTAATAATTTGAATGACGAGCTGAGATTTGTAACTTTATTTATATAACTTTACGTTTTCATTTCCTTTCTCATTGATCATTTGTGTACCTTTACCTTACATAGTGAAGATTTTATTTTCTACCTTTTACCACTTAAAATTTTGAGTTAGGTGCGTACATGTGGGCACCACCTAAGTTCAGTTACATACCGTTTTGGTTATGTCATAACAATTCATTTTATTTCATTTTTATTTTTATTTATTTATTTATTTATTTATTTTGAGTTAGGTTTCTTCCATCCCTTTCTCCCTTTTCTATTTTCGTCCTGTTTTACCCTACGTTCTAATTTTACCATCGTCATTAAGGTTTATATAGTTATTTCATTAGGACTGTATATTTACCTGATTTAAAAGAGGAATCTTCAGTCCCTAATAAATTAACCTATTAGGGTCGATACTTTTCAAATACTCTCTGTGGAATTTTAATGTCCACACTTTATTTTTTTCTCCCACTGTTTTCCAAATGGTCCGTTTATGATTTGTTTGTTTTTTCGACTCTAGTAAGGTAATTATTCTTTTTTTCTTACAATCGAGTCTTTTGAAATAATTTCTATTTCTTCCAGTAGTATCTACCTAATTTTTGACTATGATGGTCCTTCTCTATTGTCACGATCTCTCGATTTGAAAATTAATGGAGTGAACTGTTATATATTTTGTTTTAAACCGAGGGTAGTGTCACCCACTGGCCTTTGTTGGCGTCAGTAACATTGTAGGACTATTTCATTTGAATAACGAACCCTACTTTGAAGGTTTATTCTGTAGGGTCTTCATAGTACAGAGTCTTTCCCCGAGACCAGTACCTCTTCCGACACCACACCCGTCACGTACAGCGCTCGACGTCGTCTTTACCAGTGACCACGCAGAGACGACACGACCCAGAAGTAACGGTACGTCCGAGAAGAGATCAACGTCGCTCGCCCCCGCCGAGGATCGACGCCGGACCCGAAGAGCAACTCCACCGCAGAGTAACCGTCTCGTGTTCGAGGTCCCGTGTGCCGAAAGTCGTCAACACCGAGTACCCGAGGTGTCAACGTCGAAGACCCGAGATCTCGTGTTAGAGCCACCAACACCGTGTGGCCGAATCGACGAGGTACCGTACACTCCAGAAGGACCAGGTCCCTAGGTTGGGTGCACAGGACGCAACCGTCCTCCTAAGAAATGGTGACTCGGTGGTGCGTTCGGGTTTTTCACCAAGGTCTCTATGTTCTATCGTTTGAGAGGTTTAATTTCAAAATATGCTATTAAGTTTACGAACACGTATTTGACTTATCGTGTTTATTCGTAAAATAACAAAATAACTGAAATAATTGTTCAAACCAGATAAACCCCTTCCCCTTTACAGAAGAACTAATTAAGGGATATAAGTCCACATATATGTAATTTAGATTTATAAATAGTAATTATAATAGTTAAATAGTATGAATTTATAATAAATACGTAAATGTAATTTAGATCCATGAATAGTAAGAAGTTTTATCACTTTGGTACGACGTTCCTACTAAGTACCGGACCACTTCGACCTTCCTGATGTCTACATTACACCAAGTAGAGAGAATATTGTCTCAGTCCGGACTTTGAGAATAGATGAGAGTCAGACCGAGACAACACAAAACAGTTTTGACATATTTTAACTATGGTTATACAATAAGTGGTACTAATGTGTATTTGATATGTAAGTTATATTCACTTCAAAAATGGTACTTCAGATGGCCAGAGTTTCAAACGTAAACTACAAATCGTTGTATAATTACGTCTCTTCCGTCACCGCGGGGTGAGGTCATGAGAACGGACCTTTTAGGATTCCTGCCTCCTCGGACCATCCCGACATCAGGTACCCCGGCGATTCTCAGCCTGTGCTGACTCACTGAAGTGAAAGTGAAAAGTGACAGTACGTAACCTCTTCCTTTACCGTTGGGTGAGATCACAAGAACGGACCTCTTAGGGTTCCTGCTCCTTGGACCACCCGACGTCAGATACCCCAGCGTGTCTCAGCCTGTACTGACTTCACTGAATCGTCGTCGTCGTCGTTGTTGTTGTATAATTACTTTTACAAAATGATCACTTTATCAGAATCATTCTCCTTTCTTACTGAACCTACCAGGACCTGGGATAATTTTCTTTCTCTTTTAATCGTGTCTCTTAAAATTCTTACGGAGGAAAAGGAAATCTGTCCAAAGAAAAACGGTCCATCTTTAAATTTTGGTTATGTGTCTAGTCAAAAAATTTTCGTAGGGACCGTTGTCGGTTCGTGACTTGGGGGTAGTCACTCTGGACATGGATGTTTCTAAATCTCTCTTCCAGAGAATCTGACCTAGAAACCTATGACATTATAAAAAGAAACGAGAGGAGGAAAAGAGAAGGAGATGGGTTTGAGTACTGGAGAAAAGGAGAAGGAGTGGGGATTAGGTAGGAGGGGTGTGTGTGTGTGGTAATTATTAAAATTTAGTCGGGAATTCTCTACGAACTCCTCCCCTTCCCTCTCTTAAAAACCAGTAACTCCTTTTTACAAATAACCAATTAACGTTAAAAACATCACAGTCCCGAAAACTTTCTGATGGGTGGTCGTTTACGTCGAAAAGAAGTGTAAGAAAACCGACAGAGTCTCGGTGACATGAATTGACGTAGAATGACGTGTTTGAGACCTTAGACACCCATTTTCGGAAAGCGTTACTAGACTCTCAAACCCAGGTATGTTTGGTGAAATCTCAGTTGATAAAGATCTACCTAAGCTTAGGAAAGTTTGACGATTAACCCGTTCAATAATGGAAGAGACTGAAGGTGAAGCGAGGGGGACTACAATTCTACCTTTGTCTCAATAGAACGGTTTATCAATTATACTCTCAAACACTTTTCACGGATTCTTACACGAACTGTGTACAAGTTGATGAACATTCGCCATCAGTGACAATCCTTCTCAAATTGATAGTGGAAAATCCAATTGAGAGGCTCGTCCCAAACTAACGAGACTCTCCACTTTTTCTCTGAGGTCCTTTTTGTTCCGACCCGACCTCTCACACCAGACGATGAGTAAACTTTCAACATGGTGTACCTTTTAAAATGAGAAGACAAAAAAACCATTAGAACTTTGTGTATAAAAGATAGATAACAACAAAATTTCCAGTTTGAACTTAACTAAGTCAGGGTATACCAAATTCGAGTAGGGGAAACAATTGAACGTGTAATTATAATACGAACAATTATAAGCTTTCCCGCAAATAAGGTTATTAAAAAGTAAGTTACATTCTTTCACATTTAAGAAGTTCCTTTTCATTGAAATCATTGATCTCTTAAATTATATTCTAAATAAAATTAAGAGAACCAATAAAATATAATTAAAGGAACATTTGTATAGGTCCACACATACGTCATGTATCTGAGAGACTTGTTTCAGACCGATGATAAACTATTTGACACAAGACTTTAAAAGGTGGAACCCCGGATTAAGACATAACTTTTGTAGTTGGGAGCCGAATATCATCTTTATACAATCTAGTTACTCCTATGATTCTCATTTTGGACCAAATCTCATTGTCTATGAGATTCTTGATGACACTTCCGACGAAGAAAAATGAAAGTTTCCGGTTAAATTGAACAAAAGAACAGGATCTTATTTATTCGGGTCTTTTTAATCCACTCGGAGTACAGAGTTAGAATTTCCTTTAGTTGGGACTTATAAGTAACCTTCCTGACTACGACTTCGACTTTGAGGTTATGAACCCGTTGGACTACGGTTCTCAGCTGAGCGACCTTTTCTGGGAGTACGACCCTTTCTAACTCCCGTCCTCCTCTGCGTCCTCTGTCTCCTACTCTACCAACGTACCGTAGAGACTGAGTTACCTGTATTCAAACTCGTTTGAGGTCCTCTATCACTTCTTGTCCCTTCGGACCACACGACGTCAGGGACCCCAGGTTTCTGAGTCTGTACTGAATCGTTGATTTGCTGTCGTAAAGAATGAACGTGAAAGACAAACAAGACTAAAGAGGGAAAAAGCGAACACAAAAGTCCGAGTCGATGCACTTAGTGCGTCTTCTAGACCGGAGGTTCGAGGAGGTCACAAGGGGTTTCTTGTCTGATAGTCGAGTCCGACGGAACTCGGTACTCATAAAATCACTGGATGGGGGTGCCGATACCCTCGACTGACTATCACTCATACTGTTCAAACTTTGTAGATTAACTTCGGCCCCGTACTAAAATCGTAGGTACACATTGTATGTACATCTCCCCAAGTGTAAACACGAAGACATTATAATACACACAAATATAATTATATACGTAACGTACATATACACACACACATACATATGTTTCTCTCTCGCTACCTTACCCCCGTCCCTCCATCGCACGTATATATAAAGCATCTTAGGACGGTAAGTTAACACTCGAATGGTCTGTGTCCTCCTTTTACCTAACGAATAAAACGATAGAGACGAGACGTCAGTCGTCGACGTACAGAAACATAAACTAATACACACACAGGTTTTTTTACTAGACTCGTCAGTATTTCCTCTTCCTTTTATACTAAATGTATAAATCATGAAATACGCATGTCATGAAAAATTGACCGACGTCTTGTGCCTCATCTTTACTAAGTAAAGACAAACTAAGAGTCTCTGACAGAACCAACATTGTTATTGGAATTTTTCCCGACGATACATCACTCGACTGCTTGTCTCAACCGTTAACCGACTACGTGACTTAACTGTACATTCTTGACTTCTGTACATTAAGTAAAATTGATGTTTACGAGAACCATAAGTATGTCTCAAGAAGAGACCCAGAAAATTTTGTTTTGTGTAAGGACCCACCCAAAAACAAAACAAAAATGTTCACAAGTATAAATGTGTCGGAAAAGGTTAATGTAAAATTTATAAACCCCCTCCTAAATACTGACCCTCCTAGAGTAGAAAGAAGGTTTCACACTTTGTTTTAAGAACACTTTAAAACGTTTTACGACAACATCATTCTTGTGAAAACAAGTCACCACTATGTAAGAAAGGTTTACGGTCACTCTGTATAAAGAAGAGTATGCGAGAAGAATGATGGAATTTTTAAGTATATGACGTATATACCTACCTACAAATATTATAGTAATAATGAGGAACTTATATGTAGTGAGTGGTGCCTGTACCCGAAGGGTCCAACGTGACCACCAATTCTTGGACGGACGGTCACGTCTTCTACCTTCTCTACGTCCAAGTTACCAGGGATTTAGCCCTTCTAGGGGACCTCCTCCCGTCCCGTTGGGTGAGGTCATGAGAACGGACCTCTTAGGGTACCTGTCTCCTCGGACCACCCGATACCAGGTATCTCAGTGTTTCTCAGTCTGTACGGACTTCGTTGAATCGTGCGTGTGTGCGTGGTATGTATTTTCAATACAGAAATAAGGGAATCTGAAATCTGAAGGGGGTCACTATCGCGACCTTAGAGGAACTGTTGGCATTGGAAAATAAACCGTTGGTTTAGGGTTCATTGTTGAGCTCCCACAAGGATGTGATTTAGAAAAGACTATAGAGTGTAACTTAAGATTGATGAAAAAAAAAAGAAAAAATTGAGATTTCACTGAGATCGACATAATTGGGTGATGATGGGACGTGACCTTTAGAAGAAGTCATCAAATATATAAGGTTCAGGTATAATAGACTATGAAGTATGACAGGTCATCAGATGGGTAACTAGTAATGATGACGATAGGGGTATTTTTTTTTAATTTCTACTTTAGGGACATCTTTTTATTAGTCATACCCTTCTACCACTGCGTAGAAGGGTATGACTTTTTTTTGATTACTCAACTACCGAGTAGCTTAAGCTTGCGTACCAAACAAAAGGGGAAATCTCATTGAACATTGAACTATCGTGAGGAGGAACCACTGTAGAGTTAGGGTAGACTGAGCTACTAACTCAAATTCGGTCCTAAAACTACCAGATACTTAAGACTTAAGACATCATCATGAAAAAACAATTATACCTGAATAATGGGTGAACGGTGAATCAAATAGTCGGCCACCAATTTAGGTCAAAGATAGTCATTCATTTACGGAGGTGTAATAGTGAGCCGTCGTCCGACGGCTGCCTCTGTCGGAACAGGGACAGTAATTGTTCGTGTTACATACGTCTTGTGGTCTCCCCTTAATTTTGGTGTTTTTTATGGAGTCCCACCATAAAAATTATACTCTTAAATTAAACATTAAAGTGTCTAATTCTTAAAACCGACGTAATTAGGGAAATAGTCGAGTGTCGTCCGATAAACGTCCTCGTATTGGTATTCCGCTATAAGTAACCGTCTTTGTGCGGAAACGTATTGCAATTTGTAGTCCCCGTCACTTTGGAAAACTTCCCCCCTCTTATTTCTACTTTTTAGTAATATAAAAAGTTCGTTCTAAGACGATTTACGGAGGCCATTGTTAAAACTCAATGTCTTTACGATAAAGACACAGATCATCTATTAGTAATACTTCGTATTTAGGTCAGCGTTCTTTCCTGTTAGGGTCAGAATTTATGGTGTCAGTAAAGGTAGAGCTTGTTGCACCAGCAGGAACATTTGTACAAATGTTTTGTTTCTTAAAGATCCGAGACCTCTGAAACCCTCGATCAAAGAAAAATCCACTTTACTGACCAAAACCACTGACAATGGATCCAATTATAAGACGTCTGACATAAATCTTCAAGAACTTTAAGAATTTTAATTCAAAATACAATTACACCTCAGAACATTTTCAAGTGGTGGACCGTTTACCGTCGTCGTCGTCGTCATGGTCATAGGAGTATAGAAGTATCGGAGTATGGGAGGAAAAGTTCCTCTAAACCTTTCTCCCGGTAGACTTTTCTTCGTGACGTCTTGGTTATTTACCTAACAGAATCGTTGGTTCAGTACCAAATCTGACTAGTCAGAATCCTTGGATTGAAATTATATATTAGACGAGTCCGACGTGTCTGACCCCGAATTTGTTATTTATAAATAAAGAGTGTAAATACTTCCGATCTTCAAGTTCTAGTTCCACAAACGTTTTAGTTCCAGGGGCTACTCTGCCGACGGAGGGAATAGTGTACCGTCCTGTAGAGAGAGAGAAGGAAAAGAATATTCGGTGATTAGAGTACGATTCCCGGTGTGAGAGCACTGACGCAGATTGGGATTAAAGATGGGTTTCTGGAGTAGAGATTTTCGAATAGTATAACCCTGAGGTCCTAAACTTAAAACCTCCCTATGTTAATTCAGGTGTCGTAGTGTAAGAATTTCTTTCCCGTACGGAAAAAAAAAAAAAATTTCTTTCCTTACAGGTGTTTCGCTTTTGAATTGCGTTCGTCTTTCGTTTGGGTCCACTTCTCTTCTTCTAACATTGTTTTCATTTAAGTTTCACCAGAGGTTGGAAGAACCGGATGAAAATCACATCGTCTGGAAAGCCCTACTCTTAGTTTACAATAATCTTGGAACCAATGTGTCTCGGGACGTCAGTAAGGTACTTAAGAATATTTTTACTTCAATATACGACTACGGTCTGACAATAAACGAAACCTTCTTGCATATTGTTATATTATGGAAATAACACGATCAGGAATTTTGGAGTGGTCAAATGTATTATGGTTTTAAATCTTCATTATATAATCACACGGTGACTTCTTCCTTAATATTTAAGTAGTTCGTTCTTAATACCATGTCAATGGACCCCTAGACTGCCAATTTCGACCGATTAAGATCACCGTGGGACAGTAAGAGGGAGATAGGGTTTTGGGGTTGTCGGAACGGGGTGAAGAAGTGTTTCTAAATTAACGTCCCTTCATTTAGCTCCCGACTGAATCTTCTTTAAGTAATGAAAGGGGTTTATGTGGTGTCCCGTAAGAGGACACATATGATAGTTCAATGTATTTAATAACTTCGACTTGATGGGAACAGTTTCATTTACTTGTTTTATGTGAAGTATCGCGTCTCAGGAACTAAAATAATGTAAGTAAACGATTAAGTGTTTCGAGTCTAGATGTCATTTTCTTCCGGTTGTTTAACCACGTCATGCTCCTCGTGACTTGACACTTAGTCTGGCGGACCTGAGGTCGAAATATCGAAGTCGAGGTGATAATTGATCGGTCCGTTGAAACCTGTTCGCGGAATCAGAGACACCCAAAGGCCGAAGGGCAAATCTCTGTGTCACTAGGCACTCCTGGAAAGGTCGAGAAGACAACCATCCCAAAGACTGGACAAGGATGTACACAGGATATATAATAGGATTTTGTTGTAGTCCGGTACTTACCTAGAGGTACGGTAGAAAAATTTTTATTTTGAGTGGGACGAGTTTATATAAGCGACGAGGTCAAGGATCTGAAGGTAAAAGAGAATTTAGGAAAACGAGGTTTGAACGCGTGGGTTCTGCGGTGTCAACAGCCAAAGTCCGAGATAGGTACCTACAAACCGGGAGTAGAACTGGGTAGTCGCATTAAGTGTTAACTGGTGGTAGAGGAGGACCCTTATAAAGGAAGTGAACCAAAGATCTTGTTCTGCAAAAGGAAAGTGAGGCGATTTGTAAAGAAAAGTATGAGGAAACGTCTAAAAGAGTAGACGGTCTGGAGAGTGAGAACCTTACGGGACCCCGAATTAGGAGTCTAGAAGGATAGACGTATGTGAGGGTTCTCGGGTCTACTAGAGTAAATTAGAGTACTAAATCTATAGTAGACACATATGACTGTCGAAGGTTTAAAGGTAGAGGTCCGGGTAGAAGGAACTAAGGTCTGGACGTATAGCTCGAGGATGGATTGTAGAGGTAAACCTACAGATCATCCGTAAAGGTCGAAGTATAACGGTTTTGACTTGAGGAATAGAAAAGGGGGTCTGAACGAGTAAAACATCAGAAATGAAACAAGCATTTACCGTTACAGTAAGAAGGTCAACAACCTTCAATGGGAACTAAGAAGAAAACCATGTGGGTTTGGTTCAAGAAGGCATCTAGGGCAATCGTATGGAAGTTTCATCTAGTCATCTGGTAGGATTGAAGAGGGGACGGTAGTGGGTGGGGTACGGTGGATGGTAGCAGAAAGTGGACGTAAAAATGTCATCACTTCAGCAAGTCAGCCCAGACTGAGAAACGCTGGGGTACCTGACATCGGATGGTTCGAGGAGACAGGTACCCTAAAAGGTCCGTTATCATGACCTCACCTAACGGTAAAGGAACGGACGAAGAGGAAACTTTCCGAAACTACAAACGAAAAAGAAGTCAAGTAGGAACTAGAAGGAGAGCTAAAAAGATACTGAACGGGAGAGTGGAACAAACCCAGAGACGAGTTTCCATGGAAAGGACCCTTCGAAAGTGACTGGACGAAGGTGAGGTCGTGAAAGACAAAGAACGGGGACGAAAGACAAAGAAGTATTGTGAATCTTGATCAACTAAATAAACAGACTCATAAATAGTAGTCAAGTCAAGTCTAGTCAGCGAGTCAGTACAGGCTGAGGAACACTGGGGGTACCTAACATCGTGCGGTCCGGAGGGATAGGTAACGGTTGAGGGCTTGAAATGAGTTTAAGTGCAGGTGACTCAGTTACTACGGTAGGTTGGTAAAGTCGGAGACAACAGGGGAAGAGGAGGACGGAAGTTAGAAATGGTCATGGTCCCAGAAAAGTTACTTAGTCGGGAAGTGTAGTCCACCGGTTTCATAACCTCAAAGTCGAAGTTTACTCAGGAAGGTCACTTGTGGGTCCTGACTATAGGAAATCCTACCTGACCAACCTAGAGGACGTCAGGTTCCTTGAGAGTTCTCAGAAGAGGTTATGGTATCAAGTTTTTGTAGTTAAGAAGCCGTGAGTCGAAAGAAATATCAGGTTGAGAGTGTAGGTATGTACTGATGACCTTTTTGGTATCGAAACTGATCTACCTGGAAACAACCGTTTCATCATAGAGACGAAAAATTATACGACAGATCCAACCAGTATTGAAAAAAAGGGTCCTCGTTCACAGAAAATTAAAGTACCGACGTCAGTGGTAGACGTCACTAAAACCTCGGGTCCTTTTATTTCAGACGGTGACAAAGGTGACAAAAGGGTAGATAAAGGGTACTTCATTACCCTGGTCTATAGTACTAGAATCAAAAGACTTACAACTCAAAATTCGGTTGAAAAAGTGAGAGGAGAAAGTGGAAGTAGTTCTCCAAGAAATTAAGAAGAAGTGAAAGACGGTATTCCCATCATAGTAGACGTACTCCAATAACTATAAAGAGGGACCTTAGTCAGAATTAAGGTCGAACACGAAGTAGGTCGGGTCGTAAAGAGTACTACGTATATTCAATTTATTCCTGTCGCTGTTATATGTCGGAACTGTATGAGGAAAGGGCTAAACCTTGGTCAGACTACAAGGTACAGGTCAAGATTTACAACGAAGGATTGGACGTATGTCTAAAGAGTTCTCCGTCCAGTCCACCAGACCATAAGGGTAGAGAAATTCTTAAGAGGTCTCAAACAACAACCAGGTATGTTAGTTTCTGAAACCGTATCAGTTATTCCGTCTTCATCTATAAAAAGACCTTGAGAGAAAGAAAAAGCTACTAAATCTCTTACAACCGTTAAACTAGAGACCAAGGAGACGGAAAAGATTTAGACTGAACTTGTAGACCTTCAAGTACCAAGTGTATGATAACTTCGGACCGAACCTCTTAAAACTCGTAATGAAACGATCACATGATCACTCTACTCACGTTAACAAACCATCAAACTCGTAAGAAACCGTAACGGAAAGAAACTCTAACCTTACTTTTGACTGGAAAAGGTCATGACACCGGTGACGACTCAAAAGGTTTAAACGACCGTATAACTCACGTCGTGAAAGTGTCGTAGTAGAAAGTCCTAAACTTTATCGAGTTCACTTTAAGGTAGTGGAGGTGATCGAAACAAGTATCACTACGAAGGATTCCGGGTAAATAGTAGAAAAGGGGATTTACTTCAGATGTTTGTGTCTCAAAGAAAAGGAAGACTAAATATGTGATGTCCTAAGACTTTCGGATTTTGTCATACCCCGAGTTATCTACGAAGAGGTTTGTTACTTACCTTCTTGCCGTCCTTCCTTCCCGTTGTATAAAGTGAAGGTTCAAGATCGATTAGCAAGATCTAGTCTCTTTATACTCTCTGCTTGACTCGACGCGAAACCTACCCTGTCAGCCTGACAGGACAGTATGTACACACATTTAGACACACAAACACACACCGACACTGTCGAACTGTCGAAGTTTCTGGTTACATATGTAAAACAAAGTACATGACCTGCAGGTCGTAACGTAAAGATGGACTGAAAAACTTTCTCTTCTAACATTTATATTATTTACCTTTGAAAAATAAGACAGGTGTCACAGAAGATAAAAATGGCAGAGGTTACATTCTAACGTTGGCCTTCGGCCTCTTTCGTACTCCTGGAAACCCTTTTTGTCATCAATACCGTTTTCGGATAGCTTATCGTTCGTGACTACACGTGTCGCAAGAGTTCTCTCGTGTCCATCCTACTAGTTGAGATGAACCTTTTATTAACACTTTGCTGTGGTTCAGCTAGAAAGTTTACTTTATAAAGTCTAAATAAAAAAAGACAGATCACTGAGAAAATACAAGCAATACCGGAAGTAATGTTCAACCTCAGTAAAGGTATAAAAATCTGTGGAAGACCTAAGACTGGTTTCACCATAAAATAAGTATATCCGTATCCGTTTGCTAAAATCAGTATTCGTTTAGTAAAGGGATGAGTGTGTAAGAAGTGACTCCAATCGTTACCAATTAGAACCTCCTCTAACCAATTAGTGTCATTCAGACACTGGGTACGTTAAAAAAAAGGGGAACCAACGAGAGTAAAATTTTAACCCATTAAAATACGTTACAGATCTAAAGACCGAAAAGAACTTTTTAGTCGTTGAGATCGTTATAACGCGAGTGTAAGGACGGTCTTCAAACACACATATCGATTTGACAGATGGAGGAAACTTTTCCTGTACCCCAGGGATCCAAACGAATCACCGGCAAACCCAGTGAAATGAGGGAAGACTAAGGACGCACCGGGGACCATGTTAGGAATAGTACCGCTTGGAAAAGAAAAGGACGAAAGACTGAAACTGGAAACGATAAGACGTCTACCTTTCATCTTGGATTCGCTCTGTTAGAGATCCGTAGTCTGACAGGGTCACCAATAGTGTATCCTTAATGTCTTTGTTCGTATCCGTTGGAGACTTTTCCGACACAGAAATAACGGTCAACCCTTACAGACCCAATAAGGTTCCAAATACGACTATATATGGAAAAACAAATTACGTTGTATTAAGACTTTACTTATCTCTTAGTCGAAAAAACACCCCTTTCGAAAAATAAACGACCGGGCATACAATGAACGAGTACAGTGACGAGTCAGTGATTTACAAGGTCACTTAGGTTTCTATGTCTGTCATAACGTCCTCGAGGAGAAAGAAGGACAGTGAGAATTAAACCTTATATAATTGTCCGACTTGATAGTCTTGTAATTAACGGGTGTAACAGATGACCCACTGATCTGATATGGTCACTTGAGTCCAAAACTCCTGAGAGTTACTTACACCCCCAGTCAAAACCGGAGAGTCTTCAAGCCACCACTAAATACTTACTAACCTCTCATCTAAGGGTC
Organism: Capra ibex; assembly: GCA_006410555.1. Classification (NCBI taxonomy): domain Eukaryota; kingdom Metazoa; phylum Chordata; class Mammalia; order Artiodactyla; family Bovidae; genus Capra; species Capra ibex. The sequence continues at coordinate 84,115,567 of SJYO01052474.1, read as the reverse complement.
TAACTATTTTCTACCACATATTTACGGTCAGCCCTTCATAATGATCATCTGAACGGTAAAGTAAGTATTCTCATTCTAAGAAGGAAGAAGACCAATAAAGAGGTTTAACCTATTTTTCGATGGTTCTTCGTATCGAAATAAACGGGTCGTCGTAAACGTCAGAGAGAAGTTAACCAGTCTGTTTCGCAACCCGACGCAAAAACTGGTCAATAGACGACCAAGACTCTTACCAAAATTAAGTACTCCCAATGTCGTCTACGAAAAATTTCATAAATTGGACGTAATGGTATTACTCTCGGGGACCGAAATATTTGGGGAATTAAGTCATCCCGTTTTGTATTTCACTTGAAGTAAACACGATAACGGAACATGTGTGTGTGTGTGTGTGTGTGTGTGTGTGTGTGTGAGAGTTCGGACTTAAAGGTAGAGTTCCGACATAGGAAAGACACGGGAAACCTCCAGAGAGACTCGACTCGGACCGGTCAGTTTTGACGATCTTGCACGAAATCCAGTCGGAAAGGTATATTTAATTTAGTCCGAGTGACCTGTCTTCATAAGAGGTATTCCAGAGTTTTTAACGATTCGTTTTTGCCTAAAACTTCTCGACAAGTCTTGATCAGTAGCCATAAGTTTTCGGTAATGTTTCTACTAAAAAGAAACATCATACAAAAAAATTGATCTAAGTTCTTATATAGATCTTAGAGAAGATCTTAATAGATTATTATGATGTTTATACAAGAGACACTTAAAACAGAAAAAGTGTAGTTGAAAATTTCGAAATTATAATAATAGCAGAAACAACAAAAGAAACTTTAGGTTTACGGAGTCAAACTAAGTTGTAATATAATTCCTTTGTAGATTAAAAAAAAAAGAGTCTTTTCGGCGTACCTTCAACCTAAAATTCTCAAAAGAGTCGTTTTTTTTTCTTTAGTGAAATTAAAAAACGGAAACATTCCAAAACGTAATTAGTTTACCCAAATAGAATCTCTAATTTATTGTATCGGAGATATAACCGGACTCTGTAGGACGTATCTCCTCGACTAAGACTAGTTATCGACTTATAGTTACAGATATAACGTCTGTAATATCTCATTTTTCAGATGTATTTATTCCTATAAACATTCCTTTTATTTATAAAGGGATCTAAAACTACAACCACTTGATTAACAAATCTCGTTCGACACCGTAGAATTTAAAAGGACTTTACAGGGTTAAGACATATTTGGAATCTCTCTAACCCTTTTTCTCCTTCTCCCTTCTCTAACTCCCGAGTGTCTCCGAGTCTTACATTAGATCGTAAAATTGATGGAAAGAAACCCCTCAATCTGTCTCTATTTATACCTTTTCCGCAACATAGTGAAGACTAAAACTTCACTACCTGCCATCCTCAAGTTCGGAATCAAAAGGAGGATATGGTGTCACGGGTTGATAAAGATTTGAACGTATGATTCCAGTGAAGTCAGTAAATCAATTATTAAGACCTAAACGTATTTGACCGGAATAACCTTTTCGATTACTCCTCGTAAAAAGAAACGTCACCTTTCGTTAAAACCGAAGTCTCAGAACATTGGTTTACTTTTCTTTTGGTGTACGGGGTTTCAAATTTTTACCCTATCCTCCATTACCTACGAGTTTCAGGACACGGAGGATGTCAAACAATAGGAGATTTCTACACGTGTCTGGTGTCTAACGTATCCAACAGGGGTAGAAAAATGGACGTACCTTCCTGTCCTAAAAGAATTTCAGACTCTCGCGGAAGTTACACGTATCTATACAAGGGGTTCCCTTTTTGACCTTTGATATAACTTATAGTGTGGGTAATCATAGTGAATATAAACACGTGTCGTTATGGTTTATGTGGGGTACGACTCGAGTTAAAAGGTCAGCAAGATTTAACTCTGTCCTGCATGTATCAGTGAGACAGACAAGAGGGAAACGGCTTATGCTCCCTATTCTTACCAGAGACTAGAAAATCTGTCTGCAAAATATTAAAAGGACTTCATCAGATACGAGTAATACCTTGTAGAGAAAAGTTACTTAGGTCACCAGAAGTTTGGGATAATTTAAGTATTTTTTATATGTTTACAGACAGACCACGTACTTTTTCGACATAAATCAAGTCCACGTTCTTAATTGACGTGTGTCTAAAACCACTACGAGAGGAACGAAGATCCTATATAGAAACGATTAGTTGCACTACATTCATACTTTACTTTTACCTTCTTTTTTACATTATCTGAAAAAGACAAACTAAGTCAGTAGTTCGTTATTAAAGGATTTCATCCGACGGTCCATTTGTCATCCTACGTCTTTGACGAGTTTTTAAAACCGATTTATTCTGTTCCTAAAAAAAAAAAAAATTGGTTTGAGGTCTGTTTTACATTACGCAACCACGAATTCTGAGAAACCGTAGCGACAGACTTGTAGGTCGACTAAACAAACGAACAAACAAATAAATGAAATCCGACGTGACCCAGAAGGAACGACGAACCCCTGAAGGACATCAGAACCACCAGCCCCCGACGGGAAGTGACACCACGTGCCGACAACGACACCCCCGAGGAGAACAACGTCTTGTACCCGACACCCACGAGTCCCACGTGGCCGAGGTATCAACTCCGTGTGTCCGAGGCAACGGGGCACCGCACACACTAGAAGGGTCTAGTCACCGGGGACGTAATCGTCCCCCTAGGAATAGGCGACCACGATGGTCCCTACAGAAAGGATCACTCAAAAATTTTTAGATCCAAGGACCCCATACACTTAGAAGTAAAATCTTGGGGTTTCTTACAACTACGTCCATCGGAAACTTGGTGTAGAATACTGGAGAAGTCATTTATAAATTCTTAATATGTAATTATTTCATTTCATTAATTGAATAAACCCAGTCCTGACCTATTTCTGTTTTACCCTTTTGGATGGGGAAGGAAAGGGAAGAAAAAAAAATTTCCTTCTAATCATTCAACACGAAATAATTAGTTTCAACACGACAGGTTGTGCCATTGGTGATCCGTGGATAGATAGATTTCAAATAAAAATGAATTAATTTTAATTTGATTTAATGTTGAGACATGAGGGTCTTCGTCATGGTGTAAAGTTCATGGGTAATGGGTGGGTGCTGGTCCCCGGTGGCATAACCTGTCCCGTCTCTCCCCTGGAAAAGTCGTAGTGTCTTCCAAGACGACGGGTCGTGACCACTTCCCGTACGGAGGACGGACGAAAACGTTTCTCCTTAGTCCCTTTAATTTGACTTCAGCGAGTCATTTTAATATAAAGGCAAGATCTTGTATTACTGAAGTCTCCTCGAGTCTTACAAACTTTTTCTCTTTATGAGTTCCCTCCTTCTTCAACCCACTGTATCTCTCCCTGCCTCCACTTACTACCCCACTGGGCAAGGCACAGCCCCTGTCCTCGGGGGCTCTTCTTCGCACCCACTCCTAGGAGACTCCCTTCCTTCGTACCACTCCAAAGGAGCCAACTGACACCAGAGCCACCTCTAACACACCCTTTCATTCCTTCTTGTCCTCCTGTCAGACTCTTCGACGTGCCCGTCTGGAGTGTTCTCTGCCCTACAGACAGTCCTAGACTGTCCTCGACACCAAACAGACGGTAGTTTGAGTTGGTGGGAGAGTTGCGGTTGCAAAGGGGGAGGACCTCTTTGCCGGGGGAGCGAGAGGCGGTCGGACACTGGAGAACACAGAGACGTAACTGATTGCCACGAAATTAGAGGAGACGTGGCGTACCGAAGACGACTGGGTAGACGAAGAAGTGTGTGGAGCGAAGAGGAACAGAGAGACACCGACCCTATCGGACGACGGCTTGAGAAAGGAAGCCTAAGTTTGGGAGGAGGTCTCGGCGAGACGAACCACAGTGGCAGTAGTGCCTCCCTCTCGTACCGACAACTCACCCAGGCCAGTCGACCACCCACCGGTCGGTAAGGACTTTGTCGGGGAGTCTCCTCCTGAGACCCGAACCGTCGGAGACTTGGAAGATCCTTTCCATATCGGTCTTCCGCGAACCGGACCAGACATGAGATAGTTCCCATTTTAGTCTGTTCAAACTCGTTTGAGGTCCTCTCTCACTTCCTGTCCCTTCGGACCGCACGACGTCAGGTGGCCCAGTGTTTCTCAGTCTACACTGAATCGCTTACTATTGTTTTATCTCCCTTTGAGGTCAAAATTACCTCATTTTTACGGGAGTTACACACTGAATAATTAGTTAACTAACTGACTAAACCGACGTACCCCAGAATCACCACCGTACGTCCTTAGAAGCAGCACAACACACTCTGGAAAAGGAACACCAAGTCCCTGAGAGATCAACACCGCGCATCCAAATCAACGAGGTACCATACGCCCTAGAATCAAGGGGTCGGTCCCTAGTTTGGGTACAGGGGACGTAGCGTTCCGTCTAAGAATGCATGGTCTGGTGGTCCCTTCAGAGCGCATACTATAAAAACTGATTTCCGGAATAATTCGGTACAACGTAAAAGAATCGCTATCTGTGTTTTCCTCTATTGTGGGTAATCCTGAAGTGAAAGTGAAAAGTGAAAGTGCGTAACCTCTTCCTTTACCGTTGGGTGAGGTCACACGAACGGACCTCTTAGGGTCCCTGCCCCCTCGGACCACCCGACGACAGATACCCCAGCGTGTCTCAGCCTGTGTTGACTTCGTTGAATCGTCGTCGTCGTCGTCGTCATGAATAGTGTCATATTCTTTAAGTTCACAACCTAGATCAAAAGAAAGTCATCGTCCTTCTACATACTAAAAAAAAAGGGGGACGTTCTTGACAAGAACAGACGTACTGAGACGTTTAAAAAAAGGATAGTTTGTTGATGTAAACATAGAGACAACACAGTTATCAACACCTTTATTGTCCGTCCCCCCTTTGTTCGGACTCAGAGGGAGAGTCCAAAGTAAACTTTCTTAGGGACCAAAAACAGAAATGGAGGAGCAACGACGTCTAATTCTTTAGAATAAGTCCTTTAGCTATCACGAAGCTTGGTGTGTCTACGTCTGACGCGAACACTTGTGATCTAACCCTTTTCCGACCCTACACCAAATAAAAGGGGTAGGGTTGAGGTGGAAAGAAAGGAATGAAAGAGGAGATGGGATCCCTCGGATAATGGAGGAGACTTGGGACTACGTTTTAGCGTCCGATTCCCCATAGACGTCTACGAACAGACAAGAGAAGAGCAAAGAGGAGGAAAGAGACGGAGAGGTGAGGAGAGAGGGAAACCGAGCGGAGACTAGACATGGGCTGCGAGGCAGTCGAAACACTTACCCGAGTGGCTTCAGGAGATGATAGATCAGGCGAATTAATACAGGACCCTAACAGCGTTTCGTCTGAGTTTTCTTGCAAATGACATAGCACGAAGCACGTAGCTCACGTAAAAAATTTCCTATATAAAAAGAGACATAACTGTACAAAAGTCTAAATGTCTTTCAACGTCCTCATCATCATGTTTCTTACGGACTATGGGTAGTGGGCGAAGGGGGCTTACAAACGCAAAATGAGGTAAACGACATAGTATAAGTAAGAGAGCGGAGAGAAAGAGTGCGTCTATGCGTCTACACATGTGCAGGCGTAACGAAAAGATTTGGTCAATAAGAAGTGTACTAGGAGGTAATGGAGATTTGTAAAGGTACAAAAAGAATTTGTGTCTCTTAAGTCTCACATATAAAGAATGTAATTTTTATGTCCCAAAAACCGAGGACGAAAAGGGAAAGGAAAGAGACTGACACTCAAAAATTTACGTTTTCCCGATTTTCTCTTCTTTGACCAGTCTACGAGGTGTTTAACCAAGTGGTCGGGTACCTCCGAGTTTTGAACTGATACAAAAACACTAAGTCACAAAGGTCCAGTCTACTCGAAAGTTTAACTCCTGACCCCCCTACCCATTCCCCCACACACCACTCTTATCGTGACGTTGAACGCAGAAGACAAGAAAAATTTTGGATTTAATTAAAGAATCCCTGATAAATCGGTCGTCGTATTATACTCGCTTCAAAAGAATATTTATCACCCGTGTTCTACGCTATTCCGACGATCGTTCTAGAGATAATCTGACGAACCGGTTTGATAATACTTCAATTGACAGTGTATCTTGTTCCTCAATATTAGTCAAGTCCACGAGACAAAAAGGGGAAATAAATTACAACTAAGAATACTCAAACCCTATGTCTCCCTGGACAGACACGGGATTCACGTGACATAACATAATAATTATGATCATCTCGTCGGCTCAGGGTGATCTGTCAGAAACACCAGACGTCTACGAGAATTCTTCACAGACTCGTATTTTCCTCCGACAAACTCAACTTCACCCGACTACCAGACCCTACTGTAAACTTGCGCACCTCCTGTTACAGATTTACTGTCACGGCTCTTTCCTTCCGTTTTTTTTTTTTTTTTTCGAACTTTGATAACGGTAACAGGGGTTTACGAGTGGTGAGAACTCTATGAGGAGGATCTGCTCGAAACAGACCCTTCTTTACCCTCACCCTAACTCCTCCCTATCTGTGACCCCGGGACCCTGTTTTCGGTCCCTAAGCCAGGAATCTGTGTAATTTTAAGATCTGTCTATCGGTTACGCTACTTTTGGCGTTGAACTTACCTAAAGTTCAGAATGTTTCAATTTGTAAAATCGATTTAATAATGTTTATATAAATTGTTTTACAAACGTTTTGAGACTCTACGAAGTTGCTTATTTCGAAAATTCTTGTAGTTTAACCGACACGTTTACTTATTACATCGCCCAGAAGAAACCTTAAATCCTATCGACAGAGGAGATGGTGTGTGTGTGTGTGTGTGTGTGTGTGTGTGTGTGTGTGTGTGTGTGTGTGTGTGTGAGACATGCGAGTGGGTCGGTTTACCTTATTAAACAGTTGTCAGGATCTTAACAATCCTATTGCAGTATCTAATTTGTTTCCTATTGAGGAGGTCGACTATTTTGTCACGTGTTCAAGATCTTGTTTTTGTTACGTCTTCAAACTCTGTAGATACCTTTAAATAGAGTCTTATTTATGATGGGCCATACGGTTCGTACCTCAGTTTATGACACGACAATTGAAGGTATGAACCGACTTAAAAAAAGGAAATTTAATAGTGGTAAGAAAATTACATCAAACGTAATACATATCACGGGAACCTAAAAATTAACGAGACCTAATAGTAAAAGTTACGTTAATCATTTTACGGGAGTTAATGTATATTATTAATGACATTTACCCCGATAACCGGATTAACAATATTTACCCCTCTCTACAAACTAATAGTACATGTTAATTTAGTACATGTCATAAATAAAATTTAATAATTCATTTCCCACATTACTATTGTGCATTAATATAACATAGTAAGGAGCCAGTTGTTTAGATGAAGCACAGCTCTAGAGATCTTAATACTATGTAATGGTTTCTGGGTGTATCACCTAGAAAAAAGGGTTTCATTAACCCAATGAGACACCCAACCCTTGGGTGAATTATTTGACTAATACGTGTCCCTTCTTTTTAGACCTTTCTTTTTTTTTAATAAAATGGAGGGAAATTTTAGTTCTTACAGGTCTAATAGGTTGCGACAGTCAGAATTTCGGAGGGCCTTGGGTCACGGTTGGAAGTGGTGTGGATAAACAAAAATACATTTGTACACTTTTAGTTGTGGGGGGATTTACCACCGTTGTAAATTTTATACGGACCCCTTCTTTTTTTTCTCCAGGAAAGAAGTGGCACCGGTTGTACTATTAGTAGGAATCAAATGTCTACGTGCAAATTGCTCGAATGTCGTGTACTAATTAAGACGTTTCCTCCGACAGACTGTCTTACCCTAATACTCTTAACGTATAACTATCACCGTCCTCTTTGTGTAGATAAAAGAGTCACATTCCATCCCGCAAGAACACAAGAAATCTTTAACCGTGTAGAGTATCCACAACGAGAGTTTTACTAGAGTCCTACCTTTCTTTAGTCATTAATGTCTCGGTCCGTAAGTCAACACAGGATTAAAAGGGTGGTCAAAAAGTCACAAAGTCGACGGAGTCTCTGAATTTCATAAGAGTAATCCATCGACGTCTCCGTCGGCGAACGGCTGAGGGAGTAAGAGAGTGAACGCAAAGGGAAAAAAAAAAAAAAAAGAGGTAAGGACGGAACCCTCACTGACACTTCTAGTAAACGACCTTACTAACCGTCCAATCTCCTAAGCTAGTCTACTCAAGGAGAATCGCGTCCAGTTTTTCCGATCAATCGTCCTCGACAGCTTTTTACGGTCGTCGTAAGCTTTACCCTTTACAGTACTGAAGCTCCGTCCCCCACGGTGGACCTTGTCTTTCGGGGGTCGAGTAATCGTTCAATGTCCTACGCCCGAATTGACCTCCCTCGTCTCTTCCTTTCTATTATGGGTTATCCCTTTTACTAACACTTCACCTTAACTAAAGTACATATTAAACAAATAGTGATCTCCCCTGTTTACGACAGGAAGACTGTCCTCGGCTCCTCACACCTGATACTTACTTCGTCGAATCGTATTAGAGGTCCAACTCGAAACCTAAATTTTTTACGTTTGAAGAAATAAGAATTGACACCTTTACTAGTCCAGTACAATGTAATTAATTTCGACTGTATGAGAGTTTACAAAATAGACGCGTCAACACCGTTAAGGTATCTTTACCTACCTCTATCCGTTGAAATCTTTTATTCTGCCTAAAAAAAAAAGAAAAAGGAGACGACCACACCTTCTGATCGAGCCAGCGTATACCTTAATATTGTCTGAACCACAAATAGAAGTCACCAATCGATCCGACGTGCTTAGTTTGGCCCAAGGTCTAAGAGTACGTTAGAGTAAATGTCTTCTCACACAAACGGGAAACCCTCTAAATCTAGATTAGGTACAATTTTATATATACATATAAAATCTTATACTGATATAGTATAAAACCAGGTCACAACTTTAAAAATAGAAAGAAAAAAAAATTTCCTTGTCGAGAGGTTCAAAGTAAGGACGGATCAACATCAATTAGATATTAAACTATAAAATAGTATTTTAGTTGTGGAATGGTCATCGGTATCAATTTTTTGTTTCGATTTTAATTTTCCACAGGAATATCCTTCTTAATTAGACGTCAAACATTTCTCTCACATCACCGTTTTGTCTTTTATTTTAACGGATCGTACGTCAGTTTGGTTTACGGTCTAAATTTCCAAGGTCATAAAAATAACACATAATTTACCCGAAATCCCATTTCGAAAAAGGATGTATTTACCGCAGTCTTTTACATAAACGAAAACTATTCTTTCAAAACGCTATAGTAAATAGAAAATGTACCTCTAGAAGTGACATAAAAAAATTCGCTGTCTACGATGTCGACGTTCAGAAAGACCGACGTGTGATTTCCTATAAATGAATCGTAAGGTCTAAAACCAATGTTGTATATAAAAGTTTTACAAAAACAGAACTCAAAAGAGAAGAGAATTTATAACCCTGTAAAATACTCCGTCAATGCTTTATCGGTCATGAACAAAATAGTTCGTCGAAGTCTGACGACAGACTTTACTTATCCTTAGGATTTTGGAGGATCAGCTTTGGGACCACCTTTTAAGTAAGACAAGACATAAGTCGTATTTTTTCGAATCGTAATTCGATGACTTATATCGACAGTTCTAACGGATGTAAAACAGTTTAGATTTTTAAATTTGTAGTCACACTTAGGTGAGTAGGGGAGTAAACCCCTGAAATAACACACCAGGTCCTCGACCGGAAAATTTTTTTGTTTCTAAAAACTTTACCAAGTAGATTTGAATTCTAAAGAATAAGAAGGCATCATTGAATTAAACAATTACTGACTGTCTATATAATCTTTATACTTATTCAGTTAATAAAACTCTCTTTTCTAATAATTTTTTTTCAAAAATTGTCCTCTAAACCCAGATCAACAGAAGGGTTCCTGAAGACTCGGAAGTCTTCGAACTTCATTCCACGGGAATGATGAAGAATTCTGTCCGGTCGGTTTCCGTAGACCAGTACTTCTCGACCTCCCCTTATCGCCGCAACCAAGTACCGGCCAGGGTGCAGAGTGGGAAAAGACGCGTGAGACGGGAGTGGAACCGGAAGGTTTCAGTCGAGACGGAAGTGTCGGAAACTCTGAGAGGTGAAACAACGTAAGAAGAGTCAATTAGAGGAGAGGTAGTTGATCTTATTATAGACTATGTATGACTACAATATAAATAGTAAGAGGAACAACTTAGGAAAATAAACTCGTTTTATCTTTCTAAAAATAAACGTGGACGTACAATAGCGACAAGTCAGTGATTCAGCACAGGTTGAGAAACACTAGGGCACCAGACGTCGTGCGACCCGAAGGGACAGGAAGTGATAGAGGACCTCGAGCGAGTTTGAATGCAGGTAACTCAGTCACTACGGTAGGTTGACAGAATGGGAGACAGCAAGGGAAGAGGAGGACGGGAGTCAGAAAGGGTCGTAGTCCCAGAAAAGGTCACTCAGCCGAAGAAACAACTTAGAAAGACGTTGAGACCCCTAATTCACTGAAACAACAACTTCCAAAGTGGTAGTCTAAACACCTAAGGAGAATCTATTCAAAAGATCAAGGTTTCTGTTCTTTACCGTAGGAATATTAACAGGAGAAATAGAGCCAAGAGGACACCAGGTATATGGGACCCCTAGGGGTCTTCGAGGGACCCCCAGTCTTGACAAAAGTACTATTATGATTCTACCAGAAGCGGAAAACGTGACACAACCGTAAACGTGATTACCACGTTTTCGTTGCCTTCATTGTGGTGACCGAGAATTGTACTTAGATCCGTCACCGTGGTTTGACAAAAGGATCCGTGACAAAAGAGATGGCAGTGTGTCACGATTAACAAAAATTTCGGCTCAAAGTGCATTATTACAAGAACCACTTTGTTATTTTTACTAAGTAAAATAATTTTGAGACGGAAACCTATCTATATAAAAATTATAAACAACACACACGGGTCAGGACAGACTGAAAAACGTTGAGGTACCTGACATATCGGGTGGTTCGAGAAGACAGGAACCTTAAAAGGTTCATTTTTATGACCTCTCTCAACGGTAAAGGAAGAGATCCTTAAAACTTATAAGTCACACAGATTTACCCTTCAAACGTGTTTGGTAGAGGTGACACATGGATTAATGAGACCAACAGAGTTCCTTTTCGACCCCACGTTCACAAACCGAATATTCCCTTTGACCGACAAAAAAGGGACTTTTGTACCAGAAATTACCTACTGACTGACTACCACCAATGACCAATACCAATAAGTCTGAACTTATAAACCGTCTGTAAAAGAGTTTTTACTTAGACAGTGGGTTCCTCTTGTTGGTTATCATAAACGACGGATTCTATTTTAATTTCGAAGGTTACCTTTTAATCCTAAACCCCTTTAGTGTCTTTTGAAAAAAACGATGGTACTCGAACTCTAGAAAGGTTTGTAAAAAGGTCACTCTACCCACCACTTTATTCGTTTACACTAAAACACTATAACATATCACTGTACACAGTTGTTAACTTTCTGGATCTATTTAATAACTCAGTCATGAAAGGTTTACTGGTTACATATTAATATGTTTTAGTAACGTACCTATTTTACAAACGATTTTCATGGTTTCTGTGGTTAACTAAAATTTCATTGTCTTATATTTCTTAAGTAACTATACCAAAGTCTAAAGGGTCACGTTGATTAGAAATTCTTTGATGGTGAACAACTCAAAACAATATAATATTTTTATATATTGGTGTTACTAGACTTTCCCGATAATTTTATGAAGACAAAAAAGGTAGATGAATAGACACTCTTCGGTACGAAAGAAGTCAACGAAGTTGATATTGTTGTATAGTATCTTGTCTAACTTACGTCTTTGGTAATACTCTTGGGTCGACAGATGATAAGCCGGTCTATAAATTTTCAAAACGTTTTGACACTTTGTCACATTGGGGAGAACGATTAAGACGAGTCTTTTATACCAATAAAATAACTTTATCATAAAATACAATTGTACGAAAATCTAAGAAAAATTTCTTAATTATTTATAAAAATTAAAATTTAAAATTATAGTTTATACCATTTGTAACTACGACCCTGTCTAACTTTCGTCTTCCTCTTCTCCCGTTGTCTCCTACTCTACCAACCTTCCGTAGTGGTTATGTTACCTGTACTTGAACCCGTTTGAGGTCCTCTACCATTCCCTGTCCCTTCAGATCACACGAAGTCAAGTACCCCAGTTCTTCTCGACCTGTGCTGAACCACTAACTTGTTATTGTTATTGTTTACCATTTGTTTAGGTATCTTTGTTTACGAGAAAAGCCCCACCACCACCACCCCCAGGAAATATTAAAAGTTCTCACATTTCCCAGGAATTCTGGGTTTTCATACTCTCGATGACGAGAGACGGGTATCACAATACGTAATTAAGACTGTACGATTAATAAGGTCATTTTTTAAAAGAGGAGGGAACTTATATAAGAGAACTACTTTCACTTTCTCCTCTCGTTTTTTCAACCGAATTTCGAGTTGTAAGTCTTTTGCTTCTAGTACCGTAGGCCAGGGTAGTGAAGTACCCTTTATCTACCCCTTTGTCACCTTTGTCACAGTCTGAAATACAAAAACCCGAGGTTTTAGTGACGTCTACCACTGACGTCGGTACTTTAATTTTCTGCGAATGAGGAACCTTCTTTTCAATACTGGTTGGATCTATCGTATAAGTTTTCGTCTCTGTAATGAAACGGCTGATTCCAGGTAGATCAGTTCCGATACCAAAAAGGACACCAGTACATACCTACACTCTCAACCTGACAGTTCTTCCGACTCGCGGCTTCTTAACTACGAAAACTTGACACCACAACCTCTTCTGAGAACTCTCAGGGAACCTGACGTTCCTCTAGGTTGGTCGGGTAGGATTTCCTTTAGTCGGGACCCTAAAGAAACCTTCCTTACTACGATTTCGACTTTGAGGTTATGAAACCGGTGGAGTACACTTCTCGACTGAGTAACCTTTTCTGAGACTACGACCCCCCCTAACCCCCGTTCTCCTCTTCCCCTGCTGGCTCCTACTTTACCGACCTACCGTAGTGCTTGAACTACCTGCACTCAGACTCACTTGAGACCCTCTACCACTACTTGTCCCTCCGGACCGCACGACGCTAAGTACCCCAACATTTCTCAGCCTGTGCTGACTCGTTGACTTGACTTGACTTATATAGTGAGAAGTGGCATCATAAAAACAAAACGAGATATTTCAATAAGGTCAAGATAGGTAGATTAACTGATAGAGGCAAAAAGACCCATGTCACCTATTTTGAGGTTAAGAACACAAGGGTGTCTACAGTAGACCTTTAATGTCAACTCACGGTAATTTTAGATACAGGAACTACTAATCTACCGGTTAAGAATTTCCTGGAAGCGACATATAATCAAACCCTCCGACATCGAAAGGGAAAAAACTCTGTGTAAGAGTTAAGTCAGTGAGTCAGTACAGGTTGAGAAACGTTGGGGTACCTGACGTCGTACAGTCCGAAGGGACAGGTAGTGGTTGAGGGTCTCGAACAAGTTTGAGTCCAGGTAGTTCAGCCACTACGGTAGGTTGGTAGAGTAGGAGACAACCGGAGAAGAGGGGAACGGAACCTACGTAATCCAAACTGGAATCTGCTGCCTCCTCGAGACTAGGAGTCATAATTGAGTAGTCCGGTAAAATGTGCCGAGTAAATATGCTGAGTTGTCGTGAAAGACGTGTCGGTGGACTCGTCTAAGTTGTATATAAGTTGAAGAAAGTCCTCTTATCTAAGACAGAAAGGGAGGGACGGATATACACCAACAAAATCAACTCAGTGATTCAGTTCGGGCTGAGAAACGCTGGTGAACCTAACGTCGTGTGGTCCCTAAGGACAGTAAATGTTAGAGGGTCTTTCACTTTCTTCCCTCACTTTCAGTGAGTTAACACAGACTGAGAATCACCGGGGTACCTACCATCTGACGGTCCGAGGAGACAGGTACCTCAAGAGGTACCATTCTTATAACCTCACCCATCGATAAGGGAAGAGGTCCCCTAGAAGGGCTGGTCCCGAGTTTGGGTCTAGAAGGCGTGACCTCCGTCTAAGAAATGGTAGACTCGGTGGTCCCTTCGGGTGTTAAAAGGGCTCAAACAAGTTTGAGTACAGGTAGCTCAGTCACTACGGTAGGTTGGTAGAGTAGGAGACAACGAGAGAAGAGGAGGGTAGGAGTTAGAAGGGGTCGTAGTCCAGGAAAAGGTTACTCAACCGAGAAGGGTAGTCCAACGGTTTGATAACCTCAAAGTAGAAGTCGTAGTCAGGAAGGTTACTTATAAGTCCTGACTAAAGGAAATCCTAACTGACCAACCTAGAGGAACATCAGGTTCCCTGAGAGTTCTCGGAAGAGGTCGTGGTGTCAAGTTTTCGTAGGTAAGAAGTCACGAGTCGGAAGAGACACCAGGTTGAGAGTGTAGACATGTAATGATGACCTTTTTGGTATCGAAACTGATCTACCTGGAAACAGTCGTTTCAATACAGAGACGAAAAATTATACGACAGATCCCAACAGCAACGAAAAGAAGGCTCCTCGTTCGCAGAAAATTAAAGTACCGACGTCAGTGGTAGGTACCACTATGACCTCGGGTTCTTTTATTTTAGACGGTGAGAGAGGTAAAAAGGGGGAGTAGATAAACGGTACTTCACTGCCTTGGTCTACGGTACTAGAATCAAAAAACTTGATGGTACTGTATCGAGTACTTTTAGACTCATGTAATGTCCCAAACCTTAACTTTCGTTGTTGAGTCGTACTGATCGCCAGTCAAATCCCAATATAAACAATTGAGAGATAAAACTTTATAAAAATCTAAATACCTTCTCGACATTTCTGTCATGCCTCTCGATATCGGAAGTGGATCGAAGATTTTAATTATTGGAACCTGAAAGGACCACCGGGTCACCAATTCTCAAGTGGACGGTTACGTTCCCTGTCCCCAAACTAGAGATTAGGTCCTTCTAGGGTGTACGGTACCCCGTGGATTCGGGGACGTGGTGTTGACGACTCGGGAACAAGATCTTGGGTTCGAGACGTTGTTCTCTTCGGTAGCGTTCCTATTCGCGTAGGTGGTGTTGACCTCTTGTCGGGGGTGAGCGGCATTGACCTATTTCGGGTTCGTTGTTGTTTCTGGGTCGTGTCGGTCTTGCTTTATTTATTCAAAAAATTTTTGTTTTAGTTCAATTGTTAGCATTATTGTTGCCATGCAAATTGTTGAAACATTTCACTGTATTCATGGCATGACAATTAATTTGATGTCACAATAAATATCAAGTGGACAAAAGTGTGTGCGTAAGGAAGAAGGTAAGATCCTCGGGTAGATCCCAAGGTGCAACGTGGATCAGTGGCACAGGAGAATCGGAGAAGACCAGAGGCGATTAAAGAGCGAGAAGGGGGCAAAGAGGACAGGGACTACGAAAAGGTCCCATATAACAAGTCCACAACACACCTTACAGGGAACACTACCAAAGAGAACAAATCGGACTCCAATACTCAAAGCCCCTTCTAATAGTGGTTCCACTTCGCAAGGACAGTAGTAGTACAGTCCTTCAGGTGCTACAGGTGTACCGAAGAATGACCAGGACAACTGGAACTAGAGATTCATTTCCGTTGACTCTGGAATTTCGGTCACATTATAGGTCTTTCATTTTAGTCTCTTTGTCCTCAAGACCGTGTTCAAGAGTCAGTCTACCTTCCTTAAGTTCTGGTCACTAGTCCCGAAAGAGTCTCCCTCTCTCTCTTTAATGAGAGTTCTGAGTCTGACTTTTACCCATCTTTACCCCTCTCCTCAGGGACTGTCTTTCCTGGCACAGACTTAATTCTTAGGCCTCTACAAGGTCGGAGACTGAGTCCTAGTCACTCTCTCAAATCGTTCTATAGGCCGTCTCATCCTTTACGAAAAAAGACTTGTGTTTATTTACACACCGATGAAATGTGAACAACCCTTGTTTCAAACTCAAAGTCGGGGAGACATAACTTCAGTCGACAATAAAAACACAGGAAGGGTGACTGTAGATTTCGATCTTACGTCCTTAGACAAATGACCGAATAGGAGTTAAGTGTTGAAACAGAGGTGGTACATCATCCCGTGTTTTCAAGTCAAGTCAACGAGTCAGTATAGACTGAGAAACACTGGGGTACCTGACGTCGTGCGGTCCGGAGGGACAGGTAGTGGTTGAGGGTCTCAAACGAGTTTGAGTGTAGGTAACTCAGCCACTACGGTAGGTTGGTAGAGTCGGAGACAACAGGGGAAGAGGAGATCGGAAGCTAGAAAGGGTCGTAGTCCGAGAAAAGGTTACTCAGTCAAAAAAACGTAGTCCACTGGTTTCATAATCTCAAAGTCGAATTCGGAGTCAGGAAGGTTACTTATAAGTCCTGACTAAAGGAAATCCTACCCGATCAACCTAGAGGAACGTCAGGTTCCCTGAGAGTTCTCAGAAGAGGTTATGGTGTCAAGTTTTCGTAGTAAGAAACCACGAGTCGAAAGAAATATCAGGTTGAGAGTGTAGGTATGTACTGATGACCCTTTTGGTATCGAAACTGATGTACCTGGAAACAACCGTTTCATTACAGAGACGAAAACTTATACGACAGATCCAACCAATATTGAAAAGAAGGGTCCTCGTTCACAGAAAATTAAAGTACCGACGTCAGTGGTAGATGTCACTAAAACCTCGGGTTCTTTTATTTTAGACAGTGACAAAGGTGACAAAGGGGTAGATAAACGGTACTTCACTACCCTGGTCTACGGTACTAGAATCAAAAGACTTACAACTCAAAATTCGGTTGAAAAAGTGAGAGGAGAAAGTGAAAGTAGTTCTCCAAGAAATCAAGAAGAAGTGAAAGACGGTATTCCCACCACAGTAGACGTATAGACTCCAATAACTATAAAGAGGGACGTTAGAACTAAGGTCGAACACGAAGNTGTAGGTAACTCAGCCACTACGGTAGGTTGGTAGAGTCGGAGACAGCAGGGGAAGAGGAGATCGGAAGCTAGAAAGGGTCGTAGTCCGAGAAAAGGTTACTCAGTCAAAAAAACGTAGTCCACTGGTTTCATAACCTCAAAGTCGAATTCGGAGTCAGGAAGGTTACTTATAAGTCCTGACTAAAGGAAATCCTACCCGATCAACCTAGAGGAACGTCAGGTTCCCTGAAAGTTCTCAGAAGAGGTTGTCGTGTCAAGTTTTCGTAGTAAGAAACCACGAGTCGAAAGAAATATCAGGTTGAGAGTGTAGGTATGTACTGATGACCCTTTTGGTATCGAAATTGATGTACCTGGAAACAACCGTTTCATTACAGAGACGAAAACTTATACGACAGATCCAACCAATATTGAAAAGAAGGGTCCTCGTTCACAGAAAATTAAAGTACCGACGTTAGTGGTAGATGTCACTAAAACCTCGGGTTCTTTTATTTTAGACAGTGATAAAGGTGACAAAGGGGTAGATAAACGGTACTTCACTACCCTGGTCTACGGTATTAGAATCAAAAGACTTACAACTCAAAATTCCGTTGAAAAAGTGAGAGGAGAAAGTGAAAGTAGTTCTCCGAGAAATCAAGAAGAAGTGAAAGACGGTATTCCCACCACAGTAGACGTATAGACTCCAATAACTATAAAGAGGGTCGTTAGGACTAAGGCCGAACACGAAGTAGGTCGGGTCGCAAAGAGTACTACACGAGACGTATACTCAATTTATTCGTCCCACTGTCATATTAAATATAACAGTATCAAATACGGGTAAGTTAATACCTTAATCACTTACAAGTGGACCGAGTGGTATGATATTAGAAGACAAGAAAGTTGTTCATAAAAAAACTCGTCGGCAACAGAGCCCCGACAAGACAACGAGACAACACATCACTGAGTCGGCACAGACTGAGAAACGCTGGGGACCCGACATTGGGTGGTCCGAGGAGACAGGTATCCGTAGAAGTCCGTCCTTATGATCTCACTCACCGGTCAGGGAAGAGGTCTCCTGGAAGGGGGTCGGGTCCCTAGTTTGGGTGTAGAGGCCGTAGTCGTCCGTCTAGGAAGTGGTGACTCGGTGGTCCCTTCCCATGCCGAGGAGATCACATGTAAAAGTCGTGCATGTCTTTACGCGAGGAACCTTTGCATACGTACTCCAGTAGTAAAATCGACTTTCTCATACGGAAGAAAGAATCGTATGCAAAACATTTTACTTAGTACTAGGGGAATTAAATTGAAAACAAATCTTCATTTTAAGGCGTATAAATCTGTGTAACGGTTGTGAATCTCCTTTATGTTTTTGATTTCTTACTATATTGACTAAAAGGTCCCTGTTTTTAATTTGTAGTAAAAACTTCAACTTTCTTTACAAAGTCTTAAATCATAGAAGTACCAGATTGAACATTATACGAGTCATGAGACATGTATACGTCTACACAAAAATTACTTTTAAGTATGACTACAAATACTTGAATTTCGAGGATATTCTCAATCACCATCAAAAGTACGGATAAACACGGATTTCGGTTTATTTCACCTTTAATAAACTTTTGGAATTTCACTCAGAATTTAAAGAATTTCGGTAGATTATAAATCCTTAAGTCATTGAAAAAACTTACTACTACTATACTACTGTTTCTTTTTTACGATTCTACCGATTTTATTCTGTCTACCTTGTATCCAAAAAACCTTATCTGGTGAATTTCATAAAAAATTTTCCTTAATAATTCATCTGGTTTGACCCACCTTATAATACGTCAGGATTTTTACTGACAGTATTTCCCCGTTTATTGTACCTTTTTATGTGCACTATTCACCTTTTTCTTCTGATTAAGATACAAATACACATGTGAAATACACATTCCTTTCACTGTTTCCTTTATGTAATTTGACCGTAAAGGGACCACATCGTCTTTTTTGTAGAGGACTAGTATCAGCACGACCAGACGGACGTTCTTGTATTATAATTATGTTAGGAGTCACCAGGGACGGTGAACGGTTCTGAAATTTGTAAACGTTCTCCAGTCTCAAATTCTAAGAACTGGAAGAGAACGAGAACAGACGTTGACTTCCTATTTCTTCTCTCGACCACTCTGTTTTAGTAATATGGAACATAAATATGGAAAATAAACGTGACGACCCACTTTTATTTAAAACTCCCTTTTTTTTTACACACAGGTTTTTATTTAAACATCCTAAAAGTATAATACACACATGTGTTGAATAAACCCCGGACTTTGGTCAAATAATACACCAGTAAATTTTATTCATTATAGGTCTATATGTATACATACCCCGAAGGGTCCATCAAGTCACCATTTCTTAGGCGGACAGGTACGTCCTCTTCGTCAAAGTTAGGGACCCAGCCTTTCTAGGGGACCTTTTCCTTTACCGTCGGGAGAGGTCACAAGAACGGACCTCTTAGGGTACCACCAGATGTCAGGTACCCTAGTGTTTCTCAGTCTGTCTTGACTCGCGCGCGTGTGTGTGTGTGTGTGTGTGTGTGTGTGTCTGTGCGCGCGCGCACGCGCGTGCGCACATACATGCACGCGTGCACACACACGCGAATCCGTGAAGTCAGCACAGGTTGAGAAACACTGGGGCACCTGACATCGGGCGGTCCGAGGGGACAGGTACCCTAAGAGGTCCGTTTCTATGGTCTGACCCAACGGTAAAGGAGGAGGTCCCCCAGAAGGACTGGGTCCCTAGCTTGAGTGCAGAGGATACAGAGGACGTAACCGTCCGCCCAAGAAATGGTGATCGCGGTGGACTCTTCGTGACTTTCACTTCACTTTACTTTCAGCGGGTCAGAGGATGAAAGATCCTTTGATCTCTACCTCTTCCGTTACCGTGGGGTGAGGTCATGAGAACGGACCTTTTAGGGTACCCGCCTCCTCGGACCACCCGACGTCAGGTACCCCAGCGATTCTCAGCCTGTGCTGACTCGCTGAAGGGAAAGTGAAAAGTGAACGTACGTAACCTCTTCCTTTACCGTGGGGTGAGGTCACAAGAACGGACCTCTTAGGGTCCCTGCCCCCTCGGACCACCCGACGGCAGATACCCCAGCGTGTCTCAGCCTGTCCTGATTCCGCTGAATCGTCGTCGTCGTCTTTGATCATTGATCAGCGATGTGAAGGATGAGAAACGCTGAGGTACCTGATATCTCAGGTACCTTGAGAGGTCCGGTCTTGTGACCTCACTCATCGGAAAGGGAAGAGGTCCCCTAGAAGGGTTGGGTCCCTAGCTTGGGTCCAGAGGGCGTAAAGTCCGTCTTAGAAAGGGTCGACTCGGCGGTCCCTTCGGGAGCCTTCGGTATATAATATATATATTTGTGAACACAGTCGTTTTGTTAGACAAAGGAAAAATTAAGAGAAAGGCAAAGAGACTGAAGAGTACGTGAGGGAGTCGTAAGTCAGTCAAAACGAAAAACTTGACATATGGACATTAAAGGTCAAAAGTGGTTAGAAGTAGGGTAGAGAAAAGGACTTTGCAGTGGTCGCTCGTCATCTCTTTTCTTTCCACACACACCAACCCTCCGCCACGACCACACTCCACTTATCTTCCGTCCCTCTTTTCTGACGACTTCCCCCTTCATTCTAAATGATCTCTTCTTCTTACTTACGGAGTGAACAGTCGGAAATTGTGTTAATGGTATGGAATCCTTTATACGTTCCTTAGCAATTAATGCTGATTTACTCCGAGAAAGTCTCCGGCACCGTCCGGGTCCCTCGACCGACAGTCTCGGCACTTTCTACAACCTAGCTTTCCCACCTGAGGCACAGTCCGTCACCTACCAGGCGGCCCCTCGGTCTGTCTCTTTTGTATCGACAACTCTCATCGGACGCTAACCCCTGGGCGCCGGCCGTAAACGTATGAAAAGGACGTTTCCCTCAAATTAGGTCTCTTTCTTTCTCTAAAGACATAACAGTCCGTCCGAAACAAGCCCCACTTCTCGCCTTCCTCTAGACGACTTCCCCGGAAAGAGTTTCCGAACCAGAGTCGGAACTCCAACAAGAGTATTTCAATACAAGAACTCCCAACAAACGTGTGATAACATACAGAGTTCTAGAAGTTTTGGGTTTCCCGAGTCTCATAGGGGGAAGCGGTCGTGTTTCCTACCCTTAAACACACCATTCTTACTGAGCACAACGTTTTACTTGGGTTCGTGGGAAACAAGAACGTGTCTCATGAGACTTCAAGGCTCCTACAGAAAGGCTCGGTGTGACTCACTCAGTGTGGCATTTTCACAAACGTCCGATCGTCTGCTCCACTTTGGTTGGGTCTGAACACACCAAAAAAAGACGTTTGAGTGACTTCCGAAATTACGTTAGTGGTCTTTTTTACCGAGTTTTTTTTTTTTTTACACCGTCTATTTTTCGAAAAATAACGGTACGTAGTAAAACGAAACAAAGGAATATTTTACAAGACTTCAAGTTCATAAACTTTAATTCTGTTCAATAAATCTGTTGATTCATCTTACTTAAAAGAGTGGTGGGTCAGTTGGAATACAAAATAGACCACTCTTTGCCTCTTAAAGGACCGGTACCTTATCAAGGACGGTATAGTCATCTGTTTTCTACAGTGTCAGTAGTCGTTAACGTCTACGACGTTTTCCATTCGACCACTAGGACTCCCTTGAGTCCCTCCTCCTTAGTCTGACGTCTGACGTCGGTAAGGGAGGTCAATCGACCGCTCGATGTACCTTCGAGTCCTACACTTTTTTTGTTTTGTTTTGTCTTATGACCGGGGCCTATCCACTCCACGTGTAGTTTTCTTCCTAAAGTCACTCGGGTCTAACGACGTAGAAGGATATGTATCTTTTCGGGATTTAAGGAATTGAATCCTATAGACCAAAAGAAATTAATTGTTATAAGAAAACTACAAATCTGATGGACGTGACGTTTTGAAGATATATTTAACTAAGGAGAGGGATGGAGGAGGAACCTCGTTAAAGAGTCTCAATGAACTCTACGACAGAGGACCCGAATTTCAGGACTTTTCAGGGTGGCGTATTTTATATTGAGAGTCGAAAATCCAACACCAATAAAAAGTTCAGTTGTGACCGTCGTACTCAAATACCGATACCAGACAAAGGTCAAAAGTTTTCTACGGAAGAAAGGACTGGGTTCTTCTTGACCTATCACACGTTACCAGACAAGAAGTGACATTCAAAAAGATTATCAGACGATGACGACGATTCAGTGAAGTCAGCACAGGGTGAGGCACGTTGGGGTATCTGCCGTCGGGTAGTCCGAAGGGGCAGGGACCCTAAGAGGTTCGTTCTTGTGACCTCACCCGACGGTAAAGGAAGAGGTCACACACTTTCACTTCAGCGAGTCAGTACAGGCTGAAAACCGTCGAGGTACCTGACGTCGGATGGTCCGAGGCGACAGGTACCCTAAAAGGTCCGTTCTCATGACCTCACCTCACGGTAACGGAAGAGGTAAGATTACCAGATGTGTAGACATAACTCCTCACACATAGACATCATGGACGAATGTACAATTTAGTAGTGTCATAAACACCTAGTCTGTGGTCCTGAGTAAAGTCGAAGTGATCAACCAGACATAAACATTTGTGGGTATTAGGAATATCAAGCCCTTTCATACATGAATTTTATGTTTTACCCTCAAAATGTTTTATCGTCAATTAAACAAATATTCCTATTACACCCGTCAACACTCACGGAAAGTTTAAATACTAGAAGATGTACCTCGAATTTCGAAGTTTTTTACACAATAGAATGGTGGAATACATACATTGAGTTTTATATGTTTGATTACCTATTCCTTTACCGTTGGGTGAGGTCACAAGAACGGACCTCTTAGAGTCCCTACCCCCTCGGACTACCCGACGGCAGACACCCCAGTGTGTCTGAGCCTGTGCTGACTTCGCTGAATCGTATGTTTGATTTGGACCACCGAGTCGACCATTTCTTAGACGGACGTTACGTCCTCTGGGACCAAGCTAAGGACCCAGTCCTTCTAGGGGACCTCTTCCCTATCCGATGGGTGATGTCATAAGAACCCGAAGGGACCACCGAGTCGACTATTTCTTAGGCGGACGTTACGTCCTCTGAACCCAAGTTAGGGACTCGACCCTACTAGGGCACCTCTTCCCTTGTTGATGGACGAGGTCATAAGCCCGGACCTCTTAGGGTACCTGATATGTCACAACGTTTCTCAGTCTGTGTTGACTCACTGAAAGTAAAAGCGAAAGTGTGTAACGAATACCAACTAGTTCGTCCTATATGTCATTTTCAACTGTAACCTCTAATCCCCTTTTATACACATCAAAATTATCATTTTTATATATTGTGTATCGTACTTAAATCGAATTCTAAAAAAAAATTAATTCCTATAATGAAATCCTAAAACAACAACAACAACAACAACGAATAGGAAAACGACCCAAAAACCGAGTAAACCTCTGGACGTATCTTCTGTGGTACGTTTAAGTTTTATTTTACTCATTACTTTTTAGACGAACAGATTCCCAGATTTTCTGGTCCTTTACAGGTAGACTCAAAGTTTTATTTCCGTTTTGGACCCTGAACATCTCTCTTTCTCTTTCGAATGAAACTTCACTTGTACTCGGCCGAAGATTCTCTTTCACAAACGGAAGAAGAAACCTTCTTATTAATCCTTTTGGAAATGGTCCAGTATAAACCCCTAAAGGTACCTACACTTTTTCTGTCACTCGTACCAAGTGTCCACTCCAACCTTCGCTTCTGTAACCACTACCGGTCTATTCCCGAAAGACTTCAATAATATTTACTCACTTATGTCCCTACGAAGAGTGAAAGGATGTGTGAAATTAAAAAACAATACTAACACCACGACCACAGACTAGAGTCATTTGAGACGAAACGACCTTCACCACGAAAAGACGGAGGACGAAACGTAAAGCGGGACCCTCTTCGCACAGACTCAACCCTCCTGGACTTATATCGAGAAACAACGACTCGAACAGTTCGTGTCGTGACACAAGATAAAGGGTGGTCCTTCCAGTCCGGTGACCCCCGGCTAGACGACAGACTTTACTTGGGATGACAGACAGGAACCACAGACTGTCTAACTCTGTCAACAGACACAATGTCGCGAAAGTTACGAAAAATTTACGGAGTAAAAGACTCTCTTTCCATTACCTACATCCGAGGTAACTTTTCTATTTTAAAAAAGATTCCCGACCTAAAACCCACAATTATAAATAGATTTTCCTTTTACATTAATTGAAAGATTCTTGTATAAATGTCTAAGTCCTTCGATTCACACACGTGACATACCCGTGCGTGTGTGTGTGAACATGGTTCTATTCGGAAGTGAATACTCAAGATGAAGATTTCTGAATATAACACCCCCTAAAAAATTAACCTCATTATTTTAATACTTCATACCTTGACAAAGTTATCATCTTAACAGCTTCATTCCCAGAAAACAAGTGACTCTAAAGTCAAAGTACACAAAACTAGTCTCCATACATATTTCGGACTTCTTTAAACATGACACGACTCGGAGTTAAGTTATGAGAGGTCTATTAACTCGATTAATTTAGAAATGGTTGTAATTGTGTTGAGGCCGTAAGGAACCTGTCACCTATTAATAACATACTTGTACCGCTCGAATTTGATTTGTCTACTTTTATCTCAAGACACCTTACCCATAACTCAAATAAGAAATAAGTAGAAAACTATTCCAAATTAATTTTGACGGAGAGAGGTAACACCACTCTTACTTACACGAACAAAAGAATCACTTTTCGTTTAATAAGTGAAGTCGGTACCAAGTTATTAGTTTCGGAAACGTTTCAAAACCCAATATCACATCGATACCCCTATATTAACGACGTTAAGACATACTTCCGAAATAGAAAATAATGAAAGAGAATAAATAAAAACATTTTTCTTTGAATATTTTCGGGTAAAACCCTAAACCACACCTTCATGTATACAAACTTCAGAATAATATCCAACCGTACCGATCTAAAAAGTAAAATTCCACATAAAGAATGTTGGGGAACAAATTTACTTTGTATCTTTCCCTGTGTAGAAATTTATCAACCATAAACTCTGACTAGAAAGTTCAATCACTTCTTTAAGTTACTATGGAACTTTAGAACACCGACGGCGATCTGTCTGCAGCACGATTCCCACCTTTTCGTTAGCTGAAACCCTCGAGAAAGACGTTTATACACATAAACGTGAGAGAAAGTGAAAGAAATTTAAGTTGTTTTTATAAAAGATAGAAGAAGAAAATTTCCCAAAAAACAAAAATACAACCACTATGAAAACATCGTATTTGTCTAAAATACATATGATTACTGTTGAATAAAAGTCTGAACGACAGTACTGACACGATCTGAGGAAAGAAAGAAAGCCACCCTCTTCATCGAAATAAATCTCTCTACGTACGAGGTGTCTGTCTCACACCTGGTAGAGTCTTCCGCTCTCCGACAGGATCCAAAGAAGAACAGGCAAGAAAGAAGAAGAAAAATCATCTTACCCTCTCATGTTCCTATGTCCTACAGACACCTTGGTTCCTGTCTTTCTTTCGACACGGAACTCGTATTTGGCCTTCGGGTATTTTCCCCAGTTCACGTCTGTATGAGAAAGAGGAAGAGGTAGAAAGGCAACAGAGCTAAGGCTGAAACGGACGAAGAGACCGGTACGTCACCTTTGCTTCGACCGAACAGGGTTCCCAGCAGTATTCTTTTCAATTTTTTCTGTAGAGAGAACCGGTCGTAAGGTTAAGGGGCGTTTCCTTTAGACGGGAAGAATCTAGTTCACTTAGTCGGACTTTAGGTTCAAAATCACGGAGGTGAATGGCGAAGAAAAAAAATTACAATAAATAATTAAATAAAAAAACCGACACGGTTTAGAAGTAACGACATACACTCGACAGAGATTAACACCCCACTCCCGAAGAGTAAACCCCCGTGTCCGACGTCAGTGTGTCCGAGTCATCAACACCGTGTGTCCGAACCAACGGGACTCCGCACACCCTAGAATCAAGGGACCGGTCCCCAACTTGGTCCCAGGGGACGTAACGTTCCGTCTAAGAATTGATGTCCTGGTAGTATCTTCGAGCGAACGGTGTAGAAAAGAAGTAGTCAAAGAACCTCTCCTTCCTGTCCGTTTATACTCGATTTTCAAAGAAGAAATCTTAATAAAACTCCCACTTCAGTAATTTGCGGTACAAAAAGTTGAATGAGAGTCCCCGTTATAGTCAGAGTGCCTGACCTTTATCACAAAGAATTTACCTTATCAGATCTACTCTTTCCTTTGACAATTTCTACTAGTGCACATCATCCTTATTTCTAATAAAGTAGGTTCAAAACAGAATCACTGTGCACACACACACACACACACACACACACACCTACACTCACGAGGATATGACTCAGTGAATCAGTTCACACAAAACTGTCACTCAACACGGGTTTTGCTCAAACGTTCGGTCACTGACGAGGAGTCTAGGGGAAGTTCCAAAAAAAACCCTCCGTTCCCTCCCTCCGCGGGTGACCCTTCCTCAGCTTCGGGGAGCGAGAGGGGTAGTCTCGTCCAGGAGAAATTAGACGAAACATGAAATACAAAGGTGGATTTTATAGAAGATTTGTTTCCTACATCACCGGTCTTCAAACGTATTCACTAAAGGGTCCAGGGAAGAACCCTAAAAATCTCGATTCATGTCATTACTGGTCCTCGCCTAGTCCTTAATAAAACCACAAGATACACTTCCTACCGAACTCTTCGGTAGGTCGGGAGTAAACGAACTCCATAAAAAAAAAAGGGACAGAAAGATTGCGACTTTACGTCAAAGGGAAGAATTAGGATACCTTTTGACACTCTGAATCGTATATTGGTTCTGTTGTGACTTAGACTTATCTGAACTTCGTCGGAATAATAAAAATTTTTTCCTTTTTGTCGCTCAGGAGGGGGGACAGGTCAAGAAATCCCTCCCTACTTTTCGTCTTCACTCGTCACCACTGTACTCTCTCTTTCTCCAACGTCGAGGTAGTGCACGATGAGTCTCTTCACTCGTAGGTCCCCTTTCTGTCGAAGAAATTACGTTTATTTATCACACTTTCACCCCCAGCGATTCAGTACAGGTTCAGAAACACTGGGGTCCCTGACAGGTACGTTAAGAGATCCGGTCTTATGACCTCATCTTCCCGATCCGGTGGGTGAGGTCATAAGAACGAAATCGGAAGGTCCCCCGACGGGACCACCGAGTCGACCATTTCTTAGGTGGTCGTTACGCCCTCTGGACCCAAGTCAGGGACCCAACCCTTCTAGGGGACCTCTTCCCTTTCTTCTCTTTCCTTTATCATTCTTTTGTTCTGATTTATTCTTTTGTTCGATTTCCCGTAGAATATCTTGGAGGAAACCCTTCAACGTTATCCACATCGACTAGGAACAAAGACGGGAACTGTAACACCTCTCCGTCTGACAGGATTCTCGAAACTAGAGTACGACTCGAGAAAACAAATTAAAATCCAGGACAAAACGGATAAACGCATGTGTGGGCTCTCACCCTGGAATGCAACCACTTGTAAGCCAATCAGTAAGTAACGTAAGTGTGGACAGGACAATCGTCACCTGAAGTGAACCAGGTTCGTCGAGAGAAAGTGAGTGTCTTCGACACATCCGATCCCTACTTCTAGAGACTGAACCCAGTCGGTGGAGCCGAAGCTCTGATGTGACGTGAGGAATTGTCAAGGCACTGGGTCCGATTCAGAGTTGGAAGAGTTCGGAGGTCTAAAAAGGCAGACATTCAACCTTGATCCTGATCACAGAACAGACTAGTCGAACAACACGTCTAATTTACCCTACTATTACATAAATCGCATTACCGAACGAACCAAGTACTGTCCGTGAGTCATTGACAATACTTAGGGTTGAAAGTACTTCAGACACTATGTTTTCTGTATAACTGAACTTAAGAACATACTCTTAGTAAAAAGTGAACAGAAAGGTAAACGACGACGACAAATCAGAACTTTAGTACAGTCTGAGCAAACGTTAGGGTACCTGACACCGGTAGGTCCGAGAAGACAGGAACCCTAAAAGGTCCGTTATTATGATCTTACCCAACGGTAAAGGAAGAGGTCCCCTAGAAGGACTGGGTCCCTAACTTGGACACAAAGAACATAACCGTCCACTTAAGAGATGGAGACTCGGTGGACCCTTCGAAAATGGATTGTACTTCTTTTCGATCTTAAGAATGTCACGTCGTGTAAAGAACCATGTTTAGTATGTATTAGTACTCGTCTCCTTCCCGTATAACCCTGAACCAAACCGTACTCAAAATTTCTCTTACTTCTTTTCCCTAAACCCCTTTAACTCTTCTCTATAAGTTCTATAAGAAATCTTTCAGTCGTTCTTTCGTGTTCTCCTCTTGACTTGTACAATGTAGGTCCCCTACACACTACACTCCTTGTGCCATCTCACCCCCGTCAGACCTTCTTTTACACAAACAAAACACCGGGGTCATCCCCAACAACTTTTGGTAAGGTTCACTTTCCCCGAAGGGACCACCGAGTCTGTCATTTCTTAGACGGACGTTACACATTAATAATTACGTTACATCAGTACACCAACCTGCAGGGACGAACATTTGTTGGATGGACGGTCACGCCCTCTTTATCCTTTGAACCCAAGTTAGGGGCCCAGCCCTTCTAAGGGACCTCTTCCTTTACCGTTGGGTGAGGTCAAAAGAACGGACCTCTTAGGTACCTGTCTCCTCGGACCACCCGATGTCAGGGACCCCAACGTCTCAGTCTGTACTGAATTGCTGACTTGTTGTTGTTCTCTAGAATGCATTTTTAGAAAGAAAAAGATGTCGAGTGATTTTTGTATTTATTTTCCCACTTGTTCGGTAAGACCCGTAAGAGATTGGTGTCACAGGCCGTTCCCAACTCTTCTCCGACGGAAAAATCCTTTCCGACACAAGACTTTAAACGATGTCAGGGACCGTGCGTGTCCACAGGACGGTCCCTCCCACTCTTCGTCAACGACAAATGGAAGTAGAAAACAGACAACAAATAGAATATCATCTCCCTTTTCTTTTTACTTTATCAAGAACATTGACATAGAGACAGGATTTACTGTTTACACTTTTATCGGGTTTCCTCGGAAACAACGTTCTTCTTAACCGTTCTTGTATGAAGAAACATATTCATTGATCACGGAAAGCGAGTGATCAGAGAACCGGGAATCTTAGAAAAGATAAATTGTTAATTAGTCCAAGTGACAATATACACAAATACAAACGTATATCAAAGGTCCCTTGGTCCTCGTTTTACTTTTCTCAAATCGTTCAAACATCCCTTCTTTCTATAAGCACCTTCATTTCTCGGGTCTACTTACTCTTGGTCTTCTCTCGACCGTTTGTAAATACGGTTACTTAGAGTATCTACCGAAACCCTCTCTCTGGTCCCGTGCCACCACGATCAGTCGAGCCCGAGGGCATTGTCTCACGGCACTGACCCACGAAAGTCACCGACCGAACGGAGGACTACTCCGAGAGAACGACCGAATGTCTGTCGGTGGAAGAGTGACACAACAGTGTACCGTACCACCCCCCACCCCCCACCTATAGACCGGGAAGAACATTCTTGTGATTAGGACCCCGAAGTGACCGAGAGGACATCAATTCTTAGGCGGGACGCTACGTCCCCTGTGGCCGAGGTAGGGACTAGGTTCTTCTATGGTGCTCCGTTGACTCGGGTGCAGGGTGTTGACGAGTCGGGTACGAGGCTTTGTTCTCATCGGGGGTGAGTGGTTTTGATCTCGTTCGGGTGTGCATCGTTGTTTCTGGGTCGTCTCGGTTTGTAATTTTTTTTTATTCACATATTTTAATTTTCTTTTCTATGATTAGGGTAGTACCCCTAGGGTGGGAGCACTTAAGTAGATTTGGATTAACTAGATGGTTTCCGGGGTGGAACCCTTACTCCCGAAGTTGTACTTAAAGACCCCCCGCGTAAGTCAGGTAATGTTACCAGTGATAACGGTTCGTCAAATGTCACGTCATCTACCGTACTCTATGTCTGCTAATTGAGTCCCACTTTGCACTTGTGACAATATGTCCGGATTTATTTTACGTTAGTCTTTTCCTCCCTGTCTGGAGTGACTCAGTCCCCTACGAAGTACCTCTTCTCTCGTAGACCCGATTTCGAACTTCGGATCACCCTTCGACGACATCCTATGTCCCTCGAGTCGAGACACGAGGCGCTACTGGATCTCCCCACCCTACCCCTTCCCACCCCTCCCTCCGGGTGGTCCCTCCCCTATGTACATATGTATGTCGACTGAGCGAAGAAACATGTCGTCTTTCATTGGGGCGTAGCATTTAGTTAATATAAGGTTATTTTTTATTTATTTTGCACTTCGGGTTACAGGGTGTCGACTCACCCTCGACGTAAGTGTCGGGATGCGTTGTTATACGACCTTTACATTTACTCAGGACACAGTAGGGTAACGTGAGTGGTAAGCAGAAGACTAAAGACTGTTTGGACGAAATAAAATCTACAAAGTTAGTGTCAGTCAGGTTCGGATCCGTTAATAAATCAACGATTACAGATCTCCTTGAAACTGATGGAGACCTCTATTTTAATCTCGCCGCTCTTGACGTCACGGGGGGTCGTGGAACAGGTTTAACTCAATTAATTAGACATTGAACTTGTGGGATTTCCGGGATAAATTTATGTTAAAGTGACAATCACTCTTTGAGGTCCTTGGACTAATTTTGACTTACATCAGTTTTTATTTTTCACAGTTAGACAGAAATTAGACTTTAAGAGTTGTACTTTTACACCGTATTCAAAGTATAACAAAGTCGACCGAGAATTTATATATAGTGTTAATAATTGTTTTACTATTATAAGACATATTTGAAGTACTTCTGTGCTAACCAGACTTTTATAGACTCTAAAGGTGTATTTGTGAACAACAATTTTTATATGTGTTCTACGATAGTAAAACCCAGTATAAATCTACCATTACAAGAAAGTATTTATAAAGTCTTAATCTTTGTCACATACGGACGATTCAATGAAGTCGGTACAGGCTGAGAAACGTTGGGGTACCTACCTGATATCGGGTGGTCCGAGGAGACAGGTACCCTAAGAGGTCCGTTCTTATGACCTCACCCGACGGTACAGGAGGAGCTCCCCTAGACCCCGTAGAGGACGTGACCGTCCGCCCAAGAAATGGTGACAGCGGTGAACCCTTCAGGTTTTTACGTAACGACGACGACGACGATTCAGCGGAGTCAGCACAGGTTGAGACACGCTGGGGTATCTGTCGTCGGGTGGTCCGAGGGGGTAGGGACCCTAAGAGGTCCGTTCTTGTGACCTCACCCAACGGTAAAGGAAGAGGTTACGTGGTTTCACTTTTCACTTTCACTTCAGCGAGTCAACACAGACTGAGAAGTGTTGGGGTACCTGACGTCGGATGGTCCGAGGAGGTAGGGACCCTAAAAGGTCCGCTCTCATGACCTCACCCCACGGTAACGGAAGAGACGGTACTTATGTAATCCATGTATCTTAAGTTGACGTCGAAAGCAGAGACTGATCAAAAGTATCTAAGTCCGTCGAAAGGGTATAAAAACAGTTATGTTCCCTCTCCACTGTGTCCATTAGGTCTTCAGTAAATCTGAAACAAACTTGACGTCGACAGGAAAGTCTCACTAAAAGTCGTACCAGATTATCATTTTACTCAAACAGGAAGAATTTTACCATGGATAAAACCTCTCCCTTAAGGGCTTACAGAGCTATGGATCTCGTTCCGGTGCTTTCCCTATTAGGTGACTGTCTATAATCTCCCAAAAAATTTTACATATAACTTTCGTTCGGTTCCCTTCCTAGTTTCTACTCCTTTCTTGTCCTCCTCCTAGCTTTCCTTTCTTGTATTCGATACAGATCGAAAAGTAAAGATGAGAGTCTGAAAATCCAAGACAAGAATCTCAATCTATCCCCAACGCCTGATCGCCCGTCCCTTTTTCTCTTTCCTTAAGGGACCACCAGGGCACCAATCCTGTGATACGAAGGGGACCGTCCCTTAGACCCTAACTAGGGACCAGACCCTCGTTTCTAAGGTCTTCGGCTCGTTGGGACGTCTGTTCGAAAAGATGTACCTTTAGACTTGTAACTCTATCACAATGTCAGAACAGTAAGTGTGAGAAAAGTAGGAATTGATCAACGACTTTGAACGGACCCCTTTCCGTATCCAAAAACGACGCGTCTATCTCTCGTTCGTGACGTCCCTGAAGGGACGCCAGTCACTACATCTGAAGTGGAAGGCTACTTCCTCCACACCCAAGCTAGGGACCAGACCCTCGAGTCTAGGGTGTACGGAGCTCCGGTTTTGTGATTTTGTCATTTTCGTCTTCGTTACGACATTGTTTAAGTTACTTCTGAAATTTTTCCCAGACGTCGTTTTAGAATTTTTTTTTTTTTTTTTTTCTACAGTTCACGAGAATTTTCGTTTTTCCTTACCCAGGATTCTTTTCGTGATTGACCCACTCTGTCTTCCTCCCCACTGGACAAGAAAAGTCACAACATTCTAAAGGGTGACTACAACTATTGGTTATTTATACTTCTGGACAAGACTAACTCGTCAGAGTGACGTTAGGTATGTCACGGAATCAAGAAATATGCATGGAAAAATCTCCCGACTTTACATTCAATTATTTGGTCGGTCCCGACGTACGGTTGTACTGAACTTTCAATTGACCTTAAATAACTAGACGTCGGATGTTCGACAAGAAACGACGTGACGTGTATTCTTTCAGTCAGAAATTTCAGCCGGTTTAAAAAAAAATTGAAGCTTTTTCTAGCAAATGTAGAAATCTATCGTGACAACAAACCGACCATGGAAGATGGGGAGAGGGGGAGGAGGGTTTCACCCAGTAATCCCTGATTACAACTGTCGTCACTACTGATTACGTCGTAAATATTAAGTACGAAGTAAAAGACGTAATTGTCTCCCCTTTACTTCGACACCGAGTGGTCGGACCGATGAAAAGTCGGGGACAGACACTCCCCACATCCCCTCCCCTTCAAATTCCCCATCCCCCTGTTGTCTTTCGAGGACCAACGGAAATAATTGGACAATGTTTAGATAGGAGGGACCTACAGGGTTTACGGAATTCGGGTAAAGTCAAAAAGTGATCTACGAAAGAGAACTTCTCGGTGGACAACCCACTTAGATTCGGGAAGGATAGTCCACAGGACTTTCTCGGAAAATTTGAAGTTTCCCCAAATGGACCGAAATGACAAGTCTGTCACTCATATTATCTGTGGGTGTACACACAGGAAACACTAAAATATTTGAAAAGGTCAACGGAGAGAGTTGAAGACCAAAAAGATTCGACTTGTTTGATTGTCGGAGGTAAAAGGATAACACAAAACAGACAGAGACAAAAAGAAACTAGAGAGAGTGTATGTGTGTGTGTGTGAGTGTGTGTACAACTCCAAAAAAAGGAAGGTGGGAGATTTTGATATGGATTCTATAAAATAAAAGGGTCAAAGTGACCTGAACGGATTAGTTCATGGAATGTTCTGTATCACTAGCTTGGACGTGTATAGCCCATTCACGTCTATTCGGTCAAACCATATTTCTCGTAGGAAATGAATAGTAAAAAGACCAGGGGATTGACGGGATGGAGGTGGTTGTGGATTTAGAGAGGTAGAGACAGGCCGAATAGTACGTGTGTCTAGAAAGGTACTGAAATCCGTAAAATAGTGGACGTTCTCCATTTACCTAAGACGTCTATTTCGAAAAATAAAAAAAATTTCACACGAGAGAGAGAGAGAGTACGGTTGTATTAAAAATTATAATTTTTATTTTAGGTCGACTACGACCGATGATCAATGAAAATTATGAAGACACTACCTTTTACAACCAAGATGAGTAGTAAAGGGTAGAAATTAGTTCAGGAGAGAGGTACTCTTTTGTGAAAGGGGTTAGGGTACAATTGAGGCAAAAATATTTGACAGAAACTACACCTTGGAACAGTTTCCCAAAACTTTCAAATTTATTTAATACACGAGAGAGTTTAATAAATGGGAGAGTTTATTGAGTCTTACTAACCTTTCTGTACGGGAGAGAGACATATTTTGTACAACGGAAAGGGGATTGTCTAATACAAACGTGCTTACTATTTATAGAATATGAAATAGTATCTACAATGACTGAACGGTTTATACTTCACTTCGAAACTCAAAGTCCTAGGTTTGACTTGAGTAAAAAAAAGGGAATTTTTAGACCTATTACCTATTTGTTAGGTCCTTTTGTTGGTTGAGACTTTAATAAAGAAAAAACAATACTATTACGACGACGACGATTCAGTGAAGTCAACACAGGCTGAGACACGTTGGGGTCTCTGCCGTCGGGTGGTCCGAGGGGGCAGGGACCCTAAGAGGTCGGTTCTTGTGACCTCACCCAACGGTAAAGGAAGAGGTCACGTCCTTTCACTTTTCACTTTCACTTCATCTAGTCAACACAGACTGAGAATTGCTGGGGTACCTGACGTCGGGTGGTCCGAGGAGGCAGGTACCCTAAGAGGTCCGTTCTCATGACCTCACCCCACGGTAACGGAAGAGGCAAACCATACTATTATGAATTATATTAAGAAATAAGAAGATTAGATGTGACAATTAATATAAATTGGAATTTTACTAGTGCAAATTACCATTTTAGTGGTATTCCTTTAGTCAGTTCTTCAATTTTTCCTTGGTTCATTTTAAAACAAAGAAATAGAAAAACACATAGTCAGACAGATATTTATATATGTATACATGTACATATTGAGTATCGGTCTAAGATTTATTGTACACTTACTATGTTTTATTAAGTAAAGTTTTCTCTTAATCGTTTAGTCTATTACTACACGTGTATTAATGTAAAACGAGTATGTCCTTAAGACGTAAAGGTCGGGGAAATTATTCTATACTACCGTCGTAGAAACCAATTTATACTTCAAACACTCCATTATTAATCGAAATCAGGGAATCCCATCTTTCACCTCACGGGGGACATTCAGGTTAGGAAAAGACCTACAAATCTGATGTTTTAGTCCACTCGGAATCACGGGTAGAAAGCCCCATGACGTCAGAACACCCCTTCTGTCTGACGTCAGTGCTCAGACGGGTCTCAGTACTCCTGACGCCAGTCCCTGCGGGTCCTCAGGGTCTCCTCGTACTGCTCCCGACATTTGTGCCAAAGACCACAGCAGCAACGAGTCAGAGATCTAGCTCAGACTGAGAGACACTGGGGCACCTGGCGTCGGGCGGTCCGAAGGGGGAGGAAGTGGTGGAGAGTCTTGAACACGCATGAGTACACGGAACTCAGTCCCTACGGTAGGTTGGCACGACCGGAGACAGGGGGAAGAGGAGAACGGAAGTCAGAAAGGGTCGTAGCCCATAGAAAGTAAGGACAAATCTTCGTCATGTGGGTTCAGTTGTGTACGAACAAGTCGGGAACGACAACCGGTCCGCAGTGTCCTCTGTCCTCTATCGACGACAGATATTCTTCAGACGTTTGATTGTCGCTTTCAACAACTCTAAAATATATTTCTGTATTCGGTGATATATATATGTGCATTGAGGGAGTGTCAATCCCTCTGGGACGGGATCTAATTACCGGATTACTAAGAGTTCACGAGACCTACCTGGGTTATCAGGGCCGAGTAAAAATCATCATTATAAAAAAACGACGAGTCTGAAAATGGTATGTTGTCAAAACGCGACAAAATTAAAATACGAAAAGAGGATCAAAACCGACGTGGACCAGGAATGACGACGTGCGTCCGAAAGACACACCGCCACTTGTCCCCGACGAGAGCGACGTCAGGCTCCCGAAGAGTACCGTCGTCGAAAAGAACAATCCCTCGTGTCCGAGATCCGCCCACCCGAGCCATCGACACTATGTGCCCGAATCAACGGGGCTCCGTATACTTCGAAGGCCTGGTCCCTGACTTCGGTGCAGGGGACGCGACCGTCCGTCTCAGAATAGGTGATCTGGTGTCCCTTCCGGGTTAAAACGTCAGAACTTTTTCTTAGTACTACACTTACGTTCACTTTCCTGATAATCTCCTACGACTCATATTTATCGGGACGGTTATCTCTTCATCATGTATTCAATACTCTATAATAAATTCACCCTACTTTCCAAATAAGGTTTTGTAAGGAAGGGACAAGAGTTCCGGAAAAGACGTGTACG
Organism: Capra ibex; assembly: GCA_006410555.1. Lineage (NCBI taxonomy): Eukaryota > Metazoa > Chordata > Mammalia > Artiodactyla > Bovidae > Capra > Capra ibex. Next base: position 84,079,311 of record SJYO01052474.1, on the reverse strand, counting down.
GGAAACGTAACCCTCGAAGAAGTTCTTTTTTCGTGGTGTAAGTTGTGTGTGATGTCGGATAAAGAAACACAAGAAGGGGAAAACTGATAGGAGGGGAACACGGTTCGAAGGGACGTGGGGGGTAGGGGTCCGCGGACGCGTGTGTCCTAAGGTTCACTCCTCTTCCGGACGACTAACGACGTGCATGACAAGAGTACCAAGAATCCCCAGTACAAGAGTATCAATCACCAAGTCCGAGAGGAACGAGGGAGAGTGAATCGTACAGCGATTACGTATTTTACAATTATGGGGAATCTTTCTTGTATACAATGTCGGAGTCACAGGACAGTTCGTGTGACATTAGGTAATTGTTAAAATCTGGACTGGTTTTCGAATAAGAACTGACGTATAGACAGCGATGTGAGAAAGGGTAATACATAGGGTATGTTCAAGACTCGTGTTACTACTGAAATCTAATCGTACACAAAACTAAAACAATCGAGATTTGACAGAATATACTTATGTGTTTAAAGTGCCATACTTTAATTTATGCAGCAAACCCACACAAGGTCAACGGGACTTTGTAATTAAAATAAGTAGAGGTAAAAGGGGTAGAGAAGTAACTGGGTTACGTAGGTCTAGATATTACAGTTTTTTTCTTTTTTTTCTAACTAACTGAGCCCCTCATCCCTTAACCTTACATCACTAAAGTGCGAGTCAACAACCGATTGTTCCGTGGTACCAGAAATAAATCACTCCGGCGTCACCATCCTCTACTTCTTAACACATCCCGGGTCGACGGCACCAATGTCTCGTCCGTCGAATTTCCCGAAGTACCAAGGTTCACACTCCCCTTAACAGAGAAGGGTCGTCCATTCTCTATCTAGATCTGTCTCAGACAGCACAAGTTCTACGACTGACCGGGTCGGTTAAGTATTTAGGATTTTTAATGTCGTAGGAGACCAACCCTCCTTCCCCCTCTCCGTAAATCATCTCGCGAATTGGGAAGGTTACGGTCCCTTCATTCCGGAGGACTAACTACTAACAAATGTTCCCCTGTCAAACACAAATTTAGTAAAAATTTCGATATAAAGGGAAAAGGTCAGAGGAAAATCTACTTTTATATAACAGTCGATTAACTAGTAGAGAAATTCACTTTAACCTCTTCCTTTACCGTGGGGTGAGGTCACAAGAACGGACCTCTGAGGGCCCCTGTCTCCTCGGACCACCCGACGACGGATACCCCAGAGTGTCTCAGCCTGTGCTGACTTCGGTGAATCGTCGTCATCGTCAATTCACTTTAGAACAGTCAGGTAGGTTAAATGAAAATGACGAGACATCGTTTTATCACATTATATAAATATAATAAAAAGTCTGTTGATCACCCATAAAAAAATGTGCAACCAGATTTTATTGATCTTTCTGGATGACAGAACCAACACACACACATGTATGTGACGTGTATGTACATACCCTGAGGATTTAAATATGTTGAAAAATTTGTAAATTCGAAACCATATTATATATTACCCGAAGGGACCACCGAGTCTACCATCTCTTAGACGGACGTCAAGTCCTCTGGGTGTAAACTAGGGACTCAACCCTTCTAGGAGACCTCTTCCCTTACCGTTGGGTGAGATCATAAGAACGGACCTTTTAAGGCTCCTGTCTCTTCGTACCACCCGATGTCAGGTCCTCCCCAACGTTTCTCAACCTGTACTGACTCGCTGGTTGAGAACGTGAAAGTAAAAAAGTATCACGTATTATTAAAAACCATTCCGTCACAGATACTTTTGATCAAACGCTTCCGTTATTTCCAAGACTTGTCTTACGTTTCCTGTCACAAATGGGATAATTCTTTTGATAAAAGTTCGTGTAACTTCAATGACAATTACACGAGCAAGGTCCACTCGGATCCCTCCTGCAGATGAACCGTCTAAACCGGGAGGAGATCAAAGACACGTAGGAATCTCTACTATACTAACATAGAGAAATTTGTCACAATCTGGAATCTAAAACTAAGTCTGTACAGAACGGTCGGTAGTTAGGTTTAATCCAAAATGATAATATTTATATTCTAAGAATAAAGAACCAAAACAAAAACGGAGTAATCACTAATTTCATAAAAAATTTAAAACAACTATACCTCTTTCCTGTGACTATAGTAACAAAAACAACAAGTCAACGATTCAGTACTGGCTGAGAAACGTTGGGGTACCTGTGGTCCGAAGGGACAGGAATGGTGGAGGGCCTCGAACGAGTTTGAGTACAGGAAACTCAGTCACTACGGTAGGTGGGTAGAGTAGGAGACAGCAGGAGAAGAGGACGGAAGTCAGAAAGGGTCGTAGGTCAGAAAAGATTCTCAACCGAGAAGTGTAGTCCATCGGTTCTATAACCTCGAAGTCGAAGTCGTGGTCAGGAAGGTCCCTTATAAGTCCCAACTAAAGGAAATTCTGACTGACTAAACGAGAGGAACGACAGGTCCCCTGAGAGTTCTCAGAAGAGGTTGTGGTGTCAAGTTTTCGTAGTTAAGAAACGACGAGTCGGAAGAGATACCAGGTCAAGTATAGACATGCGCTGACGACCTTTTCGGTATCGAAACTGATCTACCTGGAAACAACCGATTCACTATCGAGACGAAAAATTATACGACAGATTCAAACAGTATCGTAAGAAAAGTTCCTCGTTCATAGAAAATTAAAGTACCGACGTTAGTGACAGGAGTCTATGGTAATAGTTACAGGGAATAAATTATGGACGGTCCAGGGTTCCTAGTGCATAGGGTCCTTCGTATCGAACAAGACTTCTGACCCCAAGGGACACCTCTGACGAGGTAAAGAAGACGAGAAGACAAAGCGACAATAAGAGTGAGGGTAGAACGAGTGTGGGGCTAGAAGTCCGACAGAGTATTAAACCCTGTCTTGGGTTTAAGGGTCAAGGTTTCACTCAGAGTAAACAATGGTATCAATGTCCAGGTCCTCCTCGTAGGAGTAGGGTCCCAGGTAAGCCACGTGTAGTACAGGAGTTATGGCTTACCGGGATGAGTGTCACCGGGTAACAATAAGTCTCGGTCTATTGAGACCCAGAGTAGTACGGGAGCAAAGACGTCTTGTATTGAAGTGGACTCTTTTCGGACTCCCTTACACTAAACGGACATTTTATCCCCTAACCCGGACTCGAAGGAAGATCTCAATACTACCCAAGTAGAAAAGAGATGAAAAATTTATAAAACCGGTACGGATCACTGTACACCCTAGAATTAAGGGAGTGGTCCCTAACTTGGCTAATTGGGGGACGTAACCTTCGAGCATGAGAATTCGTGACCTGGTGGCCCCTTCAAGGACTACCCCCGAGTAAAATTTGATACGGTAAAAATAAAGAGACCAACTTGAGAATCCTCAAGATAAAATTTAATACGAACGGTATGAAGAGGGTGTCAGATTTATTTTTGACCAAACCTTACTGAAGAGGAAATCTCAAGGGGTAAACCAAGGTCTTCCCACGTAAACAGGGAATGAGGCATCTACCTCTCCTTCTTACGAAAGGAAGAGAAAGAGACACATAAGAGGGAGACTAGGTCCAAGTACGGATCGACCTATTGTCTTGGGTGCTCATCCACTTATAGGTGTAAAGTACCGGAGTGCCAGTATCGATTCTACCTTTCGTCTCTGAGGTAAAACGGGTGAATGCTACATTACAATTCTGGGTATCTCGAGTTTCTCTCTTTACTTCATCAGATTTCTTTACCTTTAATCCCGGTTGTACTCCACCTTTTTAGGAACGTCATACGTCTGAGTCAACCTCCACATGGGTACGTAATATATTTTGGTTCGGACCCATAAATCCTAATGTCACAAGAATTTACGTTGGTCACCGAACTGACCGATATAAGTGGTCAGTCTGAAAGGAGCACACCAATATTTCGGGGTGTCCTTTTAATATCGAGGGGTAGATCTTGAGAATAAGTATGTCGTAAGACAGAGCACTTAGCACCACACTAGAAAACCAAAGGCATCTATGTGTCGTTGAATTCCCATTAAATCCTATATCAGTCCCCTCTCAATGGGTAAACCCTTAAAAGTGTTGGCTATTTTCAAGAAAAAAGGAGAAGGAAGAGGGGACTAGGTAAAATAGTGGTTTAGAGATCCATCCTTGGTAGAACGGTACATTCTTTAATTATACTACCCATTCTGAATGTGCAAGGTTATGAATACCGACTAGGTACAACTACATACCACCTTTGGTTGTTTTATAATATTGACGTCTTCCTTTACCGTTATAGGAAGTTAATTTTCATTTATTTAAATTGTTTTTTTTTGAATGTACAAGGTCAATCGAAAATACGTAGAGAATCCATAGACCGTTTCGATTCACCCGTATCCAGTATAAAAGTCGAAATTGTCATAGTGCATACCTCTAAAAGTTGTAAAGACAACAAACCACAACATAAGACTAGTAGTCAGTACACTTTAAACGAAGGTCCTAAAAGGAGTTGAATTGAAATTCATGTCTAAGTGGGTAAAGGAGACTCGACATTAAATAAGTTATTCATAATCAACTCATCGATGATACACGACACACGGTGTCGATATTTCGAATTCATCTACAATAATCACTTGAGTCCCTTGACCGTTTACTCGTCTTCTTCGCATTGATATTAATGTGGTCTAATTAACTCCACCCTACACGACAGTGAGTTCACACTTGTCACACCATCTCCTCTGTCTTTTGTCGTTAATTCTGGTCGCACATTTATTATTCCGAAGTCGTGCATTTACACCCTATGCAATAACCACCGTGACCGGACCGAACATATACGATTACTGCTGAAAAATATTATTGATATACCGGGCACCTAACTCGGTAAAAGGTGTGTACCATTTTGATGTTTCTTTATGGTTTACAAAGACCTGTTTAGGTTCAATATGAGATTCTTAGGTCACCTTCTTGACTACGTATACACAGTCACTCCACACTCACTACCTCGTCCCGAGACCGACCTGGTACTGGGTGGCGCCTCGACCATCGACTACTATTCTGTCGGATGGCTTCCCTAGTTAAACCGACTCCAAAGGACCTTTCTGCGTCTCCAACCCTGATTTCTTAGTTTCTTCGGATCTGGGTCCCCGAAATTAACATCCATCTCTTTGAAGGTTGGTTTCGAATTGTCTGTCATTCATAACAGAACTGGACCCTTTACTATGATGTCTTTACCACCCTAAACTTATAATAAAAAATTTATTGTAAATAGTGTTCTCCCCCGAGACTATTACTTTATCGTATATAAGTAATTTTTAAACCCCCTTTCGTACTTTTATTTAGGAAATACCAGGGTCATGGAATCTTTGGTAAAACCAATTGTAAAATCGTATAAAATCCAAAATAAAACCAAACCTCAAACCCCCAAAAAAGGAAAAAATTTGTTTTAACTTAAGTACAAGGTATACCGAGATAGATTATATATTAGACTAGGGGGAGGGGTTGTGAACCATTCGGAACTTGTAAAAGAGTACAGTAGTTTATGAGAAGACGTCATAGTAAGAAATAAACATACTAAAATAAATAGATGAATAATAAACCCCGACACAACCCAGAAACAACGATACGTCCGAAACGAGATTAATGTCGTTTGTCCCCGATGAGAACTCAACACCACACCCCCGAAGAGTAACACCCCCGAGGAGACCACTTCGTGCCCGAGATCCACAAGTCCGAAGTCTTCAACGCCGAGGGCCCGAGAGCTCGTGTCGGAGTTATCGACACCGTGCACCCGAACCAACGAAACGTCCTAGAAGGACTTGGCCACCAGGTCGGGCACGGAAGACGTAACCGTCCACTTAAGAAAATGGGGACTCGGTAGTCCCTTCGGGTGTTCACAGTACGAATCACCACATCCCTCCATCCCCGTACGAGTCAACACAGACTGAGAAACACTGGGGCACCTGACATCGGGTGGTCCGAGGAGACAGGTACCCCAAGAGGTTCGTTCTAATCACCTCACCCAACGGTAAAGGAGGAGGTCTCCTAGAAGGGTTGGATCCCTAGTAATCTGGGTGTAGAGGACAGAGAGGATGTGACCGTGTGTCTAAGAAATGGTACTCGATGGACCCTTCTGAAGAATTACCACATATCAAGGAGTATACTTATACGGTGTTAAGGCAAGGTCAAAACTTGATAATATTTAGTAAAACGCAACTTCTAGGAATATTTATTTAGAAAAGTCAAGTCAGCGAGTCAACACAGACTGAGAAACGCTGGGGTACATCACGTCGTGCGGTCCGGAGGGACAGGTAGTGGTTGAGGGCCTCAAGTGAGTCTGAGTGTAGGTAGCTCAGGCACTACGGTAGGTCGGTAGAGTAGGGTTAGGGAGGGTGGTAGTCTCAGAAAAGGTTACTCAGTTGAGAAGCGTACTCCACCGGTTTCATGACCTCAAAGTCGAAATCGTAGCAAGGCAGGTTTCTTTAGGGTCCCGACTAGAGGAAGTCTTACCTGACCAACCTAGAGGAACGACAGGTTCCCCGAGAGTTCTCAGAAGAGGTTGTGGTGTCAAGTTTTCGTAGTTAAGAAGCCGCGAGTCGGAAGAAGTGTCAGGCTGAGAGTGTAGGTATGTACTGGTGACCCTTTTGGTATCGGAGCTGATCTACTTGGAATCAGCCGTTTCATTACAGAGACGAAAACTTATACGATAGATCCAACCAGTATTGAAAAGAAGGTTCCTCATTCGCAGAAAATTAAAGTACCGACGTTAGTGGTAGACGTCACTAAAACCTCGGGGGGTTTTATTTCAGACTGTGACAAAGGTGACAAAGGGGTAGATAAAGGGTACTTCACTACCCTGGCCTACGGTACTAGAAGCAAAAGACTTACAACTCGAAATTCGGTTGAAAAAGGGATCCTATTTAAAGGCCTTTAAAAATGAGTTTAGAAGTCGGTTGTCTATGCCCAGTATCTCCAACGATCCTGATGACGGTGTATAAAGGACTTTTGTGATAAAGTCCTTTTGTATTTCACCTACATCACACGTCGTACCGAACCTGTTCTCTAAGACACTCTTCGTGAAATTAGACCACGACTTCTTGATCTGTCGAAACTAAGGATAGGGTCAAGACGAACGACACACTGGAGTCAGTCTCTTTAAGTAGAGACACGGAACTAAAGGAAGATACATTTCTCAAGATTAAGTATACTTCGTTAATTTCGGCACGACCCGTGTATTGTCGACCGTAATAACTCAATAACAATCATAATAATACCACTAGTAAATCCAAACTTCATGATTCTCAGATCCAACTTAACTTTCCTTTTGATGTCTCTCTCTGTTTAGTCATCCTGAGGTACTGCCTACCGATATAGCCGGTTTCCTCTCTTTCGTCCAAAAAGTTTGTTTTCAGTTTCAAAAATTCGGACCTCCTCACTCAGAGAGCCTCAACTCCACCGAAACCGGTGACTTCAACTGGGTCACCCTCTCCTTGCCGTATGTCTGACTTCTTCCCGTGTAACGACACCCTACTAGTCTGCGCTGGACAGTCGTATGTACTTACTCGAGGGTCCTCTCCCGTTTCGAGCCTGGGGACCTCCATCCTCCTCTCTCCCTCCCAGTTCTTCCGTCCGTCTGGTCTGGTCGGTTTCTCTTACCTCTCCGCGGTGACGTCTTCACTTGTCTCTTAGTCCAAACCCCGTGGTCTCTTCCCCTTTGCAGTGGTTCCGTACCCAGGAGTAGCCGCGGCTTCACCGTCTCTCAAGTCTCCAACCCTCCGGGACCAGCGAGTCACCACTTCTCAGGCGGACGCAACGTCCTCTGGGCCCAAGGTAGGGACACAGCCCTTCTAGGGGACGTCTTCCCTACGGATGGGTGGGGTCATAGGAACGGACCTCTTAAGGTACCAGTCTCCTCGGACCGTCCGATGTCAGGTACCCCAGCTTTTCTCTCAGTCTGTGCTGACTCGTTAATTTTACAAGTGAAAGAAAGTGAAAGTCTCTAACTGTCCTTTATTTTTGGAAACGATTAAGATCAATCATTTAACTTCCATTTCTTCAACCTTATAAGAACTACACAAGATTCTACTACCAGAAAAGTAATCAAAAGGAAGGTTATAGAATATTGCAACTCTTAAAATCAGTGACACACAAAACCTAGTAAATGTTTGTGATGAATCCTAAGAAAAAACGGGACATTCAATGTAAAAGCCTTTAGAACGTTTCGTTAATCGAAAGGTTGAAAGGAGGATTCTATAGAAACAAAGAGTTAGTATTAGTAGAAGCCGCGTCAACGGATTCGTAAACCAAGTACATTGGTAATTTTTGCGTCCCTGTTTTTACGACGTTTTATTTGTCCTGACGTCTAAAATACGGCATTAGTGAACGGTTCAAAGGGGAAACTTTGGCTTCGGTAAAAACACAGTAACTTTATATCATCTTACCAGATATTTGTTCTAAAGACAACGCAAATATATAATTTTGTCTACTTTAGTAAAATTCATTTTACAATTTTCGTAAATGAAGGATTAAGTCCGGTTCGAACCAGGTTTTTTATAAGTAGCAAGTAGGTCTTACAATTTTTTACTTTATATTGACCCAAAACTAAGAGTCAAGTAAACGAAACATTTGGACCTTCCTGAAAGGTCTAAATTTTCGAGGTAGTTCCTACATTTAGGAAAGAATAAAGAAAACAAAGAAAGGTGAACCACGTCCAACAAAAGAGTACTAGTAAAGTGAGAATAATATACAATTCCGAACCGAATAACCGTGAGTGAGTGAGGGAAGAGTGAGACATACAACGAGAATGATCTTGACCGGGGGTCTGGAGAGTATGACCAATGGACGGATCATTGTTCCGTAGACTAACCATAAAAGGTAGTTCGTAATTTCCTATGAACCAAAACAAACCCCAAACTGAAATTAAACTTCTTATTAAAAGGAGTTCAGGACTAGATGGACTGAAACGTAATTTAGTAAAGACTCAAACTAAAAACGGAGTTTTGTGCACAAACCTATTAAAAATTTAGAGAAACAATCTAAGTCGAATTTGACAAATCAGAAAAAAAAGAGGACCAAAGACAATAAAGGACCCACGAGGTGTGTGGTGGCTCAGGTCTACCTAAGAAATATTACTTACAAACTGCTAAACTTCCTCCCTCACTCCTCTAAGAAAAAAAAAAAAAAAAGAGGACGGATGTCGACGAGAGTTATACCGAGTAGTATTGACTTTCCTTTACTTATTTCTACTCAATAGACTTGGCTTTTAGTCGGTGTCGGGTCTTCGTTGAGCAGGTGCTTAGGTCATCCCTTTTCCTTCAGTAACGACAGCAAATAAATAAGTATATAAAAATTACCACCGTCCTAATAAAAAAATTTAGAACATGGAAACTCAGCACCGGTAAACCTCGTAAACCCTTTCTGGTATACCAAGGTTTACTCTAAGGGTAGTGTAAGACACGTAAACTTTGGTAAATACGACTCGGAGAACCGTGTTGGATGAGGACCTCGTACTCGTCTGTGTACGCTCTCGACATCTGTCTTACCCTCTCGTACGTTTATCGCAGCCTCCTTTACAATCACCAAACTGAACGGTAAAAACCTAGTCGGAAGCGAACCTACTCTGTTGGATATAAAATAAAATTCGTCACTAATAGAGGTATAAAACACGTAATGTACAGAGGGTACTAATTATAGATGGGAGCACTGAATCCCTGGTAGTCCCGAGTCTTCGTAAAGTTCGTCCCCTTTGCACCTTTCTCTCAAAACTTAAACTCAGGTCTAATCCGACCTCCGATTTCCAGTAGCGTCTTGAACGACTTAGTGTATAAATGGGACATTCGTCTTTTCTACACCCCGAAAGGGTCACCGAGTCACCGTTTCTTAGGAAGACGGTCACGTCCTCTGTGTCCAGGTTAGGGACCAGGTCCTTTTTGGTTGTACGGTGCCTCGTTGATTCGGGAACTCGGTGTTGACAACTCCGACACAAGAGTTCGCGTTCTCGACCTTGATGGCTTCGGGCGTTCACGACCTCGGACACCCTCTTCGGATGCGCGGTTGAGCCCTTTTGGGTGTATCGTTGTTTCTGGGTCGTGTCGGGGTTTAATTAATTTAATATTTGTTTTTTTCAATAGTTTTTGTCGGTCGTGTGTGAGTGTTTGTCTTCCTTTTTTTCTTTCTTTTCTAAATTCACACTTTCCGTTACAGACTGATTTCATTAGAGTACAGGACACCCTAAACGGTTATCCTCGTGGATTTAAGACCGGCGTCAGTCGAAAATAAGTACTGTTTGTTCTGCGAGCGATAACCTTCAGTGTAACACCCAGACCAACATGGAGTCTAAGTGTGTCTGGGTCCCAGTTTAGGGTCATTGTAGTAAAGAACGAAACACACGTACTCGTTCAGGGAGTCAGAGAGTCTCCGAGCAAAGGAAGTACAGGTCCATACGTATTATCATGACTAGGACGGCGCGACAACCTCTTAATAAACTCTCTCGTCACGGAGCGTAATGTACTTTCCGTAACTCCGTCACACCGCACCGGCGAGCCTTAAGACCAAAGTGTCAGTTGACAGGTTCAAGAAGATAAATTTTTTATATAACTAAATAAATAAACCGACAAGGTTCACAATCAACGTCGTACACCCCAGAAAGTCATCATCTTTCGTCCTATAATAAGGGACTGGTTCCTAGTTTAGACCGGGGGGACACAACCCTCACATCGCAGACTCGGTGACCTGGTGGCCCCTTCAGGGGTCGGTAGGGTTGAATACTGTGCATTGAAGTACTGGAACCTTTGTATCGGACCATTAGTGTAAGTGTAGAGGATCTCGACACTGCCCTTCACTGTCCCTCCACTGGGCACATGCTCTGAAGCTCGGCATGAACGGGTCATAAACCTCCACGAGTGATGAGAGTATACGACTGGAGTTTCTTACCAGTTCGTCTACCCACAGATGTGGACACTAAGAACCGTGTAGCACTCGTTTGTTATCCACCTTTAACGACAGGGACAGTACATTTCATTAGGTCACACCTCAGGGGGGAACGGTCCTCGTGGGAACTACTCTGTGTGGACCGAGAAGTAACACCTCAAGGAATACCGGTGTCTTCGTAGACCAGGCCGTGAATTGTAGAGAGTACTAGGAAGAGGTTTCGGTCCTATTCGACATGTCGGGGGTCCTTTGAAAAAAAAAAGGGGAACGGGTCGAGTCTTCCAAAACGGTAGGGTAATACGATACCGTGAAGGTCCGAACAATGTAACCTCTTCACCTTAATCAGTGTTACATGTATAAGTACTTTATACTCTGTAAGACATAAGACTCATCAAAACGGACGTTTCAGTACACAGGAGAGGTGGTATTCAATGAAATATAATTCGTATCGAAACCTTTTCCTCCTGTCACTCTTCCAGTAAGGTTCCGTCTACGTACTCACTCCCTAGAAACGTTGGACTGCGTCCACTTCTTGACCACCGGTTTCCCAACTACCAAAAGAGGTCGAGACTTTATCAGTCTAGTACCCGTCACCCCTCGAAAACTACCGGACCGAGAGAACTTCATTGAGTCTTTTTAACGAGACTTGAAGTCCCGAGGTCCTCTCTTCCCTTTAATACAACGTAAAAGTTATTACACCGAAGGGAGTATCGAGTCAACCATTTCTTAGGTGGACGTTACGTCCTCTCGGGCCAAACTAAGGACCCAACCCTTCTAGGTGACGTCCTCTGGACCTAAACTAGGGCTCCGATCTTCTAAGTGACCTCTTCCCTTTCCGATGGGTGAGGTCACAAGACCGGACCTCTTAAGGTACCTGACATATTCGAGAGTTTCAAGAATCAATAAGACTAACCCCACAAAACAACCAAAAAAAAGACATTAAACGACTTGGTAGGAAGAATAACGACTTACGAACTTAACGAAGGTAAAAAGAGAAAAACAATAACATCGATTGTAACCATCTTTTATATTTATTTATTATTCGTCACTGATCTTGATAAGATAAGATTAAGATCACTGATCTTAATAAAGATACAGAAATATAGACTTCACTTGTTTAACTACCCCGTCTACCGAAGACTGAACCTTCTGAGGATCATCTCCACCGTAAACTGGACCTAGACCTGTTCCGTCGTCCTCACACCTATAACTCCCCGTCTACACCCACCCACCCGTTGTTCCTGAGTCGGTCCGCACCCCCGTGGCCCAGACACCGCCCGACCGGTCCCGCAGGAGAGTCCCGTCGTGTCCCGTCACCACTCCCGCCCAAAGAATCTTTCTCACCTTTCATTTTGACTTTTCGACTTAAGTGAATAAAATCTTTAGTTCTGTAAGTGACATTTTCAAGGTCACAAAGGACTCTTTTTGGACTGACCATTCTGAGGACTTAACGTCCCAAATAACGAGTTTTGTCATGTAAAAAGAAATTATGGTCTCGACTCACTCCTTATTCAAATATAAAACTAAGGTCCATTGTCGTGTTCGATAAAGACACTATCCGATTAGGAATTTGTCGATACCTCACCTCCATGGGTTTAGGACGAAAATGTTACCTCAGTCAGTTGGAGAAGTAATAAAATTAATATGAGAACAATTACTTGAAGTTATTTGAAATGACAAAGGTTTGTCAAACTTGTTCTGTTGATAAATTATTTATTTTTTGGTTTACTCGGTTTTTGCCGAAAAAATTTGGATTCTTTACTAACGTCTTATTTAACAATTTGGTTTATAATTTTGTTGTTTCACACATCTATGGCAATTTCAGAAGAACCGCAAGTCGCGAATCGATCTTGTATTATTTATTGTATAATCAGAATCAAAAAGGGAGTTAAACACTCAGTTATTAAAGATAATTGTCAAGTATTTTACCGTGCAGTTGTACTTTATATTCACGCAAAGAATATCTTACGACTTCGTTATTTTAGGGGTGTCTTCAGCTCTTTCGTTTAATCGATAAGAAGGAAGAGGATGGAACTACAAATTCTTTCTAATTGAAAAGAGACCCACAGCGTCTACAAACAATAAAAAATTTTTGAGTACTTTCTTCGTGTATTTGCTCTTGTCAGTGACGGAAGAAACCGTCCGACGCCCGTACTTGCCTGAACAATCTTTTGGGAGTCACCTCCCGAAATATTGTGCACCTTTGTAATCTAATATGTGTAAGAGTGTTTTACCAGAAAGAAAGTCTTCTCGTAGAAGAATTTCGGTAGGTTGTTTTTGTAGGTTCACATTCAAAAGTTTTTGGAGGCAATTTTAAGGTGTCAGGGTTCGACTGAAGTAAGTAAACCGGTGACTTATGCATAAATAAATAACGAAGAACATACATACATGTTCTCCCCAAAGGGACCACCGTGACTACCATTTCTTAGACAGGTGTACATATTCTTTAGCGTGACCCACGTTGCCAAAGGAATTCGTGACTAAAGAGATTTTTATATATAAACATAATCACTCATGGAAAAGTAACAAAATATAATTGCCAAAGAAGAGACACATAAGGATCATTAATACATTCGAAGAATACCTTCCCTTCACTAGAAACGCACACGCCAACGAAGTCACTATGGAAACGTGAGTAAGGACTCCTTCCGTCCATCCCTCTGAAAACCTTTCCCTACCCCCCACATCACCCGAAGGGGTCACCGGGTCACCCACTTCTTAGACGGACGTCAAGTCCTCTGAACTCCACCTAGGGACCTAGTCCCCTCCGTCCTCCGTCCTCTGACCCCTCGGGTCACGTCCGAGGGGGACCCCTCGTTTACCCTCTCTACCTAACGACACTTAACTCGACCCGTTTCCCGTTCCCTCGGTTCCTGGCTTCCGTGGATTTCTGTACCCTGTCCTACTTGTCGCCCTGGGGTCCTAGTCTCAAGTCTAGGGTCGGAATGGCGGAGGACGGAGACACTGGACCTGTTGAACGAGTGGAGAGATGAGAAGAGGAAACAACAACAAAAAATCAACGATTCAGTACAGACTGAGAACACGCTTGGGTATCTGATATCGGGAGGTCCGAGGAGACAAGTACCCTAAAAGGTCCGTTCTTTATGACCTCACCCAACGATACGGGAGGAGGTCCCCTAGAAGGGTTGGATCCCTAAATTAGACGCAGAGGACGCAACCTCCGCCTAAGAAATGGTGGTTCGGCGGTCCCTTCGGGTGTGGAGACGAAGGAGTAAATTATTTTCCCTCCTCTATTACCATCATTATTATTATTAACATAGATGGAGTATCCGAACAACCCTCTCAACGACGACGACGATTCAGTGAAGTCAGCACAGACTGAGACACTCTGGGGTATCTGCCGTCGGTTGGTCCGAGGCGGTAGGGACCCTAAGAGGTCCGTTCTTGTGACCTCACCCAACGGTAAAGGAAGAGGTTACGTACTTTCACTTTTCACTTTCACTTCAGCGAGTCAGCACGGGCTGAGAATCGCTGGGGTACTTGACGTCGGATGGTCCGAGGAAACAGGTACCCTAAAAGGTCCGTTCTCATGACCTCACCCAACGGTAACGGAAGAGACTCAACCCTCCCAATTTACCTCAGTTATATATATATTTCAAAAATCCCACCACAGTCTGCACATCATTCGCTACCTAGTTAAAGTCGACAATAATGCCAATCTCTAGGGGAATCTCCCTTCCGGTACGTCAGTCTCTCCAGTCGGACTCGATCCTACCACTGCAAGAGTTTCGGTAAGGTCTGGGGAAAGGACCTTCTACACGTATGTTCCACACGTAAAACATAGGGATGTAGTAACAAGGAGTCAATGGAGACAGAAGTTTTTTTGTTCAAATAGACATACTTGTTTATGTCTCAGATGTCGTACGTAGGATATTAGTACACGACTGTATCTTTGACATTCCTTAGTCACAGTAAATAGACAGAAAGTAGTGTAAATCCCACTATCCCACTTACTCGTGGTACAATCCTCAGGTCTCTGTACCCAAACCCTGATGTAGATTGGAACAGTGACTGATCGGCACTGGAATTCGTACAGGGAAGAAGACATGCTCCAGAGACTGAGGAAAGGACATTTTACTCCTATCGGAAACCCCGAGGGTCTTCCGGAAAGTTGAGATCATCAGACACGATTCCGTAGGGACTCAAGATCGATTATTGTCAAAGTTCACCCTTACCACAAGTAAGTAGTGTGACATGACTCATTTTAGTCTCTCGTCCTTCTGGTTCCTATGTCTGGAGGATTTCCACCGTGGGTACTCGAGGTAGGGGTGGTGGGTGTCCTCACTCCTGTCCTTCGAGTGGGAACTGGTTGTTCCACAAGTCAGTGTAAAGTCCTTGACACAGGATGTTCGGACATCGCCCGTTTTCGTCGTTTCTAGAATAACGACTTTACATTAACACAACGGAGGAGCCCGGGGACTGTGACGAGACGGACAGGTAAGACACAGGGCGACCGGGTCTTCAGACCTGACTTGGCCGCGCTCCCGTACAGGTTCAGGGTATCTCCGGTCACGTCGTCGACGACCCTCCAAACGTCACATTGACAAAGATTATCATCCAATTCACAAAATTTACCTCCCGGAACCCGGGTTCCCCTTTTATCGTGACGTCAATAAGACTTAATGACGTCTTAATCTACCAGACGGGACATCCACCGCGATCACCACTTCTTGGGCGTCCTCTGACCGCCCTGCACCCAAACTAGGGACTTAACCCTTCTAGGGGACTTCCTTCCGTACCGTTGGGTGAGGTCATAAGAACGGACCTCTTAGGGATACCTGTCTCCTCGGACCGCCCGATGTCGGATATCCCAGCGTCTCAGTCTGTGTTGACTTCGTCCAATCGTGTGTGTGTATGTGTGACATTCTTTTACAAGTCTATTCACCCCAAACGTCGAAATGTGCGTGTTCAAACAACAATAACATCGGTGAAACCACAGACTTAGAACCCGATCGTCCACTGCGACTTGATCCACACACTCGTATAGCATAAATATCACAGACTCAAAAACAAAGAAGTGAACCCTTTACCGTTATAATTTTCGTAGGTGAAGTATCCCTTCGACATTCCTGTCTAAAGATCTTCACCGTCCACTGCATGTCGAAATAGACGTCTCGGTCCTGCAACCTTTGAGTTACAACTTGTTATCCACTTACCAACTCGGTTAATAACATGTCGGTATACTACAAGTAATCTCATTGTTCGGTAAGAAAGTGACTACATTTTCATTAATGTCGGTCGACTCTAGGTTTCACTACTCCTTCAGAATTGACCCATCTCCCCTTTATCATTAATATTAGTGATTATACATATATCACCAGTATAGGGTCTAGGATCCATTCAGAACGTAAACATTGATGAGTAATTTAGGAGTCTTATTGGGATTCTTTCTCGATGATAATAATATATTTGAGTAAAACGTGTACTCCGATGACCCCGTTTCATTATAATTTTTAGATAACCCCCGAAGGGAACACCAGGTCACCATCTCTTGGACGGAACGTGACGTCTCCTGTGACCAAGTCAGGGAATACACCCTTCTAGTGTGTACGGTGACCCGTTGATTCGGGTAAGTGGTGTTGATGGCTCGGACGCGTGGATCTCACATACGAGTTGTCGTCTTCGGTGGCGCCACTCTTCGGGCGTGCGGTGTTGATTTCTCGTCGGGGGCGAGAGGCGTCGACCTCTTTCGGGGCGCACGGCGTCATTTCTGGGTCGCGCCGGCTTTCGTTCAAACCCAAAAAAATTAATTTCTTTTTTTTTTGGTATAGACCGGTCATCCACCGGTCCGGCCTTAATCATATTTCCTTCACCCCCACACACACACCAATCCTTCGTCTCACCTGCTTTCTACAGAGACGGTCCACAGTGGATTGATTCTAAAGGAACTATTTACATCTTCCCGTACCGACACAACGTCTATTTACTTTGTGTGGTAATATCGTCACGACCGTAGCCTCGGATCGTCGGGCGGGTTTTATGTCTACCTTTGGCGGTGTATGAGACGCACCTTTCGGGAAGTGCATAGTTCCAACCGCCGACTACTAAGGCATTTGAATTATAGGCTAATGTCTGGGAAAAAAAAAAAAAAAAAAAACGGACGGACAAGATACGACGGACGGAAAGAAATAACTTGTGTTTGACACTGCAGGACTACCTTAGGTTCTGTTAAACATTCTGTGGCACAGTCCGGGAAAAATCAGGGTCATGGGGGACCACTAGGTTCCAACCCCAGATTTTTGATCTTGTCTTGTCTCTGTTCCTTCTTTTGTGGCTGAACGGTGTTTATGTACATCTCGCTTCCTCCATAAAAACAAATTTTCTGTCTGTCGACTCCTTGTCAAATAAACTAGGGACGACGAACTCCCTGTCACCCCTTTCTTTCCACAAAAACACTAGTGAGAAGTCGCAAGGGACGCGCCGAACCAAGCGTGTCACCGTTGTTCTTGTACTCGAGATTATTATGTAGCGGTGGTTGGTGTCTATACAACGACCGCAATACGTGTCATCATTGATTGTAAGTCGGGGGAAAACTAATGAAGGTCCGGACACTGTAAATCTACCGACGTGCAAAGAGGATTGGAGTCTTTCAAGTCTCAACTGTCGTATGTAGGGTATTAGTGCACGACTGTATCGTTGACGTTCCGCAGCCACAGTAAATAGACAGAAAGTAGTGCAAATCCCACTATCCGACTTACTCGTGGCATAATCCTCAGGCTTCTGCTCCCAAACTCCGATGCAGATTGGAACAGTGACTGATCGACACTGGAACTCGTACAGGGAAGTGGAGACGTTCCGGAACCTGAGGGAAAGATATTTTATTCCGATCTCAAACCCCGGGGGTCTTCGGAGCTTATCAGACACGATTCCGTAGTGACTCAAGGTCGATTATTGTCAAAGTTTACTTTTACCACAAGTAAGCAGTGTAAGGTGATTATTTTAGTGTCTCGTCTTACAGGGACTTTCACCCGTAGAATCTACGAACACTAGCAGTGGGCAGTCGACCACTGCCGAGTACCTCAAGAGGTTCGTTCGGTACGTAGGGAAAAAGATTTTCCTCTGCACCCTTGCAGTTGCATGTAAATTCGTAAAATTACAGTTTACGGAGACGTGACAAGGAAAAATTTACAAAAATTTAAATAAAAGTTACCCTTCCATTACCAAAATGGTACAACACACCCAAAGACGGTACGTAGGTGCACTTAGTCGGTATTCACATGTATATAGGGGAGGGAGAACTCGGAGGGAGGGTGGGGTGGGGGAGTGTAACAAAAAGTTAAAGAAAGACACCTTAGTAGTGAGAGTTTCAATCAGTTAGTGTCGTAATAGCCCTTTCTATTTGTACCAAAAAAAAAATTATAGTGGATTCAGAGAGGATATGATTTAAAATAAGATAATGTTGTACGAACTTTTACACACCAAACATCCAAACCAGTCGTTCACGTATAAAAGACTCGTTTGATTGCATATTACACTTTTCTGATCAAAAGGGACAAAGGGTGAAGAACATAAACGCCCACGGGAAGTGACCATTGATGTGGTTAAGGGTGTTCAGTGAGGTGTACCTGACAAACGGTCTATGGACAAAGGGACCAGTCTCTCGGCACACAATTACTATAGGAAGACACATCTGGCAGAGTACGTCTTTCTGAGTATTTACGTATTGACCAAAAGATCTAACTAAAAAAAAAAAAAAGGGGTGTTTTCAGATTGCTTGAGGACATGAGTTTAGGATCCCTGTGTGCACACAAACCATCGAACGCGGACGACGGACCTGTCTGAGACACACAGACGAGGCTTTCTGGTTTATAGTAGGGTCGCCTGGACTGG
This sequence comes from Capra ibex, assembly GCA_006410555.1. Taxonomy (NCBI): domain Eukaryota; kingdom Metazoa; phylum Chordata; class Mammalia; order Artiodactyla; family Bovidae; genus Capra; species Capra ibex. Next base: position 84,060,573 of record SJYO01052474.1, on the reverse strand, counting down.
ATCAACTTGTATTTATGTGGTAACTCCTCGCTGACCGAAGTCTTAATTATTTTAAATATTTATTTATCCTACCGGAACGTTTCTCCGATTTGAACTTCACGGAGCATTCATTAAAAGTATTCTGTCCCGTGATCCGAAATCGACGGGACGATCACTGTCTCCGACACTTCACTTTAACAAACCATCCTCCGTTAGTCTAACAAGTATGAAACGTTCCAATTTTTTACTTAACTTGGGTATTATCCTAGTATTATGTCTCGGAATATAAAAAACCATTCCACGACTAGTTCGGATCTTCCAGGCCCAAACCCGACCAGATTGATGAGTTCATTAACCTGTGAGAAAGAAAGTTAGACAATCCAAAGACTCATCCACACTTATACAAACATTCAGTCAAGATTACTCCACCTACTTTGACCTCGGATAATATGTCTCACTTCATTCAGTCTTTCTTTTCGTGGTTATGTCATATAATTGTATATATATACCTGAAATCTTTCTACCATTACTGTTGGGACATGCCCTCCGTCTTTTCTCTGTGTCTATATTTCTTGTCTCAAAACTTGAGATACCCTCTTCCGTTCCTACCCTACTAAGCTCTCTTATCGTAACTTTGTACATATAATGGTATACACTTTATCTACTGGCCAGGTTCAAACTACGTAGTTTGTCCCGTGAGTTTCGGCCGTGTGACCCTGTTTGGTCTCCCTACCCTACCCCTTTCTCCACCCTCCCCCCAAGCCTACCCCCTGTGCACATGTGGGTACAGACTAAGTACAGTTACATACCGTTTTTGGTGGTACTATAATATTTCATCAATCGGAGGTTAATATTATTTAATTAAAAAAATTTCTGTTCTCGGAGAGTTAAAGTCAAAAACACCGAATATCTCATGTGAGCGACCTAAGAGATTCGAGGATCGTTATATCGAGGCAGACGTAGACTCTACGAGTGACTAATTTTAAATCTCTCCACTCGTCGGCGACAAGAGGGTCTGGGCGGTCACTTCGGGTAAGTTCTTAGTTGACTTTTCTTCCGTGGGTAGTACCTCCGACCTTTCCTCCGAGGTACTAGAGCGAAGGGAACTCCTATAATAAGTCTTTTCTCCTTATAAAAAGTGAAGAACGGTGGATTCGACTTAAAATTCTTCATTGGTATGTTCTACTTCGACTCTTAATAATATTAACCCAGAAACCATCTCTGTTTGACATGACACAAAAAAAAAAATTAAAGAGGACTTTCCAGTGACCTATGTTTCTGTCAGAGACTTAAATAACTTTCCTTGCGAGGTTTCGACAATATACGTCGAGACATATACGGATAAACATAAAGTGTGAGAGAAAACAGTTGATCATTGTTTGTCTGGTCTACCTTAAGTTGGACTCTTAAAGAAATGGTAGAAGATTTCTAAGTGAAGTTCCTAAATAAAGGTTTGTTACTCCCTTTTATGAAGATTGAATTTTCTTCTTTTTTTGTTTCGGGGGTTGTGAACAGGACAATCCACCATAGGAAAGACGGAAGTCTCACCGTCTACAAGTTTCAAGTGGACCCACTTACACCTGTCTTCCAGAAATCCATAGAGAAGTCGAGGAAACGGCTCCTTCGCGTAAAAACTGGACCGCCGGAAACGACGTAAACTCGATTTTTCTGACGAGATTACATTCGTCCCGACACGAACGTAATATCACACTTGGGTCAGAGTTACGTCACTGCGTAAAAGTCGATAAAAGACTCCCTGATCAATCCAGAGTTGTCACACAGAGTCAAAACCTAAGGTTTAATCGATTGACCCGTAGTACTGCAACGGGGGGTCCGTTATCCCAGAAACCCGGGGAGACTACGTTTCTCTGCCCTTTCGCCACTCTCGGCCCGCAAACACCGACAAATCAGTGAGTCACCACAGACTAAGAAACGTTAAGATACCTGACATCGGGCGGTCCGAGGGAGACAGGTACCCTAAAGGGTCCGTTATTTTACCCTAACCCACCGGTAAAGGAAGAGGTCCCCTAGAAGGACTGAGTCCCTAGCTTCAGTACAGAGGACGTACCCTCCCGTTTAAGAAATGTGACTCGGTCGCCATATCGGTCCGAATCAAGTCAAGTCAAGTCAAGTCAGCAAGTCAGCACAGGCTGAGACGTTGGGGTACTTAGCGTCGTGCGGTCCGGAGGGACAGGTNCGTGTGGTCCGGAGGGACAGGTAGTGGTTGAGGGCCTCAAGTGAGTCTGAGTGCAGGTAGCTCAGTCACTACGGTACGTCGGCAGAGATGAAGTCACACTTAGGACCCAGGCTGTGAACCGACGAAACCCTTAACGAATTGAAGGACCCCGCATCATCAGAGTAGAAATTTTGGTACACTTTTATCACCATAGATATAGTATCCTACACTTTACTTCAACAAAACGTTTTCTATCAACGGAACAAGTGTAAAATGTTCTAATCTTTTACATAAATTGGGGTTTCCTCTAGTATTGTGTCTCGGACTATGAAAAACATTCTTCCGTCGACTCGGATTTTTGACTAGTAACCCCGGTTAGATATATACCAGTACATTTAATTTATTGAATTAAAAACATTTCACCAATCTTGTCATGGACCGTGAATTATTCATAAAACAATCACAATCGATAGTAATAATCACTTTTCAGTCTCCATACGATTAGTGTCAGTTCCTCAGGGAACGGCTTCAGTATTAACTCTTTATTTTATAATTCGTTTCAAAAATTCGATAAATTTTAAAGTGAACAGTCCGTACCGCAATTAGTATAATATAAGTAACAGAACAATTTCTGATGTTCTAAGGAACTCCTTATGTATAAAATGAGACAATTTTTCTTTTAATTTAATGTATATATATATATATATATATATATATATATATATAAATTTTGTCTCTTCCGTTACCGTGGGGTGAGGTCATGAGAACGGACCTTTTAGGGTACCCGCCTCCTCGGACCACCCGACTTCAGGTACCCCAGCGTGTCTCAACCTGTGTTGACTTCGCTGAATCGTCGTCGTCGTCGTCGTATATAAATTTTTCTTTTTTTTAATTTGCTACTCGAAACTTCCTCATACATAAAAGACAAAAATATACATCTGGTTTATGGGTAATTATGTTCAATTTAAAGCAAAGAATTTGTAAAGAATTTATGGTGTGTAATAGGGTAGTACGACATAAGGAAAACTGAAAAACTTTCAGGAAAGAGTCCTTAAGAACAAACGAACAAACAATCACACAAATGGGTAAACCCCTCCATCTGTTCAGGATAATAAAATTTAAATGTCTTCTGCTGTGCCTCAAAACACATTGGCCCCCCTGGTAGGTTCTAGTATTTCACTCAAGACCAGGTCCCGGTATCGGCATTGGGTCGAGGTCCAGGACACCCCGGAACTAATGTCGGGAACCGACACGACCCGGCCCCTGACACAGCCGGAGTAAAACGTAGACGGTTTGCTGGAAATGGTTCTTGACTTATTTTGATAGTCGAAACGTACTAAAGGTTGCGATAACTAACGTGTGGATAAGAAGTAAGTAGAACACCTATCATTTAGGTAGGTAAATTTCTGTTCTTAAGTCGCAAGTCGACACTAGACGATGTGTGTACAGGTGAAAGGAAGGTAAAAGAAACTTGCCTCGTGTCATTTTAGATAACATGCCGAGTGACCGCACTATAGCGAAACTATCTGTGACTCACTGGATTATATGTGTGAGGTCACATGAGATTAGACACCAGAGGGTCGAGGGTGAGCCGTCCTTAAGACTCTACAACTACCTTGGGGCACTAAATTGTCTCGTCGGCTCGACGGGAAACTGGGGAGTGTGACGAAGACTGTCGACGGACGGTACACATCTCTTTTTGGCGTGTCCGACTTTGGGACAGCGTCTCATTTCCAGGAACTTGTTTGTATGTTCGTACTAGTACGATGATAAGATTTTAATTTAACGAAATTTTTCTTTTTTTTTGACTTAAACGTCACCCTTTTCAAATGTCGACTTCTGGGTTCCGTGGGATCTCACATGGTTCACGGAAGAGGAAAATTTTTTCTTTTGTTTTATTGTGTATACATGAACTCAATGGATAGAAAAAGTTTACTCAATTCGGTCAAGTAGTTACGGGTCTAAAAAGATGAGACTGTGTCATTGTCCGGACGGTCTTTACTACCCGTCGTAAAGGACCTAGCCGACCCTTTGAACTAAACACAACTTCGACAGTCAAATTAGGTGTGACGGAAAAATGAAAATCGCCCTACAAGAAGTCCATCTTTTCTTACCTTCCTCGAAAATCCGTACTGATGGCAGGATTTATATTTCAACCAAATTTTTTTTTTTTAGGGAGGAGCCGGGTTTATCGTGCCACGAAATATTAAGTAAGAAAAGTGTATGTCGTGGGACGCAATAGGACCGATTACAAAAGGGCGACGCGGCGGTAGTAGAAAACAGTTCGACAGTCCCATAATTTAACTACGTGGAAGGTGTAAACCTATCTCCAGTAATAGGACAACGGACCAACGTAACGGAGACGACTCGTCCAATTGACGAACTCCAGAAAGTAGATCTATTTACAAGCGGTCGTGAAAACGAGACACTACTGTACTCGACAAGGAAGTTCCAGTCTATCACTACGATACTATTCAACAAGGGAAACTCAAGTGTCTAAGTCTCTCTTACTCTCAGGTCTAAGGTAGTGACCAGATTTTTATTACTATTTACGGGTAAACCCGTATAAAGAGCGGTTTCATGACCTGAACTCTGAGAAATTTTTTATGTATGAACACGAAATTAAAAAAATTATATATCTCTCTTCTAAAAACGAATATTCATAAAACAACAAACTCATAGTATTCACTAAGATGACACAGTCTTAACTGAGAAATCAAGACTACTACCGTCTTTACTTAACACACACACACGTACGAACGCCTTATCTATTTCATGCACCATTTAGACGTCCAAACGATTAGAATTTTATGATACAATTCTCATAAAACTTCTGATGTTATAATCTGTGGAAAATGGTAGGTTTATCCTTCTGTCAAAAATTCACCCCTCTATTTTAACAGAAAAGTGAAATCAAAATAAACTACACACTTGATCTTTCTTAAGACATACAACAAATCAGTTTTTCAACACAGACTGAGACACTGGGGTACCTGACATTGGACGGCCCGATGAGATAGGTACCCTAAAGGGTCCGTTCTTATGACCTCACCCAACGGTAAAGGATGACGTTCCCTAGAAGGGGTTGGTCCCTAGCTTGGGTGTAGAGAACGTGACCGTCCACCTAAGAAATGGTGACTCGGTGGTCCCTTCGGGGATGTTTGAAACTCACGGAAATAAAGTAAAAAGATTACTTCTCTTACGTTTTATTTTCCTTTTTATTAAAATTCTCTAAAATAATATTGGGTTATACTGAAAACATTCTTCGAACAAAAAATAAGTTAAAAAAATTTTTTTAAAATAGCACCATTTTCATTGTTTTACATGGAACAATCGGTAAACCACCGAGTCTTCCATTTCTTAGCCGTCACGTCCTCTGGACTCAAACTAAGAACTCAGCCCTTCTAGGGGACCTCTTCCCTTACCGTCGGGTGAGGTCATAAGAACGGACCTCTTAGGGTACCTGCCTCCTCGGACCACCCGATAAATCAGGTACCCCGGAGCTTCTCAGTCTGTACTAACTCGGTAATTGTGAAGTGAAGTCACCATCGTTTATATAGAGGTCTTCAAAAAAACAAAAAATTTCACCAAAAGAATTTTTTTTTTAATAAGTGAATAAATAAATACTGACACGACCCGGAAGGAACGACGTGTCTCCGAAAGATATCAACGCCACGAGTCGAGGAGCGACGTCGCCGAAGAGAACGATATCCCACGCCCGAGATCTCGCGGACCCGAGTCACCGACGCCACGAGTCGAGGAGCGACGTCGCCCAAGAGAACAATATCCCACGCCCGAGATCTCGTGAACCCGAGTCACCGACTCCCCGTGTCCGAGGAGCGACGTCGCCCGAGAGAACACTATCCCACGCCCGAGATCTCGCGGACCCGAGTCACCGACGCCACGAGTCGACGAGCGACGTCGCCCGAGAGAACACTATCCCACGCCTGAGATCTCGCGGACCCGAGTCACCGACGCCACGAGTCGACGAGCGACGTCACCCGAGAGAACACTATCCCACGCCCGAGATCTCGCGGACCCGAGTCACCGACGCCACGAGTCGACGACCGACGTCGCTCGAGAGAACACTATCCCACGCCCGAGATCTCGCGGACCCGAGTCACCGACAGCCCGTGTCCGAATCTACGGGGGGTAGTACACCTTAGAAAGACTTCATCCCGAGTTTGGACACAGGGGACGGAACCGATGGTCTAAGGACCGGTGACGCGGTGGTCCCTGTAGGATTTCAGGGACCAAAAGATTGACTTCGTCCGGAATGGAGAGATAAATGGTACGCCAGTATACTCGATTTTCTACGAAAATACTCATTTCTCCTGTGTAAAAATTTATCGTAGAAAAAAAAATTACGATGAAATCCCGAAGGGTCCACCGAGTCACCATTCCTTAGGTGGACGGTTAGGTCGTCCGTACCCAAGCTAGGGACCAGGTCCTTCAAAGGTGTACACCACCCCGTCGATTCGGACACGTGGTGTTGGTAACTCGGACACACATCTCGGACCCATGGGGTTGACGACTCGGGGAACAGCAATGACGACTTCGGTCACGAGGGATCTCGGGTATGAGGTGTTCTCTTCGGAGGCGTTGTTCTTCGGGTGTGGCTTTGATCTCGTTTCGGGTGTGTCGTTGTTTCTGGGTTATGTCGGTCTTTATTTATTTAGTCATTAGATCTTTATTTATTTATTTACGGTGCGGTGAAATTTGATATCAGAGAAAATTTTACATTTTGTAATAGCGTACATCTTAATTGACAGAACTGAGACATTAAAGTCCGGTCACGAATTAAAGTTATAAACTACCGACGTAAAGGTTAACTTACCACGCCAGAAGATTTTTATACAAATACAAATCAAAAAAATTATACATAATAATAAAAGTTGTTGACCTGATCTAAAATTTAATAACAAAATAATAATTCCCAGTCAATATTCGACAGGTGTTTAAAATAGTATTTTGTTTTAAATTTTGGACGAATCTACACGGCAGAACCCCTTGAACCTTAATCACTCCAGTTTACACGATTATCAAATAAATACATAAGTGATTTTTAACAATCCACCACATCTTTGTTTCTACTCCTTTTATACTCTGGACAGAAGTTTCCCTCGAAGACATAAGGAAAACGATAGACATTAATATAGTCGTCGTGTTGATGAGTTGGATCTCCCAAGTCGTAGGACGACTACCCGGCACGAAGAATTGGGCTGTAACGTCCTTGGTGGTTCTGGAGGTCAGGGAAGACTTATTACAGGGTCGAGAAGATATGAGGCGTACCAAAACACTAGAATTAGCTCCGGGACAAATCGGGGGTAGACGAAGGATTCAACAAAGAGACGTAGATCAATGAGGGGGAGGACAGTGAGTGGTGGGAGGTGGACGGAATAAAGGTTCTCTCATACGAAAGGTTTTACGGTTAGACTAGTCAGTGAGGGACGAATCTTTACAAGATCTCGCCCCTAGGGTTGGAGATCCTCGATTACGGTCTTTTAGACTCTACCTCGACTACGTTATTGTTATCTTTATTTCATGTGTTATTTACATTACACGAACTTAGTAGGACTTTGGTGAGGGGTTGGGGTCAGGCACCCCTTTAACAGAAGGTACTTCGGTCAGGGACTACGGTTTTTCCAACCCCTAACGTCTCGATCACCCAGGATAACCGCGCTCCCACCTCACTTCTTATGTCTTGGGAGGGTCGGACTGGCACTGACTGGAAAGGTAGACGAGAAGGTTTGGGTAAGTCACGAAGTCAGTCCCCACGACCCCCACTACGACTATTTATATGGAGTGGGGGTGGGGGCTCAGGGCTCTGGACAAAGGAACTTCCACCACACCTCTACGGAGGAAGGAATAAGAGAGTCTGAACGAGAAGATTCTTCGGAAAAAAAATGAAGGGGTAACAAGAAGGAGAAACTGGAACATGGAATGATGACGTGAGTGTAATTTAAAATAAAAACAATTTATTATTTTAATATTAATTATTATATTAAATATATTTTACATTAAACATATATTAAATTAAATATATTATTATAATAGTTATGTTAAAATAATAACTTGTATAATAATATACAGAGGGGTAGTTTAATACTCAAAGATATTTCGTACCTACAGCAGAATAAAGACATCAAAAGGTTGATGCTATTAGCATGGGGAAATATGGGTTTGAGAAGGGATTAAAGGAGAAGACAAGATTTTGACTAGAAGAACTCTGATAGACGAAAGAGGAAAGGGTTATCGGAAAGAAGGTACAGTCGTTTCTTTCGTAGAAGAGTAGGTGGGGTTGGAATAGTACAACTTAACAGTACTCGACACGCCTAGAGGTCCATTGCTTCGCTATCTCTGGGAGGAATTCGAGTCAGTGAGTTAGCGCAGGTTGAGAAACGTTTGGGTATCTGACATCGGGTGGTCCGAGGGGACAGGTACCCTAAGAGGTCCGTTCTTATCACCTCACCCAACGGTACGAGAGGAGGTCCCCTGGAAGGACTGGGTCTCTAACTTGGGAGCAGAGGACATAACCGTCTACCTAAGAAATGGTGATCATGGTGGACCCTTCGGGAAATCTGAGTGAACTCTCCGGGTCTTTCGGAGGAGATTAACTTCGTGGGTCTGAGTAAACTTGTCATTCACGAGAAAAAGATCCCTACGCAGTCGATAGAACCCCTTTTCTCTCCGGTGGGAGCAGATGGAGTAATTCTCTATGCAAAAGTTATTTTCAAATTACCAGTTATGAATAAAACATCATAAAACTGGGAAACTAGTTAAACAACATCCTTTTAAAAATTCAATTTTAACTAAGGACATACATAAATACGATAACTCATAATATCTTACTATTTATTTAAGGTACTACTCTTACATAATATAACCCTATTTTGAGACAAATCCCTTCACCCTACCCTTATGATTTCACCTTTTTGGATACTACATTTTAAAGGTTGACGATTTCTTATTGAATTAGTACACGAAAACTTTCACCTTCCACTAGCTAATTGATGTGATTGTAATGTCACCTGATTCAAATTTCTTACTATATTGTAGAAATAAACTTTTACAGTTACAAAAGTTATTCGGTTTGTAATGTGGAAAACGTGGATAATTTAAATACTATTTTTACAGGATAAAGTCGAAACTTTATACGTTCTTCTCATGTACCAAATTGTTTTTGTAAATACCTCATCAGTACGTTTATTCTAACTTCGTATAATTTAACCTTATTAGTCTAAGGTCAGGATCTTTACGACTCGTTTATATACCTTACAAATAGGGAATGTGGAAATTCCTCCAACAAAAAAAGTGGTAATGAAATAAAATCACAATAATTATCTGTTCGTCCGTTTGAGCGAAAGGAGGGTCAATACGACTTGTCATTCATAATAGGTTTCCGATTAGTCACCGGTGGTTCCTGTGTTCCGAAGACGCTTAGAGACATCGACCCGGACGAGGTTTCCCGGAGTGATTAGAGGTCACCCATGTTTTGAATGACCTAAAGAATACATTCGTGTACTGATGAGAAGGGTTGAAATAATTAGGACAGGAACGACGAATAGATCGTACTTTCTTCGACCCCGTTCTCAAGTCAGAAGAATAAACCTAAATCTTAATATATCAACTCTTTAATTACTGTAGGTTGTAACAGTAATTTGTATGTTGAAAGATCGGAACTTAAAAAAAAAAAAAATAATGTGAGTTCATGGTTCTCGAGTATGGGTCCTGTAACCCAACCCAATTTTCACATTATCCTAGTAAAAAGGTGGTCATCTTTCTCTCACAGACCTCTTAGGGTACCTGTCTCCTTGGACCGTCCGATACCAGGTGTCCCAGAGTTTTTCAGTTTGTATCGACTTCACAGAATCGTGTGAGACGTACGTCCTAGTAAAAAGTACCTAGATGTCAAAAGTCTAAAGGGGACAGTCGACTCTATGGTTTCGTGTTGGTGGACTAATTGAGTTTGTCTATAAGGGGGGCTTCCTCCGTAGTTGTAAGTAGTACTTTCTTAGAAACGATCTACGAACCCTACGTTTTACGTAATACTTAAGTGTAGTAAGGACGGAAGTTCCTCAAATGACAGATCAAAACCACTTTTCAAATTTATTATTACGTGAAGTACGGTTCCGATAATTTATTACGAATTTCATTTTTAGGTACTGTATGACTTTACAAGAGACACGGGTAGTGACTCACTTTTGTCGTCCTACATTTGGCGAGACAGATCATGTTGAGGCAACGTCATTGTCTTCACCTAAGTCTATACGAACTTTTTCTCCCACCTTTTAACATCCGTTTTACAAGTGTCAGAAAGAACTAGTCCATGTTGATACACCCTCAAATTAACGGAAAAGTGTAACTATTGAAAAGGTTCCTCTTCTAGGGAAGCTATTATTTCGGTAAGTAACAACCACCCGGACCCCACTCAGATGTAAAATCCATGCTCCGATACGCGGGCTTCCCGAAGGGAACACCGAGTCGACCATTTCTTAGGTGGACGCTATACCCTCTGGACCCAAGCTAGGGACCCAACCCTTCTAGGGGACCTCTTCCCTGTCCTATGGGTGAGGTCATAAGACCGGACCTCTTAAGGGACCTGACGTACCAGGTACCCCAGCGTCTCTCAGCCTGTGCTGATTCGTTGAAACTGAAGTGAAATACCCGACACTTTTCCCCTTGTCTGAGAATTCCACCTGTAGGGTCTGAAGGGACCACCAGGTCACCGACTCGGAGGTGTAAGGGTTACATCTCCCGGGTCCAAACTAGGGACCAGTCCCTTGATTAGGGTGTCCGACGTTGGTCTCTCGGTCTCATTCTGTGTTCATTCTGGACCGTGTTCTGTGTTCATTCTGGACCGTGTCGGTTTATTTGTTCTACTTTTTCATGTATTTATTTTCTATTTGTGGGGACTTCTAGTGGAAACCCCTGGTCTAGGAGGTTTGCAGGAGATTAGGCTCGACGTCTCTCCCGGTCCGGGGGTAGACGAGTGACGGTAGTCGGGGCGAAGAGCAGGTACAAGAGACCACTGGGCAGGTAGAAACGACCCTGGGGTGCTCCCTGACCTCTGTCTTCACTCGGCAGGGTACTTCGAGAATGTGTTGTGTGTGAATCGTGAGACGGGGGGAGCGGAGGTCCTGACTCACGGACATCCTCCCGCTCGGTCCTAGTTGTATATGCCAGGTTCCCGGGGCAAAAGACGTCGGAGAAAGGGTATAAAGAGAGTTGAAAAAAGGACAATGACTTTTCATAAAACTGTAAAAGGGAATCCCCGACTTCCTTTCCCTCGAACATCTCTCTTGAAACATAACGACATCTCCGGACCGAGGTCGGGAATGTGTGAGCGATCTAGTAGACCTTTCAAGGAAGTACAGAGTCAAATATAGTCCTTTATGGAAAGTTTACCCCTAACATGGTGGACGGTACGGAGAAATTTACTTTTAAACTCTCTTCTTCTTTCGTGAAAAAATTTTTTTTTTTTTTTTTGTCTTTTTCTGGATGAGTTTGTGTTCTCTAGGTACAATCTTTTCAATTGAAATGTAACTCACTAATAGGTCTCTGAGTCAAGAATAACTATAAAATTGGTTCAGAATAAAGGAACTTTTATAACTCCTTATTTAAGACACGGTCTCTGCCTTTCGTACGTGAGTAATGGAATCGCCTTCTAGGCTAAAGGTTATGTCTAGGCAAAGGTACTCTGTTCGTTTGTAGTCGAGTCTCTAAGTACGACGTTTGGAGATTACGAATTTGAAGATTCCCTAATTTAATTCGTTGTCCTATATACTAAGTTTCCTGTTTTTTATTTCACTAATTCTTTTTAGAAGAGACACCGTTCTTTTTCCGTCTCCGTCTAACAAAGGTAAGTAAAATACTCATTAAAACTAAAACAACCGTCTGTGAATTTGGGTCCCGTCCCCGCCACGGGTTGTCCTCCCTTCTGAAATAACCTTGTCGTGTTCCTAACACAGTGTCTGAACGGAATGATGTGTCATTGAATTCGTGCGCACTCACGTGTACGGTCGGGGACGTCGAGTCACGTAAGCTTCTACCCGAGAAGAGGGCTCTATTCTGCCGAGGGGGAGGGTCGAACACAGAAGAGTAGGAACCAGGGTGAGACGAGCGACACCGAGGAGAGAGGAAAGTAGACGTAGAGGACGACCGGAGGTCCCGGACGGGTAGCAACGGGGCTTGTCAGAGAATTACAGACATGAAAAGAGACAAGAGAGTGGAGTGTGGACACAAAGACATTCTCTAAGAGACCCGGGGTGGTTAGTGTGTCGTTTATAAATAACTCCCGAACGACGTAAATCTTCGAGGGGGAACAAGAGTGGTGGGCCTTACCACTGTAGATTGTCCAGTAGGATTTACGAACTACGAAAGGTAGTTCTCAGTCTACCTTCCCTTCCGTCTTACCCTCGTATCCTCCTGCTCTCCAACACAGGACCTGTCCGTTACTCTTGTCACAATCTTACACCTCCCGAGCAGAAAATAGTTACCATCCACAAACACCCTACTTCCGCCATAATCCTCGGTCGTGTACCTTCTTCTCCTAATAATACTAGACTCGTGTCTTATCCAAACCTTTACAAATACTACCCTGTCCTTATAACCCCAGTGTGACTCTTCCCGAAACTACTGGTCGGGGTCTCCGTACCTGAAATAGGACAAACGTCAACCCCACCCTGGTAGTGTTCCTTCCAACCGGTCCGTCGTTCTAACCCCGTTGAGTCTACCTGAGTACTAATTGAGAGGGTTTATGTTCAGGATTTCTCTTCGACGTAGTTGGATCCTCTTCCCCTGGGGAAAAAATTAAATGTATTTCTGTGTGTAACCCTTTTCCTAAGGTCATTGTGTGTGAACAAGTACCCAAGTCAAATACAAAGAACTCGTGCGGGACACCAAGTCTGTAGTAAGATCTGGGACCCCTGAGTCACATTTATTCTGTCTAGACAGAGACGGAAGTCTCGGGTCTCTTTCATCTGTCACTAAGATCTTTACAGGAGGGGAACCGGAAAGAAATAGGTCAAAATTTCGGGTGGAAAATTTCGAGATACGGTTGGTGGAAGGGGTCACTATCAGGAATAAATAGAGGAGGTCTTGAGTATGACATTTTTGAAGAGATTTTTGAGACTATGAATTGAAAAAAGACTAATGTCTTTATTGTATAAGTCATATGTTTAAGTTTTGTTACATTCATAGATTGTATTTCTCTTGCATGTGAGTGATTTTTCTTGGTGAAACGTAATTATGTATAAGGAGACTATAAAACACACACACAAATCAGCTAGTCAACACAGGTTGAGAAACGTTCGGGATGTCTGATATCATCTGGTCCGAGGAAACAGGTTCCCTCGTGGTTAGTGTGTCGTTTAGGTCCGTGTTTATAACCTCACCCAACGGTACGGGAAGAGGTCCCCTAGAAGGGTTAAGTCCATAACTTGGGTCCAGAGGACGTAATGTCCGTCTATGAAATGGTAGACTCGGTGGTCCCTTCAAGGAGATTATAAAATGAAGACACGTCGGTGGTTACATAATAACAGTGGTAGTAGAAGTAGTAATATTTGACTACGATTTCGACTTTGAGGTCATGAAACCGGTGGACTACTCTTCTCAACTGAGTAACCTTTTCTGGGAATACGACCCGTTCGAACCTCCGTTTTCCGTTTCTTTCACAGTCTCATACTCTACCAATCTATCATAGGGACTGAGTCACCTGTACTTTAACTCGTTTGAGGTCCTCTATCACATCCTGGCTCCTTGGACCATACGATATCTGGTACCCCAGTGGTTCTTGGTATGTACTGAATCACTGACTTGTTGTCGTTGGATCTCTCTTGTACCTTAAGAAAAGGAAAATGTTGAAATAACTCTATATAAAGTGTGGGGTATTTTAAGTGGGTAATTAAGTGGGTAAATTTCACTCGTTAAGACATCAAAGATCAAATAAGTGTCTCAACACGCTTAATAGTGGTGTTAGATCAAGGTCTTGTAAAGTAGTAGGACTTTTCTTTGGTGTATGGATAATTCAGTAAGGGATAAGGGTAAAGGGATGTAGGAGTGTCGGGGTCTGCTGGTGATTAGAGAGACAGAGACACCTAAACTTTAAGACCTGTAAAGTAAATTTACCTTAGTATGTCATACACCGGAGAAGACTAGTCGAGAAAGTGAATTGTATTACAAAAGTACAACGTCGCACGTAGTCACAATATAAGAAAAAGAAAAAAGTTTCAGTATAGGTACGACACCTATGTCGTGTAAAATTAAATAGGTAGGAAGTCAACTGTCTGTAAACCCGACGAAGGTAAACCCCCGATAATACTTATTACGACAATATTTATAATCCCACTGATGTAGTAAAAATGTAGGGGTGGTCGTCACGTACTCCTAAGGTTACAGGGGTACAAGAGTATCCTAAAGAAACTTTCTTCTACGGGGATGAGCCCTTATCTTTCCAAACTCCGACCTACCGACGATTAGAAGGTAGGTAACATACACACGTCTAATGTTTTTGAAACAGAAGGTTCAAGCACTATTTCAAATTTTTGCATGAAAACTTAGGAAGAAACCACCGCCCCCTACTCCCGACAGAGAATATGTGTAGATCTACACATATTCTCTGTCNCCCCACCCCCCCACCTAAACCAAATTACAAGAAGTGGCTTCTCAATATAAACATATATCAGAAAGTCGTTGGTACACTTAGGTTTTCCACCAACCCCAAAAAAAAAGGAAATTTAAGACTCTGTCCCTTTCTAGTACTTAAATATATGGTTCTCCAGACCTGAGGACAACTGGGGTGTCTCTGACACTATTAATTTTGGAAGATAAACTCTCAATTAATCAATATGGGAAATTCCTTTTTTATACGTGTACTCTAAAATATGAACCATTGTGAGTACTTTTTATTGTCTCGATGTTTTTTAGACATCCTCCTTTCTTGGAGGTTTTTGTCCAATTTTCATTTTATAATCAAGTTATTTCCTACTCTTATCCTACTCTTAATTTATTTCGTCAGTATCTCTTGTCAAGTCAATAAAATTTACCATGTATTAATATAGATATAGTAACGTAGAGAAATTTAAATTTAAATTATTTAAGATTGAGTAAATTCCCTAAGGGACCACCGAGTCCACCATTTCTTAGGTGGGCGTTACGTCCTCTGGTCCCAATCTATGGATCCAGCCCTTCTAGGGGACCTCTTCCCTTATCGATGAGGATCAAAAGAACGGATCTATTAGGGCACCTGTCTCATTGGACCCCCGATGAAGATACCCAGTGTTTCTTAGTCTATGCTGACTCGTTGATTCGTGTGTCGTATGTAAATTTATGTTATTAATGAGAAACGAGAGCATTATTTTATAAGATGAAACGAATTTTTGTATACACACGAATCAGTGAGTCAACACAGGCTGGGGAACACTGGGGTACCTGAATCGGGCGGTGCGAGAGAACAGGTACCCCTAAGAGGTCCGTTCTTATGACCTCGCCCAACGGTGCGGGAGGAGGTCCCCTAGAAGGGTTGGGTCCATAGCTTGGGTCCAGAGGGTGTAACGTCTGTCTAAGAAATGGTAGACTCGGTAGTTTTTGTATATCAATTAGATATTTATTGATTACTCTTGTATAACATACCGTGTCCCCTGAATTACGTGACACCACTGGACATACCCTTCCTTCAGGTTTTCTACCCCCCCCCCCATATACAGATACATGCTGCCTAAGGAAAAAGACACGTCATCTTTGATTATGTTCAACGTTTCGGTGATACGAGGTTGTTTTTAATTAAATTTTTCTTTTTTAGTACGTTATGTTAAACGTCTGCATTGTGTGTGTGTTTATATATCAATCCATGAGTCTTCGTGAGACCACTCGAGAAATAGTATCAATTCTGTACGGAGAGAAAAAGTATGTCGTCAGTTTTAGGTACTCTTAGTCATTTGTCAATGGAGTCGTACTCCAAATGTAGGTGTGAAATAGTTCCCGTTTATAGTGTTCCTCATACATCTTTAGAGAATTCTGTCTACCAGTCATTGAAGAAGGTTTGTATAAAGACTTGTGTCATTATTACAAAAAAAGTGGTGATTAGACCATTAAAGGAGGGAAGAATAATACTTCATAATGAAAGTAAACAACTCCTATCACCAGTAAAAGTCTAGTCCTTTTTACTCCCTTGGCGTAACTTACTAGGGTCTCATGACTCTGAATAAACACTAAGTATCAGTAAAAATATTTTTTCGTTAAACTAAAGGTTATCAATGTATTTATAAAACTCCTTATAATGAATTAGTAAGGAGTACATAAAATTGAGTGTGGGAAATAATGCCTACTTGTTTGTCATACTCTTTTACGTCTACAACTAGTTGGGACTAGTGGTCCTCAACCACTACCTGTCCCTTCGGACCGCACGACGTTAGGTACCCTAGCGTCTCAGTCTGTGCTGACTCGCTGACCTGGCTTGGCTAGTTGGACCACAATAACCCTCCTTTCTTCAGCATCGTTCTTAGATCACAACTAGGACAGGGTGGATTCGTTCACCTTGGTGACAGATCTGTTTTGTCTTGGGAGTGACCATCACCTTAAGGGGTCACTACATTATCCAACAGTCAAAGAAGGGAAGTTAAGACTCGAGTGGTCGATTCTCGATCTGTGAGTCCTGGTTCCATGTCATACACACGTCTATGCCCCCACCGAATTTATATAAATTCTGTCTATCTACTACCTGTTTATTCGTCTTCTTCGTTCGACGACAATATAAATCTCATTCTAAAGGTTTTAGACATCAAATTCAAAATCTATTTTTAATGTCTCAGGTTTAGAAAACAGAGCCACGAGTCATACCTTACACTTATATTTTTTTGATCAGTAACCTACTTCTTCCATTAAGTTAACGGAGTAACAGTCATAATATAGTATGGAATTCTAGTTCATACTGACACCTTGTCGTCAAATAGTCATACAACATATTAACAACTAGTCAAATCTTTATTCTCTAAGTTTGGAACAAAGGAGAGACATTTATTCTCCTATTTTATTTTGTAGAACTTAAACTTCCCAATTAAATTATAATGGTTTAAAATCACGGACTTTCCCCATGAATAAACTAAAAGAAAGAAGTATGTGCACAGAATTCACAAAAATCAATTTCAAAACTCGTTGTAAACTGTAAGTACTAATAAAAGACAAATCTATAGTATCGAGACAAAAGGGAGAAATAGTAAAGTAAATATCATGTAACTTTTCTACAGTAATGGGGTTTTTTTAGTGTTTTATTAAGTCAAAGAGATATGTCACACTTCCTACTTTGGATAAAGTGAAGAAGGAAGGAAAAGACTTGTTAAGAGAGAAGTTGCATTCCCATAAAACGTTCCGAAATGTGTCACGACTTGTTCGAATCGGAAAGTAACGTTAACGGTCTATAATCGGTAGAGTGGTTTAGTCGTCGATAAGTGGTGTAACACACATATAATTAATACGTTTAGTAATTCTCGACCCTGAAGGGACCACAAGGTCACCAACTCTAAAGCGGAAGACCACGTCCCTACGTCCAAGCTAGGGACCGACCCCTGTGTCTAGGACGGACGGAGTTCCGGTCTCTTGGTCTTGCATTTTGTCTTCGGTATGACATTGTTTGAGTTATTTCTGAAAATTTTTGTGAAATAATTTTTATTATCACTTATCAAGAAATAAGGTCAGTAATTTAAAGTCATCACCTTAAAAGTATGACCTTTCCTAAGTTTATTGAGTCTCTTTGGACGTCTTTTAGACCTAGGGAAAGGTACCCATCGGCGATAATTATCGACCGTACATACAAAGGTCTAAGAAAAACTATATGTACTGTAGAGTACGAATATTAAAGTTTTCTATGACAAGGAATTTAAAAATGAGTGTAAGTTTAATATATTTTAAGTTTAATGGGTTGGACTCTCACTATAAGTATACTCTTAAGGTTAAAAACGTGGTCTATAGATCTTTGAACGGACAACGATTTTACTTCTTTATTTTCATTTTTATTTTATGACATTACGAACTGTCTACATGGGTCACGACGAGAAGTAAAAAAGATGTTTTCGTACGTAAAAGAAGGTACCGAACACCATCAAAAGAAAAACGGAATAGTCTAAGACAAGATAACGAAAAGTCTTAACTCAGGAGAGAGGACGGGTGTAGTAAATTCCCGATGATGGTAGTGTTAGGGACCACCGAGTCTGCCATTTCTTAGACGGATGGTAAGTCGTCTGGACCCAAGCTAGGGACTCACCCCTTCTAGAGAATCTCTTCCCTTACCGATAGGTAAGGTTATAAGAACAGACCTTTTAGGGGTGCCTGTCTCTTCGGACCGTCCGATATCAGGTACCCCAACGTTTCTCAGTCTGTGTCGACTCACTGATTGTGAAAGTGAAGTGAAAAGTGGTAGTACTATGTCATCTTTTTCATACCCGAAGCTTCATTATTTTAGACCCATGTTCAAGGTTGAACCGGTGAATGATCGACACTCAAGAATTCATTTAATACACACAAGAGGTGGGGAGTAAAAGGGGTAACATTATTCCTTACCGGTGGTTTTTTTTTTTTTTTTTAGTGACGGAGTGTTCCTAACAAAACTTCTCATCTATTCAACGTCAAGAACGGGTTCCTGAACACTAGGTTTGATCTGTATTATCCGTAACACAGTAAGTCCTATCTGAGGTAAAAGGACACCGAATTAATTGTTTGGAAATAAAGACCAACTGCGACACACCAGTAGACTGAGAGTTCCCCGAGACGAGTCCCTACGTCCTATTCGTTCCAACGTAGAGGTATGTCCGAAGAAATCGGTTGAACCGTCCCCTTGAGAAAGTCTCCTTGATACCGTTCTTATGACCGAAATTTCCGTCGGTGTACCTACCCATGTAAAGTGACCAGTCTCGTCAAACTTACCAGTACAGACTGAAGGTGTCGACTACTTTTTCCGTAAGGTGGGTCCCAGATCCTCTGTCCCTGAACCTTTAATGACTTTTCGTGCCTGCTGGTCGTGTCTTTACAAATGTTTGTAATCGATATTATAGTTCACAAAATCCCCTTCCCACCTTTCAGTAAGAAACAATAAAAGAATCTGAGGTTTCTATAAGTTCTTTCTAAAGGTTCCCTCAGACTCCTGTTTCTACCCTTGGAACATACCCACAGTCCGTACCATTTTCCCTTGTGTGCCACTCCTTAAGTCATTCTTTTTTCTCGAAGTTACGTCCCTCAGTCAAGTGAAGTCAGCGAGTCAGCATAGACTGAGAAAAACTGGGGTACCTGGTGTTATGCGGTCCGGAGGGACAGGTAGTGGTTGAGGGTCTCAAATCGGTTTGAGTACAGGTAACTCAGCCACTACCATAGGTTGACAGAGTAGGAAACAACAGGAGAAGAGGAGGACGGAAGTTAGAAAGGGTCGTAGTCCCAGAAAAGTTTATTCAGTCGAGAAACGTAGTACACCGGTTTCATAACCTCAAAGTCGAAGTTTACTCAGGAAAGTTACTTGTGAGTCCTGACTAGAGGAAATCCTACCTGACCAACCTAGAGGAACGTCAGGTTCCTTGAGAGTTCTCAGAAGAGGTCGTGGTGTCAAGTTTTCGTAGTTAAGAAACCACGAGTCGAAAGAAGTGTCAGGTTGAGAGTGTAGGTATGTACTGGTGACCTTTTTGGTATCGAAACTGATCCGTCTAGAAACAACTGTCTCATTAGAGAGACGAAAAATTATACGACAGATCCAACCAGTATTGAAGGAACTACATGAGGAAAAGGGTAAACCTTGGTCAGACAACAAGGTACAGGTCAAGATTGACAAGAAAGGACTGGACGTATGTCTAAAGAGTTCTCCGTCCAGTCCACCAGACCATAAGGGTAGAGAAAGTCTTAAAAGATGTCAAATAACACTAGGTGTATCAGTTTCCGAAACCGTATCAGCCATTTCGTCTTTATCTACAAAAAGGTCTTGAGAGAACGAAAAAGCTACTAGGTCGCCTACAACCGTTAAACTAGAGACCAAGAAGACGGAAAAGATTTAGGTCGAACTTGTAGACCTTGAAGCACTAAGTGTATGACGACTTCGGACCGAACCTCGTAAAACTCGTAATGAAATGATCACACACGACGACGACGATTCAGTGAAGTCAGCACAGGTTGAGACACGTTGGGGTATCTGCCGTCGGGTGGTCCGAGGGGGTAGGGACCCTAAGAGGTCCGTTCTTGTGACCTCACCCAACGATAAAGGAAGAGGTTACGTACTTTCACTTTTCACTTTCACTTCAGCGAGTCAGCACGAGTTGAGAATCGCTGGGGTACCTGACGTCGGGTGGTCCGAGGAGGCAGGTACCCTAAAAGGTCCGTTCTCATGACCTCACCCAACGGTAACGGAATGATCACACACTCTACTCATGTTAACACGCCATTAAACTCGTAAGAAACCGTAACGGAAAGAAACCTTAAGCTTACTTTTGACTGGAAAAGGTCAGAACACCGGTGACGACTCAAAAGGTCAACGACCGTATAACTCACGTCGTGAAAGTGTCGTAATATAAAATCCTAAACTTTGTCGAGTTGACCTTAAGGTAGTGGAGGTGATCGAAACAAGCATCACTACGAAGAATTCCGGGTGAACTGAAGTGTAATATCCTACAAACAGAGAACCACTCAAAAGTGTGGTGGTACTAAAAAAGATGTCAAGAGGACACATAAGAACGATGGAGAAGAATTGTCGAAGACGAAGACAATCCAGGTCTGGTAAAGACAGGAAATAGTTCGGGCAGAAACGTACTTTACAAGGGAACCATAGAGATTAAAAGATCTTCTCTAGAGATGAGAAAAGGTAAGATAACAAAAGGAGATAAAAAAACGTGACTAGTGACTCCTTGAGACGTAAGTTTACCTATATAGAAAGGAAAAGAGGAAACGAAAAACGAAGAGAAGAAAAGTGTCGATAAACATTCCGGAGGGGTCTGTCGGTAAAACGAAAAAACGTAAACAAAAAGAACCCCTACCAGAACTAGGGACAGAGGACATGTTACAGTGTTTAGAGACAGGTATCAAGTGATCCGTGAGATAGATAGTCTAGATCAGGGAATTTAGATAAAGAGTGAAGGTGACATAATAGTATTCCCTAAACTGAATCCAGTATGGACTTACCAGATCACCAAAGGGGATGCAACAAGTTAAATTCAGGTTTAAACCGTTATTCTTCAAGTACTAGACTCGGTGTCAGTCGAGGGCTAGAACAAAAACGACTGACATATCTCGAAGAGGTAGAAACCAATGTTTCTTATATTAGTTACTAAAGTAACAACCGGTAGACCACTACAGGTACACATCTCAGAAGAGAACACAAAAACCTTCTCCCGCAAACGATACTAGTCACGTAAGAGAACCGTTTGAGGTAATAGGAAACGGGACGGAATAAGACATGAGGTTCCGGTTTAAAAGGACAATGAGGTCCACAAAGAACTGAAGGATGAAAACGTAAGGTCAGGGGATATTACTTTTCCTGTAGAAAGACCCCACAATCGAGATTTTCTAGAACATCCAGAAGTATCTTGGTAAGTTGAAGTCGAAGAAGTCGTAATGACCAGTCCCGTATCTGAACCTAATGGCACTATAATTTACAAAACGAAACCTTTGTTTGTCTCTAGTAAGACAACAAAAACTCTAACGTAGGTTCATGACGTAAAGTCTGAGAAAACAACTGATACCACCGACAAGACAAAGAAGACTCCCTAGATGACTCAATTTAAGTAGACTCAATTTAAGTGGGTAAGGTCAGGTAAAATCAAGTGACTAAGGATCTTACAGCTGCAAGTGAGAACGGTAGAGGACAAACTGGTGAAGGTTAAACGGAACTAAGTACCTGGACTGTAAGGTCCAAGGACACATTATAACGAGAAATGTCGTAGCCTGGAACGAAGATAGTGGTCAGTGTAGGTGTTGACCCACAACAAAAACGAAACCGAGGTAGGGAAGTAAGAAAGACCTCAATAAAGAGGTGACTAGAGGTCATCGTATAACCCGTGGATGGTTGGACCCCTCAAGTAGAAAGTCACAGGACAGAAAAACGGAAAAGTATGACNAGAGAACCGTTTGAGGTAATAGGAAACGGGACGGAATAAGACATGAGGTTCCGGTTTAAACGGACAATGAGGTCCACAAAGAACTGAAGGATGAAAACGTAAGGTCAGGGGATATTACTTTTCCTGTAGAAAAACCCCACAATCGAGATTTTCTAGAACATCCAGAAGTATCTTGGTAAGTTGAAGTCGAAGAAGTCGTAATGACCAGTCCCGTATCTGAACCTAATGGCACTATAATTTACAAAACGAAACCTTTGTTTGTCTCTAGTAAGACAACAAAAACTCTAACGTAGGTTCATGACGTAAAGTCTGAGAAAACAACTGATACCACCGACAAGACAAAGAAGACTCCCTAGATGACTCAATTTAAGTAGACTCAATTTAGGTGGGTAAGGTCAGGTAAAATCAAGTGACTAAGGATCTTACAGCTGCAAGTGAGAACGGTAGAGGACAAACTGGTGAAGGTTAAACGGAACTAAGTACCTGGACTGTAAGGTCCAAGGACACATTATAACGAGAAATGTCGTAGCCTGGAACGAAGATAGTGGTCAGTGTAGGTGTTGACCCACAACAAAAACGAAACCGAGGTAGGGAAGTAAGAAAGACCTCAATAAAGAGGTGACTAGAGGTCATCGTATAACCCGTGGATGGTTGGACCCCTCAAGTAGAAAGTCACAGGACAGAAAAACGGAAAAGTATGACCAGCACCTATTTTGCACCACGTAACCTCTTCCCTCATGTCCCTCGTGTCTAAGACAAGGACCAACCTTTTGATTCTAGGGTGTACGATACTGTACACTGGAGTTTCTTTCTATCTTTTCTATCTTTTCTTTCACTCTCTTCCCTGCTCTATTTTCACTTTGTTCGATTCAAATATACACTGTTCTCTAATTCGGTGTCCAAAGATCCAGACTTCTCCCAACGTTTGACGTCGGATCCACTTGAGAAGGAGTTAGGGGAGGTACCTAGTAGTCTACACCCCCTGAAGGGATATCGAGTCTGCCATTTCTTAGACGGACGTTTTGTCGTCTGGACCCAAGTTCTGGATCCAAGTTAGGGACCCAGTCCTTCTAGGGGACCCCCTCCTTAACCGTTGGATGAGGTTATAAGAACGGACTTCTTAGGGTACCTGTCTCCTCGGACCGCCCGACGTCAGGTACCTCAGAGTTTCTCAACCTGTACTGACTCGTTGATTGTGCGTGTAGTAGTCTACATCCTGCGGACGGGCGTGTCTGCTGGAATCTCGGCGAAGTGAGGTGGACACTCGAGTCAAGGACGACAGCGGAGACGAGAGACCGTAATACCAGAACGAGTCAAGAACGAGGAGGGTGACTTGACGAGAACCAAGTCCACTGGAGGGACGGTGACTGTCAAGGGTCCCGAGAAACAGTACCGTCTAGAGATGGGCCAGGTACAACCGTCACGGTACCGGTGGTCCGAAGTTTTCGGTGACTTTGTCATCGTCGTCCCAAAAGAAAGACAGGGGAGTCTAGGAGATTTCTCGTAAACCAAAAAGAGACTACGAAATTTTAGTTCCTTAATTCGGAGGGAGTAATAAATTTTCCTTCCGTACAGTTGACGTTACCTCTTTCAAATCTAACGAAATAAGGTGTAGGACAAAACGGATTCTAAGGAGACACACACGCACGATTTAGTGAAGTCAGTACAGGTTGAGAAACGTTGGGACACCTGACGTCGGGCGGTCCGAGGAGACAGGTACCCTAAGAGGTCCGTCTTATGACCTCACTCAACAGTACGGGAGGAGGTCCCCTAGAAGGGCTGGTTCCAGTAGTACAAAGGAGGTGAAACCGAATTAACATCTTCTCAATGTTTAGAGGTTCTATGAATCCGAGGGTAAAGATATTCAACTCTTACAGAGACTAGTCTTATAAAGAAGTTTTTAAAGCGGTTGCCCGTGACCTTACCACACCCACACCTAAACGCACATACTCACCCGACTCCCGTCTCGGGTATCCCTTCTCCTTTACATTTCGAAGTTCTTCTCCTTTGTCCCTTACCAGAGTAACGTAAACTAGTCACCTTTTGCCACCAGTTTTTTTGACACACAAAACCAAAAACTTTAAAAAGTAGAGATAAAATACCAGTTCCCTGTTTTACCATATTTTAAGTCAACATATTTTCATTTTAATACGTCTACTCCCTTGACTTCGTTAAGACACGTCTAAGGGAACTAGTGGACTTCGTCGCTCGTCTAGTCACCCTCCTCGTTCCACCTCCCTGTCAATCTACGCCAACGGTACCGTTGGTACACGTCTAACCTTATTCTGACTCCTTAGAACTAAGTAGGGGCCGAGACGTAAAAGGAAATGGGAGAAGAATTGACCGAGAACTCCTAAACGTCAGGAACCCCAGACCCACGATAGTTTGGTCCAGTGTCTCTCTGTTGTATATCGGACTCCATCGACAGGGGAGCGGTCCTTCCGTGTCCAAGAAGGACACGGAGCTATTTGTCCCTTATTCACATTCCAAATTAGTCCCTCTGCTGTCGCTCGTTCTTAGTAGTCTTACGGTGCGAAGGTCCGGTTCAGGACCTTACGGCGTCAAGACTTTACATTCGGATCTCTTCGGTCTACTCAGACACTTCACGTCCATATTTTCTGGTACTCAAGTAAAAGACTACAATTCTTCTTTGAGACCACAACTATGCTCTCTGTTTCCAAACAGGTCTCTCATCCTCGCCCTCCGTGAAAAGGTCGTGCATAAAGACTCGAAGTCGAAAGAATAGACTTTCTATTTTATTTTTACGGACGGAACTTCCAACAGTACCCCTGATCTCTGGGTCATATAGTAGGAGTCGTCGAGTCTACTCAACGGACACTGGGAAAGTCTCCCCCTTTCGTACCCACCGGTATAACTCTTGTCAACGTTTTAGAGTCGACTATCACAAAAATGGAATTATCCCTGCTATCTCCAATCGTAGTAGCCATTTCGACACTTTTCGGGAGCAGGAGACTCCTAGCGGAGGAATCTAGGGATGAATCCCCGGGCGTTACGGGTAAACACGAAGAGGACAACCGTCAACGGAAGGAGTTTATTGTACCTGATCCCAGGTGGGGAGAACTTTGTACTACGTACCTAATCCACTCTAAAAATAAAACGAAAACAAACCAACTAAAAGAAAAATAGTAGATCTCTCCCACATCCTTTAATGTATTCGGAGACACACACACACACACACACGTGAGTCAACGAGTCAGTACAGACTGAGACACTAGGGTACCTGACATCGGACGGTCCGAGGAAACAGGTACCCTAAGAGGTCTGTTCTTATGACCTCGTCAAACGGTAAGTAAGGAGGTTCCCTAGAAGGGTTGGGTCCTCAGTTTGGGGGCAGAGAACTCAGAGGAAGTAATCGTCCACCTAAGGAATGGTAAGCACGGTGGACACTTTGGGTACAGTCGGAGATGGGTGAGATTTGTCCGCACAGGTATCAGACACGGAGAAAAAGTCTTCCTTAATATGGAAGTTCATGTATTGAAAGTCCCTTTCAATAAGGAAGACGTATGAGAGATCTTGACACCGAGTCACCACGTGAACAATAAAATACGAGGTGAAAGTCTGAAAGGTCAGGACTTCAAGAACTGGACGTCGTGTACCCAGATACTTACCTTAAGTCTTCCAGACACTCCGTTGACTTTAACATACTTTTCTTTTGGACGTACACCAATATATGTATCTACCTCAAAAGACCTCTAAGGGCCCCAACCGTCACTGAGTCTTTCAAATTTTTATAGGATCAGATTCACAAGACACGGATAAGAGAACAACCATCAATACACAAAACGGTGACTCCTCAAGTATTCTCATCTTTTTCTCCCTACGTTAATTCATTTAAAAAAATCATTCTTTTTGGTATAAGAGTCTAAGGTTTAATTTTGACTAAAGAGATAATGGCTCGTGACACCGTCAAGGACACATTATGGTGATTTCGCAGTGGTTTATTACATGAGTTTTAGACACGTAAAATGATATCCATTTTTTGTCAGGGACCACCAAGTCTGTCATTTCTCAGACGGACTTTACACCCTCTGGACCCAAGCTAGAGACCCAACCCTTCTAGGGGACCTCTTCCTTTACCGTTGGGTGAGGATATAAGAACAGACCTTTTAGAGTACCTGACTCCTCGGACCGTCCGATGTCAGGTACCTCAGCGTTTCTCAGCCTGTGCTGATCCGCTGAAGCGAAGAAGAAGAAGAAGTGATATCCATTTTAAATGGATTTTGGCATTCATATATTACGCGAGATTAATTACTATACGCATAAATCCCCACTTCCATGACTATAACCGTTGAATGAAACTTTATCTAGTTTTATTATTCTTACCAATTCACTACCTATTTTCGTATCTGTCTTCATCTCTATACAATGGTTCGTTTACGTAGTTCTATAATTAACATCTTAGAAACATCACCCATATATCTACAAGTGACATATTAAGAAAACAAAAAGAACTTTTCAAATCATTTTACAATTGAGATATATACTGTGTATTCTGTTATTCCCAACTTTCTCTCTGACCTTTAACTAAAATATTGAAACTATAACTAACCAAGCCAAACCTCCATTAACAAATTATGTATCTTAATTTGGATGTTTACAAGTCTAAAGTTCACGTTTCTTAAGGACCAGTTCTCCTTAATGACACTACATAGACTCACACATAATCGTTCTGTCGAGAGGTTTGTCACTGGTAATAACGGATAAAAGGGGATCTAAACCATTCTAGAAAAGTACCAAAATAAAACCTCGAATAAGATTGTGTTTCGAGGAGAACGGCAATTAATAAAAGATCAGAGGGATTTATAAAGAAACGAACTAAAGTGTGGTAATTAGAATCATTAAAGGAAGATGGATGGATGAAGTCTATGTAGAATAGAAATAGTGGGTAGAGATCATACAACTGTCAGAAGTGTGTGATGTGGAGTCGATTACTTTCTGAACGGCACAAGAAGGAATGTAAAATGTTCCGTATGCAGTCAGAGATTTTTAGTTGGACAATCTTAAAAAAGAATTATTCTCTCAGGATTTGTTCTACTCTAAATTAAAATG
This sequence comes from Capra ibex, assembly GCA_006410555.1. Taxonomy (NCBI): domain Eukaryota; kingdom Metazoa; phylum Chordata; class Mammalia; order Artiodactyla; family Bovidae; genus Capra; species Capra ibex. The sequence continues at coordinate 84,033,267 of SJYO01052474.1, read as the reverse complement.
GTGCAATTAGGTCCGTACTCATCAAAATAATAGGACGAACCTGGTTGCACGAATTATTAACTAGTACTCTCGGTGTCTTTGAGATCGTGATTTTGAGTCCTTCAATGATTAATTTTTTGTTTTGTCAAAAAGGTAAAATCGTATCGTCCGGGACCGAGTGACACCCACTGTCGAGTGCGGTTCGGTGACGTAGATTCCCGTTTACTCTGTTTACCTCGTTTTGGTCTTCTCGAATAACCTTGTCTACTCCTCCGAAACGAAAGTGTAAACACACGAAGTACGGCATCAGTGATATCCATTGACAACAAAAGTAACAACGAACCGGCGACTCAGTACAGACTGAGAACGCTGGGGTACTTGTCATCGGGTGGTCCGAGGAGACCCAGGCACCCTAAGAAGTCCTTTCTTACGATCCCACCCATCGGTACGGGAGGAGGTCCCCTAGAAGGTGCAGGTCCCTAGTTCGGGCGTAGAGGACGTGATTGTCAATCTAAGAAATGGTGACTCGGTGGCCCCTTCGGGTGGTCAATTAATAATCCAAAGTCTATTTTGACACCACTAAAAAAGGGGGTACTGTTATTCGTTGATTCAGTGATCTAGACACCCAAAAAAAAAAAAGAGAAAAGGAAAGTTTACTGGGGTCACAAGTTTCAGTCTAGAAAACTTTTCCTGAATCTCGTAGTACTCTGCACTATCCACGAACCTCACGTTAAAATTACGGTTGTCTGACCTTTTGTTTGTCGTATTGCGTCTGTTCCGTACTGAAACAAGACAGCGTAGACGCACTTTTCCTTTAGTCTAGAAAGACCCAACACGAGGGCGAGTGTCCACCCCTTCTCTTCTACAGTCAAGGGCTGAGTGGCGGAACACCCACCCTAAGGCCAAACCCCCTGTTCCGTTGCCCGATAACGTAACAGAGAGTGTCATTCTCGGGTCAAGTGGATTGAAGTACCCACAAAACAAAGCCAGTCGGTGTTCACCTGGAATTTTTCCGTACTTCGCAGGGAATTAGGGTACTCGGACCATACACGACCGAAATCAGTGACGCAAGAGGTTGAGACAACGGTCACCTGCCCTCTCTAACTGGGGTCCGGACGGTGGTTTGGTGACTCGAGAACAGTGAAATTAACAAAATATGGTCCTCCTTCGGTTAACACATCTACACTTACAGAATAAGTGGTCTGTAATGTCCGAAGTGTAAAAGTTACTCGACTTTGAGGGTTCAGGTGTTGCACATTGGCGTCACTTAGCTCTGTTCGCACGGCACTACTGCAAAAGATTAAATAACGTCAACGAGAAATTTTCTAAACTGTCACAAAGTCTTAAGATTTGTGGTGTCAAACCTTCAGACAGACTCCAACACACGATTAGTTTTTGTCATTTAGTACAAACTGAATATTTCCTGCCGTGTCATCATTTTGATTCTTAATCACGGATAAAGGGGAGAAGAAACTTACATATCTGTTTGTGTCTGTGAGTTCACTTATCTGTTAAATAGTTCCCGGATGCCGTAGAAAGACCATGGACTTTTACAGGTTTAATAGGGGTACCCGATGCAAAGTTTTTACGTCACGAACACTTCTCTGAAGCAAAGACACAATGGGTCTCAGGTCCGAAGAGACCTACAAAGAGTACCCGTCTTACTCTGGAAAGGTGCGGTTCATGATGTTTATGGTCTCGAAACACTCGGATGACGTAATAGACTAAACTACAGCAGGACTTTTTCCGTCGACAAATGGATAGTCAAAGTGTCTCTGTCGAGTGCACACCCATCGTGTGTTGACGGGAACCCAACGTCTGCCAGCACCGCTGAGGGGACCATTTTTCGGAGGTTCTGGAGGAGGGATGTATTTTTTATTTCGGGTGTCGCGAGTCGTCCTGTACAATCTGGGAGGAAGGGTGGGAGTGGATGGGACGGGTGAAGGGGCGTAGACAAAGGACTGTAGGTTTATGTACGGACGGGGTATCCGGCGAGCAACGTAGGGTCTCGCGCGATCCGACAACCTCTGACGGAAGGAGGAAAGATGTGCAATTGGAAAAAACGTTAAAAAACTCTGATTAAAATACATAAACGAAAACCGACACGACCTAGAAGTAACGAGACGCTCAAAAAGAGATCGACACCATTCGTCCCCGGTGAGAGGAAATGTATAAATAAATAAGATTAACCTCCTATTAATGAAATACTATAATCCTACCAAAACGACATGTAGTCGTACTTAGCTAGTATCTGTATGTACGCAGGGGAGGTAGGACTTGAGGAGAGGGCGGAGGGAGGGGTCGGGTAGGGAAGTCCGACCGTGTCTCGTGGGTGAAGCCCACGGGACGCAGTATGCAGTTTGAGGGTGACCGACAAAATGCGTACCATTATACATACAAAGTGACGAGAAGAGAGTCTAGTAGGGTGGGAGAGGAAAAGGTGACTCAGGTTCTCAGCCAAGAAATGCAGACACAGAGGAAACGGCGGGACGTACGTCCGAGCAGTCATGATAGAAAGATCTAAGAGAACAACGTCCGGTGACCGAGATCCCGTACACTTGAAGACACCGACGTCAAGGGGCCCGAGATCTCGGGTCGAGTCACCGACACCAGGTGCCCGAATCAACGTAGCGCCGTGCACTTTAGAAAGGCCTAGTCCCTAGTTTGGGGATAGAGGACGCAACCGTCCACCTAAGAAATAGTGACTCGGTGATCCCTCCGGGATTTGAAGATACGTAGAGAGTTTCGGGTACAGAAGGAGTGACGGAGCCAGGGAGACCCTATTGTGACAGTGAAAGGTGACTGACTCTCCCGCAACAACGGGACCGTTACCAGATCCCGTCGTCCCTCCACGACCATTACAAATTGTCGGGAGAGGGGTCTTTCTCGTCTTCTCGGGACTAACCAGTCAACAGGCAGGGTACCACATTTATGTGGAGGAAGGTGACGGTCAAAGTTCCCACCGACACAAATTGTTGTCGAACGTTTTAAGGACTTTTACAATTGCAGTCCGAGAGAGTGTTTGGTACGGTCGAAGTCTTGTCGGGACCCTGGAGTGCAATTATCAGAAACAGTGTCAGAGAAAGGGGTGCTTTGTGACCTGATGGAATTTTTATCTACGAGTCATTCACAAAGGACTTAACTTCATCCGTTCGGTCGGCTACCAAACCAAGTCGGTGACCAGTCACTCACACCACAGTAAACGGTGTTTCTAAGTCCCTTACAAACGTGAAGAACAATGAACTCTCAATCGGCAGAGGAGGTGTGTCGTGGTGTAGTCATATACACTTAAATTTGTCTGCCTAAATAACCTTCACGTCGACTCTTGACGCCACTCCTCGTTCAATTACCAGAACTTAAGTCGTTGGAGTAATCGTGTGTTACACTAGACGACACCGCAGTTATTTTGTGTCTTCTTTCGGACTTTATTCCTGAGTCTCTCTATATACTGTTTAGGAAACTCCCCGACTCGCCTCTCTTCCGACATCCAAGTCAAGGGTGGAAGAAAAGTTGTTTAGGAAACGGTAAGAACTACACCTTGGAAACAGAATGAGAACACTGAGTGTTAAACCCTAACCTTGTAGTCGTATAAAATCAAGGACGTCATTTCACGTTTCGACCGACCGAGACAAAAATATTAGTTGAACCTTTATTGTTGTATAGTTAGGACAACAAGGATAGTCCCACTGGTTGAGGGAGACCAAATGGGGTCTAAACTTTAACCTTCAGGGCTTAGGACTTTTGGGGGAGTCAGGACTGTCTCACCCTGTAACCGGTAGGGTCAAAGACATTTCCGACACGAAGGATGTCACTTACGAGACCCAGGAATCTGATCCTTATAAGGAGGACGTCGACCATACAGTCCTCTGTGACTTGGTCACTGATTTCCTAGTCTTGAAAAAACTTTCGGGTCAAATATTTTAGACAAGAGGAGGATCCCAATACCATGACAAAAAGTCCGTGTAAGAAATTCACTCTTCTATGTGCCTTTACGATGTACACGTGTTTTTCAACGATAAATAAAGAGTTTTACTGTATGTACAGGGTTTAGATAATGTATAAGAGTCTTGAACAGAATCCATCCTCTCTTTATGTCGTCGAACGATACTACCCTATTGGTCAGAGTTTTAGGAAATTTTATCGTATAATACTAAACCCCCCCGTATGTATAGTCTACTATGAAGGGTCCACCGAGTCACCATTTCTTAGGTGGACGGTTACGTCCTCTGTGTCCTCTATCAAAACTAGGGACCCAACCCTTCTAAGGGGACCTCCTCCTTTATCGTTGGGTGAGGTCATAAGAGCGAACCTTTTAGGGTACCTGTCTCCTCGGACCACCCGATATCAGACACCTTAGTGTTTCTCACCTGTGTTGACTCACTCGTCTACGTGTGTATATATAGTCTACTGAAACGTGCACCTCTAACCCTTGAAGGTAGTCAGCCGGGAGTCACCAAACAACAAGCCATCGTGACAAGTTTATCACTTGTGCCCTTTCTCAACCACCCCTCGAGTCGACCCACAGGTCACAGGGTCAGGAAGTGTACTGGAACAACCTGGCAGGCAGGAGCGACAGTCGTCTGTAAAGGACCACCTTTACTACACAACACCAGTGCAGGTGTCACACAATGGAACACTGTCATAGTCTAACACGGGGTGTTCTTATCTACAAAGAGAATACTATACTGCATACACAAGGATTGACACAAATCGTCTGACGGTGTCATTTTTAACACGTCGAATGCCCTTCTTTCTGTCATTCCACGTTTTGTGAGTCTTACATAAGTCGTATCACAAAATCATACAAACTCGACGACATTGTCCTACGGTATCTGTGCCACTAAAGATTTGTTATCTTTAAAGAAAGAGTGTCAGAAACTCCGAACCTTCAGGTTTCAGATCCGTGGGTGTCTAGATCACAGATCACTCCTGGGAGGAGGGAGAGGAACGACTCAGGAGTCGAACAGTCTTCCCTGCTGTCTCGAGAGACCCTAGAGAGTCAACAAATCAGCGATTTAGCGATTCAGTACATGTTGAGAAACGCTGGGGTACCTGACACCGGGTATCGGGTATCATAAAGGACCTCGTCCAACGGTAAAGGAGGAGGTCCCTTAGAAGACTCGGTCCCTAGTTTGGGTGTAGAGAACGTAGAGGACGAAACCGTCCGTTTAAGAAATGGAGGCTCGGTGGCCCCTTCGGGTCTTAGAGATATATTCCCGTGATTAGGGTAAGTGTACCTGAGGTACACTTTATGGTAGTGTGACCCCGAATCCAAAGTTGGACACTTAAACTCCCCCCTATGTCTATAAGTCAGATATCGTGTATCGTAAGTGTTCTCGATACTTTTTTTGATGGGTTTTATGATCGTATCAAATGTCCACTTTCTCCAAACCACCTTCCTAACTCCGAAGGTTTAAACCTAGTTTTCCCGTTTTGCACGTCTCTGGGTCCTCTTGATATGCTATTTGTTATGGTTCCCACCGGTTTCGTTCGGCTCTCCTTTCGTCTGACGTACATGTCATGACATCTGGGAAAGTCGAACGTGCGTTGACACAAATGCAAAGAACGTGTTGCCGACGGCACTGAATCACCGAGTTTTGACATTCTGACCGTCCTTGAGTGAGCGTACTTGGTTGTGCTGAAGACCAAATACGACTGTGACAAGAGATAAATGGTTAGTTTACACTAGATCTTTATGTGAAATCGAAACGTCTAAAGACGACTTATTCTACTAAGTACTCTGTCTAAGTTTAACATCCACTAGTATATATAACTTAAGCTTTTTTGTGGAATCGTACTTTAAAAGAACACGAGGTTGTGAAACCTGTCATTATTGATCCGTCGAAAATTAAACTTTCTTTTTTTTTAGGGGGGTTTTACTTCAGTGTAGAGGAAAGTCTAGAAAATTAATTTCAGTCTGTGCTTGGGAGTACAAAGAGACTGACGACTTATGAATCTTCACCAAAATACTCTAAACACACACACACAAAATTCAACATTTTTTACGTGTGTGACGACCCAATGTACTGAAACCAAATAAATTTATATCAAATCATCCTGATATTATACATTCCTTCCACTTCCCCAGTCTTAAGACAAATTAATTGAATATGGGTGAACCTTGGTCAGTTAATATTTCCATACGACTTGTTTATTTCGAAGTGTATACTTTAGGAACTTTTCTTATTCGGGGTCACCCTGAACAGACCACCAGGTCACAAACTCTGGAGGGGAAGGTTACGTCCCCCAATGTCCAAGCTAGGGACCAGTCCCTTGATTATAGGGTGGACGGAACACAGGGGTTTTGGTTTTGTATTCTGTCTTCGTTATAAAATTGTTTCAATTTAAAATGTTAATATTATAAACATTACTTAGTAATATTTTAATTATAACATTGTTTTAATTTAATTTGTTTAACGTTATAAGATTCGTCTTAATTTCTATTTCTGAAAAATTTTTTAGTAAGTGTGGTTTTTTTTTTTAATTTTTTTTCTTATTTGGTGAATCACTTCCGAAAGAAAAGAATAGGAATTGAAACAGTAATTTTCATAAAGATACTCGATAAAGGTTGGAATCTAATGTACATATATACGTATACACACATATACTAATATATATACTGAAAATATATAAATACTAATATACACTAACCTATATATATATATAATTAGAAATTTTCGAATTTTATACGGAACCACTGAGAGCTTCTGGAGTCGTGAACGGGACGTGTACAAAACGGAAATGACTCTATCCTGGATGAGGGTCCTAACGACAGGAAATTAGGTGTACACAGTTTTTGTGCTCATCACAAAGCGTAAATGTATTTAGACTAAATTATTCGTCAGTGTGGTAATTTGACCTCTAAGAAAAGGTAGAGCCGATTAATGTATAGTATATTACGGACCAGAAATTACTCCTAAAGTTATTTACAAACAACTATTACTACTAATAATTTTACTATACAATTCAGTCAGAGGGACATGTTCTCTACGAAACAAAACTTTACAATCTGAATTTCGAAACGGATTTTTAAAAATTAATTTTAGTGGTGAAACCGTTCTTCGAATCTTACACGTTTCAGCGACGTTAATCACGTAACACGTAGGTATACCTACAATGGTTTGTCGAAAGTTGAATTTCCTAAACCCGATAAAACTCACTACCTGGAAGACAATTCGAATTTTGTTTCGGGTCGATAGAGATGTAAGCAAAATTAATTATAAGAGAACAATCAGAGTTTCTGCGCAAGAGAAGACCCCTCATGACGTCCCTACCAGTGTTTAGTCTTTGTTCAATGTGTTATACCCAGACTGAGTAAAAGACGAGGGAAGACAGAGTATCGTAAAGAAGGGAGGGGGGTGGACGGGGGCGGGGTTCGTCGAAGTCACGTTACAGTCTCAGTGACCTTTAGTGATTATAGTCTATCAGAGTTTCTTTTGGACATAAAGATCGGTTCAGTGTCGTATTAATTTGAGTGGTTTTTTTTTTTTTTTTTACTTGTTTAATTCGACAGGGATCTAGAAACCTTAAGACACACTTCAAATTTTATACAGTAAAACTCAGGTTGTAAGGATATTTTAGATGTCCCACTTTAAAAACTCACACATACAACGTATTTATGTCGACTCGGGTACACAGTGCATACACATATAAACATATATATGTACTATAAAAATGAAGTCTCTCCAAGTATCAACGGAACCGCGAACCCCAAATCGTTGGAATAAACACACCTGGATTAGAAGATCTCATCGTTTGAGACGACCTCCTAATTAATCCATGTTTTCTAATTAAACTAACAAAGTCAAATCATAAAATTCGTTTTAGTCTATGTTTTACCGTGTCGGACCACCCAAAAACCAAACAAAAAGAAAAAAGGGGACCCATAAAAAGAACACTTAGAATAATTATACCGTGAACCCCTTCTTTTCGAAAGACCAGAAAAAAAAAAAAAAAAAAAAAAAATTCAGTCTTTTGCAAGACATACACGAACAACTCCGGGACTAAAAAATTGATAAAAGTTTGTAGAGGGGATGTTACTAAGAGGTATACGGAAGTCTTTCTATTAATGAGGTTACTGGAGACCTCGGGAGACTGATGACCTTCCGGGTCAAATCCGGTTGACATTTACGACCAAAGTTTTCATCTGTCGATTTGACTAGGGGGGTCTACAAGTAGTTTAAGAATTCTTATTCTATTTACACTTTTAATATTCCCCCGAAGGGACCACCGAGTCGCCAATTTCTTAAGTGGACGTCCCGTCCTCTGTGTCCTCTGTACCCAAGCTAGGGACCCAGTCCTTTTAGGGGACCTCCTTCTTTACCGTTGGGTGAGGTCATAAGAACGGATCTCTTAGGGTACCTGTCTCCTCGGACCGCCCGATGTCAGGTACCCCAGTGTTTCTCAACCTGTGATGACTTCACTGAAACGTGTTTTGTCTTAACATTAGATGACCTTATGTACCCATTTTGTTAAGTAGGTTATATACTCACCTTTCCGTATTTCAGTAATTCAGGTGCGTCAGGTACCCCAGAGTTTCTCGACCTGTACTGATTCGCTGAAGTGAAAGTGAAAGTACGTAACCTCTTCCTTTACCGTTGGGTGAGGTCACAAGAACGGACCTCTTAGGGTCCCTGCCCCCTCGGACCACTCGATGGCAGAGACCCACGTGTGTCTCACCCTGTGCTGACTTCGCTGAATCGTCGTCGTCGTCGTCGTTGTCATCGTCGTCGTCTTGTGTGGTATCGTCCAAGACAAAGAGAAAAAAAAAAAAAAATNAGTTTCTCGACCTGTACTGATTCGCTGAAGTGAAAGTGAAAGTACGTAACCTCTTCCTTTACCGTTGGGTGAGGTCACAAGAACGGACCTCTTAGGACCCCTGCCCCCTCGGACCACTCGATGGCAGAGACCCACGTGTGTCTCACCCTGTGCTGACTTCGCCGAATCGTCGTCGTCGTCGTCGTTGTCATCGTCGTCGTCTTGTGTGGTATCGTCCAAGACAAAGAGAAAAAAAAAAAAAAATTAAAATAAGGTCGTAATACCTTTAAGTAAGGGAGATCGGTGATCTAAACCCTGTCTCTATGAGACAAAAAGGGTATAACGGACTTGAAAAGTAAAAATAAAGGAAAAACATTCGTACACTAATTAATATATGGATAGAAATTTAAGGAGGAATGTACGAGCAGAAACCCCATGATGTAAACTTCACTTCCTTTATTACCTTAATCAAAACAAGATCTAATCTTTATCTATTTTCTATTTCTACCAGCTTACCACGTGTGGCCAAAAGAACTTCCCTCTGATTGATAAAATATTAAGACATGACAGGAACGATGGTGTTCCGTCAAAGGATAGTTTAAAGAAGGGAAAGACAATCCGTAGAAATGTTTCTTAAGGGAGTTTATCTTTACTCACCTAATGGGACGTCGAAGTGTATGTAGGACCACTTATAGGGGAAGTGTTAAATCCCCTACTTTCCTTTTGGATGTCAACAAAATTAAACCTCCTTTTTATTAGTGAAGAGAGGTCACTCCGAATCTCTCTCTCTGCCCCCCCCCTTTTTATCCCGTCTCGGAAGGACATCTTTTTTCCTTATGAAACACCTCCCCGTCACGTCGTCCCAATTTTTTTTTTTTATCTTTTATTTTGTTTGTGTCTTGGAAGTTCGCCCATTTCTCCGGTCACTTTCTGGTAGACTACGTCCGTGGGACTCGACCCGAGGAACCCGAGACAACAGGGCGGTCGTACATTTGACGTGCGCGCGTGCACATACACAGACACACACACACACACACACACACATGTGTATCTCTAAATTGTCCCTCGTGCCTCCCTTAATCTTCCTCGGACCGGGCAAAAATTAAACCCAGACAAACGAACGTAACTCGTGAATTCCCAAAGATGTAAGTCAAACGAGTTTTCTCACTACTTCGCGAGGAACGAATACGGAGTTTAGTCTTTACGTACTTCACGCCGACGTCTCTATTATGTAAAAGGGGTTTCCGAAACCGACTCGTTTAATCCACAGTTACCCCACGGACGCGTCCGTCATGAGAGAGATTAATCAGAGAACTCGGATCAACCACCGCCCATACTCTACTAGATTAGTTAACCAGACACAGACTACCAAGCACATTTTTGGGATGGTCCGTCTGAGAGAGGGTGTCCAGTGGGTGGACGTGTCGCCCCGACGAGTAAAAGTAAAAAGTAGAGAAGGTAGTGTACTGCGACTGTCAACCAAAATTCTTTTAACTTAGGTTTTTTATAGATCAAGTATCCCGTGTACCCAGTCTCGCTTCAACGTAATACCCATGGTCGCTAGGTTAATTAATTATAAATATCGGCTCTTCAAGATACATCTATAAAGACTTATTCCTAAAATAGTTATTTTACGTTAAAGGCGAAATTTTGTAAACAAAGATCTCTTTCTTGCAACACTTTTGTCTTTCGTCCTATGGTTACCGAAGACAATTAGAATACCAAAGATCTGGAGCCTCAACTACACGTGCATCAGCTCGGATATTAACTACAAGTCAAAGTAAAAATAACACACACGTCACGTAAAATTATTAGAGACCGTATTTACATTCCCGTCCTAAAACGATAACATGGAACGAAGGGATACTTACACCACACGGAAGAGAGGAAGTGGAGAGAAATAGGGGTGGACAGTTTACGTACTAATGTAAATCTGAAATCCCTTAAAAAGATGCAGTATACGTCAGAAACTTTAGACTTTACCTACGACTACGACGGGTTCCTACTTCTTACCGGTAGGGTTCGACGGCCACTGGTCTCAGTCCGTCGCTTCGCCCGTGTTAAACCCGAGTCGAAGAGTGTCTCTACCCTTTCTCAGATCGAGAGTGCCCGTGGAGGGAAGAAACGTATAATAACCGAGGAAGGTAACTTACAGACTCGGAGTTGGATTCATTATCTGAGAAGTAGTAGTGACAAAAGTGGTGAATGATAGGTTAATGCTAATAATACACATAGGAAGTAAGGGGTTGGGACGAATACGGGACCCAATCCAGGTATCCCAAGAGGATCTCCAATGCCCGTTTCTTAGTCCCGTTTCCGTTCCTATGCGTGTTAGTTACACACAGAGTTTAGTCGGGTTATCCTGTCAATGTACGACACCTGTCAAATACCAATGTACTTTAGTTTATACACACGTATGATCCAGCGAAGTCAGTACAGGCTGAGAAATCTTTGGGGCACCTAACATCAGACGGTCCGAGGAGATAGGTACCCTAAAGGGTCCGTTCTTGTGACCTCACCCAATGGTACGGGAGGAGGCCCCCTAAAAGGACTGGGTCCCTAGCTTGAGTGTGGAGAATGTGGAGGACGTAACCGTCCACCCAAGAAATGGTGAGGTCGGTGGACCCTTCGGGCTTCAGTTTATATGACTTTTAGTTTAGTAAAGAAAGAAAGTTTATCTTACAGTACCTCAATTTTTTTCTTTACAAGTCGGATATCCGTCCACAATTAACCTGGGTCCGAAGAGTCGGACGCCCCATAGACCAGGGTCGGGAAGGCAGAAAGTCGTCGTCGTCTCGGCATCGTCGACGGGGGGCAGTGGTACGGTCCCCCTCGATTGTAGACTCTTGTATAAGGTGAGGGTCCCAGAGGTTCAGACGGAAAGAGGAAGGACAAGTTTGGTGTCGACAACCGACTCCTGGACGTGACCTAGACCCGATACGAGATCCCTCTCCTACCGGTTGTTTTGGTTCGGATGAGTCCTCGTGTCGCTGCGGTGGACGATGCGATCCGCGAGGGGGTGTCAGTCACGGGGGTGTGGAGTCCTCGTGACGTACTTCAGAGATCGAGTCTTCCAGTCGAACCCCCGGACTGGAACCCCAGACGGAAGACGGTCATTTTCACCACCTCACCTCCTCTCGGTCCGTTACTGACGAAGTGGAGCCCGAAGGGTCCACCGACCTCACCATTTCTTGGGTAGACGGTGGACCCAGAACCGTTCGTCTACAGTCCTGTTTGGGGCTGAGGACAAACCGGTCCCACCCGTCCGGAGGACCTTCTTGACCGTAGAGAATCTTCTTTTGTTATCCCCACTTAGAAGTACTGGAATCTAAACTGTTACCTAAAAATCTATACTGTACCTGGAGAGTCCACCATTTCTTAGACCGCCGTCACTCCTCTGGACCCAAGTTAGGGACCCAGTCCTTCTAGGGGACCTCTTCCCTTACCGTTGGGTGAGATCATAAGAACGGACCTGTCTTAAGGTACTTATCTTCTCGGACCGTCCGATGTCAGGGACACTAGTGTTTCTCAAACTGTGTTGACTCGGTGATTGTGTGATTTTTTGGTGTTCGTTGTTTTCTTTTTTTTACCCATTCTACCTGTAGTAGTTTTAATTTTACAAACATGGAGTTTCCCGTGATAGTTATGTTACTTTTCCGTAGGGTGTCTTACCCTCATATATAAACGTTTAGTTCTCTAATGATAGGTTTTATATATATAAAATTTTTTGAGGATATTGAGTTGTTGTTTGTTGGGTCAAATTTTTACCCACTTCCTGAACTTATAAAGTAAGTTTCTTCTTTATATATAAAGAAGTCTACTTTATAAGTCTACCAGTCGTTCGTGTACTTTTCCACAATTTGTAGTGGTTAGTATTCCCCTTACGTTTACTTTTAGTGTTACTCTATGGTCTATGTAGGTGATCAAAAAGATATTAATTCTTTTTCGTTTGTGTGTGTGTGTGTTTTTGTCTTTTATGGTTTACAATCGTTCCTACACCTCTTTAATCTTGGAAACATATAAAGACCACCTTAATATTTTACAACGTCGGTGACACCTTTTACTAAACGGTCAAGGAGTTTTTCGATGTGTCTTAATGATATACCGGGTCGTTAAGGTGAAGATTAACAATGGGTTTTCTTAACTTTTGTCCCTCAGTTTGTTTATAAACGTGTACGTACAAGTATCGTCGTGATAAGTGTTATCGGTTTTCCACTTTGATTGGGTTTGTATGTAGTTAAGTACTTAGCTATTTGTATTACAGAATATAAGTATATTCCCTTATAATAAGCTGGTATTTTTTCTTACTCCATGACCGTGTTCGATGTTGTACCCACTCGTAATCCTTGCAATACAAGTCACTTTCTTTGGTCTGTAGTGTATAACATGCTAAGGTAAGTGTACTTTAAAGGTCTTATCCATTTGTACATCTCTGTCTTTCATGTAAGTAACGACGGTCTCCGACCCCGTTCCCTTCTTACCCTCATCGCCTATGCTCTTTATATTCATTTCTTATATTCGATAGGAAACCCCCACTGTCTTCACAAAACCTTAATTTATCTCCACGGCCAACGCGTTGCGACACTTCTGTGATTCCCGGTCAATTAGTGTGCGAGACGCGCGTACGAGTCAGTGACTCAGTACACACTGAGAAACGTTGGAGTACCGGACATCGGGCGGTCCGAGGAGACAGGTACCCTAAGAGATCCGTTCTTGTGACCTCACCCAACGGTAAAGGAAGAGGTGTCCTAGAAGGGTTGAGTCCCTAACATATGAACATTCTACCAATTAAAACACAATATACTTAAAGTACAGTCAAAAATTTTGTTCCACCTTTCAATTGGAAACTTTTTAGGAGTATCATCCACCCCCCTCCCCCTACTCATCTCCCGCCTTTCCCATGATAAGATTACCAAGAAGTGACAGTCTACCAGTTCCGGCACGGTAAGTCCTACTGTACGAACCGTCGTGTCGGAGGTTCCCGTCGCCATTCCGTTGACGTGACACTCCAGAGCTGTCCCCGGTACCCCAGGACAGACGGGTCCTCCCCCTGGCACACCGTGACACCTTCCCCTGTCCACTGGAGGTCGAAGAGATGACTCTATTACTCAACCAGGACCCGGAGGTACCTCGACTACCTATCTTAGAGAGCCGACACACGGAACGGAACCGTCGTAAAGACAAGTGGGAAGGATCGTTCTGTAAGAAAAGGACAGAATCTTTGAGTCACGACTTCCCGGTTTGTCTTTGTCTCTCTCTTCGCCTCACTTGTAAGGAGGAAAGAAGACCTTACCAAGTGTAAGGTAAGCCTTCGTCAATGGCTTAAATTCGTCCGTAGTGACCTTTGGGTGTCAACATACGTCCTACCACCCTTCTCGGACCGTTAAGTCTAGTACGACCGGTTAAAAGTAAGACGACTTTGATCCAGACTATCAGTCGTGACACCTACATATACGTTGACCTAATTTTTTTTTTTTTACACTAGGCAAAAAGATAAAGTACAGGTTTTTTACTTATGCTAGACAGGAAAATTACTAGACATACTACGGTGTCCGTGAATTAATTCTGGTCATAATCACGATTACTGAACCCCTTCCTCTAAACGACTTAAAGAAAAAGAGATTTATTAGGTTCTCCTCCAATCTGGTAAATTTAAGTACCTCAACTTAACAAAATTACCTTCTTTTACGTTAGTCTTGTACACAAACAACATAAAATTCTTGACAGAACCGAGTTCTCTTACGAGCTCCATCGACACCTTTTTTTTAGCTGTCCGAGTGAAACCGGACTCGTGAAAGCTACAGAACACATTAACACCTTTTTCTTACTACATTCTAAACGAACAAAACAAAAAATTGTACATTGTCAAAAGAGAAAAGGAGGAAGGTCCTAATTCAACAGTAGCAAGACCCCTCCTTTTTTTTTTTTTAATTACTTCATCGGTTATTATGCTTCCCTAAGTACCTAGTCAAAGGAAAGCGAGGGACCCCACCTAAAGTGCATCTTCTTTTAACTTCGACTGTTCTGGGACAAAAGAGGCGTTAAATAAATTTTGGAACGTGCGTAAACCTATGGAACACTAAAGGTTCTTGACACACTTCTAATTCAAAACGAATGACTATGTACCGTACATAAGAAAAGTCAGAAAACGCAAACTAAAACAAACTAAAGGGAGACGTGGCGTCGCGGAGACATTTCCAAAAATACGAAAGTGGTCGGTACAGAATTTATGTAATTCTGTTGTGTGAGCCACAAGTGTGAAGACGTCATTACAGACATGAACTTTCGGTGTATCACCGTATTTTGTTACACACAAAAGAAACTCTCGTCACGTGTAAAACGTCGGCGGTCCTTCCTTTTAACATCGACTTCGTTTGGGTACAAGAGACTGACTGAACTGTTGAACCAGAGACCGCCACCTCGTGGTGAACCGAGAAGGGAAAACTCTTGCAAACGTTTACACGAAAAAAAAAGAAGGGGGGAGCCTTTGTTGACGTGTAAATATATTCTATAGCCTTAGACGAATCGTAAAAGTTCGGTGTATCGTACTGACAAGAGGCTCGTCCGACCTTCACTTCTTTGTTTATACTTTGTAATTCTTGTTTCTGTCCCTATTTAGCGAAGGGAAACTTGGAGACCTTTAACTCCATTGAAAAATGTACAAAAGACCCAGAACAGTTGTAGAATAAAAAAGATAGGTGAAACAATACGAAACAAAAAAGATTTACCACTTTTCACTCCTTGTCTTGCAAATTTAGCACCCACGTTTTCTGAGTATAGGAGACCTGCTCGGGGTTTATGCCAGAAATGATCAGTTGGAACTTTTTCGTCTAATGGTTCAATAGGTCTCACACTTCGAGAGGGCAAATGTGGTTTCGTGGAAACTTGGTGTAAAAGAAAAAATTTGTAAGGTTCGACTAACCTTCCGTAGTGACCCATGGGATTGACATTTGTCAGAGGCCTTATTGACGTGCCTACGTCCACAATCTCTGTTCCGTCCTCAGAACGAAATTTCTACCTTTCCCCCCGTCTTATCTTTCCGGGCCGAAGGGAACAAACTCTTCAACCCTCTGGGACCTCCTACTTCCGCTTATGCACTGCACCTCGCTCTACACCCGACCCGCACGCCTGAAACTAGGCCCCCTCGCGACGGACCGTGTCCAGACAGGGACCACCCCGTCGGGGGCGACGTCTACGGTTTATTGTGACTCCGATTACCCCTTCAATCCTTCGCAGTAGATCTCGTACTTTGGATCGAGGAGTCCTGTGGTCAAGGATACCTTTAGGGCCGCACATGAACAAAATGGAAAGGACAATCTCTCCTCTCAGCGTGAAAGATCCCAGTTCTTATCCTTAATGGTCGGTCGAACTGTTTCTGAAAAGGGACTCGCAGTCCACTTCCTTTTCGAAAAGACACCAGTTTGGGCCATGTGTATCCTTTAGCCTGGGTCTTAAAGAATTGTAATTTTGCCATGAAAGGGGC
The DNA here is from genome assembly GCA_006410555.1 of Capra ibex. Classification (NCBI taxonomy): domain Eukaryota; kingdom Metazoa; phylum Chordata; class Mammalia; order Artiodactyla; family Bovidae; genus Capra; species Capra ibex. The sequence goes on along the minus strand of SJYO01052474.1, from coordinate 84,017,048 downwards.
CTTACCCTACACTCCTATCTACAATTCCAGTGTTAGGTAGAACAGGGGTTTCATCGTAAGTGACATTTGAAGACTCACGATTCGGTAAATGACCAACTAAAATTTCTCTCCTTTTCAATAGGTTCCGGTCTTACAAATGAGAAACGGTGGATCTTGAGGAAGGCCAAGAAGAAAGTGTGTAAGGTTGAGAAACCTTCAGACGTCTCCCTAAAACTGAATTACACATAAATGCAATCCTAAAGAATTTCATTTGTACCTTTCTTTTGAACTGGACGTTAGTCTTTTGTTCGGAGAGGACACTAAACAGACTTAATAAGTAAGACCCCCTCTCCGTGTCGAAAACATGAATTACTCCAAATTTGGTTCCCGTTGACTACTACTTCAGAACGATGTATTATTCGAAAGATTGAACTTTTAAACTTCTATAAATTACAAATTTCTGAAGTGAATCTTTAGAATTCAATAGGTGTCTAGACACTGGGATAATGACTGTCAAAGAGAACGTTTTACTTTACACTATGAAGAGTCATTTTCCTTATACAAAATAATGTCGCTACACAAAGTCTTCCCAGAGTGAATCCTCTGAAGACCAAGGGGAACGAACGGCAACCAAGTCCTGTAGGTTTCAAAGGAAGAGAAAGGAGAGGGTGAACGTTGCTGGAAAAGGAAAAAAGGGAGAGGAGAGTGACTCCTGTCGGTACTTTTAGTGAGCTCTGACACAAGTACTCGTCTAAATAATAAGACAACTCTTTCGTGACCTTACAAAACACTCTATAAAAATATACTTCCTCATCGAAGTCAAGTTTGTCGACCTTATCAATCTTGTACAATCGTACCATCGAGATAGGTGTACTGGCGTGTGTGTCGCGAGACTTTCCTTTGGACCCTGAAGCAAAGGTAACAGAACTTCCTTCTCAAACCAACTGAATTTTTATGTTCTATGTGTCCTGTACCTTTTTGTTTTACAAACGTCATGAGTCTTTTTTTTTTTTGTTTTGTCCCCATATTCCACCCTTACCGACAGGGAGGTAATTGTGTTCCTACTCTTCGATAAGGAGGGAGGGTTCTCACTGTTCTTCTCAGGGACTCCTCGGAAGTTCGAACGTCTTTCGTGTCAGAGAACCATAGGAAAGGAGTCACACATGTACTATCGGTCACATTAGTTATGGAATCCATTACTCAGATGTGTTCTATTAGTAGACACTTATAATGACCAAAACATTAGAAACAATATATTCTCCTACAAATCCGACATGTATGACCCCATCTAATAACGGACGGGGAATATGTATCCTTATACGACGTATTAACGTATCTTGAAGGTAGAGGGAATGGTCGAACATCCGTCTTCTTTGGTATACACGATGACGGAACATTAAAAGAGTCTGTGGTTTTCGGTTTGGTTTGTTTTAGTTTAGTTTATTCGTCAGAGGAGTAAGGGAAGGATATCGTCGTATAAAATCTCCGTGTATGTTTTAGATCTCAGAGATCAACTCTCACCTAAAAAATTTAAAAAGAAAATAGAACAAAAAAAAAAAATATACTATGTGACTTTACACATGAAAGATTGTCCTCCAACCATGGATTCTTTACTCGATCGTAGTAAGTCTTTTGACAATAGGAAGTTTTACTATGTATCATTTCCTCTTACCTTATTAAGTACAACGTATAAACAATGGTTAACATTAAACAGACATAATACTTTCTGCATTACCAAACAGCCGACAGTGACAACAAAAGAACATTGTACTATACCTTATTTCATATCGTCTTAGAGACATGTAAAAAACCCCCCATGTAGAAGAACCACTCAGAGTTTATTGTGGAATATAAGGTAGTTTCTTTGTAATAGAATTTATGAGAATCTGTGTTGGTACGAAGTTCATATCCCTGTAGGGACCGTCAGTCACCAATTCCGAGGGTCGAAGGTTAAGTCCCCCTGGTCCAAGTTAGGGACTGACCACTCGATTCTAGGGTGTTCGGTGTGTCACACCGGGGTTTTTTTTTCTCTTTTTTCCCGCCCCCCTCCCTTATCACGTTTATTCTCTGGTTCATATGGTACGAAAACCTATACACTTCCGCGCTCAATCGACCCTACACGGTCCATAGACAATTTAAGGGGGAAACGAGTTTGAGTACAGGCAACTTAACCACTACGGTAGAGTGGGAACCAACTAGAGAAGAGAAGGACGGGAGTTAGAAAGGGTCGTAGTTCCAGAAAAGGTTGTTCGACCGACAAACGTAGTCCACCGGTCTGATAACCCCGAAGTCGAAGTCATAGGCAGGAAGGTTACTTATAAGTCCCAACTAAAGGAAATCCTAACTATTTCCGTTTCCTCTTTCCACTTATCCAATGGGAGGTGACTTATGTTTAGTTTCGGACTTGTACGACTGTAAGACAGTCTCCGTAATGACAAAACCGTTGCCTCGTGTGAAGAGACTTGGGACGGCTCGCCCGTGGGCGTGGACTGGGTCGTGACGACCCGCGACGGGACCCTCCCTGGAACGGTGGACCCCTCCGGTCAGAGTAAAGATAGTGGTGGAGAAGAAAGAACAACCTAGAAGTATTGGGGTTTGTTTAGGGGTACTTAACTATTATTTCAAGTGTTGTGTACCCGTACGTAAGTAAACAAGAAACTAGGTTGTTTATAAAAAGTCACAGATTTGACGGTCCGTGTAGTGATTCATAATCCTTATGTTTTTTTACACATTTCAGACGAGTGAAAAAAAAAAAGGGGTGTGACGAACGAAAGAAGGTTGAAGGTCTATACGTCAACCCACTAGAAATTTACAAAGAGAAACTTCTCTTTTATAGTTTTAAGTATAGAGTACAATTCTCCTCGACCTGGGGACCGAAAGAGGGGGACTCGTCTGGGAGTGGAGGGTTGTCGTCCATGAAGGCCACAGGGAAGGGACCGAGGAAAGGGCTATTGCGGACACTACCATGCCAAATATTCGGGAGTGTTCGACTGTGACAGTGTCTTGGCTTAAATTCATAAGGGTCAACTACACTTAACATACGACGTTTTCAATTACTCTCGGGACGCAGAGGTCGGGAGTTGACGGGGACGGCAAAGGGACTTCGTAGATCAGTAGATACAGTTTCCGTGCGTGTAAAGGTGTGTCAAGACCGGAGGGGTCACCCAAAACTCTGCCCCTCCCACATCTCGACGTCAGGGGTCGAAAAACCGTTGTCCCTGGCCGGAGTACCTTCTGTTAACAAGAGGTACCTGTTCCCGACACCCCAACTCCCCCACCCCTCCCTTTGTCCTACCAAGTTCACCATTGCGGTCACTACCCCTCGCTACCTCTCCCCGTCTCCCTCGAAACTAGTCGAGTGGGTGGTGAGTGGGCGACACCACCCGAAGGATTGTCCAATGCCCGAACAAACGCCCCTCCCAACCCCTGGGGACCGCATCTTCGTCTGAAGTACCATCGGTTCTACCTCTTTTATCCGTGTAAAGAATCAATTTACCCTCGGTGCTTACTGGAAACCTTTGACTAATCTTGACATGTTCCCAGCCTTGTTATTGTACAAGGAACTCCGACAAAGTTCCCTCGTTTTGTATGCGGAAGTAGGGTGCAACCACTAACTGTCCTCTCGCCTGTCTACGGTAACGACTGCAGTAAGGGTCATCGGCGCCCCGCCCCGTCCCGCCCCGCCCCGCCCCGAGGCGACGCATGGACCCCACTGCAGTAGGGTGTTCGTCCCCCTCTCGACCCTAGGTGTCTTCCGGTTTCTTTATCGAAACTCTTTATCAAGATTGAAAAATTTACCCCGTCCTCTCTACTCCTAGTAGAAAGTCGAGGAATTAACGGGTCACAGAGCGACACGAAAAAGTCGTCCACCCCCGGCCCCCCGCCAAGGTCGAGCCGGTCCACCCTCGTACGCTGCCTCCGAGGAACTCCGTTCGATACGCTCAGTCCCCCGCCGTGAGGAGGTGAACGACAACCAGGGGTCTCCTTTCTCTTTGGTCTCCCCTTCCACAACCTCGTTGGGCCACGGCGAATCCAATTGTGCAGGACCAGCGACTTCTTACCGCCCGTAACACTTTCGAGACGGTGCTCCGGGACGGCACCAGGTCATCGGACGACGATGGTCACCCACCACCGCAATACCCGTAATCGAAACTCCTCGAATAAGTCGTCTCCCCCGACCCTATTTCCTGTGTTTAGTCCTCTTTTGACTGTTCTGAATTTTTTTTTTTTTAGGGTCCGAAGCATAAATGGCAAGTAGGGACACGAGAGCCACACGATAACAGACGCAACTCAGTACGACTCGGCTTCGGTCCGCGTTATTATCGCGTCTCGTCCGGACGTCGGGGGGCTCGGTCGGAGGTGACTGCCACGACTTACACGGCCCCCTCTTACCCTAAGACTATCTCAACAGAGAAAAGAGGAAGGGACGCTCTTGTGGTTATTAATGTCGCCCGTGCGCCGTTTCTACCCCACTCCTAAGGGACAACCTCACTTAGGACTCTTCCCCGGGCCGTCCCCATGGAAGATATCGTCCGTTCCAGACGGACGGGCTCACTGCGCCGTTACGACCCCTGTAGGCCCCCGTACACAAACTTCGTCACCAAGTTCCTAAATCCAAGTTTACGTCGAATCAAACTCCCGAAGGGTCCACCGCGATCACCCTTTCTTGGGCGGACGGTTACGTTCTCTCCATTCTTTCTTCTCAAGGTAGGGAGCCACCCATTCTAGGGGACCTCCTCCTAGACTGTCGGGTGAGATCATAAGAACGGACCTCTTGACTCCCTCCTCGGACCGTCCGATGGTAGATATCCCAACGTTCCTCAGTCCGTGTTCACTTCGGTGAATCGAACGAGTGTGTGTCGAATCGATTATGTAGGATGATGCCACACTTTGTTCCTGAGAAGAGAGGGAGGTAGAAGTCGGTTTACCTCATTGACTCATCGAGCGTCTCGGAACCCCGTTCGTTCTTGTTCAAGAATAAGACGGCTTGCAAACCCTTTAAGTCTGGGAGTCTATAGGTTAGGGGAGTCGGGTCACCGAGCGTCGAGACCGAGAGTAATCTTAGTACCCTTCCAAACCTTCCGTGGGTATGGGGTCTGGTTAAGTGAGATCTTTATACCTCCCACCCAGGGACCGTGCCCAGACAAACCCACGAGTCGTCCATAAGGATAGTACGTGGGGTGCTCTCTTGACGTTCTGAGAAGGGAAGGAGGACAGACAGACGAGGAGGTCCTTCGCTCGTCTGTTTGAAAGAGATTCTCGGTCTGTCATTTAAGGTGAAAGACTCGGTATGGCAGAGACAGCCGAGTGACGTCCCAACTGAGTACTAAGACAATCTCACACTTTCGTCGGCACGGGTTATGTATTTACTCACTCGTACCGACACAAGGGTATTTTGTTAAATACCCCGTGACTCCAAACTTAAAGTACATTAAAAGTGTATATCTATACAATACTTTATAAAACGAAAACTAAAAATTTTCGACAAAATTTTCATTTCGGGTAACCATCGAGTGTCGGATATATTTTCGTACGCTACCCGTCCCTAAACAGGACCCCCGACACCCAACGAAAGGAACCAAATTTTACCCGGGACCACTACCACATCCGGTCCTGGTTGGGACTGTGAACGTTCTGGGTCTCGTCTCAGTTTTACCTTCGGGTGAATGGTATATTGATAAAGTTTGAGATTTACGTTGACTGTTTTTCAATTTCTTTAGAATAAGAGAATGGAACTGTTTATGCAGAAGTATTACTGGATCTTTCGGTTCAAACATGAATCTTAAGAAGCTGAGGAGTGGTTTTGGACCGCCGTACATCGATCGTACACACGTATACTTGTGGGGTCAGGGGACGTAGTGTCGGACAGGTATAGGAACGTTTGTCGGGGAGGATCTGGTCGGGGACCCGTGGTCGAGATATGCGAAACCTTCCTACAAAGTCCCCTTTTGAGGTACCACCGGGTCTACTATTTTGTAGGTGGACGTCACGTCCTTTGGACCCAAGCTAGGGATTTAACCCTAGGGATTTAACCCTTCTAGGGGACCTCCTCCCGTACCGTTGGGTGAGGTCATAAGAACGGACCTCTTAGGGTACCTGTCTCACATCGGACCACCCGATGTCAGGTACCCTAGTGTTCTCATCCGGTTCATCAGTACTCACTCGGTGATTCGTGTGTGAGCACAGTTCGGTGTGACTGTCGACCGAAACGTGTACGGAGACCCAATGGTAGAACGACTCCTTGGGGTCCTTAAGGGTGAACGCGTCTTACTTTACAGTGACCGTGGGGTTCAAGACTAATAGATAACGATGAATTGTTTAGTGGGGTTTTAAATCACAGAATTTTTGTTGTCAATGAATAATAATTATAGAGAGTATTACGACACCCAGTCCTCTAGTCCTTGTCAAGTCAGCCCAACAAGACCAAACTCTAAAGAGTACTCTGATCTCGGTCTACCACCGAATCGGTCCCAGTACAAATTCCGAGTAGTGAGTGTTTGGGTGTCCTTTAGTTGGGACTTATAAGTAACCTTCCTGACTACGGCTTCGATTTTAAGGTCAGGAAACCGGTGGATTACGTTTCTCGGTGGACCGACCTTTTCTGTGACGTCGACCCTTTCTGACTCCCGTCCTCCTCTTCCCCCGTTGTCTCCTACTCTATCAACCTACCGTAGTGGCTGAGTTACCTGTACTCAAAGTCGTTCGAGGCCCTCTACCACTTTCTGTCCCTTAGGACCACACGACGTCAGGTTTTTCTTAGCCTGCACTGACTCGCTTACTTGCTATTGAGTATATAGACCACGGTCTCGACCCTGCAGAGTTTCTCGACCCCCGACTTTGTTGATCCCGTCTCGTGGAGATTGACGTACACTAAGGAGGTGTTCCAGAGAATTCGTACTACCGAGTTCAAGTATGTCACCGAGTTCCGAGGGTTGTGTACGTGGTTCTCTTCTTCTCTTGGTCCCTCTTCCACATAACGAAAAATACTGGACCGTAACGTAGACAATCTTCACTCAGTGTTTCAGGTCGGATATAAATTTCCCTCCTCTTAATCTGAGGTAGCAAACCACTTTACTTACAGTTTTTTAACACCCATACGACATTTTGGTGTTGTCGGACGGGAGACTGGTGTTCAATATATATAACTAGGGTGAACGTTTTATATGAGCACTCACGCACGATTCAGAGAAGTCAGTACAGGTTGAGGAGCACTGAGATACCTGCCATCGGGTGGTCCGAGGAGACAGGGACCTTAAGAGGTTCGCTCTTATGACCTCACCCAACGGTGTGGGAGGAGGTCCCCTAAAAGGGTTGGTTTACTAACTTGACCGTAGAGAATGTAGAGGACGTTTCCGTTCATCCAAGAAATGGTGATCACAATGGACCCTTCGTTTTGTATGAGTGGGGAAGGGTGTATGGAGAAGACCTACCGTAGGTAAGTGTGCTCCAGGTCGCAAGGTAGTAGGTTCGGTTCAAGTCCACGACGTCTGCTCCGAGACATTCACGTCTGAGACTCACTGTAGAAGGACTCAGGTCAAGAACCCGACTTCTAGACACTTGATTTCACCGTTCAATAAACGAGGGATATCGGTTGTCTGAAACGTATCCATATGTCGACAAACCACCCTATCCGTATCCTCTCTGTATGTCTGTATGTCTGTATGTCTGTAAAGACTCAGAGATCGTTAGTGACATTAGTCAGACATCGTAAGATTTTAGTTTGGTCCGTGCAATGGTCAAGGAAAAAAAAAAAGTTGAAGTAAATACACAAACAACCCAAGGGATCACCGAGTCAACCATTTCTTAGACGAACGTTACGTCCTCTCGGTCCAAGCTAGGGACCCAGTCCTTTTAGGGGATCTCTTCCTTTACCGTTGGGTGAGGTCATGAGAACGGACCTCTTAAGACACCTGTCTCCTCGGACCACCTTAGCGTCTCAGTCTGTGTTGGCACACTGTTTGAAAGTGAAAGTGAAAACTAACGTAACCCAGAATCAACGGTGAGTCGCCAAATCAACGGGGTTCTTCCCACCCTAGAATTAAGGGACTGGTCCCTAGTGTGGGGTACAGAGAACGTAACTTTTCGTCTAAGAATTGGTAACCTGGTGGTCCTTTCAGGGGCGGTCAAGGAACTAATCTCGAGTTATACCGAGGCATTCCGGAAGGGACCACCGAATCTACCATTTCTTAGACGGACGTTACGTCCTCTACGCCCAATCTAGGGACCCAGTCCTTCTAGGGACCCAGTCCTTCTAGGGACCCAGTCCTTCTAGGGACCCAGTCCTTCTAGGGACCCAGTCCTTCTAGGGATCCAGTCCTTCTAGGGACCCAGTCCTTCTAGGGACCTCCTCCCGTACCGTTGGGTGAGGTCATAAGAACGGACGTGCTAAGGTACCTGTCTCTCGGACCTCCCGATATCAGGTACCTTAGCGTTTCCTCAGCCTGTACTGACTCGCTGATTGTGTGTGCCAAGGGTTCATTACTAAGAGGAACCGAGAACTGAAGTAAGAAACCCGAGAACACCGGAGGGAGACTTAATAGGAAGGACAAGATGTTTTTACAAATACCGACACATCAATAGAGTCGGACGAAGAAAGGGTATCGTGAGACCTCCAGGTTTTCGGAGAAAAGTACCATATCGTGGAGACAAGGAACATCTGACTCGACCGTTACAAGAGCAATCATGCTCAGAGGAAGTGTACAACAAAGAGTAGCCAGAACAATCCTGACTGTGTTCGAAAAGAGAGGGAACAGACACCCGACACATATACACACGGGTCAGTGAGTCAGTGCAGACTGCGAAACGTTGGGGTACCTGACATGGACGGTCCGAGGAGACAGGCACCTTAAAAGGACCGTTTTTATGGCCGTGTCTAACGGTAAAGGAAGAGGTCCCCTAGAAGGGATGGGTCCCTAACTGAGGCGGGTGACTGTCCACCTAAGAAATAGTGACGAAAGAGAGGTACCGATGCCGTCCGGACACGGGAACTCTAAAAAATTTCATAAAAACAAATTACTTTTGTAGATTTTTCGTACGGAAAGTATAGAAAGCTCCCCGAAAACTACCAAACTTTCTTAGATATACCGTGTTGGAGTTTAGAATATCCCAAGAAGTGGTAACGGAAGTAGAAATCTATATTTACTGTACAAAATTAAAATCGGAGAAATCTGTAGGTCTCTTCTAATTTGACTCCTTATCGAAATAAAAAACTTGGGGGTTAGATCCGAGAAAATATTAATTGTTAAGAAATAAATAAAGTAGAAAGAGGAGAACATAAAGGGTGCCCGTCGACCTTCTTAGTTCACACAGAACTTGTGAGACGGACCTTTAGAATGGTCTAGTACTCAAAGAATCTATGTAAAAGATAAAGAGTACAACATACAGTCAACGAGTCTGAGAAAACGTTGGGTGCCTGACATCGGGCGGTCCGAGAAGACAGGTATCCTAAGAGGTCCGTTCTTTTGACCTCACCCAACGGTAAAGGAAGAGGTCCCTAGAAGAGCTGGGTCCCTACCTTGGGTCCAGAGGGCGTAGCGACCGTCTAAGAAATGATAGAGTTGGTGGTCCCATCAGGGTAAAAGGTACAATGGTGACCACTTGCATAAGGGTCTAAAAGGTGATAAAATATTCGTTCCTTAGGAAAGGAGGTCGAAGGTGGCGTGGAAGGAGTGAAGGGAAATTAGGAAGAGGTTGTCGGAGAAGTTTCGCGAAGGGTAGAGGTGGGAGATAGGTCCGGGGGTTGGTGACGATGTACAAAATTCCGAACAGCACCGTTGCTGAGTGAAGATCCATGGTTGGACAAAGGTAAACAGACAACAAAACTCTGTTCAGTGGGGGGTTTAACCATCCGATTTTCGTCGTAAGTCGACACAAGAGAAAGTACCAAAGAAGCCTAGGTTGTAAGACCTAGTCGAACAAACCCACCAAGACCGAGTTCTGGAGTCTCCAACGACCCCGACCTCGGTTGAGTTCACGAAGACGTGAGCTTAGACCGAGTACCCGACCCTTCTGGACTTGACGACCCAGAGGTTTCCGTAGAAGACAAACAGAGATGTACGAGAGAGAGACGCCAAAGAGACCGCACTACCAAAGGTACGGTCTCTTATACGGAGGTCTCTCTCTCTTGGTTTATCTTCCGGATAGTGGACTACTTAATCGGAGCTTTCGGTGTGTCTGAATAAAGAGGATGGATGAGAATCGATCCTGAAGGGTCCATTGAGTCGTCATTTCTTAGTCGGACGGTTACGTCCTCTGTGTTCTCTCCACCCAAGTTGGCGACCCAGTCCTTCTAGGGGACCTCCTCCTTTACCGTCGGGGGAGGTCATAAGAACGGACCTCTTAGGGGACCTGTCTCCTGGGACCACCCGATGTCAGACGCCCCAGCGTTTCTCAGCCTGTACTGACTCGTGTGTACGTGTTGAGAATTAGTCTTCGTCCAGTGATTTTGGTCGGGGCATAAATTTCCCTTCCCTTAATCTGGAGAACTACCCTCAACAAAGTTTAGTATGCGTCTGAACGCAATTTTGACGACGTTGAGAATGTCCGTGACATTCACAAACGAATGACTAGACCTCAAACCATCTTACCCTCTTTTAGGTTCTGACCCTAGAAGGACCTCAGGACCCTCGATCCAGAGACGAAATTTTGAATAAACGTTGACGTACAATAGGGGGTATTCGTGAACCCTTGGGAAACGAAAACTTAGACCTCCACTATTGACGGACCTCAGGATGAAAGGAGTCGTCTTTGGTGTACAATATGTCTCCTCAAAACAAGAGACAAGGAGTAATAAAGGACGTAGGGATTCGGTCCGTCGGTGATAGGGTTTCCTATTTCTTGGGAGGAGTTCATCGGTTGTGAGTCGCAAGGGAGGTAGAGATCAGAGATTCTAAACGATTACGTATCTAAACTAAATCGGACTCATTCCTCGAAAAATTATGATTAAAAAAAAAAAAATTAGGACGACACGGTTTCTTAATTTATTCGCACACAGATCGAAATTTACGAAACGTCCCCTGATTTTATTGTAGAAGTTTCTGTTAGAGTAAAAGTTGAGGTAGGGTAAGTTCGGAAGGGACCGCCGAGTCACCATTTCTTAGATGGACGGTAACGTCCTCTGTGTCCTAGAAGGGACCGAGCCCTCCTTTACCGTTGGGTGAGGTCATAAGACCGGACCCTTTAGGGTCCCTGTCTCCTAAGACCGTCCGATGTCGGGTCTTCTCAACCTTTACTGAATCGTTGATTTGTTGATGTTGTTTTTATTGTGGAAGGTCCTGTTAGACTAAAAATTCAGGTGGAGTAAGTTCCTTGTTTTAGAGAGAAGATAGTCCAAACTAGGACACCGGTATCGAGATTCTGACACACGGTTGCAAAAGGTTCACATCTCTTAAAGAGTCCCACGTCTCTAAAAAGAGACGTCCGACTGTTTACCTTCCCACATAAAACTACAGACTCCCATAACAGTCCCTCACTACCGAGTCGGGAGTTTCTTATGACCTCAGAGACAAAGGTATAAATCTGACACAGAACGTAAAGTACATTTACGTTCACGAACAAGAAAAAGGAGATGTAGAAAGAGAGAGACGGGAGCGGTGAGGGGACCGAAATAAATAAATAAAAATCTTTATTGACTCAATGTTCACTAAGGAAGGATTTCGAATTCTGAACAAAAATTGTTGAACGAGTTTGTGTCTAGCATAACCAGTGTAGGAATCCCTCTCACTCAATGAGGTCTCCCCTTTTTTCCTTTCTAAAGTATATGTACAGAATAAGTCACTTATTAAAGGTAATTTTATTTACCATGTCTTTTACAATTTTAGAAACGTATTAGGTTTCTAATGGTATAACCTTAGTCTTCCCCTTACTGACTTTAGGTGTTTCGAAATCTCCCTCGTCTCGTCCCTTCAAAAGAAAGTTTCAAAAGGTTACTACAGAAGTGACAACAAAACTTTTCGAGTCCAAGATAACAAGGTCCTCTGTGGAAGGTGTGGTGGAACGAGTGAAAGAGAAAGGGTGTCAATTGTCCACAAACCTGAGATCCTTCAAAACTGTCTCTGAGTCGATTCCATTCCCGAAGGGTCCACCGTGATCACCCTTTCTTCGGTCGACGGTTAAGTCCTCTGCACACTCTGCGTCCAAGCTAGGGACCCAGTCCTTCTAGGGGACCTCCTCCCGTACCGTTTGGTGGGGTCACAAGAACGGACCTCTTAGGGTACCTGTCTCAACCACGCGATGTCAGGTACCCCAACGTTTCTTAGCCTGTCCTGACTTCGTTAAATCGTCCTTGTGTGTGTGTCGATTCCATTTAGAGTCTCTAGTAACTAAAAAAAGGTCTACTTACCCCTTTTTTTTCACAGTCGTCCCCTCGTCTTATTGTCTTTCTCTTCGCCATTCAATACTACTGTTTCATAGAATAACCTAGTCTAGCGAAGGACGAGAATCAGAGTTAAAATTAGTGTAGAAAAGAAGAACCGATAGTTGTTATAACGACGGTTTTGGGATGTCGATGCCCTCTGTATTTGTAAATTTAGACGGTCTCTGTCTACCGTTGTATTTAGAGGTAACAACGAGGGAAGCTCCTCAGGGTCGCGACGAAAAGAGAAGTCATTTACCCTGTAATCTCCACTGAAAAAGGGTGTTCCCGAGAAATTTTTCTCTAAATGAAAGTCCTTCATTGCTACGAAGTAACAAAATCCCCCTTAAAACGACCGACGCTAACACCCATAATCTTGTCGTTATCTCACGGTCACGACCTCACTTTACATGGTCAGTCGCCGAGACGGTGAAGGAAAGGCGAGTCGGGGCTCCTGTTGTCTACACCGACATTGTAGCCCGGTGGAAAGAGGTTTTCCAAACAGCCCCCGGTATGTCTCACCGGTCCGATTATCGCAATTAATCTTGTTCCCTTTCGGACTATCAGATCGGGACAAAAACTAGTCTCTTAGAGTTTTTAATTTTAAAATTTAAATACTAGGACGTGAAGTGGTCTTATATCGGAAAACGACTTAACAGAATTAAAAATTTTCAGGGTAAAAACATAAGACACTGTTGCAAACCAACTAACTCGAAGTGATTTATGTACTCTTGTAATCGTGAAAAAAAAATCGATGTCGATCCTAAACCCGAAGGGAACACCGAGACTCCCATTTCGTAGCAGACAATCCGTCCTCTGGACCAAGTCGGGGACTCAACCCTTCTCGGGGACCTCTTCCCGTATCGTTGGGTGAGGTCATGAGAACGGACCTCTTAATCGACCTGTCTCCTCGGACCGTCCGATGTCAGGCACCCCAGTGTTTCAGTCTGTGCTGACTCTCGATCCTAAATGATACAAGATAGATTTTGTGAAGCACACCAACTAAAATTTTTGACTTTAGACGTATAGAAGGTATTAATAATTGTCGAAAGTGATGTAAACTGTACAGTCCTTCCCACTGTCTCGATACAGTAATGAGACTTACCCGTAGTAGTACAAAAGACCACTAACCGTACAACTGTACAAAACTCACGGTTATCTCCCCGTTTTCACCGAGTACCAGACAGAATCGTCTTGTCTCCCTTGTACTCCGTCAGCTAAGTTTTTAGGATGACGTTTGTAATTCTCCGTCTCATCTCTAAGGACTGTGGTAAGTTCCTCCGTACACCTCACTCTTTGTCAAGACCTAAGTCTTCTCTGCTGCAAGGTAGCAGAAACTAATTTTGGAGAAGGTGGTATTTGTATTTACAATTTTGTTCGTTGAAGATAGTCGCCTCTTACGGTAGACTTAAATTTGTATAGGTCCCTCCCTAAAAGTCTTGTTTCGGATCGTGTTTTTCGGTAGACCGTCGTCTTAGGAACTACATCTTTCTATCTCCTCCGAAAGATCTCTAACTTTGGTCAATGTGGGTGTGGGGGCCCAGAGTGTCTTATGGATCTCCTTTGCTAGTGAGAGTCCCAAAGGAGTCGAGATTCGACGTGACCTGACCTGACAGTCACACAGGTGACTGAGACACTCGGAATCCCAGAGTCATAAGGGTTGGTTTGTCAAAGTTCACGAGAAGGACGGAGGGTGGGTAAGGGGAAGCTTGCGAGGGGGCACTACACCGGTTGCCTTGGAAACCCTTGGGGGAAGACGACGTACGGAGGTAACCAGAGAGGACGGAAGACGCAGGTCGTGTACGGTCCGTACTCTCGGAAAGACCACCGTGGGAGAAGGGGAACAGAATGAGGGGTCGGACTAGGAAACGGACAGAGTTGGTGACAGGAGTGTAGACACAGAAACGACACATAGGAGTCCCGTCCAATGATCGTGTATTATTGACAATAAGTATATCGAGTAAAATAATACTGACAGAAGGGACGTGTCGAGACAGGAGAGCCGGACTCGGGACCCATACCTTGTAACACTCGTGAATTGTTTCTACCTGACTCACTCCCCCACTTACCACGGGTGTGACACGGGGAGGACGGTGGATTTTATGGTGAAATAGGAGTCGATAGGACGTTTCGACGGGGTCCTTTGGTGAGACCTGGGGACGGGGACGGAATGAGGGGGTCATCGGGTGTATATTGAAAAGGAAATAAAATAAAGTAGATGAATCTAATATTTATGAATACAATACATAGATAAATATACAAACGATAAAGACATCCAGTTTTCCTGGTTGATAGTCGTTAAAGTTAAGATTATCTTTTCATTCTTGGGTACCACCCATATATATCTGTCTGGATCCAACTTCCAACCTGGACAGCGAAGTGAACGGCACACAGGATCAGTTCTAGGAGTCGAAGAGGTACAGAATCAAAAGAGTACACATTTGACCTTTATTATTATTGTCGATTCGAGATTACCACAGGACTCCTAATCTACTCCGTGAAGTGCGATTGTACGTCTGGGATCCCGAACCGAGGATACTATTTGAAATCGATGGGAATCAGTTCTCTATTGATAAAGGACTCCAACTGACACACGATCCCTATCATTGTCAACTCCTCCAAGCTTTCTATTCTCTTTTCGTCTAAACGGAAACACCACGAGTATCGGTGATTTTCACGTCATGGCTCAGACTAGATACGATGGCTACTTCTTCTTAACTCACAGTCTCGACGGAGAAAGAATCGAGACTACGATCGGATAGTGAACGGTCTCTGCATAGTTGTAGGAAACAATGGGTTACCTGAAAGACCATCGAGTCGACCATTTCTCGGATGGACGTTACGTCGTCTTTCTTTCACTTTTTCACTTCAGCGAGTCAGCACAGACTGAGAAACGTTGGGGTACCTGACATCGGATGGTCCGAGGAGGGAGGTACCCTAAGAGGTCCGTTCTCATGACCTCACCCAACGGTAAAGGAAGAGGTCCCCTAGAAGGACTGGGTCCCTAGCTTGGACCCAGAGGGCGTAAGGTCCGTCTACGAAATCGGAGACTTGGTGGTCCCTTCGGGTTACGTCCTCTGGGGCCAAGTTAATGACCTAGCCCTTCTAGACGACCTCTTTCCTATCCGGTGGGTGAGGTCATAAGAACCCGAAGGGACCACCGAGTCGACCATTTCTTAGACGGACGTTTCGTCCTCTGGACCCCAGTTAGAGACCCAACCCTTCTTAGGGACCTCTTCTTTTTGTGGTGGGTGAGATCATAAGACCGGACCTCTTACGGGACCTGATATGTCAGGTACCCAACGTTTCTCAGCCTGTACTGACTCACTGAAAGTGAAAACAATGGGTTTATAATAACTGGGCTGAGTATCTTTATGCAAAAATCCCACTACGTTCATTGTAGTGACACGTTTCAACAATCTCGAGTTTCAACTAGTTCCCAAGTAATATGTTGAATACTAACAACTATAGTGAGTGTAAGACTAGTAAAAACAAGGTTGGAACACATTTAAAAGTTTTTACTACACAACTCTTTAAAACTCACTTCTTCTTAAAAAGACACTTGAAATACGTCTATAAAAGAGACGAACAGGTTCACTGTCTATATGATAACAGAGTCTTCTACTATTAAGAAGTCTTATATCAAGGCTAAAGTTGTTATACTTACTGTCCGGTTGTTTTTTTCTGCATCACTGACTAAGACTATGTCTTTCATTTTTACTTTGAGTACCACGACCTCTTACGAGGAAACGAAGATGTCTTATCAACTAACTTCTGTTGCAAAGTACTTTTAATCTTCTGAAATGTCCGTACACTCCACATCGATAACTTGCATTATTGGATGTTTCACAATCACCTTATTGTCTTATTTAAAAACCGGTCGGTTTTATTTTTAACAGTCGGTACCCGTAATTAACACGTTTTTAGGGGGACAGTTATTACTCGATCGTACCTTAGTAGAACTGTGTCGAGACCAATGGGTGCATTTGGTGCTCTCCCAAATGGATAGAAAGGGGGACCATATACCACCTATGATATCAAGTCATTGATCGTATCTGACCTATGAGTTATGTACACGGAACTCACTTAGTTACTTCCTCAGTCGATTTTTTTACTTACATACCTTTTTTTTTTACTTACTTACTCGACAACGAGGTCCAGAATCGTGTATTCCTTGTTTTCAGAGAGTTCAGTCGTAAGTGTCGGTTTTGTCGACCCTAAAGAAGGACTCTGGTAGCCTCAACACGTCTTGCGTGCTAGTCCGACTCACTGGGGAGAAAAAAAAAAAAAAAAAAAAAACGGTAAAGATAGTTTTTATCTGAGACCGAGTATTTGAAGACAAAACGATGGTCTTACCGTTTTTCCCAGTGAGTCGGTCTAGGACCCAATGATAAAAAATTGAAAAAAACACTGTGTGTGTGTTTACCCGAAAACTTGTAGGGATAAATACATTTCAGATTAGTATACTCGTGTGTTTCTCTTTTACTCTCTACTGAAAAAAGTCGAGTGTTGACTGAGTAAGCAAGTAAGTTAAATAAGTATGGCACTCGTAAGATGCTCGTAAGATACACATGTATCGTTTACATGTTTCACGCCCCTTTGTTGGTCGGGGGTCGGTGTGTGAAATCACTGGGAGACGGAGTCCTAGAACAAAGAGAAGAGAGACTTGAATAAAGTAACACGTGTAGATAAGTAAATAAACTCCTTCGTCGAGATATTTCCCGGGACTCCTGAGACACTATTCAGTCGTGAAGGGGGCCAGAGAAAAAGGGAATTTGAACCTCAGATTGTGTCCCCTCCCGTCCGTCATAGTTTGTCAACGTATTTATATATTAGTTTGACGTTAATGACGTCGTTTCTTTTTTTTTCTCTCACGTTACTCTTCTATGCCGTCCCCCGGACTGGGTCCCTTAACTTAGAGACTTACGACTCTCCTCTGCCCTCGGTCTTGACTCCTTTTACCACACCCTCACGTCCCCCACTCCCCGGGTACGTCTCCTTCACCCCTCGACCTGTCTCGGTCTCTTTGTGTGGTTTATTGTTTCAAAAGTCTTACAATTTTTCCCAACACTAGACGAGTCTACATGTAAAGAGTGTGATAAGTGATAGTTGATCTAACACCCAAGAAAGTCAATACTCCGACACAGTATGAGGAACAATGTAGAGCCTGGTGTAGGTCGTCTCCCGAAACCTACGTTATTAAACCACGAGTCACTTACGACTAACTTGTACATCTTTACTACGTTACTACACTGGAACGTGACCCTTCAATTGTTACTAGAACGAGTCCCCTAAGAACAGAGGGGTTTGGTTTTCTGTGGGGATCTTAGGGGTCCCAAGGGGGGGGGGTCGGCACGTCCACTTACTCTTCCCGGTGCTGTGAGACAAAACTTGAATTTACAAAGTCAAACATGATAAGGAGACATTCCCTTTCTCAAGAATAGCTAGGGGAACGAACCTATACGTAATCCTCTTAACGGTCAACCAGTGTTAGAGTTGACGTCTTGAGTGACTAGGCGTAAGACTACTGACCTCCGGTCGTCCCCGCCTTTCATCTCCACCTTTACCTCTAAGAGCCACTGAGAGGACGTTATGTCCTCTTCGTTCTCTGTCTAAGTTAGAGACCCAGTCCTTCTAGGGGGAACCTCATCCTTTACCGTTGGATGAGATCATAAGAACGAAACTTTTAAGGTACCTGTCTCCTCGGGCCACCCGATGTCAGGTACCCCAGCGTTTCTCCACCCGTACTGACTCGCACGGTACGGTGCGGTCCCCACCTTTCACCTAAAAGGAAGGGATCAAGAAGATCAAATAGAGAAAGTGAGGTAGACTAGTAGGCACACCCCAAAGTATAGGGACTCAACCGAGCAAGTGTAAGACGTCTGGAAACGACGGGTGTTCGGGTAGAAACCCTAATGTCCACAGGGAGGCCCTGACCCTGAAGACACCTTGCCTGTCGAGAATCTAAACCTCTGACTGCGAACCGACACCGGTTACGAGAGTAGGAGACGATCTCTTTGCGACGGAACCACGAGTAGTTACTATGTGAACGGTGGAGGTAGAAGTCTATGCTTCCCTTTCCGTAAAACCTTGTCCCTGTTCTCCACCTCTGTCCAAAGTCCCCGCGAAAAGTGTAGTACTACTAAAAGAGTGTTACCTCGGTCCAAAGTTCCTGGAAACAGGGGAGGCCACTCCGAAAAGACGGGTCACACACCACTCATACACTTACACTAATGTGTCTACGTCGCCCTTCTACATGAGGGCTAGTGAGATATTTAGTAGACTACGACCGTCGCTAGAGTAAAAATTTTGGTAATCATTGGTGCTTACCACCGATTTAGTGATTGTATCAGAATTTTTCGAAGGCAGAAATAGACCAACGACAAAAGTAGGGAAGAAGAGGGAGCACGATAAGACGTTATGTCGGAGTTGGAGTCTCTAAGTCTCGTTGACAGACGACTTGTGTACTTATGATTTCTTAGCCAAAGGAATCATTGCTATTGGTACTTCGTCGAGAGTCCTGAAGGACGGAAAGACAGACAGACTGACAAAAGACAACCGGTGTATCTTTTTCTACGGGTTTGGTTCGGACGGGTCTTTTCTTTCAGTTCACTTCAGCGAGTCAGCACGGGTTGAGAAACGCTGGGGTACCTGACTTCGGATGGTCCGCGGAGGCAAGTATCGTAAAAGGTCCGTTCCCATGACCTCACCCAAGGGTGACGGGTCTTTTCTCCGCGTATTTATACTGAGGATTCGTCTTCTCCCCCGACGGGACCACCAAGTCGTCATTTTCTCAGACGGACGTTGTACCCGGGCACCCCAAGTTAGGGACCCAACCCTTCTAGGAGACATCCCCCTTTATCGTGGGGTGAGGTCATAAGAACGGACCTCTTCGGGTACCTGTTTCCTCGGGTCGCCCGATGTCAAGTACCGTAACATTAAGTTTGTGCTGATTCACTGATTTGGAGGTGGTGGTTCACCTTCCCTCCGAACAAAGATGACTCTAGTGTTAGAAAAAGAGGTGGGCAACGGGAGAAGACACGTCAATCCCGATTGAGTCTCGTGGACGTTCAGGTACTGACGGAGTCTTGAGAAAGAAAGCTCAGTTTTAGACCTTGATCTTTTGGTAGCACGTTCGGTGCAGTGTTTTTACTGTGAAAGAGACACCCTTTGGTTGTACCTTGAATGGGGTTTTCTTCTAGAAAGAGAGGTGTCATAACGATTAATATTGTCCTTTTACCCGTTCATCTCTTTGAAACAACTAATAGGTCCTATAGTAAAAAGGGGAGGGGACGGACAACATTCTTTAGCGGGACAAAGGACGGGGAGTAGGGTCGAGATCAGCCTTACTTGGGGTCGTCGATGAGACTCTCCCCCGGCTTCCCCCACGCGGGATCCTTCGGAGTCCCAGGGCAAGACGCCGACCCACGACTGGCACAACAGGTCTGCGAACACTACCTAAGACGGCAGAGTGGAGGACCCGTGTGTGACCCACGGAGACACCGGGGCAGAGGACCGGACCTAAGGGGTGACACGGGTGTTTCCGTAGTCGGGTGGACCGTTTCGTGTGTGAACGGGGAAGAACGGAGTCAGTAGAAGGATCTCGACGTAGGTGACTAGACGTCTATGGTCGACTCGTTGTGAGCCGGGATCTGTCCTACGGTCTTCGGCTCCCAGACCCTTACACGTGTGCGTCAGGGACGGGAATACTCCAAGTGTCAGACTTTGTTATTGGACCTACGTCCTGTTATTAATCTCATGTGACGTTACCCTCGTCCTCCTCCGTCACCGTGGGTGAGGTCACGAGAACGGACCTCTTAGGGCACCCGTCTCCTCGGACGATCCGACGTCAGATACCCCAGTGATTCTCAGTCTGTGCTGACTCGCTGAAGTGAAGTGAAAAGGGAAAGTACGTAACCTCTTCCTTTACCGTGGGGTGAGGTCACAAGAACGGACCTCTTAGGGTCCCTGCCCCCTCGGACCACCCGACGGCAGATACCCCAACGTGTCTCAGTCTGTGCTGACATCGCCGAATCGTCGTCGTCGTCGTTGTTATTCTCACTGTGGCCCCACTACTCCCGGGGGGCTCTCCTCATGGATTACGTCGGACACTTTGACCTCCGTCTTGTCTCTGTGTAAGGACCTCTTTCCATTCGGGTTCGACGGAATTTAAGGAAAAAATTTTCCCCTAAGGGACCACCGGGTCACCAATGCCGAGACGCGAAGGTGACGTCCAACCCCTTGATTCCAGGTAGTACGGAACACCGGTTTCTTATTTTGATTCTTCTTATTATTACAGGATACCTATATTTTTTTCTATTACGCTATTCCATTTTATACAACTTGTGTATACACCTGATCCTAGAACTGAACACACTATGTACACAATAAATCAAGTTAAGGGTGTCGCCGCAGGACACTTCGTCCAAGGTAATAGTGAGGGAGAAATGTTTGACCCCGAGTGTCCTGTCTTGAGTGTCGGCTAGTGTCTCGATCCTTAATCTCCTCGGATGGCAGTTTGGGTCTCCACACTACCATTTAGGTCCTAGAATTCGTGATCGCCTCACTTTCAACCCCCAGGACTGACGAGACGTCGCTGTCCGGGTGTTCGCCGACGAAGCGGTCTTGCACTCACCCCCCACTTGGAACCACCCGAACGCCTGCTTGAACCGGAGCCAGAAGTTCCACTCCCGGTCTACAACTTCCCAACATTCATTACAAACGTCGATCCCTTCTGTTAAGACCGTTACCACTCCTCCCACCTAAACTCCTCGATCTGGACCACCGTCTTTCTAGTGAATCCTCGGCGTGTCAGTAGGCAGGGTCATTCTGAACTACAACCGGAGTTCACCCACTACTGTTATCCCTTCGAAAAGGGTTCTTCGAGGCAGATGACCTGTAGACGTAGGTGTCGTGTGGACGTCGAGTCCGAGGTCCGGACGAACACTGGACCACAGAAGTTGACTAGGTTGGTCAGGTTGGATTTCCTCTAGTCAGGGCTGATAGGTGACCTTCCTGACTACGACTTCGACTTCGAGGTTATTAAACCGGTGCACTACGTTTCTCGACTGAGTGACCTTTTCTGGGACTACGACCGTTTCCAACTCCCATCCTCTTCCCCCGTTGTCTCTTACTCTACCAACCTACCGTAGGGGCTGAGTTACCTGTACTTAAACTCGTTCGAGACCCTCTATCACTTCCTGTCCCCCTCGGGTCACACGACGTCAGACATCCAATGTTTCTCAGTCTGTACTGAATCGTTAACTTGTCTCTGTTGTTTATTTATCCATAATTATCATAGTGAAGGAGACGAAACTTAAACTGAGGTTCTTTGTTTATAGTTTGTCGATCTTTTCTTTCTTTGCCTTGAGACACGTTAAAGGATAAATGGATCTATATCTCCGTCTCTACTTGAGAGAGAAGTGTAAAAAGGGTTAATTCTTAACTCGGTTTCAGACCACCTTACCACTGTTTAACTCGACCCGTTTGTGTGTGTTCGTGCGCGTACACGAGTGTGTGTGTGTTTGTGTGTGTGTCTACCGACTCTGTAAGATTACTCAACTCCTGGATAACACATCGTAAAACTTCCATTGTATTGAGTGTCGATTATTAAACTTATCGAAGAGGGTAGACCAGTAGAATAAAACAGGACTTCCTAATTTTTTAAAATTTCCTTCATGTTGGACGTGTGCTTACAAATATCGTTAAATTAAGTATCAACAGTTTTGAACTTTCGGTGCTTCTACGGGAACTCATCCACTTAACATATTTATTTGACATCATGAAGATCTGTTACCTTATAATAAATCACAATTTTTCTTTTCTCAATAGATCCGTACTTTTCTATATCTCCTTTGAAATTACGTATAACGATTCATTTTCTTCGATTAGACCTTTCCTATTAATGACATACTAAAGTTGATACATTGTGAGACCTTTTCGGGTTTGATACCTCTGGCACCCCACCCGTACTTTTTCGTTCTTAAGACCTAAAAATCCCGTCGTTTTGATAAAACTTACTATAATAGGACCACGTATATTCAGTAATACACACACACACGATTCAATGAAATCAGGACAGACAAAGCTGAGGTACCTGACATCGGGCGGTCCGAGGAGACAGGTACCCTAAGAGGTCCGTTCTTATGACCCCACCCAAAGGTACGGAAGAAGGCCCCCTAGAAGGGCTGGGTCCCTACCTCGAGTGCAGAGAATACAGAGGACGTAACCGTCCGTCCAAGAAATGGTGACCACGGCGGACCTTTCGGATCTGCAGCAATATGAAGACAGATTGGGCGTCTCACTTTACATTACACTTGACACGTGAACCCACTAGCACGACATAACTACGTCGAAGCAGGAATAATTTTTTACACGCTCCTGACTGGATCACCATGTCACCTATTCTTAGACGGTCGGTCACGTGACGTCCCCCGTCGACAAACTAGGGACCAACCCTTCTACGGTGTAAAGAGCCTCGTCGATTCGGACACACGGTGTTGATGACTCGGGTCTACACCGTTGATAACTTCGGCCACAAGTCAGATCTCGGCCACGAGGTGTTACTCTCTTCGGTGACTTCACTCTTAGGGGTTCGGGGACGAGTGATGTTGATCTCTTTCAGACTCGTTTTCGTCGTTTCTGGGTCACTTTGGTTTTATTTATTTAATTAATTAATTACCGTACTTAAAAATTTTTGCATGATTGACCACTTACTACAACCAAGTTTATTTGAAGTCCCCGAGGTCAGAAAGACAAAACAAACAAACAAAAAAGTTCTTTTCTCAATTTAACCGAATTTCCCGTATTACCCGAAGGATCCACCGTGTCACCATTTCTTGGGTGAACGGTTACATCCTCTGTGTCCTCAGCGTCAAGGCTAGGGACCCAGTCCTTCAAGGGGACCTCCTCCCGTACCATTGGGTGAAATCATCAGAACGGACGTCTTAGGGTACCTGTCTCCTCGAACCACCCGATGTCAGGTACCCCAGCGTCTCAGTCTGTCCTGACTTCACTGAATCGCGCGTTTGTGTATATACAGGGTACGAGTAAAAATCTATCGAAGGATTCTTGTTTGGGCTCTGCCTGTTTCCTAAGTCCTTGGGCTGAACACACCCTGGGATAGGAGAAAACATTCTGTTCTACATAAGGACAAATTTTTTCTTTCTTTCTTTTGGACGTTTATTTGCGTTTCCTCCCTTAATTACATTAAGAAAAGGTGGAATCCTTCTCGGAATACCGGAGACTGAGTGATCGTTTTTCGTTGCTTAATCGTTGTTGTTGAGTTTCTCTGTGTCCTTTTATGTTGGTCGAGAAGTTTTTTGGTATTTTATCGTTAATGGTATAAAATCGTATTCAAAGATGTGTCTTAATAGAGTGTCAATATTAATCCAACGATTACGGTGTGTCTTAACCTGCTATGTGATTAAACCATATGGGAAATAGATTAGACTATCTTTACATTGTAAATCTCCCGAACTGAAAAAAAGTGTTCGTTAATTTTTCCTGAAGAAGTCGAATTGAAATTATAGTGTAAAATTTTGTAACACAACGCGAAATACTACACACACATCACCTATTCTCTCTCTCTTTTTCTCTCCTTAAGGTTGGGTCAATATCCGTGTTCGGTATGGGAAATCAGAGACTAAATAAAGGTGGTATATTCTAAGAAAAGAACGAACGAACGAAAAAATTTTAGAAAAAAGAAAAAACGGAAACCATTTAATTTTGACTTAAAAGAAGAGATCCTGTTAAGAGGCAAGGTCAGTATCATTTATGGTTAAAGTAAAGGTAGGATAATAAAAAGATTAATTCGTAAACAGTACGTTTTCCTCTAGACTCCACGGACGTGAAAAGTAATACGTTTTTTAAGTCAATACTATTATCGAAACCCTACCGTAGAACTTCCACAATACCTTTTTTTTAGTCCTCTCTTTTCTTTATTTTATTTGACATAAAATGAAACCCGAAAGTGGATAAATAAGAAACGGTGTTAACACTTATAACTGTTACAGGGATACATCCTACCTGTGTTTTAATCGTAGGAAATTATTCCTCTTAAGACAATTTAGAAGTAGATTTGTAAAATCTCCAACTTTTACAGTGGGACGGAGAGTAAAAAAAGAGAAGACAAGTGTGAATCGTTTTGGATATTGAAGGTATGAACTACCTTACACGAAAACTGAGTTTAACAAAGTCTTGTTTCATTCTTACACGGTCCTCCTGGTAGACTATAAAGAACCTTTGAGAAAGAAGGAGGAATACTGTTTAGGGTTCCCGGATCCGAGACAGTTTCCTCTTAAATAAAAGATTTGGGAAACTTGTGTCTCGAAAAGGTAAAAGGCACCGTTCTATAAAAAGGGTCTGTTTGTAATTAGTGACGTAGAATCTCGATATGAATATAGGTGTGTATGTAATGTATAGTTATACGCATATAAGACGTATACTTAAAGATATAGAGATAAAATTAGATAACTAAATATTTTAGATTCCAAAAATAAAAAGTCAATAAAGGTATCAAACGTGTCTTAATCGACCCGTTAATCTCAAAAATTTTCACTCTGACAAAGAAGAGTCACAGAGTTTTACATCTGGTTGAAAGACCAAAACTCTCCTTACTTACATAACAGACTTTAACACCTGAGGACTTTGTGTGACACGTCACACACACACACACACACACACACACACACACACACACACACACACACCTCTATCACGACAACCAACTCGAGGGACACTAGGGTACACGAGTCATAAAAGTCTCTACGAAGCACCATCAAGGAAGGTCTGAGACAGACAAACGACAGTAGGGGGTCGAGACTAGAACCCACCGGAGCCGGACGTTCTCGAACCTCGTCCCGAACCCTAGGGTCGACCTCTGACCCGACCCAACACCACCACTCTCGTGGGCTAGGATGGGTGGCCTGATCACTAGTCACTGCTCCCGGGACCAGGAAACCGAGACGTCTTCTCTTAGGGGTGTTTCTACCGTTCCTCGCTTTGTGTCATGTATAAGTCTCCTTTTCTCATGTCATACACATCTTTGCGTATACCCACCGGAGTCTCCCTCTCAGGGATTCGACACGGGAACACCGTCAAACTCAATGAGAATACCTCATAAAGGAGGTCCAAACGAAACCGGTTAGTAAACTAAACGGACCGAATGTGAGGTATCAACCATTTATAGAGTCCTAGGAGGGTACACACGTGTGCCTAGAGAATCGAGTCTGTCTAAAGTGACTTTTCCGTAGACCCCTCTCGCTCCACCCTCCCCCCAAGTGCAAACCCTTGCGTACATTCTTTCTAAAAAAATTTAAAAAATAAATAAATAAATAAATAAATAAAATTAAAATTTTAGAAATTTCTAAAATTTTAAATTTTTTTTATTTTCTTTTTTCTTTTTTTAAATTTTTTTTTTCTTTCTTTTTCTTTTTTTTTTTCTTTCTTTTCCGTAGAACCAGCTCGTAGGGAACTGTATCGAAAGGAGACCGGAGATTCTTCGGAAAAGACGTGTACACACCAATTGTCTCTAGAGGACTGAAGTCCTTATTCTTTATACACCAAGACCGTCCCGGATCGGAGGAAGGATTAACGGGACGATAAGAACGGAACCTCAAAAACAGTTATCTCTTACTTAGAAGTCAACGAAATGGGGTCCCCCTCAACCCCCACCCGCCCTCCCGTAGACGGAGGACGGAGTCAAGGTGGTCAACGAGACGCAAAACCGACGACTTCCGAGTGTCCCTTTCAAAAGGACCCGACTTTCTCCTTCGACGAAGCGAGTCCTTCAACCATCCTCCCTCCGGCGTTGGTTACTGACTAACCCTTCGGAATGTGTGCCGAGTGGATCCGCCGCGGTCCCTTCCTTATCAAGACACCCACCAATTCCCGGTGTCGGGAGGGGAGGGGCTGCGACGTCTATGACCACCCGAAAGAGACTGTGGTGTAGGTGCGGGACGGAGAGGACGAAGTGGGGAAGGGAGTGTCCTAAAAGGACTTTCCGTGAACGAGTTCTAGTACCGTGGGTTCAGGGACAGAAACCGAGACAAAGACCTTTAAAAGAAAGCTAAAATCTGTAAATTACTGGACCAGTCATTTTACACCTATTATTGAGGACGGAACAGATAGAGAGTTTCAACCCCACGTTTACCGTTTATCACACCTTTTTAAGACAGTTGTCGGTTTCGTCATTTTTATAAAACGTCCGTCGTGCTATATAATAAACAAATTTATAACTTGGAAGTCGCCCTGAAGGGACCACCAGGTTACCAACTTTGAGGTGAAAGGTTCCGTCCCCCACACCCAAACTAGGGACCAGTCCCTCAATTGTAGGGTGAACGGAGTGCCGGTTTTTTTCAAAAGATGAAACGTATTTTGTCTTCGTCATAACATTCATTAAGTCATTTCTGAACTTTTTCCACCAGGTATAATTTTTGTATATATAAATTGGAAGCCAAATTACTTTCATTCCAACTAAAGAGGGTTGAACCCAAAAAAGTGTGAAATCCGACTACAGGTGGCAAGACCGAAATGGTGTGGGACAACTCCTGCCTACACAATTCTCGACGGGAGACGTGGCCCCGAAAGATTCCGTCCCCTCCCTCTCTGTCCTTAGGTCGTTCACCGACACAGGGCCTCTCGTGTGTCAGGGACGCTTTCCGATTGATTCGTCCTTGGGCTTTCTCGGACGGACGATTACGCACTCTACGTTCTCTACACCCAAGGTAAGGGTGCCACCCGTTTAGGGGACCTCTTCCGTGGTCGGTGGGTGGGGTCATAAGAACGGACGTCTTAGGGTACCTGTCTTCTCGGACCGCCCGATGTCAGGTGCCCTAGTGTGATGACTTCGTTGAATCGTGTGTCCGTTTCGGTCTGTGGTCTAAACATACATTTTGGAGGTCGAAGACTTTATGATTAGTGTGTAAAAATTTTTGACACACACGTGAGTCAACGAGTGAGTACAGGTTGAGAAACGTTGGGGTCCCTGACATCGGGTGGTCCGAGGAGACGGGTACCCTACAGGATCCTCACCCAACGGTAGTACCTCTTCTAGAAGAGGTATTCTAGAAGGGCTAGGTCCCTAGCTTGGTCTCAGAGGACCCAGAGGACGTGACCATCCGCCTAAGGAATGGTGACACGGTGGACCCTTTTTTGCGATGGTGAGGTAACAAGTTCGTCTTGTGTTGACTTCCGGGTTGACCCGGTCGTCTCACAATCGACGCAGGTCTAAAGTCCCGGACCTCATTGTCTCGTCCACCACGGGTCACTCCAGAGCCGAGGTCGAGTCGTGGGTCGTGGACTAGGTACTTGCTAGGACCCACGTGTCCTGGTGGTAGTCGTCACGACCGAAGGTTCCTCAATTTTCTTACTGGCGAGCAAGATCACTTATCAAAAGATGAAACATTTTTGGTGAATCGTATACTAAGAAAAGGGATTTGTCATAATGTTGTACACGTCTAAAAATAAGTGAACGGTCGAACGAGAACGAGTTGAAAAGTTCCTGTGAATCAGACAAAGGAACAGATACTTTGTCTTTATTAATACGGACAAGACTTTTATTCGTTTTCCGTACATTTTCCTGAAACGTCTGTCACCACTAGTTAGGTCGACATTTTTTAGTGAAGATGGATCTAAGAAGGGACCCTAGATTTAGGGTGTGAATCTTTAGACTTTGGTTGTCTCCGAGAGTAGAAAGAAGGTTCCACTACGAAGGAAGTCAGTACTAAAAACGATATTTTTGACGTAATAATAAAAGATGATGATAATTAATGATAATTAGAAAAATAAATTTAGGTTATACAAAAAAATGAATGATGGTTGATAGAAGAAGTTAATGATTGAACTAAAAACGGATTCGTTGTTATAGGTACTTATGTGTCCAAAATACAGGATCACAAATTAAAAAACGTGTGTGTGTGTATATTTACATATACATGTACAGATATATGTGAAGATATACAGAAACGGTATGTATGCCCGAAGGGACCGTCTAGTTACCATTTCTTAGGTGGACGGTTACGTCCACACCCAAGCTACCTCTACACCCAAGCTAGGGACCCAACCCTTCTAGGGAATCTCTTCCTTTACCGTTGGGTCAGGTCATACGAACGGACCCTTTAGGGTGCCTGTCTCCTCGGACCGCCCGATGTCAGGTACTCCCAGCGTTCTCAGCCTGTGCTGAAGCACTGATTTGTTGTTGTAAGTAGACATATAATGGACTTTCCACCAATAGTAGAACGAATAATGGTTGATGTACAGACGGTAAAACCTTATGAGATAGGAAGGTCCCTATCATTATAGAATGTCTTTTCAAAAAAACAGAGATGGTCCAGTAATTGAATGAGCGACTCATAAACAGTGGCCTTGTCCGTCCTCTTCTACTTGTAGTGACCAAAGTGTTTCGAAATGTACCGAACTTTTTCGAAACACTCGGGTACACCGATACTTACAACTATGCTTTTAAGTGTTGGGTCTAGAAGGGCAAGGTCTAAGGACACCTGAACCCTCGAGAGTCCCTAGTGTCTCCGATTGGACTCTCTCTCTCTCTCTTCCCGATTCGGAGACGGGGTCGTCTTAGGACCCCCACGTCGATCACTCAAACTTGGGTCGTGTTTCGGTATCACGGAAGACTTGTTGAAAGTGTGTCCTTCGACAGACCCCGGTACGAGGATTGGGAGGTTGGTGGGTTGTGACATTAAAGATGCTAACCGAAATCAGTAAATTATTCTATTATCGTAAGCTTGGTCAGTGGTAATCCTATGGTCTACTACAATTATTAATGTTAGACGCAAATCCACCGCGGAGAGGTCCGTTCACTATTCTCAAAATTTTTGTAATAGAGTAAAAGTAGAAGTACTGTGGGAACACTTCGTTCGGAAAAAATATCGTACCGATCTCTCTCGTCGACTCCGCACTTCTCCACTTTGTGTAAGGGGTAGACTCTCACGACACACTAGTGTCAAGAGTTTGAACCAAACTACAACAGAACTCTTTCAGAGACATTAACACAGGTGCATCCTCAAAACGTGATTTGCGTTCCCTTACAGAGACTTTTATAAATGTAAATCCAGACATTTCCGTACCCGAGAAATTTGAGACATAAGTCACATGGCTTAATCGTCTGTTTGTCTCAGTTTCGCCTCAAGTTGTATGAATTATGATAGAACGGTCCATTGAATAAATTATTCAGTAATACATCGTGAACGTAGACGGACTCTGACAAAGTTCACATAATATTAATTGAGGAACTGAGGAGTGTTACTGAGGTACTTCCTCTAGGGCCGTACAAGAAGTAACTTGTCCCTTCTTTTAGTCTTTCTGTTGAACAGATTCCAGGGTCTCGACTATTCACTGTCTCGACTCTCTGTGTGACGATATAAAATTTACCTACTGGTTGTTCCTAGATTGTACATCTAGATTGTACATCTAGGAACATCGTCGGACCTACCCTCCCCTCAAACCCCCTCTTGGCTATGTACACATATGTACCAACTCAGGGAAGTCGACAAGTGGATTTTGACAGTGTTGTAACACTTAGTCGACATGGGGTTATGTCTTATTAAAAAAAAAATTATGTGTGTCAAACCAGGGACTCAAGGGCAGAAATTTGCTCTTGTAAGACATTGATAGTTCGAACATTACCAATAAACTTTTATATGACAAAGAAAGAGTACGGTCAGTTTCCAAAAATAGAGGGGGGTGGGTGGGCCGGCGATATAGCCACCAATAGGTGAGGTCGGATAACGTCTGTCTTAGAGGGATACATCGTTCAGTAAGACCGGGGTAGGAGTGACACGAACTTGAGGTCCACATATTGAACGACCATGTAGTCGGGTCTCGGATCTTTTGTCCCAAAGTCTTCGAGTCGTTTAGTGTTAGGTACGATATGTCTCAGGTGTTCCGTAACGGGAGTTTATGATTTTTAAGGAAAGAAGTAAACACGAAACCCCTTCCTTCTCGTTTTAAGAGGGGGATCAAGACAGGGTCCGGACCCTACTCGAAATTGTCATTCATCTCTATACAAAGTGTTCACTGCATACGTTATATGTAATACGAACCTCTCACGAAAGTTTCACAAGACACATAAGTACTCGAGTAAACTAGGAATGTGTTGTCGGTCACTCTATTACCCCCTTCGATAAAAGTATTGGTGGTAAAATGTCTACTCTTTTGACTCCGAGTCACAGCAATTTATTTGAACAGGTTTCAGTGAGTCGATTACTCGATAGCCTCGTCTTATTTGGGTCACAGTACACAATTATTTCGGATATTTAATGGAGTAGTGTATAATTCGAATTAGTGAAGATTCTAGTCTGTGTTTATTTTAAGTCTCACTAAGGAGAAGTTCCCACGTCTGTCCTGTCAACTCTTATGAATTACTGAAGGTCCAAGTCGAGAGAAGAGGAAAAACTTTCTTGCACTTTGTCTGAAAGGTCCCAGTAATTTTCCTCTTCTCGAAGTGGTGTACCGGGTCGTTAGGATGAGGACCCGTATATGGGTCTTTTTTTTTTTTGTTTTGACATTAAGTTTTTGTATGTGTCCCTGAAGGAAGCACCAGGTTACCCATTCTTAAGTCCAAGTTAGGGACCAGGTCCTTTTAAGGCGTACGGAGCCCCGTTGGTTCGGACACGTCGTACTGACGACTAAGGTACGAGATCTCTGGCACTCGACTTTGACAACTCGGGTGTGCGGCGTCAATGACGTCGGGTCGTTCAGACCTTGGACACGAGATGCTCTCCTCGGTGGTGTCACTCTTCGGGCGAGTGACGTTACTCTCTCCTCTGGGACGGGGGGTGTCGGTCTCTTTCGGGTGCGAACGTTTCTGGGGCACGGAGGTTTTTATTTCTCCTCTGGGACGGGGGGTGTCGGTCTCTTTCGGGTGCGAACGTTTCTGGGGCACGGAGGTTTTTATTTCTCCTCTGAGACGAGGGGTGTCGGTCTCTTCCGGGTGCGAACGTTTCTGGGGCACGGAGGTTTTTATTTATTCATCGGAGAAAGTTTCGGGATTATAACAGGTAAATTTTTCTGTGTCCGTAGGGTTACAAATAACGTCGTGATAAAGGTTATCGGGCCTACACCTTCGTCAGATTTGCAGGTAGTCGTCTCCTGACCTATACCATGATCAGGAGACCTGCCAACGAGTCGGTGTATTTCCTTGTCTGACACGGGAAACGTCGTTACACCTACCTGGATTTCTGGCAGTGTCTGACTTTTCACTTCACTTCAGCGAGTCAGCACAGGCTGAGAAACGCTGGGGTACCTGACGTCGGGTGGTCCGAGGAGACAGGTACCCTAAAAGGTCCGTTCTCATGACCTCACCCCACGGTAACGGAAGAGGTTGTCTGGCTTCATTCAGTCTTTCTCTTTTTGTTTGTAACATATTATAGTAAATATCGATCTTAGATCTTTTTGTCCTGTTTACTTGAATAAACGTTTCGTCTTTATTTCTGTGTCTTTAGTTCTTGGTTGAATACCTATGGTTCACCCCTCTCTGTCTACCCTACTTAATCCTCTAACCCTAACTATTTATGCATGCAACTATAATACGTTTTTTATCCATTGACTACTCTTGGCTCGTATGTTGTGTCCCTTGAGATGGGTCACGAGACACCCCTGGATTTACCCCTCCTTTAGGTTTTTCTCCCCGGTCTACATATATATGTCGACTGAGTGGAACGACATACCGTCTTTGATTGTGTCGTAACATTTCGTTGACATGAGGTTATTTTTAAAATTTTCACCGGAACGCCGGTGAAGGGGATGTATGGGTCCATACGTCATGAGTATAGACGACTGAGCAAGTTTACGACGGGTGACGGACTTACTTCCCTTAGGGAACCAGAGGTCTTCTCGGTAGAGGGAACAAGGTCCTTGAACAGAGAGGAGGGGACGAACACCTGCGACACGCGACTCTTAATCGAGGTGATTTATTCCTTCCTTTTCCGTCAAGTAAGTCTACTCAATATATACTCAATATATGTACGGTCCGCAACCCGGGACCTCCGGGTTAGACGGTTGAAAATGAAAGAGATAGGTTACGACTGAAAAGTAAAAGTTGACGATCTTGTTACCGTCACTGAGTAGTGAACACTAAATTCTAAAAAAAATGACTCAGACGGATAAATAATTATAAATGAATAATGACTATAAGAAGGTTTATCCGATAACGACTTTGGTGACCGACGGGAGGAGGAGACGGATAGTAGAATGACGGTCAACTCACCCTAGGGTGGCAGACTCCTGTACTCGAAGAAGTCGAAAAGAGGGACAGAGTCCTAAAGGACCTAAAAGAGGGTATCAGTCGGGGTGAAAGTACCCTTCTCCACCGGAGGAGGGAAAGTTCCGGTTCAGTTGGGGAAAAAGACGATCTTTGGGGAGGGACAGTGGTGAAGAACCTCCCAAAGGGGCCACTGAGTCTCCATTTCTTAGACGGACGTTACGTCCTCTGGACCCAAACTAGGGACCCAACGTTCTAGGGGGCCTCCTCCTTTATCGTTAGGTGAGGTCATAAGAACAGACATCTTAGGGTACCTGTCTCTTCGGACCGTCAGGCATCCCCACGTGTCTCAGCCTGTACTGACTTCACTGAATCGTCGTCGTCGTGGTGGTGGAGAAACTCTTAAAGAGAGTTAGTCACTGGTTACAGAGAGGGAAGTGAGGGTAGGGTGCCGTACGGAGTCGGAAAGAGAGAATGGACCTTATGAAGGGAAATAGGTAGTTCTTTAAATTCAGAAAAATTACCGTGGCAGAGAAACGACCGAAGATACTGTAATATTAACCTTAATATTAACCTGTAATATTAACAAAGTATCCTTTGTTAGGTCACAGAGGGTTTCTTTACCTTTTCTTTAGGTGTATCTTGGAGAAGTCACCGATAACGATACATTGTTTGATAGGGTTTCGACTTACCGAATTTTGTGTCGTTAAATACTACAGAATACAGACACCTAACTGTCCCGAGTCGATCCGTCAAGAAACCAAGTGTCCCCATATTGGTTCTAGTCAATCCTCGACGTGTGTCGATCCTCGCACAGACGTCCTTAGAGTTGCAGACCCTGGGCAGACAAGGAAGAGTGGTGGGAGATCAGGACCTGAGGAACTGTAGTGCCGTCGACCGAAGGTGTTCGTGCTTTGTCCTTGACGGACGGAAGACTTCCAGATCTGGTCGTTAATAGTATCATAACGAAGGAGAAGTATCGTGATGACCAGTTTCGTTTAGAGTGCCAGTTGGGTCCAAGTTCCTCTCCCCTTTATCTAAGGTAGGGAGTCACTCCCCTTCCCGTTCCTTAGACACCAGTCGAACTTAAGTCGTATCTACAGGTACAAACTAGTCGAGTTTAGTGGAGTCATTAGTGTTATCGATAAACCAACAAAATTATTTAGACTCAATCTAGTAGAATACATTGAGTATCATAATGACGAAGAGGTTTTCTTGTTTTATCGAGTTAAAGATCTGAGAATTTTAAGTTCTGGACGAACTTCTTGATAAATTTTAAGTCGATCTTAAATATATCCAGAGAAAATATCTATGTTTCTAGTCCATGGTATAGGTATTTTAGATCTCTTTCATCCACTTCACTTAAAATTAGTTGGAAAAGAAAAACAAAAGGGTTTTCTTTTCGGTTATATAAAGACGTTTCTTCCACTTATAAAGACTTTCTGTTCTTGTCGGTATTTAGTCTCCACAGTTGGTCGAGACGATGACTTGTTATCCCTTCTCGAATGACGTCGACATCCGCGGGAAGGGTCCTTAAGTCGTCGCGGGAATGACCGGTGATGCACAGGGCAACCGAAGGAGCCCCCCCCCCCCCCCCCCCCCCCCGTCCCCAACGACTACCTTCCCTACACTCCTACCTCTATTCTGGTGGTCAAGAAATCAGTTCTATACGATAACCGATATTAACCTGAAAGGTCCACGACGATCACCATATCTTGGATGGACGGTTGCGTTCTCTGTTTTCTCTGTACCCACCGCAATCTAAGCTTTATTTCACGTGTTAGTTACGATTCACAACTTAGTAGGGCCTTTGTGTGGAGGGAGGACCAGGAAGGTGTTTTGACCAGGGACCACGGTTTTACCAACGTCTGGCGAAGACCCACTACCCTAATATAGAGAGTAGGTGTCACTTTAGAAGAAACTCGGGTGGGTCAAGGGTCTTAATCCAGTCTACGGTTAATCCTGGTTAGGATACGGACAACATATTTATTAAAACGGCTCCGACGGAATGGGAAGAGACCCCAGAATTGGGTAACAAGCCCCCACCGGGGGTTGTCACACATATGTCATTCTGGTCGAAGGGACCAAGACTGGGTACTCAGGTCTCCGTCTGTGATTGGAATTCTGCCTGGTTTCTGTAAAGGAAGACGTGACTGTCTACGCCTCAAAACTAGTGATCAACGTAATCGCCTCGTGTCGTCTTCCTTCCAGGTCGTTAGACACGGTTTCTCCCTCTCGATTAAACGGGGAACGCGAACATATAGAGGAGGAGCATAAGATAATCTGTGGACATACTGAAGGAGTACCTAAGACGAGAAAGGACTTTGAGAGGTCTTAAAAGATGTTGAGTTTCTGACTTCTGTTAAATATGATTGACCTTACTTGAGTGAATACGTACGTATTACTGATCGCATAAACAAGGCGAAGGAAAAGTCACGACCTTACTACCAAAACACTTTTGTTCTTCTACGGACGGAACGAACCGTGACACAGAACTTGTGGTTCACTTCACCAACTGTGTGTTATTCACCGGGTATTTATAAATAACTTACTTATTCACCTCCGTGTTCTGACTACGGTCCTGAACGAACCACCAGGTCACCAATTCTTAGGTGGACAGTTACATCCCCCGTGTCTAAACTAGGGATCAGACCCTCTAGGGTGTCCGGTACCCCGTTAATTCAGACGTACAGTGTTGAGGACTTAGGTGTGAGATCTGAGACACGAGACGTTATTCTCCTCGTGTTGTTAATCTTCGGGGTCCGTGACACTACTTTTGGGTCCCGTCGGTTTTTATTATTTATTCCTGTATTCTGATCACGTCGAGAGGTCCTTCACGGACCCCCTCTTACTCTGAAGTGATCCGACCCACCCTCCTGATTCCCTGGTAACACCCAAACCTACGGTGTAACCGCTCTTTACAAAACTTACCTCTGAGAACCAGCTTAACGAGTCCAAACCTTTTTGTAGGACATAATAGACTACTGTCTTTCTCAGTTTATGTTTCTGGGACAAATGGAAGCCTACGGTTCTGATCGACTTCCTCTCTCTCACTTCAGCGAGTCAGCACAGGCTGAGAAACGCTGGGGTACCTGACATCGGATGGTCCGAGGAGGTAGGTACCCTAAGAGGTCCGTTCTCTCGACTCCGACTTCGACTTCCTCGATCTCAGTCTTTCTTTTAGAGACATTGAACCCATCACGTCCTCTCTTCCTCGCATCGAGACACTTCGTCACCTGGGACGTCCCGGCACACCGAGGAGGGTCTGACTGCCTGCTCTCCCGTCGGGACGTCCGCCTTATTGCGGCCTTCAGAGGCCACCAGTCCCACTCCTGTCTCGTCGGCACTGTCGGAAAACGTCGTTCCTCTCACTCACCCTCACCTACCTTCACTTTCCGATCTCCTCTAGGGTAAAGGACAGAAGACTGTAAGTCATAGGTATGACCGAGATTTCGGTGTCTTGAGACCCCAGCGAGTGATGTGGAACCATAAAGGTCCGGCCACAGTACCTATCTCCTCGGACCGTCCGGTGTCAGGTACCTCAGCGTTTCTCAGGCCTGCCGACTCGTGCGTATGTGTCCCGAGAGCTAGATTCAGCGTCCGACTTTCTAAGATCATTCTTCGTCCGAAATTAAGTGGTGTCTCCACACGGAGACGTTAAAATGTAAATAAACCTCCTGTACTTGGACGATTGAGTGAACAGACTACACACCTATAACTCAAGTTTTTTTACCCTCGAAACATAGAGACACGACACCGATGGATGGAAGATTGATGAGACTTTGTTGAAATACAGTCTTATACAGAACTATCGTCGGTTTAAGACTTACCTTTTGATAGAGACTTAAAACCTTACTATAGGTCGATTCTCAGGTTCTCCTTATAGACTAAAGGGTCGTCAGTGTTAGGTCCCCGGAAGTTCGGGACACTCAGTAGAGTAGGAAGAACCCCATCCAAGGTCGAGATGGTCAATTTACACAGGTCAGAACGGTTCTTTTACGAGACGGTTACATGTCCACAGAAACCTCTCGACTCTATAAAACAAGTTAACGATACCCAGACTCTGATGGTGGAGACAGAATCATTGTCAACATACGTTTTACGAAGAATTATAAACAACTTCCGACAGTTGATGTTTAACCGTGAACGGTAGGTCGAGATGTTCCTAATTTAGTATGCAAGGGCGTCGATGACTTGGAGTCATGGGGGACTTTCCTCAACTCCCACCTCTCGTCTTTACTCCGTGAGCCACGACCCCCTTTTTGACGGTCGTGCCCAGAAGTCTATAGAAGTCCTCGGTTCAAATACTCGGGTTGATGACAAAGAGGGGAATAGTTCTTTTCGTGATTTTAGGAAGTACCACTACTGACAAGGAACACTGATCGTTTCAAAGTGCTCTGATCATCTTTGGAAGACCCTTTTGTACACTAACTAACGTACATAAGGGAGAAGTGGTTTTAGTGTAAATATGACTGGAAAGGACCAACCAAGAAACTTTGTCAAAGAGTCTCGATAGACTCCACGACAGGGGGTCCGAACGTCGGGTGTAAAACGGGACTATTTTGAATTGTACAAGTCGAGTGTGACACGTTTGAAGAATTCAACCGTCCCAGGTATGGAAATTAAAAAAACAAATTGTCAAGAACTTTTTGAAACGAGATTCCACGATTCCTCCTTACTATATCTCGGGTCACTACTTCGAGGAGGTCCGATATCGGTCGATTGGGACCAAGTTGGAAGTAAGAGGGTAAGTCAAGTCGCCCCATACCGGTCAAGGAATGGGAGGGATTCGGAGTAACAGAGGAGACACTTTCCCTCGATTGTTCCCCTGTAGGGAGTTTCTTACTTACACTCTTAATTGAACGTGTATCATTCGTGACTTCACTTCACTTCACTTCAGCGAGTCAGCACAGGCTGAGACACGCTGGGGTACCTGTCATCGGATGGTCCGAGGCAGCAGGTACCCTAAAAGGTCCGTTCTTATGACCTCACCCGACGGTAAAGTTACAATAATGATATCGATAGAAACAACAAAAACAAGTCAGCGATTCAGCACTGACTGAGAAACCCTGGGGTACCTGACATCGTACGGTCCGAGGAGACGATAGGAGGTCTCAAAAGAGTCTAAGTACAGGTAACTCAGTCACTACGATATGTTGGTAGAGTAGGAGACAGTGGAGGAAGAGGAGGACGGGAGTTAGAAAGGGTCATAGTCCCAGAAAGGGTTGCTCAACCGAGAATGTAGACCACCGGTTTCATAATCTTGAAGTCGTCGTCAGGAAGGTCACTTCCTGACATACTTTTACCGATAGCAATCGGTACATTATATTTCATTTTAATAAAATATTTAAATCTAAAGAATCGTACCGTCAAAAAATTTTACTAATATTTAGGAAACTGTGACGAGGGTACCTTCATCTTAGATCCAGAGAAGGGGAACTTAGACTAGTACGAACACTGACGAAACTGAGATCTTATGTAACCGTTACTGGGGTACACCGAAGGTTTCGAACCAGTACTTTCTTGTACGTCGAAGACGGACCGATCGACCCGGGGACTCGACGGGGTACGTCAGACTACTGGGGTTCCAAAGGTACTACGACCTCTCCGGTGTTCGGTAGTGAGACTGACTAGCAGGGTAGTCTCAGGTCGCAGGGAGGGGTCCCCGGTTCGTAAGACTTTCGCCTAGGAAGTCGAGGTTGACAAGGTCGGGAGTTGACGGACTCAGGGGAGGTCGACGATCCCAGGAGAGTCGACTCAAGGGTCTTGAAATTCTGTATGTCTGTTCAGGAAGACAGACAGGAACAGGTTTACAGATGAGGTGCTTAGTATTTGTATTATTTTACTGATAATAAAGTACGGTGATTTAAACCCCACCAAACGATATGTCGTTATCCATATACCTTGTAAGTCTTTTATTATCTAAACTTCCCTTTGTTACCCCGTTTTCTCGTTTAATTGGTATAATTTTAGTAGTCTAGGACCTACAGGTAGTTGTCTACTCATCTATTTCTTCGACACCATGTATATGTGTCGCCTTATAATGAGTCGGTATTTTTCCTTGTGCAAGCTCAGTTGCGATTACTCCACCTATTTGGTCCTCGGATAATACCTCAATTCATTTAGTCTTTCTCTTTTTGTTTATACCATCCACAACGTTCTCCCGTAGTCTCCCGTCTGTGTGACTTTGATATGAGTGTCTTTTGATCTGTTAGATTAGTGTGATCCTGGTGTCGGAACAGATCGAGTTACTTTGGTTCGGTACGGACGCCCCGTTGGGTTCTGCCCGTCCAGTACCACCTCTCCAGACTGTCTCGCGCCAGGTGACCTCTTCCCCTACCGTTTGGTGAAGTCATAAGAACGGAACTCTTGGGGTACTTGTCATACTTTTCCGTTTTACTATCCTATGGTTTTCTCTTTGAGGGGTCCAGTAATCCACGAGTTATACGATGACCTCTAGTCACCTCTTTATTGAGGTCTTTCTTACTTCCCTACCCCGGTTTCGTTTTTGTTATGGCTCGACGCCTACACTGACCACTACCTTCTACTCTACCGACCCACCGTAGTGCCTGAGCTACCTGCACTCAGACTCACTTGAGGCTCCCTACCACTACTTGTCCCTCCGGACCGCACGACGTTAAGTACCCCAGCGTTTCTCAGCCTGTGCTGACTCGCTGACTTGACTTACGTAGATATACCTTAAATCTTTCTACCATGATTACTTGGACAAACGTACCGTCGTTACCTCTGGGTCTGTATCTCTTGTCTGAATACCTGGACCCCGTCTTCTTCCTCTCCCACCCTGTCTACCTCTCTCATCGTCCCTTTGTATGCGTGATGGTACGCATTTTGTCTGTCGTCCCCCCTAAACGACGCACTGAGTCCCTTGAGTTTAGTCCCGAGACACTGTCGGGTCTCCCCACCCTACCCCTCCCTCCACCCTCCCTTGAAGTTCTCCCCGCTCGTATACATATGATACCGACTAAGTACACCTACATACCGTCCTTGGTTGTGTTATAACATTTCGTTAATAGGAGGTTTTTGTTATTTTATTTTNCCCGTCTTCTTCCTCTCCCACCCTGTCTACCTCTCTCATCGTCCCTTTGTATGCGTGATGGTACGCATTTTGTCTGTCGTCCCCCCTAAACGACACACTGAGTCCCTTGAGTTTAGTCCCGAGACACTGTCGGGTCTCCCCACCCTACCCCTCCCTCCACC
This sequence comes from Capra ibex, assembly GCA_006410555.1. Classification (NCBI taxonomy): domain Eukaryota; kingdom Metazoa; phylum Chordata; class Mammalia; order Artiodactyla; family Bovidae; genus Capra; species Capra ibex. The sequence continues at coordinate 83,977,281 of SJYO01052474.1, read as the reverse complement.
CTCCCTTGAAGTTCTCCCCCCTCGTATACATATGATACCGACTAAGTACACCTACATACCGTCCTTGGTTGTGTTATAACATTTCGTTAATAGGAGGTTTTTGTTATTTTATTTTAAATTTTTTAGTAGTCTAGGTTGGAACTAGACACCCGTATTAAAAGTTTATAGTGCAAAAAAAATTACCTGGTAAAATTTTCATAACTCAAACAATGTTATAACAAAGACAAAATACAAAACCAAAAACCCGGTGCTCCGTACACCCTAGAATTGAGGGACTGGTCCCTAGTTTGGGTGTGAGAGACGGAACCTTCCACTTCGGAGTTGGTGACCTGACGCTCCTTTTAGGGAGATAGTCTAAAATGACTACCGTTTTAAATTAAAGAAGAAAGATTCGTTTTTCAGACACGAGTAGACTTCTCGGACGTCGTTTGTCTTACGGTATCCTTGAAGTATGTGACGTCCCGGGGTTCCCCTTCGAGTACTCGGGCACGTCTGTCCATGAAGAGAATGAAGACAAGAACTGTCTTGACTCTCCCGGACGTTCGACTTTTCTTTTCGGGAACCAAATTTACCTGGGGTTAACGTAAAGTTGAATAGTCTAGTTATTACGTCTCTAAGGATTTTAGTTACACGACTCCGTAAAATGGTTTACGTCAACGGGTAACTAATTATGGGGCTGAAAATTTATATTTACACGTATAAAGAAACAACAATGGGTTTAATGTCGTGCGTTTTCGGTCGTTTGATGTATTAGATTACCCATAAGTAATCTAATAGTAGGATTAAAATATTTACTCTTTTGACTCCGAACCCTTTCGTCCTTTTGAGTGGTACTATTTTCTTTACGTCCCCGGAAAACAACTCGTGTTTCTTATGGGGTCACAGGTTCGAAAAGAAGACTACGTTTTATTTACATTCCTACCTCTCATATAGGGGATTTCCAGATGGGTGCCTAGTCTAGTCTAGTGTCCTTTCGACGTAAAATTTAGATAAAAAGGCTGAGGAATACCTTGCGGAAGGGAGTAGATTTTACGTGGCAATAAAGAACCTAAAATAGTACCCACCCATGGTCTTTACCGGTACACTGTCAGGGGACATCACAAACTACAGGAAATATGATTTTGTAGGTTTATTGACAGACTCCCGATCTAAGATCTGTCTTAAAACCTAAAAGATTACTCGAAATAAATAAATAAAAAACTTGAAAATTAAAACATAAATTTATATCAGTTAACTGTTACGACACTATCAAAGTCTTGTCGTCTTCCCTGAGTCGGGATGTATGAGTACATAGGTAGGAGAGGGTTTGAGGGGAGGGTACGTCCGGCGGCGTATTGTACCTCGTCTCAAGGACCACGACGTGTCACCCAGGAACAACCAATAGGTAAAATTTATATATCGTCGTACATATACAGGTAGGGTTTGAGGGATTTATAGGGAGTGGGAAGGATGGTGGGGGACTGTTGGTATTCAAGTAAGAGATTTGGACACTCAGAGAAAGATTACTTGAAATAAATTAAGGACCTCTTCCTTTACCGTTGGGTGAGGTCATAAGAACGGACCTCTTAGGGTACCTGCCTCCTCGAACCACCCGATGTCAGGTGCCCAGCGTCTCTCAGCCTGTGTTCGCTGAAGTGAAAGTGAAATAAATTAATCCAGTGTCTTCGACACCTTAGAATAGAACAAAGGGCCCCACACGACGACACCATTACGCACACCGTCGACGCAAACTTAAGACCAAGGGTATTACTGTCCGATCCACTCGTTCAGTTGTAGATTTCGGAGGTAAAGACGTAGACTTAGCTCTCAGTAGAGGAACGATGGAAGTAGGCACGGCAACATTTCTCATTCAGTTCATGATTCTGTGCTGTTGAAAGTACTCTTTTATTACCAAGAAAAAGTGAAGAAAAGTACATAATCCTAAAGAAAGTGAAATCTACAGATTCTTTGATGCTTGTTGGGTCACCAAACGAAATGAGACAGGTTTCTTTACAACCGAGATTTACTTTTACGGACCAACGAACAAGGTAAACAAGAATTAGTATAAGGTTTCTGCAATTAAATTCTTCTTTAAAATGATTATGAAATCTGTGGTACCTAATTAAATGTACAATAGAAGTCGGTCTCCTAAAGTCCAACTTCGTTCTTCGTTCATTTGTTTGTTTGTTTGTTCTTTGGATTAAACTATTCAGACACCAAAATTTTATACATATTATGATAAGGGGTGGGGAAGGAACTGTTTTTTGCAGTTCAGGAGGTCTTCCCTTTTGTCTGTACGAACGAATGTCTTCATGTTCAAACTGAGCAAGAGAATTTTTAAAAAAAGACGTGGTTTTACTAAGGTTTGAGCCGAGGGGTGTAGAATCGTTTAGTCTCTCCGGAGAAATTTCTTCGTATTCCAAAATTAAATGTTCCCTAGTAGATATAAAGAAAGGGTCCCGACGTGTCTTCCTGATATAAGATTTTGGTTATGTTTACGGATATACAAAATGTTTTCAAAAGGGTCTATCACATGTGGTAGAGGTTACAGTATTTCTGTTGTCTTGAGTTTCGTGTTAGTACTCTCTCGGGAAACATAAAATTTCACTCTAAATTTATTATCTAAATCATTTGGGGGAAAATATCAAATTAGAAACTTAATATTCTTTTAAACCCCATTGTTGATGGACTAGAATTACTATCAAGTTATTAAAACAAAAGGAAAGTATGAAAATAAAAAAAATTACACAAAACACTCTAAACACAGATACCTTAGGTACTAAGTATGGATCTGGATCACTTATATGGGTAAATATAATTTAGAAACTCAGAATTGTTACAAATTTTACATTTAAGATTGTTTAAAACCGACTGAGTCTTTTTTGTTCAATCAAATCCTAGAATTATGGTTGACCGATATTCACGGGACATTCTATTTTCAGTTGTATCACTTTGCCTGCCAGAGGAAGTCATTCAACGGAATCCCTTTCGGTATGTACAAAAATTTTCTATCTGAAAAGTTTCTCTCAGATATTTAACTCCAAGACACATATTTGCTTAGGTTCTTGGTAGAGTGGTCACAGTTCTTGTCTAGACTCAGTCTTACTGCCTCTTTTTATTATTTCTTATCTGTAAATCAAAATCTTAAGAACGTTCTAAAAAATCTACAAAACCGTTAATTCTTAATCAAATACAGTATTAAGGACCCAACCTTGAAGTTCTTCTTTCTCCACCTTTAGATACGACTCTCAAATGCGTCTAGAGGCGTTTCTGTGATATTGTCCAGAGGAACCCACCGAGTCACCTTTTCTTAGGAAGACGGTCGTGTCCTCTGTGTCAAGTTAGGGACTAGGTCCTTCTAGGGTGTACGGTGCCTCGTCGACTCGGGCACGTGGTTTTGACAACAGACACGCTATCTGGGACCCTGGGTGTCGATGACTCGGTGTACGGTGTCCGCGACTTCGGACGTGCGGGATGTCGGGGGCGAGGCCCGCGTCGTTCAGTGGCTTTACTCTTCGGACCCGTGACGTCGATCTGTGATCAGGGACGAGGGGCGTCGATGAGTCTCTCATTTCGGGTGCGTCGTTGGTTCTGGGGTCTGCGGTTTTTGCTTATGTATTTATTTTACTTAAAATATTTCCGTTATATTATCTAAGAGTCCACTACGGAGTGGATTCTACGGAGTCTCATTCCGTCCTTATCGTATCAGGTCCGAAAAAAAAAAAAAAAGGGTCGAAAGAATTAATGATGGTCCACGACTTGATTAGTTAAAGGGAAGTGATCCTTAAGTTTCTAGTCCAAGTCCTTGAGTTTCGTATCATTCGGTTCAAGAGTAAAGTATGAGAATTGGATGCTTTCACTGTGTCTCCATGGTCAGGTTGGAATGTTTCAAATCAAAATTTTATGGAATCTAGATTAGGTTCCAAAGAGTAGGACATAATAAGTCTCGTACTACAGTTCGACCACACACACACACACACACACACACACACACACACACACACACACATTAGGGGTTCCACCCTTTATGATCCACTCTGATCAAAATTTTCCCAAGGATTGGAGTCCTGAAGAGTTTCTAAAGTAATCCGATTGTACCCAGAGGTCTTTCCTGTATCTCATACCGGAAAAGGGTTTGAATCGACTTGCAAACAAACAAACAAACAAAAAGTGTCTTGCAGAAACCCCCTCCTACAACATAAAGTGTCTTTTTTTAATCCTTTACGACTATGTTGTCTCGAATTCGACACAATATTAGAGGTCATAAGTTGCTTCTGTTGCGTTAGGACGGTGGGTGTTCGGTCGTTGTTTGTTGAGTGGACTTTCGAGTTCCAGACGGACTGACGTGAACCTCGTTGACCGCACAGGTACACGTGGGCTGACATTGACCGCGACCATTGATAGGTATAAGTTGGACTATCTTCGTCAGACCTCTTTCCCGACTATTTTGTTCTAGAAACTATATTCTTTTGAACTGACCAAGACGTTCCGAAGGACTATTCACATTCCTGGAACCGCAAAGTCTTTCGGGACACAGGACCCTCAGTGGAGTTTCCGTTGACGGGGGAGCGGGTAGTGTGTGACGTACAAGGACCCCTTGGACCGTGATTCGGTAGGGATCTACTGGACGAAGGCCCAGCCCCAAAGGACGCATCGTCTCGTCGAGGGAACAACGTTACAGGACTTTTTAGTCGGGACCTGTGTTCCTAAACAAAATCTTTTTTTTCTTTTAAACTGACTTAGACTACGAACTTCTTAGTCATAGTTCCTCCTCAACCCAACACAAATATCAAATATGGACTAACTTTATAAAAATAATAGTTCAAGTATCATCAAGTATGAATTTATTAAAAATGGACCTAGAGTTTGGGAAGGTGACATATACTCTTTTATTGCATAAAATCTCAGCTCTATACGACGAGTATAAAAGGGAGATTGTAAAATAATAGGTGACGGAAGTGGAGGGGTTTTCTGAAAGGTATTGTGATTGACAAGAACCAATGTTGGGACTTAACAAACGAAAATTCCCAAAGGAGACATAGTGGATCCGAACTATTTACTTTATTGTATAATCATATTTTTATTTATCTGTTAGATCCAAAAATTTAATTTTTTTTGAAACCTTCTCTTCAGAACCCTTTACTAAAGAACAAATCTGTTCGGTAACTCTCTCTTACAGATGTCTGCGTCTACAACTCTCGCCTGAACACCCGTGTCACTCGTCTTCCCCTCCCACCCCGTTTAACTTTCTCGTCGCACCTGTATATACGTGATAGTGCACGTTTTGTCGACTACCCTTCGTGTCCCTCGAGTCGAGGAGGAAGACACTGTCGGGTCTCCCCACCCTACCGACCCCGTCCCCCTCGGCTCTCCCCTCCCCTAGAGACATATGTATCAACTAAGTGAAGAAACATGTCGTCTTTGATTGTGTTGTAACATTTCCTTAATATACGGTTATTTTTAAAAATCATGTTTCTTACTATCAATGAGTTTTCTTGCACGCATGACTCAGTGAGTCAACACAGATAGAGACACGCTGGGATACCTGACATCGGGTGGTCCAAGGAGACAGGTACCCTAAGAGGTCCGTTCTCATGACCTCACACAACGGTACGGGCGGAGGTCCCCTAGAAGGCATTGGTCCCTAGCTCGGATGCAGAGAAGACTGAGGACGTCACCGTCCGTCCAAGAAATGGTGATCTCGGTGCACCTTTCGGGATTTTTTTGTACCTTTCACAATTTTATTCACAGATTACTTTAAATTCGGTTTGTTCCGGTAAATGGGACATCGAGAAGGAAATTGTGGAGACCATAAGAATTGATATTTGATCTCTTTTAATTGATCAAGGATCTGTTATAAAAACCAAGGAAGGTCGAGGTACTAAACCTTTTTTTTACTGAAAAAAAAAAGGAGAAAAATTGAGAATGACGAGAAGGCTCGGAGTAGCGGTCATTTGAGGGGACAGGTCACCTTCTATTTTGTTCGAGTTCTTAAAGTTTTCCTCTCCAGTCCTGCTTACCTCCTTCATCGTAGTTGTATCTACGTGAGGGTGCACGTTTCGTCTCTTGACCACTCTTCGACGACACATCGTGTGCCTCGGGTCAGACCGTGAGACACTACTGGACCTCCCCGTCCTACCCGGCCCCCCTCCCTCCGAGTTCTCTCACCCCTACACACATACGAATATCGACTAAGTGTAACGACATGCCGTCTTTGGTTGTTTTGTAGAATTTCGTTAAAAGGAGGTTAATTTTTTTTTTTTCATTTTCTTTCAGTTTTCTTGTTGAAAACTTCGTCATGTCACACTGGAGGACACCCCCTGTCTTGACGGAAGGCGGTTTGAGGGACGTGGGGTGGGGGAACCCCTCTTCTCCTTCACAAACCTCACTACCACCTACGAGTTACGTACACTACGAAGAACCATTCATTATGTCATCTTATTTAAGTACAAAGGGTTCGGGCCCTGGTGCTTACTGGAGCTCTCTTATCTTGTATTCTGTCTCTGTAGAAATGTGTTCGCCTCACCGTCTTCTTTGTGCCGAACTATTTCAAAGATTCGTACCCTACGATAGTCGTCTTCTTTCTCGTAGTCCCGCCCTTCGACCTCTTTTCCCAGGGACCCTCTGAACACCTTGCCCTACGACCCCCTCTTTTACTTGCCGATACTTGGTAGTCACGAGTTTCCTGGAGTCTCTCGTGGACACGAAGGGTGGGAGGACAAGTTATAGTAAAAAGTACTTAATGACGGTTGTGTGTGCGTGTGTCTCTGTGTGTGTGAGAGTAAGTGTATACTATGGACAACATGTCGTGTAATACTATGGCCAACGTAAAAGAAAATTTTTATGATCTTTAGGTCTTTACCAAATTCTGTTTACACTTGAAATTCTTAAATGACATAGGTACTTATCAACTTTTTATTATTGTATACATAGACTCTGTTTATGTGCAGTAAAACAAAGTTGTCCGCTTCTATCTTGTCGTGTGAGAAATCTCTGTGGTTGTATGCACTACTACTCTAAGTGTCACGGGACCGTCACACGTCATGTTCACTGCGAACGGAATTCATCACGGGAAAGCGACAAGTCAACGGTTCAGTACAGACTGAGACACTGGGGTACCTGACATCGGACGGGGAGGAGGTACCATAAAGGGTCCGTTCTTATGACCTCACTCAACGGTAAAGAATGAGGTACCCTAGAAGGGTTGGGTCCCGGACTTGGACGCCGAGAACACAGAGGACGTAACCGTCCGACGAAGAAATGGTGACTCGGTGAGAAATGTAGATCTGATATCCAAAAAACAAAGAAATTTATAAGCAAAAAATTAAATAATAGACCGATACAGCCTAGAATCAACGTAATAGGTCTTAGAAGGACACTCCGCTTACCTGAACTCAACACCGTTCCCCCGAATCGACGAGACGGAGTACACCCTAGATTAGGGGTTGGTCCCTAGTTTGATCTCAACGTTCCGTCTAAGAAATGGTGACCTGTCGGTCCCTTCATGACAGATCTGATTACAAATTCGAAGGGGTTACTGTGACGGGGTCCAAGGGAGAAGGGGTCAGTAGGACTTCGGTGACCAACTTAGTGACGTTTGGAGCCTTTTTGAGACCCCGAGAATTCTCATAAACACTTATAACTACTTAACTCGAACAAAAGTCACCCTTACAATAGGTCTACCTTAATAGAAAATTCTAGGTAGGATACGTAATATACTCTTACTTCTTAAAATGAAGGTCAACTCAGAGGACGAAATGCTAAATAATTATTTACTAAATACTTACTTCCGAAACACAAGTCAGTAGAGTTGAGAACCGTCCAACCACCAGACTAGGTAAGAGTCCTTAATCTACTAGTTAAGTTGACGCATCTAGACCACTGGTTCAACTAATCTGTCGTTTACTAGTCCGGTTTATATTTAATGGTAAATCATAGTTGATGATACTGTTAAAATTTTACCTCAACTGTAGTTTACAAATTATTTCACAAGTCATATCTTTTCTTGTGTTTTTAATAACAGATCGTAGTCTGAGTGGACCTATAGTCTGAGTCCTTCCGGATCCACCCCGTTCTCTTAAGCTTAAAAATTGTTCAAGGGTTCCCGACGACGATCAAGTCTCTGGTGTGAAACTCCTCGTGACGATAAATTTTTTCTTTTTTTTCGATATAAAAGTAACTTAAATTGTATAGTTTGACTATACTTAATATTGTTATAACAAGTCGGTGGGGACTTCGGTGAGGGGCGAGTACACCCCTTTACAGTCGGAGGTGTCGAGGGATGACAGATATATTAAATCGGGTTTACAAAAGTCAAGTCAAGTCAAGTCGGCGAGTCAACACAGACTGAGAGACAGTGGGGAACCTGACGTCGTGCGGTCCGGAGGGACAGGTAGTGGTCGAGGGTCTCAAATGAGTTTGAGCACAGGTAACTCAGTCACTACGGTAGGTCGGTAGAGTAGGACAGTACGGAAGAGGGGGGTGGAAGTTACAAAGGGTCGTAGTCCCAGAAAAGGTTACTCAGTCAAGAAACATAGTCCACTGGTTTCGGAACCTCAAAGTCGGAGTCGTAGTCAGGAAGGTTACTTATAAGTCCTGACTAAAGGAAATCCCACCTGACCAACCTAGAGGAACGTCAGGTTCCCTGAGAGTTCTCAGAAGAGGTTGTGGTGTCAAGTTTTCGTAGTTAAGAAATCACGAGTCGAAAGAAATATCAGGTCGAGAGTGTAGGTATGTACTGGTGACCTTTTTGGTATTGAAACTGAGCTCATACCCGATTGTAAAAGAGGACGGTATTATAGAGTCGGCGTGGGTGGGGCAGAGGCCGAAACCGATTCGTGAAACCTCGAGGACAGAGAGCGTAGAAGGCAGGTAGAGTGGTAGTCTAGGGAGGGGTAGAAAAGGTGACCGACCGACGAGAGCACACAAGAAACTCGGACACACACAAATCGACGAGTCAGCACAGACTAAGAAACGCTGGGGTACCTGACATCGGGGGGGTCCGGGGAGACAAGTACCTTTAGAGGTCCGTTCTTATGACCTCACCCAACGGTACGCGAGGAGGTCCCCTAGAAGGGGTAGGCCCCTACCTTGGGCAGAGGACGTTCCGTCCGCCTAAGAAATGGTAGACTCAGTGGTCCTTTCGGGGAGGAAGTCGAATCCCTACACGTAATCCCCTTGACTAGTAGAGACACGGGACGATGTGAGAGGATGGACATTCCGATCCGGTCCAGAACGGATAGACACATAAGATGATGGATTGTCACGAAGATCCTGTTATCCTCGAACCATTCATAAATAAATTTTTTTACTTACCTATTTGTTTTCTGTCTTTTACTGACATCTTTTCCTAGGGTTCTCTGTCAGATTAGTATCCGGGTGTTTAGAATCCATCTTAATTATTATGCCACCGTAAAATAACTATTTTACTTAGTGACCAATCTGGTAATGAACTTTTATAGAATGTCCTTTTGTTGCTCCTACATTCACCCGACTTAACAAAACAAAAAAACTTGACCGTAGGGCGACAAGACGTAGACTCACCGTCTAGTAAGACGTCGGGTTGGGTTGACCGGGTCCAGACTGGGAACGTGTGTAAGGGGCCTCGGCACCCGCATGGCCGGAAACCTTCGGAGGGGCTTCGAGGGGTCCCAGGTCCGACGGGGGTTCGGGTCGAGACGGGACTTGGGGGAGACCTCAGAGTCCGTAGGTCCTGAGAGAGGAGGAAGTCTCTGACCAGCCCGAGACTTCAAAAAGAGAACATTATAAATTACCCATCAAAGGGAAACGAAGACAAAGACCTAACTATTTTTCCTCTTTTTTCCTCAAACTGATGTCTTTTCTATCATTGTCGCCTGACATCCAGACCGAAATGAAAAATTTACGATAGCTTCAAACACAAACCAACACCACCCAAAAGAAGTAGACTGACGCTGGGCCGCTTGAAGAGCCCCCTTTACCGCGCGGGCTTCGGGCGGTTCGGGTCGGACTCTCGAGATCCTAAACTCTCATTATAAAATTTATTTATATGTCTATGTTTGAGCTTCCTTCGGCACACAAGGAATTCAGTGTCCTTAGACAAGCCTAGCTCCACGAGCCAGACGCCAAACATTGGTCGCAAGTCTCGTCCTAAAAATTTGTGCTTTTACCTATTTTCTTTTCGATTTAGCGCGCTAGCCGGCTGAGGATAAGTACTAGAGGTCGTCGTATACCCTGGTAAGAGGATGAACAGGCGCGGGAAAGAAGGCGTTTTCGTTTTCGTTGGTTCGGACAGGGCGAAGTATCGTTTGGGTGAGAAACACGCGCTCGCCACGGAGCCGGTGACGAGGGGGAGGGCGGAGGAGGAAGAGGGCGGGCGGCGGCTGAAAGCGAGACCCTTCGTCCGCCGCCCGCGGGAAACGCGGCCCTTCGGTCACGTCGCTAACCCGCTACTAGGGACTCGGAGGTCAAGGCGCAGCCAAAGTTCCGAGGAGGGAAGACCACTTTCTGTCTGACGCCCCGCGGACCTTTGGCCAGCCTCCCGCGCGTTCCCTCTCCTCTCGCTCGCTCAACTCCCTAACTGTGTTTACCAGTCCGCCGCCGCCGCCTCCTCCTCCGCCTCCGAGCCCCCCCTCGGCTCTGACGACCCAACGGCTCTCAACGCGCGAGATGGGCCGGCGGCGGTGATCGCGCCGCGGCGAACGGTCCTCGGTCGGTCGGCTCCCGGTCCTTCCGCCCTGCGCTGGGAGCCGCGCGGGCTCGGTGGGCCCGAGAGGGGCGTCGGGCGCGAAGTACTTAGCGTTCAAAGGCGCCGCCGCCGCCGACGCCCTGCGCCTCGCCCTCGGCCCCCTCGCCGGGAACGTGCCGAGCCCGAGCTGCCTCCCGTGGCCGCCCCTCCTCTAGCGGGGCCGGCGTCCCCCTCGTAGGAGGGCGGCGCTCTGTCGGTCGGAGTCGGCTCGCCGCGGCTCTTTCATACCGACTCCTCCGCGGATTCTTCAGGGCTCGGCGGCCCCCTCCGCCGCCGCCGCCGCGCTCGACCCTTGAAACACGGCCCCGCGAGGCGTGACATGGCCGCCGCCTCCCCTCGCCCCTGCGCCCGTCGGCGGCGGCGTGGGGCCGACTGAGGGCCGCGAACCGTGCGGCCGATGATGATGACGAAACCGACGACCTCCGAGGCGACGACGACCCCCAGGCCCGCGTCCGCCGGCCGGTCCCCGGGCCCGGCCCCGTCGTCGGGGGCGGCGGAGTCGTCGTCGTCTCGCCCGTCGTCATGTTGCCGCTCGCCCCGTAGAGATATGGCCTGGTGCCAATGACGGTCGGGTAAAGGTAGGGCGACACGTGGCTGTAGCGCATGTTAGTCTGGTAGTACGGGTTGGACGACCCGGTGTGCTTGGTCCTCCTACGCCCGGAGCTCCACGTGGTCAAGATGGGCGACCACTTCCACGTCACGAGGCGGCTCGAGTTCAAAAAGGACACGAGGTACATGCGCGGGCACACGTGGCACGACCTCGTCCGAGACGGCGGGACGGCGAGCGACACGCTCGCGCGCGCGGTCCCGACGCTCCGCGAGTACTTGTTCAAGCCGAAGGTCACCGGGCTGTGCGAGTTCACACTCTTCAAGGGCCACGTGCCGCGGCCGCTCGACACGCACCCGGTCTTGTGCAGCCTGTTCCCGTGGGGCTGCGGGAGCGACGACGGGCTCAAGACCTGATCGTTGGGCGTCGTGCCGCCGCCTCCCGTGGCCCCGCCGCCGAAGCGCCCCCCGCGGCCGCGACGCCTAGCTCCGTTCAAGAGCACGGGCGCGCGGGAGTTCCACGGGAGGATGGAGTTGATGGTGAAGGACCCCCTCTTCCTGACGCCGCGGGGGACGCTCGGCTGGTTCCACATGCCCGAGTACATGAAGCCCGGTCTCCTCGACGCGAAGAGTGCGTGGACCTAGCCGTAGACCAGACACGACACGACGCGGAGGTGCGAGAAGTGGCACGAGTGGATGGACCACCTGTACGCCGCGAAGTCGATGGGGCTCGCCGGGTAGTAGAAGGACAGCCCGACGATGTGCCGCCACCGGCACCGGATGTAGCGGCCGAAGGACGACCTCCTGGCCCACCACACATTGCTGTTCAAGCGCCTCCTGCCCCGCGCGTGGCACCGCGTCCCGTGGTTCTTCCTCCCGACGTGGTAAGAGAAGTACTACGAGATGAAGAAGTCGTACCGGTCGAGGTAGACCACCCACTAGGACAGCGAGTGGACCAAGGACCGCCGGCCGTACTTCACCCCGGTGCTTCGATAGCTCCGCTTGAGCGTCATAAAAGTGGACCGGCGGACCCGGCACGGCCGGTAGTTCTGGTAGTGGTAGGACCGCGACCCGGTCCACCTGCCGCTGCACGATTCGCCCCACACGAAGCACCCCGAGTTGTTGCACCTGCGAGACGCGCCGAAGCACGACCGCGGGGAGAAGCACATGGACAAGTAGCCGTGCAGGAAGGACGACCGGCCGAAGCACAGGGAGAAGGCGTAAGCGTGGTAGTACTTCGTGCTGCCGTGGTTCTGGCTCTTCGACCTCTTTGAGTACCACGCGTAGCCGCAGAAGTCGCACGACATGTGGCACGGCCGGTGGTAGCAGTAGCGGACGATGAAGATGCTCGTCCGGAAGGCCCTGGTCACCCTCGCGTCGACCCACCGGGTCTCGACGTTCTCGATACGGTAGGGGACGGGGGTGGACGTCCGCCCGCCGCGGGGCGGCGTGGGCGGGTACTCGGGGCTGAAGTGTCAGAAGTACTAGTTCATGGAATACTGGGAGTAGCACCCGTAGTGCAGTCCGAAGACCTAGACCAGGCCGTTCTGGGAGTTGAGGACCTCCTTCAAGATGTGAGCCGAATGGTTGTCGTTTGTCCCCCTCTGGTGGCAGACTCTGAGCCCTGAGTCGGCCGGCGGTCGGGAGCCGGACCAGGGTCGGAGGGACCGGGATACCTTAGGACCGGTTCAGACCGATGAGAGGGATCGGTGAGTGACGAAAATTGTTCCGAGGACGTTTTCGAAGACAGGGGCCCCCGTGTCCCTGGGCTCCCGGGATGACGGTCTCCGTCCCCCCCTACCTGTCTGGAAAAAACGAGACCATGGTCCTGACATACGAAAACACTGAACATTTATCGGACACATTCTAAAAACATTCATATAAACATAAATTTACTGGCCAGTGCGCAAAAAGAAAATGAGAGGAACAAACAAACAAATTAAAATTAATAAAGCCCGCCAAACTGGTAAAAAGGAAGATCGGGGAAAGTCTCGTCGTGTCTCTCCTTTGGTATCGCGTCGCGACCCTCGAAGACGCCCACGACCGCGCGGGGAGGGACGTCGCCCACCCCTCTCGGACCCGGCGCGGCGGACCCAGAGATGTGGGGAGGGGAAAGACGAGGGAGGGAGTGGAAGGAACGACCCCAGCCCTGAGAAGGTCCATGTCTTTAGGTGTTTCGAAGGTGTAGCCTTCCACCCGGGCCCGGCTAGGGTTTAGACGAGAACAGGCCTCTGTCTAACGGTTCTGCCCGGGAATCTGATAGGCTTCGACTTTAAAAGTGACAGGTCTTGGAAGGGGCCGACGATCCTCCGGGCGCCTACACCCGTCCCCGTCGGGGCCCGAGGAACCGAGTCCGGAGGTTGCGGGTCTGTGAGGGAGGAAGGTTGTTTCAACCAATCTCCCACTCACCCCATTGGTTACGGTTTGAAAAAATTCAGAGTAAAAACCACCTACTCGAGTAAAGTAAGAGATCGCAGATTTTGGACCATACCCAAACCGGTCGCAGTACCTTTCTACACCAATGACTCTAAACCCCTTCTCCGTACCTCGAAACACACCCACCCCTCTCTGTTAAGATTAACGTATGCCTACGGACCGTTTGACGAAGACTTCTGACTCTCGTGGGGACAAATCTAAATGGAAAGACTTTTCACCTTCGTGATCCAGTGGACCTTTCGAAACAATTCCTCGACTACTAGAAACGAAAGGAATTGTCCTCTCGTTCTGCCATTTGACTTATGCTTTTGAACTTCCTCTAAAGTCACATTGCCTACAGGAGTTTTACTTCACCATGAAAGAGTAAAGTTAGTTTATTACTAATCTGTATACAGTCTTTCAAATTTTACATGTAACATGTGAACATGTAACATTGTATAATAATACTAGGAATAAGTTGTTGTGTAACACTCCCTCCTTGTTAGGTGTAGTGATTATTATTGGACCATCCTAAGGTCCTTCATTTCCTCCACCTTATTAACCACCCTAATCGGTGGCTTTATTTGTTTTACACCCGTACATACGATTCCCCTCTTACACATGACGTCCAGACGACGTGACTTAGGACACACAAGGAAACACCTAAATGTCTTTACACGGGTCACATTAGAAAGTTTCGGTAACTTTTTATAAGTGAAATCAAGAGACACTTTTTCTCCTCTTTTCGTTAGAAGGACTAACATAACAAAATTTGACAATTCTCAAAATAGTTTTACGGGCATGAATCCTGTATTTAGATAGATACAGACAGTATGGGATTTTACTGTTACGAGTAACTTAAACCATACGTAAATAAGACAAGTGATAGTGTTTTAGTAGATATAAATATCTCCTTATCTTCAAATATATATATATATAATGGTATAAAAATTAAAGTGTTTATTTTTTTAGTTTCAAAACATGTTTTAAGATACTAAAAACGCGGACTTTTATTATCTCGACCTTGACAGACGTGATACGTGATCGACAGAAATGTAAAATATCACAGACATCGGTTTGGGTGTCATATATTTAAGTCCTTAAGTCACTTTTTCAGATAGAAATTTGGAACTCTGGTTAGAAAGGTTTTTTAATTGACTGAAGGTAACATCGCTAACTACTACACTTCAGGGAACTTTTCTAGACAAAGGTACTGTCATTGTTATATTGTCTTCGAATGTTTAATAAAGGAATGGATGTCTTCTAATAATTCTTCTTTTGAGATTAAAATAACATCGAAAAAAAGACATTTCTTATTTAAATGTATTGAAAGATATTATACCTCCAACTAAAAATTTAGTAGTCGGTAGTAGAAACAGTGTTAAAAATACTTCATAATAGAATATAAACCTATAAGATTTTGGTATTTGTCCGTTAGTTATTTACCAATTGACACACAAATATTCGTAAAATTCGTCGTCAATCCACCTATTCCGACAAAACAACAAACAAAGATTTCTGGGTAAAAATATAACAAGTTTCTTGAACGGGATCTCCTTAATAGACCAACCAGATGAGAATCTTAAAGATATTTACATATTATACATATCACATTTATTCGTATATAGATACAGATACATATTTTATATGTGTATATGTGTGATTAAAAATATTTAATTTCTATGTTTCAAATGAATATATAAAATGTTATACCTTTATTCCAATACTCTTTTCCTCTTACGGTCTACCTTTTGGAGTTTATGGAAACCTTTTATTCAGAGAATAGGGACATACGTGATTTTTATGGATATAATTTAAAAAGGTACTTTTGTAAAACACTATTTTACTGTTCCCCGACTTTACTTCTGGAAATTATGTTATCTCAATCAAAGTACCAACATTCGGTCAACAGTGTATTCAGTAGTAGTAGTAAAATTCCGTCTACTGTTTTAATTTAGATTCACTTTTATTCTCGTAAGTCAAAGTTAATGGTTCCACGTTAAAATACAAAGAAAAAGAAACAATGTAATTAGATCATAATCCACTATAACTTCTTCCAAAATAACATATCCGTGTGTTTTTTATTGACGAATCCGATTCAATTTTTGTAGAGTGATCTATTAAGTTGTCTATTAAAGACCTTTTTTTACATTCTAATAATCAGAGATAGGTTTATTATTTATATATCGTAAGAATAATACCCACAGGAATTTTACTACATTGATATTTAAATTACGTCTGTCGAAAATATTACGATCGAAATTCGTTAAAATTTTCTGTAAAAATTCAGTGGTGGTCCGAAACAAAAATCTTTTGTTGAAAATTTAACACATCGTATATTTTTTCGATCACAGAAGAAAACAAAGAACACGTCACTACCGTTTTATTCTGAACGGACTTTTTGGTATTCCGATGACCCTTATACCAGGGTAATTATACGACAAAGGTACTGTTCGGGATAAAAGTCTAATAAGCCAAACGGATAAAATAAAAAAATTCGGTCGGTAGTTAACCTCAGTTAAAAGGGGAAATACCAAACACACGAACCAAGTCGAAAACATCATTTAGATACGTATCATACTTTCGAAAGATTACGAGACAAATTTTTTTTTTTTTCGGTCAAAAAGAATGTAAAACACCCCCCGTCTTTCAGTACAAAAATTAGAGTCTCGGTCAGTCACAGTTTGTATACGTTTTGTCGACCTCACCTAAAAATCCAGATAGACTCCGTCAGTGAACAATCGGACTCAACCAGAACCAAGAAAACAGAGAGTCGTGACTTCGGAAGGCGACATCAACGTAGCAAGAGTTTCAGATCGTCACTTGATCCTTTCCTCTGGTGCCACTCCTCAACCACCGGTCAATTTTTTTTACGGATTTGGTGTTTGGTAAAGTCCTGAACTCACTGAAGTCTAGTGAGAGGCACTATGGTACAAAGCTAGGACCATGCAAATAAAAAAATCTCCTACAGTATAAAAGTCACACATAAACACAAGTAGAAGTCGACGAGAACGCGAATAACGAAAGGGTAGGTAGACAACCGACATTCGGTCTAAAATACATTACAGGTACGTTAATTAACTTTGGTCACAATACCGTAACCTATCGAGACTATGTAAAGACTAATATTACAAGACACATTGACCCCGGATTCTCTATTAGTTTTACACTAGTAATGTATACAGAACTCCACCTGTGATCATTATAACAGTTATTTATGAAGTACCTCTTATAATTATGTTTGTATTTTCAGAACGTCCTAATTTGACATCTTTAGTTTTACTCTACACCTGATGTATATTCTCAAGGGGTCAATGTAATGATTTTTCCTTAACACTATGTTGGAATTTAAGTTCTGAATAAAATTCTGGGAAAGTAAACTTTACCCCAGAATGTTCCCTTCACGGTTTGTACTATTCCAATTAAGACCACTGATGATCCTAAATATAGACATAAAACTTGACAACCGTCTATGAAAATCCTAAACTCTTTGTCAAAAACTCGAAGTGCTGAGTCTTAAGACATTTTGAAGACCCCGAATTTATAAAGATAAGTCAAACCAGTATTGAAACTGTTACCTACCTATTTTGGTATTGATATCACTGTTTTGTTTAATAACCATTGGACCACTATTTTTCTCTCTGAGGTCTGATTAAAAGACTTCAAAATAGTACTAGACACCACTGTGCACAGAGATGATGTAATGTCTTAGGTCAAGGACAAATTATTGTGAAGGTGACCCCTGAAAACAAATATTCAAGCAAACCCTCGGATTATTACCTAGTCCATTTTCCTAAATAGTGTCTTTAGAAAGAGTACATTACCTATCCTAGTTCATATTAGATATAGAATATTACTTGTGTATTATTTATAAGACTTCCAATAGTAGCCAAAATATTCAGTTCGACTAAGAATTTTAACAAACTTTTCTATTATATTGTAAAAGGTTTTCGTCAAAGAGACTTATTAAGGAAAATTCTATCACTATAAGATTTTTCCATATTAAAACTCACTATTTTTATTTTATTGTGACTTAAAAGATTTCCTTAGTAATTATGTGATCAACTTACAGTATAAATATATTAATTATTAGGATTTTCGTTTCATGATCTTATCGTAACTAAACGTATAAAATATGTGTGTACGATGAAAAATTTAGTTAAACGAACTTCTGTTAAAAATCGAAAAAATTTAACAATAAAATAGAAATATAAAGTATATTTCTACTAGAGTTCTTTAAAGTAAGTGTTATACCTGAAAGTTTTGTACAAGTGTCCTGATCTCACTAATGGTACTTTTCCTTTGTGATAACGACAAAGCTCTATCAAGAGTCACCGGACCTAAAGAAAAGAAAGGAAAAATTTTAGGTTCATAGGAGATTAAACACCTATAGAGGTACGAAATCTAGAGATATGGATAAACTTAATTTAAACGTCCCCTTATTGACGTCCTAGGGGGGTATCTGTTTCACACCGGAAATAAAGAAAAGTTCAACCGTCGCACAGGAACGAATTTACTTCGTGAGTCTCTGTCTGACAAGAGAACGGGAACCTTTACGAGTAGAAGTGTTTGTGTCGTCGTTTATGGACCTTCAGTATGTCCGATCAATTTACATATAAGGTTTACGATTCACGATGAACTAACAATATTTTGTCTCTCAAGAAAATGAAATTTCCGTCTAAATCTATGACAAGAACTGGAATAGAAAGGTCGAGAACCTTCTATGAAAGATTTTCAACCGAAGTTATTTATAAGACAGTTTTTGAGTATTCAGTCTGACCCATGGTGACAAACCCAAACAGGTCCTGACTCCTTAAAGAGCCCTACACCCTAAAAGTCACCATTTTGGTCCTTTCAGGACCCGTTTCACCCTACTACCTAGTTTAACACGAAGGTTCTGTCTCATTTTCGACACCGTCAGTGGTCAGGTCGTAATTTTGATAAGGTGACATCAAAATCGGAGTAAGTAATGATCTACTTTTCGGTCACTTATGTCGGGAAACATTGACTAGAACTGTCACTCATGGTTAGTGGTCTCCGACTCACCTTGTACTTCCATATAACCTTGTTTGGTGTGACTATAGGACCGGTAAGACGGAGACGGAAGACTTCTTTGCCCCGTGTCTCTATCTTTGAATTCACCGGTGAATCTCGGGACAAGAACGACGAATACTTTGGTCCAGTTCATCGATAAAAATATTTTCTGAGAGTTTTCATAAGGAAACCTTATGTTACAAAAAAAAAAGAAAAGACTAACTACAATCTCAAATAGTCTAACATTCCTTGACAATCTGAAAAAGTATACCAAAATAAAGAAAATAAAAAGACAGTCATGTCAGGTGACATTACTCTAATGTCTGAGTTCGTCCCTCGTGGGGTTACCGGTATGTAGTTGTGAATTAACAGTACGAAGAAGAGTCTCCATTTATCCAAATCTTGGGTACAAAGGGGGGTTTTACTTTTCAACATAGATGTTCTTACTTTTTCTTATTTATGTAAATTTTAAGATACCACTAATAACCCTCGACCTTCTCCATCCCACACCTGGTCCTTTAGGTACCGTAAGAGTGTAGATAAACGTACTTTGAGAAGTTTAACCAGATGGGGAAAAATATAGCTGAAGTAGGAAGAACAGTAGGAAGACTAAGTAGGTAAGGATAGTTAGAAGAACATTTATGTGTATTTAAAAGTGACGGAAACAACGACTTGGTTTTCTGATAAGAACGATAGAAACTTAATTTGAGCTACATTTCTTTATTTTTCTACACGTCTATTACATTAATAAAGTCCTCCATGGATGTGTAAACTGAGATTTCGGTTTCAAGAGTTATCCCTCGTTAAAACCGTGGTCCTCTATAAACCGTGGTAGACCTGAGGAAAAGGTGACAGAATTGACCCCCCATCTCAATGGTACCCGTAAATCACTCATCTCCGGTCTGTCCTATGGTCTGTAAAGTGTTGCGTGTGTCGTTGGGGATTGTTGGTTGTTGATAGACTAAGGTTCACGGTTTCAACTCTTTGTGACGAAATCTCCTTATGAATTTTAACACTTGTACATAAAAATTTATTAATTTGTAATATAAATACTTTATCCTAACTCCTTTTATACCTAAATGAACACGGGCGTCGTACCCGAAGTGAAAACTGAACGTTTGTAACATTTGTGACAACTTATCGGACTACTGTAACATAGTGTCAGTATCAGTTACAGAAGTAGACGAAATCCAACGACATTGTTTTATGGTGCCTGACCCACCGAATTTGTTGTCCGTCGATAAAGAGTATGTATCAAGACTCCAGACCTTTCAGGTTCGAGTTTTACGGTCTCTGTTTAGAGGGCTTCATACCTTGGGAGGGAGGTTTATGGACGTGCCACCCCTAATTCTACAGTCGTATACTTAAAACACCCCTTCGTTTGTAAGTCGAGTATTGTGAGTTATTTTATTTACGACGAAAATAATGAAGTTAGATCTGTTCCTGTGTCTCATAGTAAAATCACCCCTTTTTTAGACATTTAATCAAATAACCCTTTAGAGAAATTTCTCAATCATAATAATAATAAGATAAGATAAGATAAGATAATAAGAAGTATAAAGTGTAAAGGTCAAAGAAATACGACCAGGGACGTAGTGACTTCCAAGAAGATGTCTCCTTGGACCAAGGAGGGTCCAAACCGGACCCTCCGTCCTGTGGACCCAGGTCAGACCTGACCCGATTCGTGTGACCTCAAGGAACTCACTCAGACTGTGTGTCCTAAAGTACTCAGTTTACTTCTGTCATTACTTTATTATCTGACGTTTGGGAAAACATTTGTTACTTCACACTTTCAGCGAGTCAGCACCGACTGAGAAACGCTGGGGTACCTGACATCGGGTGGTCCAAGGAGACAGGTACCCTAAGAGGTTCGTTTTATGACCTCACCCAACGGTAAAGGAAGAGGTATATTTGTCACTTCGAGACATGTCTAGGATCCCCAAAGGTGAGAGAGAGTGTGACTCGATTAATTCCTCCTCTAACTTTGTAGAACTTCTAAACCGAAACGGACGAGGGAAGGTGATGTAAACATTTTCCTGTAAGGTCAGTGACTTCCCTGAGTTCCTCTGACTCCCAGAAAGACGTCAAAAGAACCAGTGTCAGGAGACTGAAATAGTGATGTGAACCCAAGAGGTCCTGTATGTGTCCTAGAAGGGGTCAAAAATACTCTGACACCAAGTTAAATCCTATTTGACTAGACGTCACGGATGGCGTGACTTACCCCAACTCAGGAGTACTCCTCTTTCTTCCCCAAACAAACTCTCCCGACCACACCCCGTTCTTAAACCGATGTCCTCGCAAACTTCCAGTCTTGGCATCCTTCCAATTATTATACAAGGTCCAGGGTTTCACTGTTTAAGTGTGCGTCTGTGAGACCGAACCCCCGGGAGTGTCTCGTCGTGTCCACGGAGTCCTTGACAGTCAGGAAAGTAATTACTTCGGCCCCATCTGCACACTTCGTCGAACTCTGTCAGACGAATCCAACCCCAGTAAACCTGACCTTCGCCACTTTTTCTTTCCCGATATTACGTTTGGTTTCGGTTGGTTAGAAAGAGTCTTGACTCAGAGTACCCTCACCTATCTCACCATCGACTCACCTGTGTAGACCACTTATTCCGGCATTAGGACTCAACCTTTATACTGGAAAGTAGAAGGAGAAAAAGTTTTTTTAGTTAAAGTTCTATTATCTGAACACCCGTGTTTCTCCAACTTACAGTAGAACCTTTCTTAAAACCTAAACGTTCTGCACCAAACTTAGAGTTGATCGAGAGTCGGAGTCTAGGTAAATCGATTTTACCATCATTATTGTTGAAAAATGATTAAGAATACCAACAACCCTCCTAATTTCTTTATTTCATATACTGTCGTAAAATTCGTCCACCGAGTCTCCATTTCGGAGACGGACGTTACTCCCTCTGGGCCCAAACTAGGGACCCAGTCCTTTTAGGGGACCTCTTCCTTTACCATTGGGTGAGGTCATGAGAACGGACCTTTTAAGACACCCGATGTTGGATACCCCAGCGTTTCTCAGCCTGTGCTGACTCACTGAAGTGAAAGTGAATTCGTGATTTAGACGTCTACAATCGGAAGGAGAGAAGTGACATATAAAGAAAAGAGAGAAAAAGAAATAACGGACCTCTTAGGGTACCTGTCTCATCGGACCACCCGACGTCCGGTATCCCAAAGGTTTCTCAACCTGTGCTGACTTCGCTGAATCGTGTGTGCGTGACGACGGATAATAAGAGGGGAGGAGTGAAGGGGAGGAGTGAGTTAAGGGAGGGGAAGGGAAGAAGGAAGGCATTCAATACAAATAGCGACTACCTTTAACTTTTACGTATCACTTTTGATTATATAACAAGGACGTAGGAAAAAGGTCCGATTCGTACAAAATGTTCTGAATAAGTCTATTTCTAATTCAATTACCCGTTGGAATTCCAATTCACTGTGTTTATTCCAAGACATATAATTACTTGCTCACTACAACGAGAATATCGTATTCACGTAAAAAGACGTAAGGTATGGGTGGCACCCTCAGTGGCAAAGTTTAAGTCAAAGAAACACCTACGGTTGTTAAGACTGGATTAACCATCCAACGTGTGAACCCATCGTACCGTCGTCAAGAAGTCCCGATGAGATTTAGTACTGGTCCTTCTCTTAGTATAGAAGGAAAATCTTTATTCGACGAGATGGTCTGACGATTGATTAACTTAACGTCCTCAGGAAACAGGGACAACGGATACAACGGTTTCCCTCGAACAAGCTATCACTAACACTTTTACAAGGAAACTATAATGACCTTGTATGACTTATATAAAATTACGGACTTCACATCGTCCCAACTCCCGAATATACCCACATCAACCAGTAAAGTAATAGAGTAATAAAAAAAATATATCTTTCCCCTCGACCTGTAAGATCACGGAACCACTGGGGGGGTGGGTCCCAGATCTCATAACCAAAGAACAACGGCGACATTGTTTAATGGTATGTGTTTTTATGTTTGGACGACAGAATGTCAAGTCTCACACCGTAAGTGACCCGATACTTATAGTTCCAAAACGTGCCGATACGAAGAAAGTCATCCGAGATCTCCTCGTAGTTAAAAGAACGGAAAAGGTTGAAGATCTCCGACGAGGGCACCGAGAACTGTGGGAAGAGGGTAGGGGTTTGGTCGTTATAACCTAGTTCCGTAAAGAGAGTGACAGACTGAGAGTGGTCGACCCTGACCAGGGGACTGAAGTCCGTGTACATACTGATCTAGTTACGTCCTGTTCCGAGATTCTTAATCACAAACTTAAGGTGGACGGTGTAGATGCAAATCGACAACCTTTATCGATCTCCTAGAAAAAAAATCTTCTTCTTCATAAGGATAGTATAAGAGTAAGAAATGTTAAGGTTCAAAATCTTTGACCGAAGGATTTAAGGAAGACAAGAAGTCAAACAGGAGAGTTTCAAGCAAAGAGAGTCACCAGTTAAGGAGTGCCTAACGGGATGTAGGGTAAAAGACAATTCATCCGACGCGTAGTCAAGAGTAGGAGATTAAGATGGTCTAAGGGAATATAAGGTCTACAGTAGAAAGAAGTACAAAGAACGATGTATAGGAGAACAAACGATGGGAAAAACAATGGGATATATAGAAAAGTTATGTAAAGGGCGATCTAAGTACAAAATACAGACAGGATCTTTATCCAGTCTTTCTCTGTCACTAACTGATTACAGTTTGTAGAAGAAGGTTCACTTGTTATTATATTAGGGTGATAAAAAATTAACGTCCACTATTTTAGGATACTAAAAGTAGTCTTTGCGTGGACAGTTTTACTAACATCAAAACGGGAAATCACTTCGTAACCTACACTCTTTGCCAAATAGATTAAGTGGGGTAAAGTCTAATTAAACTAGAGATAAAGATCGACACTGATTTCTAAAATTAAGAATTACTTCAATGGTGGTACAAGTATCTCTTTTAAACAAGAGTAGAAATTTAAATTTGTAAAACAACTTTTTCTTTTTAAAGTTAACGGACCCAACGTAAAAATCTGTTTAAGTCCATTACTCGTACGGACGGGATTAAATTTTACAATACAACTGTAAAACCTCCTCTTTAAAGAGATCGTAATGTTTACGTAGGAATTTTTACAAGAGATTTTATACTGAAAATCGGATGTTATCTTTGTTTGATGTTCTAAAAAAAAAGATAGATCTGAATACCGATTTTCATGTATAAAAGGAGGGTATATGTATATTTATACAGACTTTTTTATACGGAAAAAGTCGTTCAATAAATGCTTCTTCCTAAAGTTTACAAGTATAAATAAGGGTTTATACGTAATAAACGTTCGCAGACTTAAAAGTCCCTATTATATCCCTATGTCTCTTAAAGAGTTTTAGTTATTACTCAATCGTACATGATTCAATACTAGTTTATGTAGATAGTAAATAGAGAAAATTTTAAATATGGTAAGTAGGAGAGATATAAAAAAGGGGTTCATCTCTATTAGACTACTTTCAAGTAAACTTACGTCGTTAACAAGATATTTCTACAAAAATTATTATATGTCGAAGTAATCTCAGTTCAACTTAATTAAATCCTCCATATACCAGACAAACTTCTAGAGTCTATTCCGTTCAATATTACTTTTAAGTAAGTTACGATTGACTTTATTTTGATATACTAGGAGTTTTGTACGTTATAAATAGTTTCTGCCATTACCTAATAATCTTTAAGAATTAAAACTTACATGTCATCTTGGTAAGTTCCTCGAATTATTTATACTCCGAAACCCCGTAGTAAAATTCTCTGAGACTAAAACAACCGGTCCTCTCCTCTAAGGGTTTCGAGGTAAGATCACTAAGACTGTGTCCACTAAGAACTCATATGTATACACCGACGTAACCCAGAATCAAGACCGTGAGTCCTAGATCCAGAGACTGGTCCCTAACTTGAGTCCGAAGGACGTAACTCGCACGTCTCAGAATCGGTGACTTGGTGGTCCCTTCAGGGGACTCCCCAAAAATAACTTTGTAAACCTAATCCGTTCCAATTCCTTTACTGGTTATCGCGAGTCAGGTCCTTCTCTCGATCGAACCTCTTTCTTGCGGGGTCGTCTGGTTCAGCCCCATCACCCCGGAACCTACCTTGACGACTGATGTCCGTGTCTTCCCCGCCACGGGCGTCCTGGGAGACGAGATGGTCGGAAAACGAGTCAAAAACTACCCCTGTCGACTCCAAAGAGTTCGAACACACTTCCCAAATTGTTTGTGTTGGAGTTCCGTTCAGGGATCGGGAAAGAGGATAGATGTTTGGAGGAAAGTATTTCTGTCACATCTTTTAAGTAACCTGAGTCTCGGACTTTTGATATTCTTGATCGAAAAATCTTGAGAGTCGTCCCTCCACTGAGTAGGACGAACGGAAACAGGGACTTCTAGTTTTAATCTTTGTCGGTCCATGGTCAGACCACACGGGTTGTCTGGGGAGAGGTTCCGGTGCAGATTTTGAGAATATTCAAAAACAAAAACAAAAATAATTTCCTATCCCGAAATTAAGGTATCACCTCACTTTCAACGAGTCAGTACAGACTGAGGTTGAGGTACCTGACATCGGGCGGTCCGAGGAGACAGGTACCTTAAGAGGTCCGTTCCTATGACCTCATCCATCGGTAAGGGAAGAGGTCCCCTAGAAGGACTGGGTCCCTAGCTTGGGTCCGGAGGACGTAACGTCCGTCTAAGAAATGGAGACTCGGTCTCCAATTGAATCTCACTAAAGAAACAATTATCAATCTTCTGAAAGTCTTAGGACAGTCAAGTGGCTAGTGTTCCATCCCTTCCTCTTCCCAGAGGAGGAGAGTGAATGTATGTCGTAGACTGTCGTTGTGCCTCTCCCTCTATCTCGTTGTCCACCTCCCAACTACCCGTCCGTCTCGTCCCTAAAGTTTTCGGAGGACAAAGGGGAGTCGGACCCGGGAAGTAAAAGTCGGCCCGTCGGTAACCGTCTTCGACTCGTACCTCCGGAGAATCCGTTGAGTCGAAGGGTAGGTAAGACTAAAACAAACAAATCCAAAAAGTATGTTGACTGAAGAATCTTCCGGGAAAGAAGGGTCCCTTAAGTGATTACTTCCACTATGAGATAAATAAAGGTATTTGTTTCGGAATACTTTCTCGTTAAGTAAGTCATTCTTTACACTAGTAAAGGTGACAGTATGGACTCATGAAGTTTCGTGGTAACAACAACAAGTGTAGTTAATTCGGTCCATTGACCCTTTATACTCATTGTGTTCTGATTTTATATTGGGTTGACTAAAATGTTCTAATTTTTTTGGGATGGTTTGGATCCCATAGATTTCAGTACAACAGAACTCGTGCAATTCTTGAACGAAGTAACCCTTCTTATTAGGCACAATGTCTCCTCTCCTGCCAGTGTAGAAAAATCTTACTTCACTAAAATAAGGTATGTTAGATGGTTTCGAACCTTTCAAGGTTCACCGAAGAAGGAAACACGACCCTTATATGGTCTTTCATTGTGGAGGAGAGCCTTCTCACTTACCGTACAATCGTAGGTCGTTTCCTCATACGTCGAAGGGACCACCGAGTCACCATCTCTTAGACAAACGGTCACGTCCTCTGAACCAAGGTAGGGACCCAGTCCTTCTAAGGGGACCTCCTCCTTTGCCGTTAGGTGAGGTCATGAGAACGGACCCTCTACGGCACCTGTCTCCTCGGACCTCACAATCTCAGACACCCCAGTGTTTTCTCAGCCTGTGCTGACTCGCTGATTTATTGTGTACCCGTATACCTTTTGTCGAAAACTAGTTGTAAAAATAAGTCAAGTCAAGTCAGCGAGTCAGCACAGGCTGAGACGCTGGGGTACGGTCCGGAGGGACAGGTAGTGGTTGAGGGCCTCAAGTGGGTTTGAGTGCAGGTAGCTCAGACACTACGGTAGGTCGGCAAAGTAGGAGACCGCAGGGGAAGAGGAGGACGGGGGTTAGGGAGGGTCGTAGTCTCAGAAAAGGTTACTCAGTTGAGAAGCGTACTCCACCGGTTTCATGACCTCAAAGTCGAAATCGTAGTAAGGAAGGTTTCTTGTGGTCCTGACTAGAGGAAGTCTTAATAATTTCACAAAAACACCAGATTCATTTCTACCTATAATTTAAAGTTTTTGTTTATAATCTAAATTGATTAATGGATACGACAACAAATCAGTGATTAAATAATGAACATGTATCAGGATTATGAATTAAGTTCCCTGTCGAGTACTGATTCTTCCTTTTTTTACAGTAATTTTTTTAGTGGGGGAGGTCAATTGTTTGACATGTGTAAAGTACCGATGTCTTTTGTTTAAACCACTACTCAAAATTTCTTTCAATGTCATCTTTCATGGACTTCATTTATCTCTACCAACTTCACTATTAGTTAATTTCGGAAAATGTCCTTTTATTTTAACAAGAGAGAGGGTGTGTAAGGTGAACGGGGTTGATTAAAAAAGTCAGAAAAAGATAACTCTACATTAAGTGTGTGGTATTTTAAATGGGAAAATTTTTCACATTTCAAGTCACCGAAGACTATAAAGTGTTTCAAAATGTTGGAGTGTTGATGGATTAACGTCCTATGAAATAGTGTGGTTTTTCTTTAGGACTGGGAAATCGTCCAGGAGGAGTAAGGAAGGACGGGGGTGGGGTGACAGTCGATAATTAGATGAAAGACAGTTACACAGAAACGAATAAGACCTATAAAGAGTACTTACCTTGGTAGGTACACCGAAAACACAGACCGCAGAAAATGGATTGCATTACTAAAGATCCAAGTACGCACAAAATCGTACATGGTCATGAAGTGAGGAAGAATACTGACTTGTTGTAAGGTGACATACCTATATTGTATAAAACGAATAATTAAGTAGTCAGGTATCTATGAACCCAACAAAGGTGAAACCATATAATCTTATTTCGACGATATTTATAAACACATGTTCTAAAACACACCTGTATACAAAAGTCAAGAGAACACATATGAAAATTCTCACCACGACCGAGTATCATTGAGATACAAAACTCCTCGATGATTTGACCAAAGGTTTCACCGGAATGGCAAAATATAGGGACGGTTGTTACCTACTCCCAAAGTTAAAGAGGTGTAGGAACGACTCTGAACAATAACAGAAGAAAAAAACAATATCGGTAAAATTACTCATACTTTACCATAGAGTGACACCAAAACTACACGTAAAGTTAAAACGGAGAAAGTTACAAAACTTTAACTAAGTTACCATTTTTTCCTTCCTTCGAGTACTATCAAAAGTATGGAAGTTTATTTGACTTTTTCCTTTAAGATCCCAATCTAAGATCTTAACCAAGTATCGAGTGGATAAAGAAATATATACTGAGATAATTATTTTCCTACGGATATCGAATAGTTTTACATATTGTATTTGTATCCTTTTATATTTTGTAACGATGTTCATTATCTTGACACAACTCACTCATCTTTGAAATTTATACGTTGTCCACATAATGTTCCAAAACTAGGGTCCACCGCAATCACCATTTCTTGGGAGGACGGTTACGTCCTCTGTATTCTTAGAGGTCAAGGTAGGGACCCACCCTTTCTAGGGGACCTCCTCCCGTACTGTTGGGTGAGGTCATAAGAACGGACCTCTTAGGGTACCTGTCTCCTCAGACCGCCCGATGTCAGGTACCCCAACGTTTCTCAGCCTGTGCTGGTTTTGCTGAATCGTACACCCGTGTGAGTGATCTCCTCCCAATTCAAAAACAGAAACTCGAAGGATCCTCGGTCTCATTTCACTACTTGATACTTTAAACATTGTAAGTATTTTAACTTTTGTTCTATCTGAGGTAATTACGGTGGCATCGTCGTAATAAGAGTCGTGTTCGGCAGGTCACAGTTCCTCTCCGATTTAGGACTACGTCAAGGACGGTGACGACTGAGAAGGTCTACCATCTTCCGGATTCTCGTCGGAGACTTCAGGAACACGGGTCGTTCCGTAGGTGTGAGGGAGAAACGGGACGGGTGGAAAAGGTGACTCCTTTAGGTTTGTGTCCAGAAGTTCCGGTTTGAGTATGCACTGACAAAAAAGAACCAGCTAGGGAGTACGGGGGGTCTGTCTTAGTTAGAAGGAAAGAGACGCGCGAGTGTCGTGAAACATTCGTCGGTGATATATCTGAAAGGTCCACAGCAAACGAATCCTCAGTCGGAAGGGACCACCTGTCACTACCCCAGTGTCCCTTCCTCGACAGAAATGAAAGGGCGGAAACCACTGACAGTGTCTCGTCTAGAAGTCGTTCCCCGTACCACGGTCGAACGAAAACAGTCAGTCGGGATTGAAGAGTGGGAGGGTATCTGCGTGGAGTCAAACAGTGACAGACAGAAATCTTCACTAGGGGTCTCACTTTATTGGCGAAACGTCTAAAATCGGGTAGTCCCACGGCTCGCGGGTAGACGAGACCTTTGGTCCAAAAGGAGTCGAAAGTGAAAGATTAGATTTACACTCGGAAATAAACATGGGGCTATTTACAGTAGAACAAGAGACTCCCTTGCCTGTTGAAGTAGAACGGTCTGGTTTAGCCTTTTAGAGTCACAATTAAGACAGTGTACAGGGTGGGCGAGATAGTTGACCAAACTACAGTAACACACACCCTCCTATTACACTTTATATACGTAAGCGGAAAAATTAGATTAACGCCTGAATCACGGGTCTTTTTTTATAGGTCAGATTAAAAAACAACCCTTTAAAAAAATAACAGGAAGATTAAGTTCTAAGATTTTTTTTTGGTGTAAGGAGAGAGGATGGTAGGGAGTAGTTTTGAAGTCTATCTAAACCTTTTTATGCAGTAGTAAATTTTATGTACAAGAGACGGACTACTGAGGGACTGGGAATGTCTGTGAAAAAAAAAAAAAACCACCATTAAAAAACTTAAATAAAAATTAACCTCCTACCAACGAGGTGTTACGACACAACCAAAGACGACATGTCATTGTACTTAGTCGGTATTCATATGTATATAGGGGAGGGAGAACTTGGAGGGAGACGGGGGTAGGGTGGGGTTCCAGTAGTGTCTCGCGACCCGGCTCGAGGGACACGAGATGTCGTCTAAGGATGATCGACAGATATTGTGTACAGCACATTTACGCAGTCACGACGAGAGTTAAGCAGGGTTGGGGAGGAAGGACGGGACCTACGTGTTCAGAGTGCACAGGGTTCACACGTGGGGTTGCCGTAGAGCACTAGTGGTAGTCTCTCGAACGCAGTTTCAAACACAGTGACAGGGATAGGCAATGGGTAGATGTCAGAGTTATAGATCGAAAATGAGTCGTAGAGTGATCGAATCGTGTAACGGACCGATCTTAAAATAAACTCAGTTTAGATGAAATCTAGTTAATCTATTATACATATTTGTGATACAAGAAAACACACCAAGGTGGTGACTGGCCTAGTCAGTGATTTTTCTACCCCATACAATAGAGTTTCATTGTTCACTGTAATAAAGTCCCTTTCTTTCCGCCAGTCGTCTAGTGTAATAAAGAGACTATCGTCGTAAAGTCCAAGGGTATTCGATTAGTTTACTACTGAATGTAAGTCGTTTTAGCATTTGGAGGATTTTACACCTCGTATTGTTAAAGAGTTATTTGTTTTCCAGTTAAACCTTACCTGTGTAAAGTTTCACATAAACAACGGGACTTTGCAGACGTATTGAGATCCGACGTCACGACTCAAAGGTTCAACCCCGTGGACTCCGTGATGAGTTCCCTAAAATAAGACCCTCGTCCTTCCAGGGGACCTCTCCCCTTACCGTTGGGTGAGGTCATAAGAACGGACCTCTTAAGGTACCTGTCTGGTCCCTCAGCGTTTGTCTATCCGTGTTGACTCGCTGCTTGTGAAAGAGGAGTGTAAGGGTCTTGTAAATTTTTCTACAATAATCTTCGATAAGCGGGGGAGGTTTCCTCCAGGGTACCACCCTTCAGATTTCCTCACAAGACCACTTTTGAGTCATATTAAACCAAAAATTTTTGAGAGGAGACGTTCTGTAGAGGTACTATATTTATAAGGATTAATCTTGGCTTAAAGTCAAAGAAACATGTTTTACGACGTTACACTGAATTCCGACGAATTTTACTAGAATTGAACAGGGTAAACCGTCTGATCCGGCCCCGGAATCAGATGACCGACTGACTGTTCTCTTTGAAACCCTTGTGGCTCCGTCTTTTGTACTCTTTATCTTTCGATGGGTTTGACTTCGAAAAGTATATACCAAACGAAGAATTGTATTTCGTCGGGATTACTTTTCATGCGAAAGGTACTCGTCTAAGACTTCTCTGTCTTTATGACAAGAATAAACAAGAGAGGGGAAACCAGTCGACAACCTACGGTACTTTTTCTTTTATGTAGAGATAAAGGGTTTGGGTCAAGTCAAGTCAGGTCAACGAGTCAACACAGACTGAGAAACGTTGGGGTACTTAGCTTCGTACGGTCCGGAGGGACAGGTAGTGGTTGAGGGCCTCAAGTGAGTCTGAGTGCAGGTAGCTCAGTCACTGCGGTAGGTCGGTAGAGTAGGAGCCAGCAGGGGAAGAGGAGGACGGGGGTTAGGGAGGGTCGTAGTCTCAGAAAAGGTTACTCAGTTGAGAAGCGTACTCCACCGGTTTCGTGACCTCAAAGTCGAAATCGTAGTAAGAAAGGTTTCTTGTGGGTCCCGACTAGAGGAAGTCTTACCTGACCAACCTAGAGGAACGTCAGGTTCCCTGAGAGTTCTCAGAAGAGGTTGTGGTATCAAGTTTTGGGTGGGTTAAAATTACGGAACCGTAGATATAAATATAAGACAGGTTTTCAATTATTATACTTTACGTACGGTTCAACGAAGTCAGAACAAGTTGAGAAACACTGGGGTTCCTGATATCGGACGGTCCGAGGAGACAGGTACCCTAAAGGGTCCGTTCTTATGCCCTCACCCAACGGTACGGGAAGAGGTCCCCTAGAAAGACTGGGTCCCTAGTGTGGACAAAGAGAATACAGAGGACGTAACCGTCCGTCCAAGAAAGGGTGATCACGGTGGACCCTTCGTTATTATACTTCTTAAATAGTATTTAGGAACTCAATACAAAAGACTTGGTCTTGAAGTCAATGATTCCTGAGTAGACAGACACCGAGACTCAGACATAATACTGTACCAGAACAAGAGATCTTGAATTGTCAACTGTCTAAAAAATGTACTTTCTAAAAGGGGGTAAAAAAGAAGATGGTGGTACTTTTTTTAAATATTCTTCAGACTCTTAATTGTTTTACTTGTTTGTAAAAAATCAGCGATTCAGTGCAGGTTGGGAAAACACTGAGATACTCGGCACCGGGCGGTCGGAGGAGACAGGAACTCTAAGAGGTCCGTTATGATGACCTCACCCAACGAAACGGGAGGAGATCCCCTAGAACGACTGGGTCCCTACCTTGAGGGTAGAAGACATAGACGACGTCCCCCTAAGAAATGGTGACTGGTGGTCCCTTCACTTGTCTGCTACGTCATTATTTTTTTTTTTAGGTACCCCGAACCCCTCGGACTTACCTTCCACCCTGTCCTTCCGTTTCCATTTCTCTTTCCCCTGGTGCTCATATTTGTCTAATTCTTTAAGAACGTACACCATTTATTCTAGTCCGATACTAAATTTGCACGGACGTATCGTTCCCGTGGTACCCCTAACACAAAGTTAATCCTGGTTCCGTGGGGGACCCTTTGTCGAGTGGAATCCGACTCTCAGTACGGGGTCGAACTACCTTTTAATCACCGTCTCAAAAACCTCACCCTGCATACTCGCATAACGGGAACCTACCTAGGACTACCTTTGAAGAGCTTTCGGATGGTTTTCCCTTTGGACTCTTACTTGTACTTACCATGACAAAAGTAAATTTGCTTAGCGGTTAGGTCCAAGCTACGTACTATGTCCCACGAGCCCCGACTACGTGAGCCTACTGAGTCTCCCTACCCTACCCCTCCCTCCACCCTCCCCCCCAAGTCCTACGCCTTGTGTACATGTGGGCACCGCCTAAGTACAGTTACATACCGTTTTGGTTATGTTATAACATTTCATCAATCAGAGGTTAATTTTATTTATCAAAAAAAAAATTTCTTTTCGACACTTTCTAGGATCGTCAATCAAAAGGGTGAAGTGACTGTGTCGCAAAGGTACTTCCCCCACGGGAACCAGTGAACTCTCAAGTAGAGCTGAAACCCAACGACTTTCGTAACCTAGAAATACACGAACCGTTAAACCAATGTAAACCAAAGGAATCTCGATAGTACGGTCCTTAGACTCTCTGGACCCAAACTAGGGACCCAACCCTTCTGGGGGACCTCCTCCCGTACCGTTGGGTGAGGTCATAAGAAAAAAAAATGAAGTAACTAAAATTAACTTCATAGTAATGAAACATTATAACACCACCCAAAACGGTATGTGACTGTACTTAGTCGGCCCCTACGTGTGTACAGGGGGGTAGGACTTGGGGGGTGGGTGGAAGGAGGGGTGTGGTAGAGACCCAACAGGGTCTCGTGGTCTAAACGGTGAGGTCATAAGAACGGACCTCTTAGGGTGCCTGTCTCCTCGGACCGCCCGATGACAGGTACCCCAACGTCTCAACCTGTACTGACTCGTTGATTCGGGTCTCGATAGTACAGTGTCGTAGTAGCCGCGACATTGACCAAAACTGTACTTTGTCTTCACCGGGCCAAGGTTACCCCGTCGTCTCCCCAACGTCCTTTCGGAAGCGTCTTGGAGACACCCACGACGGCTAAGTCTTCGTGCACCTCCCTTCTCCTTCTACCACGTCTATGGTCCACCACTCCCGGGACCAGAACTCATGTACACTCAACCGAAAGTCTCGGTAACTTTAAGTATCCACTCACTTAAGACTTTTACCTAACTTCCTCAATTGTATGTATTCAGATCTCACAGTAATACTTATCTCATTGTTCATTAAGGGTCTACCGAGTCACCATTTCTTAGACAGACGGTTATGTTCCCAACGACCTAACTAGGGACCCAGTCCTTCTGGAGACCTCCTCCTTTACCGTTTGAGGAGGTCATAAGGACGGACCCTTTAGGGTACCTGTCTCCTCCAACCACCCGATTCCAAGTACTCCAACGTTTCTCAACCCTTGCTGAATCGTTGATTTGTGGTGGTGGCGGTTGTTGTTGTTCGTTAAACAGTAGGTTTGTCCTACTGAAACTCTTACTTCCCATACAATAATTATTACGATTCTGTTGACTCCAGTTCATTCTTGTGGGGTGCCCGTCTCCTCGGACCGTCCGACATCAGGTATCGCAGTTTTTCTCGACCTGTGCCGACTCGCTGAATTGTGTCGTGTCGTTCTTGTAGGACCTGTTTGACGGTGCATCTCAGTGTTTATCAAAGAGGATCCTTGACAGCGAAGGAGAGAATCAAAATGTTACAAACGTCAAGTTAGGATGCGTACATACAAACGTCAAATTAGGATGCGTACATACAAAATTTAGTCTTTTTATATATTTTAATATATTGAATGTGTAGCTTTCCCGAAGGGTCCACCGTGACCACCATTTCTTGGGCGGACGGCTACGTCCTCTGCATTCTCTACTTCCGAACTAGGGACCCAACCCCTCTACGGGACCTCCTCCCGTACCGTTGGGTGGGGTCATGAGAACGGACTTCTTAGGGTACCTGTCTCCTCGGACCGCCCGATATCAGGCATCCCAGGGTCTCTCAGTCCGTACTGACTCACTCACTCGTGTCTGCGTGTACAGATTTACTTCGGTCTCCTTACTCCAGAGGGTTCTCCCTGTCCCTTTCTATCTTCGTCGCAAGACAGTAACAAGGTTGTCAGTGTAACAATCAAACTGGGATCATGGGGTGAAGGACTACGGTATAATATCAGATCTTCCAATACAGACATTCGAGGAACAGTTACTAGGAAAAGGGTGACCGTTGGGGTGTCACCGGATGGAACGTATCTTACCAGTACGACAGGGTCACCAGTACCATGCGGGGTGAAATCGATAAACTAGCGTGAGAGACGAAACAAAAGAGAGACCCTATCATCGGAAAGTTCCAGGTTTTCCTACAAAAATACAATTTTCGGACCGTCAGGTTAAATCTTTGTGCAGTGAAGAGTAGCGGCGACCGGCGTAGTCAGGACAGTTCTGTGATTACCATCCTTTAGAGAAATCTCATGGGTACTCTGGTTCTAGATTAAATGAAACAAGGATTAAGTGTTTCAAGTGAAGAAAAGAAAAAAAAAAAAAAAAATTTTTTTGTGATCGAACTCCAAAATAGAAATCACTTAAAATTGCACATCGATCTTCAAAGGTAACGTTTCACATGAACAAACCAAAATTCGAGAAAGTTCACTGAAAACTTTTCAAAACCGTAACACCTAACGTGAGAAGGAGACCGTATCCTGACCATGTCCCTCTTCGCACGTCAGAGGACGACAACAGGGTCGGGTGAAGGAACTTGTTCACGGAAATACTCCCTCGACTCTACACCGCTGACGCGAAGGGCCACGAGAGTCTCAAAACTTATTTCGACCTTAGCCACGGGACATACTCTCGTGGACCCGACGGGCAGGTGACTGAGACACGCACGAGTCAACTGAGGTTGAAAGACACTGGGGTACGTGACATCGGGCGGTCCGAGGAGACAGGTACCCTAAGAGGTCCGTCCTTATGACCCCACCCAACGGTAAAGGAGGAGGTCTCCTAGAAGAGGTGGGTCCCAAGTTTGGGTCCAGAGGACCGACGTAACCGTCCGGCTAAGAAATGGTGACTTGGACCCTTCGCTACGTAATTGGAAAGTAGTCACTAGTCCGAACTACAGTAGACGGGACCCTACGAAAGAGACACTTCTTTACCGTTTCAAGACTCTCTTCCTCGGTACCCCGTCCATTCAAACTATTACCCCGTGTTTCACGTAGTCTCATGTCCTGTCCCGGGTCCTCCCCCGTCGGGGTAGGACGATACCCCGAGTGACATTCACGTGTCGGTGACCCACCGATTCCAACTCCCCAACCCCCTCGTCCTACACTCGTCTTGTCGTTCCCCCGGGGATGCTGGTTTTATAGATAACAGATGAGCCCTTGTTTAGTACAATGTTTCTGCTCTTCCAGTCGTAATAAGAGTCTTCCAAAAGTTGAACCCTGTGCCAAGTTCAGGAGAAACCAATCCAAGGTACAGACATTCTGAACCCAGTCGACATCTTCGAATTCAACCGAATCTTAGACATGATAATTATAAACGTGTAAACCATTATTATTAAGAATATGAAATGTGTACATATTACGTCACATATAATAAGTCAAGTCAAGTCAGAGAGTCAGCACAACTAAGAAACACTGGGGTACTTGCACACATATAATATATATATATAAATATATATATAATACACCCCGAAGGGACCACTGAGTCCACCATTCCTTAGACGGACATCACGTCCTCTGGGCCCAAGTCAGAGACCCAACCCTTCTAGGGGACCTCTTCCCTTACCGTTGGGTGAGGTCATAAGAACGGACCTCTTAGGGTACCTGTCTTCTCGGACCGCCCGATGTCAGGTACCCTAAGAGTTTCTCAACCTGTGTTGACCCACTGATTGTGAAAGTGAAAAATATATAATACATACATTAGATAAACCAGAGTTATTGAGACACTCCATGTTTTCCGTACATTATAATTGAGATAAACCATATACTTCTTTGATTCCGTGTTTTTTAATTCTACATTACTATCACCATCTTTGGGGGTCTCTACCCTTAAGTTTGATACCAAAAGAGTGAAGTCTAAGTTCCTATAATAAATTTGGTATGAACCGACTAAGAGTTGGTGTTTAATTAACCATCGTAGACCGTTCGACTTTTTGTTTTAACAAAACTCAACAAAAAAAAAGAAAACAGTAATTTATCTTTTTGGAAGACCCACGATGGTCGAACAACAGGAAATTTATATGATTACCTTCTCATTTCATCGAAATAAGAGATTCGGTCTTCAAGACCTCCTATGTGTGGTCTTTCTTTTATAATCCTAAGAATGGAAATATAAAAACCTACACAACCTTACTCGTATCATATAGTAACGTCATATGGAATTGTGCATATATGTATTTATTTGTGTGTGTGTTAGGTAATATATACACCGTTATTTACACATATTAAATATTCATTCATATAAATATTTATAACTCTGTCTAAGAATTTTTGTTTTGTTTTGTG
Source organism: Capra ibex (assembly GCA_006410555.1). Classification (NCBI taxonomy): domain Eukaryota; kingdom Metazoa; phylum Chordata; class Mammalia; order Artiodactyla; family Bovidae; genus Capra; species Capra ibex. Next base: position 83,940,354 of record SJYO01052474.1, on the reverse strand, counting down.
TCTTAATGTCCGAGTTTTCGCGAACCCTTAGTAAGAAGGATTGACCATTGTTGGAAGTGATTTTACAGACGTGGTAAAAATCGATGGGTGTAAGGAGGAAGACAAAATGGCCTACGAAGGACGTTCTCGCGTACCGGCCTCGCCGACATTGGTCTCATTGTCTTCGAAACTCACTCTTCCCGGACCTCCCTAGTTAAGAGGATGGAGAAAGTAAACTGTCTCCTTCTTTGACTCCGAATGGCCCCCAATTCCCTAAATGGGTTCAACTGTTCAAATCCAACTCGGGTTGTTATACCCTTTAGGTCAATTTCGAATCAATCGGCACCATTACACAGTACCCGGACCGAACGTCTTTAATTTAGACAATCATTAGGGGTTTGGAATAAAATCGGTCTTCAAAATGTGCGGAGTGGATAGTTTGGAAAATGATTTCTACTATTACATTCCCCAAACAAAGAGACCCATGGGTTTTTACAGACGTACTTCGTTTTTACAGTGTGTATGTGACGAGGGACCTATAGACCAATATATGTTTACACTCCTTATATACATCTGTAAATTAATATATGTAGTAAACCATTTTTGTTAACATAACTTTATTTATATACAAGGTAGAACGGACGACATTTTTACCTTGGTTTAATGTAATAAGGGGCTGTCCGTTCATTAATGAGTCTTAGGTCACTTAAAACTTTATGAAACAGACGAAGACTTCCCTGGTAGTAGAGGAACCTTAAATTCTGGTCCGGTTACGACTTGATTATAGTCTACGATTTAAGGTCACATATAAACCAAGATAAAGATAATTATCTGAGAGTCAAGAGAAGGTGACTAGACCGGTACATAAATTAATGGTCACGTGTTCTCAAAATAAATGACATTATACCGCCTATTCTGATCAGAGAATTAAAATTTTTACAGGTCTGATAATAAATTACTGAATGAGGGTGGTACTTGAAATCTTAGTGAAAAGGATAAGTTTTCGTTTTGTTTTCGTTTTGTTAGGTTTTATGGTTGTGGTGGTTGTTGGAATAGAAATAACTCTTTGACCACTTTACATCTCTAACGACATCCCTCTTGACTGAATACGACAACTTAGTAAAAAAGGGGATTTATAATCCGATGAATTTAACGAAAGTCAATTCTATATGGACTAAAAGAAAATAAACCAGTAAAATACCGGGAAACTGTCTCAACGAAGAATTTAAGATAAAAGATAACCTAACGTGTAACATACATTCTTTCGACACTTGTAAAAATGTTTAGAATATTAGACAGTAAAATGACTTAAAAGAACAAAATATATATATTATCGTCCAAAATCAACTAAAAGAACCCCAAAAGATGTGTCTACAGGTAGAGTAAACACTTATTACTGATAAAACGGAGAAGAAAAGGTTAAAAATTCGAAGAATAAAACAGGAGAACACATTGACATACTTGTTCATGAACATTTCGTTAATATATGGATTTCGAGTTAATCACTGGTGAATCTTAAAAAGGGCAACGTTATTACAACACCGCTAGTAAGTGTTGTCTCAAACTCATCAAACCCAGTAAAGGAATCCTATCTAAGGATGATCACACTAAACAACCCAGTTTTCTAACTTTTGAAAATTTCTGAAAATTATGCAAAATAATGTACTGAAAGGGGTTTCCCGGATAGTCACTGATATTCGTGGGAAGGGCGAGACAAGCACTAGGGTCCAAGGACAGGGTCTACAGGAGAATAGGGTCGGGAAGGAGACACACGGAAGGAACCGGTGGGTACCTCCTCTAGGGGTCCCTCAGGGTTTGGTTCGGGGGAGGGGTTTGGTTTATTCTCGTTTTGTGTTCTTCTTTTTCGACGATGGTTATTGATAATATCATAATCTGGGAGTCAGTACAGGTTGAGACGTCGGGGTACCTGACTTCCATCGGGCGGTCCGAGGAGACAGGTACCCTCAGAGGTCCGTTCTTATGACCTCACCCAACGGTACGTAAGGAGGTCCCCTAGGAGGGGTAGGTCCCTACCTTTGACTCCGAGACCGTCTCCGTCCACCTAAGAAATGATAGACTCGGTGGAATTACTTGAACCTTTACTTTAAATTTACGAAACCCCTAATAAACAACTAGGACGTTCAGTAGGATCTACGGCGGAAAGGGCCTAGAGAGTGTGAGGTTTCGGTGACTCAGACCATCCAAATTGGTCGGATGGAAGAGAGGATGGGTGAAACAAAAAGTAGGCATGGTAATAACGAGATCAAGTCCTTGAGTAGGAGAGAGAGGAGACCCGACGATATTAGGGTAGATTCACTAGAATGTAGATGACACGTCACGAAAGAGACGGGGGTGAGTCTTGTAAGTCACCGTCGTCTGTGGCGTCCTACCGGTGGTAGATGCATAAACAGGTTAAAGAGTGAAAGTGGAGATAGAGTGGTGATGGACGATTGGTCTGGTCTAATAAACGTCGAGGGACGGCCCATACTAAGATTTAGTGGGACAAATATGAACACGGGAAGGTTGGTGTTCTTACAGGAGGAGTCGTGGAGTGTGGAGGTCGGGGTAAGTGGATCCTTTGTGGACAAATACAAATTCTAGGTTGAGTTCCCCAAGGAGAGACCACTTTGTTAAGGGTAAGATGGGGAGCGGGGGGTGGGATGTTGATACTATCCTTCCCGACAGGTGACCTAACTCAGACCGTTATAAAGGACTCTAAGGAAAACACGGGTCAAACGGTCTCAAGACTACCTTTGCCTTGTCTCTACCCATCCCTGACCACAAAGGGGAGAAAAACCACTTAGCATAAACAAATTTGCACTGAATTTACAATGAGCTATGTTTGGATAGGGGTGGTAGTCATATTTGCGTTCCTATCCGTGACGTCTTCCCCGGACCTAGCACTCGACGCCTCCTCCGAACTTTCCAGTCTTCCGCGAGACGGGGAGGGCGAACGAGCACGGAGCCCCGTGAACGGAACGACTGACAATTACTGGTGGCATCCGGGACTTCGTATCCTACTCTCTGGGGGTCACTGATCACGTTGAAGTCTGTTTCGACAACCAACGGGTAGGGGGGCGGAAAAAAAAAAAAAAACTACCTGTTCTCTAAGTCTTTAGGACACTCGATCAAAGTATCTTTCCATTTTAGAATCTCGACCTTTTCCCACCCTGTCAGCCGTATTGTAGATGACGTCAAGAAACGAAGGTCTTTCTGGGTCCTTGATTGGTCATGGCGGTCAAAAATTTCCAGACACCCTTACTCTTTAGGAAACCAAAAAACGTCGGTCGTGGACAGTCGGGAGTAACTGTTCCTCAGAGACCCAGAGTGAAGGACGGACACGGGTGGTGGGTAGAGGAATAGAGGTTAAGGACAGAGATGTCACTGACCGAAGTATCGAGGTCCAAGGTCCCCGACGGTCCTTCGTTCTCCCTAGGGGCTTGTGCGGTCAATGTGCAAAGCTTGAACATAGTCTCGGAGGGAGCCTAAATTTTCACCCACTCCAACCCCGACCTCCTCCCGGGGTCACATCTTTCGGAGTTCACATTTGTGCCGAGACCGCTAAACACCGCCTTTGCTTTCCCCACAAGGGTAGCGTGTGGACCCCCTATCTAAAAACGAAACGGGTCGTGTCGACGGGAAGACGTCTGACAAGGTTTCGCCCGGGCAAATAAGGTTTAAGGTGCCGCTCACAACCAATTATAGGTCACTCTACAAGTTTCGGTCAATTGGTAGATGCTCAATGCCCCCCAACGAGAAAAAAATTCACCTAAGTAACTCTTTGTGTCTGTTTTGACGATTGTGTACAAAGACAACAAGCCGGAATCAGAATAGTGTCAAACTTTGACACCTTTTAGTTAATGCACGAAACTTAATGAGGGACGGGACCGTGGTTTCGTAAAGAAGTAAGAAAGGCCTGTCACTTGTGAAACGTTGTAGATGGTTGATTGTCAGACAATCCTAGGAGACGATTTACCTACAGCCTGTTTATTTGCCTTGTCTTCCGACCACCTTACGATTTGTAGGGGCGAGGGGAGACAACACCGGAGGCACGTCGAACCCTGGAAAGACTGAACGACGAGTTGTAGACCTGCCGTAAGCGCAACGGAGAGTTCCTGTGTCCGCACGTGGAGGCCACTTAAAGTTGAAAGTTGTAGAGAGACCGAGATTAGATATAAATTACAAAGTACTGACCATCAGTTTCTTCGAAGTCGATTTATAGTCCAACCTTACTTTTACTAGGAACCCTCTTGTAAACGAAGGTCGCACGCGGTCGTTTCACAGACACTGTCTTCGAAAGGGGTCTCTACACAGCGGGTAAAGAACGTCATTATTATTAATGCGGAATACTAACGACACGGGTGTATTAGTTTCTAGCGAAGTAGTTTACACCAGGGCTCCCCGGCGACGGAGGCGAGGATCGCCCTACAGTCTGTGTCTCTCGTCGTGGGGATCCCTAGGGGTGAGAAAGCGAACGGGAAAAGTCAGGGCACAACAATCGTAACGCAAAGAAGTAAAAGAAGGGCTACGTTTACTACACATTTAGTACGGGAGGTCTTCCGTGTACACCGCTCCCCCTCTCCCACCCGTCCCCCACCCCGACCACATAAGAAGAGGGGGCCGGGGGGAGGGGCTGGATGGTGTCCCTAAAGAGCGTACCTTGTATTAATGTAGACACGGTATGCCCGAGTAAATATAAGATAATGTCCAATTCGATTATGCTGAGTCTTTATACGATTTTTATGGAGTTTCATAAGATCTCGACAGTTTTGTGAACAGTACAGAACGAGTGGGAAAACTAACGATCACAAAAACAAAAACAACCCTCTAAGTCTCTCGATTCTTGCGTACGACCGTACGACCACAGGTCAGATATTTATATCAAATTAAAGGACATAATAACGTTAGACGCCCGAACGTTTCTTTTCTAGAAAGAATTATTTGGACCTTACCGGGGTTCTGTACCCGTGACTTCGGGGACTTGAACATCTAAAATTAAAGGGTTCTCCATCTTTTATGTCTAAAGTCTACACACCAAAACAGTCGAAATCTTATAAAGAACAGAAACAAACTACATTAATAAGTAACACTATCTCTTTATGGACGTCGCCCGACTGTGTCCTCTTCGTACGACGACGTCAATCTTCTCGGTCAAACCTACAGTCCGTTTAGAACGGTTCTAAAATGTACACCGTACTATTACTCTGCATATTAGACGTTACTCATTACTCGAGTTATTGCTAAATGTTCGGTACAACCTAACAAAAGTACGTTACCAATTTCAGGTAGGTAGGTAAGTAAAGATGATAGTAAAACCTTTTAACCGCCCAGTACGGACACATCTGAGAATTGGATTGGCAAATAGAAAGTAAAAAATTTAATAATGATAGTTATACAATCACCTTTAATTATTTTAAACAGAAGCCTTGTCCTCTCGTACGTCTTTACAAAATTAAAAGGTACGAACTGTTCGTTGTAAAGGTTTCGTATATACCACGATTAATACGATAGTCGGTAGTTTATGTGTTAGGTAAGATGACTCTTGACTTAAGTGTGTTTTCGCATGAAAAGGTGAAAAGGTTATCAACAAGATACGATAGACCAACTTCCTCACCAATTCTGACGAACCGAGGTTAGAGTTTAAGACGATGAGTGATCGAACAATAGAACCGTTTAAGACATTAAAAAGATCAAGGGGGTAGATATTTTACTTGTATTATGACCGTCTATGTTTGGTAATGTATATCTTTCCCATTTGTCGTTCTAGGATGACATAGCGTGTCTCTTGATATAAGCTATAGGACACTATTTTATATTGTCTTTTCTTACACTTTTTCTTTCGTATATATACGTATCGACTCAGTAAGACGATACCATCGTCTTTAATTGTTTGTAATATTTGGTTGATATGAAGTTACTTTATCACAAAAAAAAAAAAAATTTACTCGTATTCTTGTCATCAAAAGAGGTACCCTAAAACCCTTTATGCCTTACTCTTACATACATTTTATAATCCGTGTCAAAGACCGTACATCATTTATAAACAATAATAACAACAACGAAAATCGAAATTGTATTCGTCGAAGAAATATGTCGATATCCCGAGAAAATTTTTCTTTTCATATAAAAACGGTTTTAGTATAATTAACGTATTTGAAGGTGAGTAGAATCTAGTACGTCCGGTCTGAAAGAACCATGAAAACCTGATACGTCGGTTCAAGAATGAAATCTTAGTTGTTTTTAAAGTATTTAACCGTACCCTTCTTTATCTTTTTAAGTTACAATCATATAATTTTTGACAAAAACCTACAGATATTAAAACTTTATAAACATGTGAATGCTAACAAGTCTTATGTTTCACAGGCTTGATTACGTTAACTTCACAAGGTAAATTTATTCTTTCTTAAGGTCAAATATCACCCGTCTGCAAAATTGGTCATTGATATTGATTTAAAAATCAAAAACGAAGAAAGACAGGAATTTTATCTCGATAGAGTTCTGGAACTTCCACACACACACACACACACACACACACACACACACACACATCTCTTAGATATGACATCTATGTGCGTGTGTCCTCTTAGATTAAGACTGCAGAAGAAAGTCGGAGTACTTGAACCATTCAGTACATGAAAGGATCAGACGTTCTGACCCGAGAGACAATGGGGAGCCCACAAAAGAGGAGAGTCCGACAAATACGATGGTATTTGCCCGAGGAATCCGTCACGTAACCATTTCTTGTGCGGACGGTTACGTCCTCCGTGTTCTCTACGTCCAAACTTGGGACCCAGCCCTTCTTGGACACCTCAACCTTTACGTTCGGTGAGGTCATAAGAACGGACCACTTAGGGTACCTGTCTCCTCGGACCTCCCTATGTCAGGTGCCCAAGCGTTTCTCAGCCTGTACTGACTCACTGAGTTATGTGTAGGATGGTATTTTCACCTTAAAATTTTTAACCTTAATAATATTTTTCCCGATTTTCAGCGGATCTGTGGAGTTCGTATACAGAATGTATTTGCACTACATCTTTATCCTCAGAAGAAAAAGTAAACAAAATTGGAACATCAATCCCTAGCTCTGTTTTCTCCTATGTACGCTATAAAATGTCCCCCTCGGTGAGGTAGAAGGAGGGAGGGGTCCGACATCCGTGATTCAAAAACTTGTTCCTATGGTTTCTAAACCCCGAAGGATCCACCGCGTCACTAATTTTTTATTAGGCGGACGGGTATGTCCTCTACTTCCTCTGCACCCAAGATAGGGACCCAACCCTTCTAGGGGACCTTATCCTCTCTCGTTGGGTGGGGTAATAAGAACCCGAAGGGACCACCGAGTCACCATTTCTTAAGCGAACGATCACGTCCTCTGGGCCCAAGCTAGGGACCCAGCCCTTCTATGGGACCTCCTTCCTCACCATTGGGTGAGGTCATAAGAACGGACATCTTAAGTGCCTGTCCCGTCGGACCACCCAATGTCAGGTATCCTAGTGTTTCTCAGTCCGTACTGACTCACTGACTAGTACGTACGTCAGGTTTCTAAATTTTCCACGTCATCGGTCCCTTTGTCGGCACACTGGGACCCGGGAGTACTAAATGCTTTGAAGTACAAATTTTGATCATAGTAAGTCGAGAGTCTTTTACAAACCAAAAAAGAGGGGGGGAGAGTTTTAGTGGGGGTCTCTAAAAAGACGTCTCTGCTAATCTGTGTTTGAAAACTACCGATTTCAAGTCAGTATAAAAGAAAAATCAAAAAAGGAAAGTCAACATTCAACGAAATTTCATTTTTATTTTCAAAAGGAGAAATTAGAATGGACAATTTTCATTTTATTTAGAAATTTTACCATTTACCCTAAACAAAGAGTCCAACCCAGTCACACTCTAATTACACAAGGTTTTACAGGATAGCAGGCTGGGATTCAGAAAAGAATCTTATAGAACGGATTGGATAAGGAGACAACAGTTGTACTCTGATGTCTCCCACAAGCTCTATTCCCAACCATCTTTAGATAAAATAACTCTCAACTTTCGTCCAGAAAGAGAAAAGGGGATATCAATGGGAATTATCCAGTCCTTTTTTTACTAGACCCTTTCGACCTTGATTTCCACTTTGTTGTATTCTGTTGGTCAATCAAGTGTTTGTACCTTCAAATAAACAGGGACTAAGAACGGACCTCTTAGGGTCCCTGCCCCCTCGGACCACGTGACGACAGATACCCCAGCGTATCTCAGCCTGTGCTGACTTCACTGAATCGTCGTCGTCGTCGTCGTCGTCGTCGTCGTCCCTTATTCATACAAACACGATTAATGAATTAATATTAAAAATAATTATTTACTTGACGTAAGAGAAATTTTTACGGGTCGATGTTCCTTGTTTCTGTGGGAGGAGGGCGTTAACCTTCGGAATAAGAGGGTTGAATCGGAGACAAAAAAATTAACCTCCTATTGACGAAATGTTACGACAACCAAAGACGGAATTTTTTTTACGTGTTAAGATATACATAGGGGAGGGAGAACTCGGAGGGAGGAGGAGGGTAGGGTGGGGAGACCCACCAGTGTCTCGTGGTCCGACCCGACGGACACAATTTGTCGTCGAAGGGTTCGTTAGTTCAGTGAGTCAACACAGGTTGAGAAACGGGGGGGGGGGGGTACCTGACATGTCAATTAAGGTCCGGTCTTATGACCTCACCCATCGGTAAAAGAAGAGGTCCCCTGGAAGGGTTGGGTCCCTAGTTTGGGTCCAGAGGGTGCAACGTCCGCCTAAGAAATGGTCGACTCGGTGGCACCTTCGGGTCGTCGAAGGACGATCGTTAGGTACATTGTGTACCATCACATATATAGTTGTGAGGAGAGAGTCAAGCAGGGTGGGAGAGGAAGGGGACGACACAGGTGTTCAGACAAGACGGACAGACGTGGAGTCAAGGAAGGGACGTTTATCCAAGTAGTCGTGACAAAGAGATTTAAGGTATGTATACGTACTTATCTATAAACAAAAAGACCAACCCTGAATGAAGTGAGACATATTGTCCGGGATCCAAGTAGACGAAGTGTGTGTTACCTAAGTCTAAGTAAGGAAAAATACTGACTCATTATAAGGTGACATATATGCATGGTGTTATAGAAATAGGTGAGTAGACAACTGCCTGCGGATCTGGTTGAATCGGAACTTGTCGTCTTCGAGATGTCTTCACTGGATTCAATATCGGCAAGACCGAGAGGTGCGGTCTAGATCTACGAATTTCGAAATCTTTGTCTTGATACTCGAGGGTATCGGAGACATTTTTTTATTAATATGATAGATCTTCCTTTCTAGTAAAGTTTACACTTGTAGGTAAATGTCTTGAGAGTCCTCTTTAAAGATCTCAGGGTTAACCCTGTTTAAGGATCTCAGGGTCAATTGACTTTTTTGTTTGATAACATACTTTTTTTAAGAGACTTCTATTTTCTTTTAAATTTGAAATTGGTATCCTCACACTGTATAAAGTGAATTGGATACATTCGATAGTAGATCTTCTGTCTCTCTTTGGACTCCCAACACTGATTTAAATTTTTTTTATGAGCCCTTCGAATTACGCGACCTTAATATTAAATTACAATGACAGAACAAATAAGAGAAAAATTTTACGAAAAAAGCACAAAACAAAACAAAACCCCTCCCTCATCCTTTAAATCTTTGTAGTGTTTACTATGCTTCTTTTTTGATTTAAAGTGTAGTTCTATTTGGAGGAACTGTAAAATAGAGGAAGACCAGAAAAGAGATAGCCATTTCTATATTAAATTCCATTAATACATGACGTATGTTTTAATATCTAGAATCTAAAAAAGGGAGAGACCGTAAGAATGTAAAGGAGTATAGAAATTCATAAAAGGGGTTTAAGACAAAAATTGTTAACGTATTATAAAGTAACGTGTTAACATGGTATTGAAACAAGGGAAACGGTAAACTCTAAAATGGAAGAACCACTGAAGTCAGGACGTCACTTACTAGAAAGGTCCCGGAACCCACGAGTCTAGGGACTCTGGAAAAGGGATCACCACCACGGGCGGGACGAAGTCAGTGGGCGAGGGGGCCCGTCTGGGATGACCCGGTACGGTAGGGGTGAGGGGACCACGGCACATAGGGTGAGACTGGTTGTAGAAGACTGAAAGACCTAGTGAGGGAAATCATAAGAAAAAAAAAAAAGTTAAATAAAAATTAACCTCCTATCGACGGAATGTTATGACATAGCCTAAGACGGTATGTAGTTGTACTTACTCGGCTGCCGTGTATATGTACGGAAGGGAGAACTTGGAGGGAGGGCGAAGGGTGGGGTAGCGTGGGGAGATAGGAAATCATGAGACTGATGTCAAGAAACTGGGGTGACCCCGGACGTTAAGACTGTCTAAAGGTGACAGAGAATGAGGAAGTACAGGCCTGAGGAGAACCGGGTCGACTTAAGGTAGGTGTTGGTAGTGTGGAGACACGTGTGGAAACCCGAGGAACGGGGAGACAACAGGACAGTACAACCAAACCACTTCGACATTACAACGGATTTATGTCGAGAAACAGATACGACCTCCCAGTGAACAGTACCGACCTCTTCTTGTGCTGACATGACTACCTAGAGTGAAATTTAAGTCTTCGTGTGTGAGCTACGTGGGAATCGTGAGTGCCATGGGAGAGATATGGGGAGAGATCAGGGAAGTGAGTGGATAAGTGGTGGATAAACTGTAGAAGAGACAGGAGTTTGGAGGTTCCAGAAAGGGGGTAGAAGTAGTAGAGTTGACTCCTATAATATAGGATCAAATGACTTTTTGACTTCTATAATCTTGAAGGTACCTGAGATTAGTGTAGAGGTGGGAGGTGGAAGGTCAGTGTCGAGGTGGGAGGGTAGACAGGGGCGGATGTTACAACAGGGTAAACGCTAGTCTCTACTCGACAGGTCTGAGGACTGATGTGCCTGTGACCAAGGGTAGGAAAAAGTGGATAAACGAAACCGTTAACAAGAGAGAGCGGATCTAATAGGCCCTCTGTCAACTCCTGTGCCTCCGGACCGTACGACGTCTGGTACTCCAACGTTTCTCGGTCTGTACTGAATCGTCGACTTGTTGTCGTTGTTGCGGATATAATAGGTCTACAATCAAGACGGGACCTGGTAAAGGTCATCGTATGGTTGCACGACGAGAAGAGGGTAGAAAGGAAATGCTCGATAGTGTAGTAAAGAAACCCATGAAGATCGTTTTACACAACTTTCCCTACAGTGCTGGAAGGCAAAGACTAAGAAGAGGAAGAAGAGGTCTCGGGAGAGGTTAGTCTACACATGGAGAAAGGTGACAAAGTGACTCTGACGAGAATAGTTCTGGCTCTTACAAGAGGGACAACACTTTAGGCTACCAGTCGACAAAGGTGGAAAGAAGTAAACCGAAGACCCTGTGGTGGGAGTGACTTAAAGAAAGACGGAATGATCAACAAAGAAGAGTCAGAATGAAGGACCACAAAGAAAGGAGGGACTAGAGAAATATAACTCTAGGGACCACAGAGTCAAGAACCAGGAGAAAAGAAGAGGTAGACGTGAATGAAAGAACGGCTGTAAAATTTCTGAGCACTGAAATTTATGGTGAGAAATTTTCTAAGAAAAATCCACCTGGTAAATTTTCAGAAATAACTTAAACAATGTTATAACAAAAACAAAATACAAGAAAAAACAAAAACAAAATTGGTACTCCGTACACCCTGAATCGAGGGATTGGTCCATAGCTTGGGTGTTAGAGACGTAACATTCCACTTCGGAATTGGTAATCTCCTGGTGTGAATTTACGGATCCTGAGGACTTGAGTAGCGAAGTGGGATCTGGAGAAGGGACTAGCGGTCCGAGTACATATCAATGGTTGGTGTAACAGTAGACCAACAGAGTTTGACTTGGATGGGGTCTGACTCGGGGGCTGTGGGTGTGAACCCAGGGGACGTCGACAGGGGTAGAGTGAATTTACCGTTATGTTAGAAGGACCCAGAGTCTGCGTTGAAACCGAAGTAGGAACTGAAAATAAAAAGAGTACGAGATATGGGTCAAGCCCGAAGGTTCCACCGCCATGACCATTTATTGGGTGGACGGTCACGTCCTTTGTATTCTCTGCATGCAAGTCAGGGACCCAACCCTTCTACGGGACGTCTTCCCGTACCGTTGGTGAGGTCACAAGAACGGACCTCTTAGGGTACCTGTCTCCTCGGACCCCCCGATGTCCGGTACCACACAGTTTCGCGACCTACACTGATTTCACTGTCGCGTGTGTGCATGGGTTAAGTAGTCTTTGACAGAGGGAGACGAAGGCAGTACGTAGGGCTCGGACTGGTAAAGAGTCGTCGTGAAGACGACGGTCGAACCAGACGTAGTGGTAGTGGTCGAAGGATTGGAAGAAGGAACAAAGGTCGGAATAGGGGAGGTTGTAGACAAGAGTCGTGTTGTCGGTTCATTGGGAGAACATAGATTTAGACTAGCCTAATGTAGAGACGAGTCTTAGAGGATTCCTGAAGGGTCAAGTTGGTCTAAGTTTCGGTCTTAGGAACGTCACCAGAAACCCCGGGATACACAAGACTGGGGTCAAGGGATCGGCTCCGAAAAAAAAAAAGGAGGAAGAGAGGGGATTTAAGTGAAGGGAAGTCGGTGTGACCAGAGGAACGACAAGGAATTTGTACGGACCGATTAGGGTGAAGTCCCGGAAAACCCCCGACAGTGAAAACGGACTTTTTCGTTTATGAGAAATATGTCTACGGTGGAGTAGTTGTTTTGGACGGGGGTCGTGGAATAAAATATGACGTGGGAGTTGTGGAGGACAACAGGACTAGGAGGAATAAGACAAAAGAGAGAGAAAAAAATTTTAAGTTGTATGTGAGAAAAAAATACAAACCCTTAGTCATCTAAAATAAAATAAAAAAGACCGGTACGGTAAACCGTACACCCTAGAATCAAGGGACTGGTCCCTAACTTTGTAGTGTAGTAGACGTCACTTTCACGTCTATCTCAGAATTGGTAACCTGACGGTCAAGTCATAGTGTATCCTTCAAAGAATTGTTAGACACATTAAATAAATGAATAACGTAAAAACAAATAAGAGTCGTAAGGATAGACTTTACATTCGAGAGTGTCAAAGTCTCCAAAGTAAAAGTAGTAGCACTATGCGACTCGTGACTCTTTTTACAGGTCGCGTAGTACACAAGTTATTTGTAAACAAGTTTTTGAAATTATTTGTCTCTTTTCCGTTTGTAAAATTTCCATACAATTAGAAGAGTGAAGTCAGTTGTAAACAAAACTTTTTGAACGAGAGACTCAAGTTCACATTAAAGATCGAAACGACATCTTGGGGAATGAACTTCAAAGCGGAACGGTAAGCAACCTCCTTTACTGAAAGTCTTTACAAAACTACTACCTACTTTACTCTTTCTTATCGGTCCGTGTGGTTTTTCAGTTCACTTTTTAATACTGTCGGTAGACCTATAAAGTCGATGTACCTGAGGTCGTCCCTTGGGGACAGTAGATCGCCTTATATATTGAGGGCCGTCTTTGTGAAATTAAACACTTAACCCCGTACCTCCTACCACTCAACCTTACGCGTACTACCTCCCGGTACTTTTCCTTCACCGTTCATTTTACCGTCCTTTTACTACGTAACCTCTTTCGTAGTTCGTGAGTTGGGAACAGCCACTGATGCACACATCGACGTACGACCGTTACGGACAGAAAGACCGGTTGTTCTGTCACTACACGTAATGACGTGTCGTATCTTTCCGACCGGGAAGCGAAAACGAGTCTAGAATTGATAACACAACCGAAACTTGAATGTGACTCTTAGCTTGACATGTTTCATACGAATTTGAAGAGAGGGTGGGGTGCTAAGTCTCGGACTCGTGTACGACGATGTTTAGACGACCCCCTTGCCTAACTTCCCCAGGAAAAGTTCATACTTCCGCAAGTTTAGGTCGATCCCCCTATCCTCCCCGTTGGTGATGCGTTTGTGCACGTAAGTAGTTCTCCGTGAGTCTTTGTCGCGACCTGGGTGGATCCTAAAACGTTTCCTTTTTCGACCAAAGGTGGTTTCTCCTTTTATTTTAACGAGTGTCCTTTGGTCAGTACACACACGTGGGGTGAGACATCGGTAGTAAAGGAGGACTAGACGAAATTAGTCAAAGGATAATCAAAGAAAAGGGGGTCGACTCTTTTTAATGTAATAGTAAATAAACCACCTCTCCCACCCCCTCCTTTCCCGGTCTTCAGTCCCTACCCCTCTGGGTTGTCTCATCGGTGAGAGGAAGGACTTGTCACGACACAATGAACAAACCCTTTTTATTTCCTTTTCTTTATAAAATGATTCCAGAGTCATTCCTACGACTCCGAAGTCTCCCCGTCATCCGTCGGTCCCATCGACAACAAGTCAACGAGTCAGTACAGGCTGAGAAACGGTGGGATACCCGACATCAGGTGTTCCGGGGAGACAGGTACCCTAAAGAGTCCGTTCTTATGACCTCACCCAACGGTAAAGGATGAGGTCCCCTAGAAGGGTTGGGTCCTTAGTTTGGGTACAGAGGACGTAACCGTCCGTCCAAGAAATGGTGACTGGGTGGGCTCTTCGGGTCCCATCGACTCATGTCAAAAAAAAAAAAAAAAAAAAGTCGTTTTGTCTCTTGTCACTATCCATTCCTTTCCGTATGTCTCTTACGATCCTACACATATACGACCCCCTTATGACGTTGAAAGTTATTTTACCAGTCTGTCACTAAATGACTATTCTATTGTAAACTCGGTGATAGATTTCCCTCTCTCCAGAATTCAACGTCCTTCCTTCTTGTAAGGTTCACCTCCTTTGTCGTTTCTAAAGTCTTACCTTTGTGTCACACCCGAACTTCTTGTAGTCCCTACACTACTCACTACTCACTACTCGAGGTGCCTGACCTCGACTCACTGTGACGAAGTAAAGAGGGACATTGTGAATGGTGGTGGACTGTACGACGTCCAAAAGAACAACTAAGGAAATAACGAGTATGGGGGTCTAGATCTTATCACGGGTACCACCGTGTATCACCCGTGACGATATCCACGTACGAAGTCCCTACCTTTGATGACCTTCGGGACGTTTCCTCTCTGGAGTACCCTCTAACGGCTGTCGACTCTGTCAACGTACCCCGGTGAAGAAGGGTAGACCATTCTGACTAGTCACGTCCCCTCTTTCCAGACATACGGTACGGGCGGAACCCAGGTGACACTTCCTGGTGGGTTCAAGGTCTAGAGAGGTACCCCAGCCGACTTCGGAAGGAATTCGGATGTAGTCACAAGTCCAAAAGGAAGACGGGTCAAGACGAAGGAAGGAGAGGAAAGGCGTCTACACCTAAAGTCCTTGTAAAGGATAAACTGTACGACAGACCACTCGATGTCAGATACCCTAGTGTTTCTCAGATTGTGCTGACTCACTGATTGTGTGTGTGTGACGATTTGGACCCCGAAGGGTCACCGAGTCACCCATTTCTTAGGCGGACGTTACGTCCTCTATGTCCTCTGGGCGCAAGCCAGAGACCCATTCCTTATAGAGGGTCTCCTCCCGTGCCGTTGGGTGAGGTCGTAAGAACGGACCTCTTAGGGTACCTGTCTCCCCGGACCGCCCAATGTCAGGTCTCCAAGCGTGTCAGTCTTTCCTAACTTCACTGACTCGTGTGTGCATGACAATTCGGGACAGAGCATCAGACGAAGGACCCTTTGGGTTGGACTCTACTGAGTCCTCACCGTGACTCTTTTGTCTCCGAATTTACCCTACAACCTCCCCTTGGTGGACGGTTGGCTGTCCGTTACTCCTGAGGTTGTGCCTACCCTACACCGTGCAGGGAGGGTGATCCATCGTTAACTTACCACCATTTGGTCCTAACATATGATCACTTTTATTTCCGTAATCAACCATGTAACATCTCCGTAAAGTCTTCATACCCTCTTTAGTAAAGATATTCCTGAAACCTTAACTCACCACTAAATAACGATTCGAGTCAATTGTGAGACCCTTTTCTAAAAAAATTTTTGTACGATTCCCGTTAATGAGTCGTTAATTTTCAGTTCAAACTTTCGGTTCCCCTCAGAAGGACCATCGTATACTTCTTAGAGGGTAAAGGACGTCACCTTTCTACATTTTTCGGCTCTTTGTCCGAATTCTAAATTAATCTTCTACTCGAGACTACTTATGATTGAGGGTTGGTTCGTACCAGAAGATAGGGTTCCAGTCCTGGAAGTAACAATCTCTTACCTGGGACTGTGTCCCGTATTCTGAAGATCCAATTACGGGGAC
Organism: Capra ibex; assembly: GCA_006410555.1. Classification (NCBI taxonomy): domain Eukaryota; kingdom Metazoa; phylum Chordata; class Mammalia; order Artiodactyla; family Bovidae; genus Capra; species Capra ibex. Next base: position 83,924,079 of record SJYO01052474.1, on the reverse strand, counting down.
TTTAGACTTAGGGATCGAAGTCACTCAGGACCATTCCCAGATGGTTGACCGAGCGGTTACGTGAAGAACCTGTGAAAATTCAAATGACATACAGTAGTGAAGAGGTAGTGAAAGAGACAGACCTGTTAGTTCTTCTGTTATTATTTAATTCGGGACTGAATATCACGACAGATTAAAGGTACCCTATTTGGGAGGGTGGTACCGGTGACAGTCCCGTTATAGTGACTTGTACCTCAAATTTTCCGACAAGTAATCGTAGAGTAATATATATATATCACTTATCACTTATCACACCTTCAGCGAGTCAGCACAGGCTGAGAAACACTGGGGTACCTGATATGTCAGGTACCTTAAGAGGTCCGGTCTTATGACCTCACCCATCAGAAAGGGAAGAGGTCCTCTAGAAGAGTTAGGTCCCTAGTTTGGGTGGTGTAACGTCCGCCTAAGAAATGGTCGACTCGGTGTTTCCTTCGGGTTCTTATGACCTCACCCATCGGATAGGGAAGAGGTCCCCTTAGAAGGTCAGAAGGGTTGGGTCCTTAACTTGGGCCCAAAGGACGTAACGTCCGTCTAAGAAATGGTTGACTCGATAGTCCCTTCGGGACACATGTATATATATATATATATATTAAGACGGTATGTCTGTGTTATCTACATTTATTGGAGTTCTCGTATTTATTGTCATTTTATGTTAGTTTAATGATCCTTTACTACTACTCAAAACTTAGGAATAAAGGGAATACAAATAGACATTCAAAAATATTAGAACAATTATTATTACCCACGAAAATGTTGACCAAGTGTTTTAAGGTCTTTTAACTTGTTGACCAAGAACTCTCGTCCTCCTGTGACCATATCTTAAGATTGAACTAACTTAACGTCAGTCTCCTAAACCATAATTTAGTCATAAGTTTTGAATAACCCTAGATTGTGTAATTCTCTTTCACTTTCACTTCAGTAAATCAGCACAGGTCGAGAAACGCTTGGGTACCTGATATCGGGTGGTCCGAGGAGGCAGGTACCCTAAAAAGTGCGTTCTCATGACCTCACCCAACGCTAAAGGAAGAGGTCCTCTAGAAGGGTTGGGTCCCTAACTTGGGTCCAGAGGGTGTGACATCCGTCTGTGAAATGGCAGGACTCAGTGGTCCCTTCCGAATGTGTAATTTTAAAAGAAATATGTCAATTACGTGGTCACTTACCATCTAATATTTAACCGATTAGGGAATCCGATGGTAAAACGGTTGAAGTCAACCCTTATTGACTCAAAATTTGTCATGTATGTAAAAAATCTCAGACAGTAGAAAGATGTATACGTTCTTAGTTAAGTTAAGGGAATTTGTCATTTTGTGTTGTTAACAAGAGAAAAGTGGCTTTAAAGCGGTTGTCGTTACTGAAGAGTCGTCGTCTTAGGGACGTCAACCAATCCCTAATAAAATGTTACACTGTTTTCCGACGTTATATTTTAAACAAGGTTAATTGTAAGACTTTTACAAACGGACGGTCTCTTTCCTGAAAAGAAATTTCACGATACGTAATCAGAGAGTCAGCACAGGTTGAGAAAAGCTGGGGTGCCTGATATCGAACGGTCCGAGGAGACAGGTACCTTAAGAGGTCCGTTCTTATGACCTCACTCTACGGTAAGGGAAGAGGTCCCCTAGAAGGACTAGGTCCCTAGCTTGAGTCCAGAGGACGTAACGTTCGTCTGAGAAATGGTAGACTCGGTGATCCTTTCGAGGAATTTCACGATACCTAAAAGTAAATTGTACAAAATCAAATTTGGAGGACAAAGTCGAATCACCTCAACCGGGATTTATCACCCTACCTCGGTCCTTTAGACCATATTTTGTCTTTGATCGTACTGGCATGGGAATCCAACGTTTTTATTTAGAACTTGTTACTATTGTAAACCTCAATAAATAATAACAGGATACAAAAGAAACTCGTAAAGAAGTGACTCGATACCTTAATACATTAGGTAGTAAGTAAGTAAGGAAATTACTGATAAACATCTTACGGGTACAACAAGTTCCGTGAGACTTTTGTCAAATTTTAGTGAATAGACCCCCTTAGAAGGGTTGGGTCCCTACCTTACACCCAGAAGACGTAATCGTCCGTCGGTAGTCCCTTCGGAGTAAATAGGTCTCCGTTGGATTTATTTCTCCATTTGACTCCGTTCGAACTTTATTGGTCTTTAACTCAAATAAACCGTTATCGTCTCCTTTATGTCAAGTTCTTTGTGTTTTCCGTTGTTCGACGTCCGGACAGACCCCTTCCAACCTCCACTCGACATAGACACTCGCTCCTTGTGTTTCTCCCTCGGAGGTCGGTGTCAGGTTCATCGTTCAAGTAACTGAACTCCTACCGATCTCTACGACCCTGCAAAGAACTAGTCTTATTTCCTAAACAAAAAAGATCCTACCGAAACAAGTAAAATAAACAAACGACCGACTAAAAACACAGAGGAGAGAGTTGGTTGACCTTCCTTCTGTCTTGAGACAAGATGAAACGAGTAATGATAAAGGAACCACTCACAGACCGTGTATTATTCTCGAGACACTAATCAAAGACTTGTTTATATTTTCACTGACCCCCGAAGGGTGTACCGGGATCACCATTTCTTGGACAGACGGTTACGGCCTCTGCATTCTCTACGTCCAACTAGGGACCCAACCCTTCTAACTTTCTGACTTCTTGGGTAAGGTCCTAAGAACGGACCTCCTAGGGGAACCTGTCTCCTCGGACGTCCGATGTCAAGTATCCCACCGTCTCTCAGCCTGTACTGTCTTCACTAAATCGTGTTGTGTGTGTATTCGTTTACCCGTATAAATTAACGAAACTCAAAGACACCATACAAGAAGTGACCCTCAGGGTACTACCTCAGATTGTAAATCTACTATATACAAATCGAATATGCGAATTGTAAGACTTACGACTCGGTCGAGGAATGACCAACGGTGTCGGGTAAATTTTTGTAATTCCCTAAACAATGGTACTAGTCCAAACAAAATCTGAAAATATTCAGTTCTAAAAGTGACTTATCACGCAGAGAGAAGTTTTATAAATATCTGAAACATAGTAAATAGAATAGCACAATAGTGAAATAAACGTCACTATGAAATTTTAATTTGAAAAATTAAATTTTATTTTGAAACAAAATGTGTCGACAAATAGTACATATATCGAATCTAAAGGATTCATGCCTGACTCATTTACTGGTCTCTATATTCACTAGTACTCTACATACTAAGTTCGGATGTCCCTTTACATTGAAAACATAGATTTGTGTGCCCGAACCCGATTGTCCAGGTCCTTCACTTGGTTTTGGATCAGATTAGATTTTGTCTGTTCAATATTAATTATTATAGTGACCTTTTGGACGAACTTAGTCCGTCTGGATTAATACAGAACGAAGTGTCAATAATGTGTTGACACTATAGACTTTCTCGTCTGAGATACACGGTTATAATGGTCTTTCAAGTGACAAGAGGTCCCGACGGGTGTTTCTGATAAAGGTTTTTGGGACCCTTTTAACATAAAGGGTGTTAAGGGAGAGTAACAACGAACGGAAGTACCGGTAGGTAGTATAACGTCTGTCTAAGATGTTAGTAAGGTTTTAACCCAACGGTCAAGTTGCAAGGACTGAAACGAAACAAGTACCCGGTCAGAGTTGAAAGGGTTGGGTCGATGATAGTACGTCATTGTAAATTCCTTGGGATGGTTCGTTGAACTCATAGTGTTCTACCGGTGTCGATTGAGAGAGTAGCTCAGGGTGGACAGGGATGTAACACGTCTAACAAGTGGAAGACGAAAGGAAAGGGACCAGGTCGTTCATCTTAAGGTTTAGGGTTTGGGAAGGGAGTCAAAGGTGACTACAGAAGTACCGTTACAGACTATCTAACTTGGTGACCTGGGTCAAGAGGTGGAGAGGGAAATAGGTGTGGGAGACGGAATATCGAAACATAAGGGAGAATAATCTCAGGGACGGAGAACTGCACCCGAGGAGGTACACTAAACAAACCCCAACCTCCTACAATCGTCGACGTTACGTTTTTAGTCGAACCTTTCACAAGAACACCGACCCGAACGGCGAACTACACGGAAACGGTAGTGGCATTCTTACATAGGCCTTCTCGGGTTCTCCTGGTCTCTTCTTCTTTCTGTACTCCCTTTCTGGGTCTCAACGTCTAGACATCACACTTCGTTTTGGTTGGGTCGACTGAGTCTAGATACCCCCCCCCCCCCCCCCCTTTTTTTTANGTCTAGATACCCCCCCCCCCCCCACCCTTTTTTGAAGGCAAAGTCAGTGACGCAAAACTCCCCAAAACAACGCGTGGTAATAACACCGTTTTCGATTAAATAACTTCTACATTGAGAAAGGTACTAGTTTAGTTTGTAACTGTAGAAACACGTTCCATCAAACCGATGAATACCGGGGATCTCAGGGTAAGGTCTCATCGTAAAACCGAAATGACGACGTAGTGGTTTTACGTACAATCTCACGAAAGAGGTTTATTTTTGAGAAGGAATATCCACTTAAAAAGGAGAATGACATCTCTGTTTCGTTTTGACGAAGATTTACCGGTGAAAAAGTAGAGACCTTTTTTTTTTTCATATTTGGAACGACTCGAGATTCAAGGTCGACTTTTCGGTCTAAACAGTTTTTCAAAGCCTCTTCTTCTCCATAACCGCTACTAAGATTTTCTGTCCGATCCTAGACTCAACTGTCTATTGTCTGTCTTTATGACAAATTCATTCTTCACTTCACTTACTTTACACTATTGATCTTTCGCGTCTCGAGGAAGTCTTGTTAATTTTTGTATTAAATGAAATGAACACAGATAAAATATAATCAATGAAGTATAATAAAATGTAATATACTGAATATACATATTAAAATTTTATAGAAATTAGCAGTTTTACTTCTATTAAATAATAACTTGAGTTTCCGGTTAGCTATAATTATCTTGAGGAATCCCATGACTTCTTTCATATTCGCATCACTTTTTGACGGGGTTTTCTCTCGATACAACTTTTACCATTCATCTGTGTAATGTTACGGTTACGTTACAGATGAAATTAGGATAACAAGGGTTATGGGGCTCTTTAAGGTGACTCTAAACGAAATACAGTCGTAAGAAATACAGTAATGAAGAACAAAGAGTCTGAATGGAACTTCGTATAGACTTAGTGTACCTAAGTCATATAAGGTAAATGGTGAATGGTTTGGTAAATGTAATCAAACGTACATCGTTCACGAGTCTTATCAAAGATAATAATAAAAATTAATTGTGTATAATAATCGTTATTGATTAGTGTAACTAAATAGTACAGTTATCGGGACACTCCACCCATGGTTGGAATTCAGAGAACAAAATCAACTTCTTTGACTCCGTATTTCTCTAATTTACTAACTCTCTACTTCATGGTTCAGTGTGTCCTCATTCACCGTTGTGGTACTGAGTTCAAGTCTAGGTGGATTGCAGTCGTGGTTAGTTCGTTTATTCGTTCGATAAAACTTAACATGACTATGTGTACTAAACTTTCTGGTATATATTCGATAATATAAGGTCGGTGTGAAAGATAATATCGGGTACCGGTTTATAGTAACGTTATGTTTCTTTACACGATATGTAACATATTTACATACACATACTTAAATATATATATATATATACAACTAAACGGAAAGAGTAAAGGACTACTATTTTGAACTTCTTATTAACAAAGACACTGTGTACTTAACATTTACATAAAAAAAAAGGTTAAACGTAAGAGACCTTACGAGTAAATGGGAGAAGTCGAACCCCTAATGGCACGTGAGTATCGATCGTTCTCACTCGACGACGACAGAATCTGAGTCATGAATTTTTAGAGTATTTTTTAACTTTAAGGGTGGAAATAAGTTCGGACAGTCCTTTAGAGGGATATCGGGAAACATAAACTTTTACGTAATATCAAACAAATTTCGTGACACCCTTTGTCAAAATGTCAACGTGTATTTTAGTAAAACACTCGACGGTTTACTTTTGACCCTTTCGAGTCACTTACCCCTACGGAGGAAGTTTTGGAGGACACACTTTACCTCCACAGTACAAGGAACAAATTGATCGTTGCACCAATGAAACAGAGAAGTAAACTGAGGATTGATGTTTAATTTTTAAGAAATTCTGTATGGGTAATCAATTTCACTCTGTATTGGTTACCATTGATCGTTTTTTCCTATGTTACTTATAGGGAGGTTTTCGATAAGAGTGGTCATTCCCAACTCTCAACTTTACATCGACATAACCTCATTTCAAAGAATACGACAATTTTAATCCGACCATAATTGGATGTGATCTGATATAATTCAATTCTACAAATAACATCAGGAGTCCTGTTGGTGATTCTTTGATTGAGGGGTTTATGTCATTTCATTTGTTGTTACCGTGTGATTTTTGTAAATACATTATGTTTTCTTCCGTCACTATCTAGTTCGTTCCTTATATGTTCTAGTCTGTATCTTTTTTTTTCACCGTTGACTTTTAGAATTAAACAGTCGTTAATGCAATTTACATTTATCTAATTTGTGAAGTTAAGTTTCGATGTCTAACCATCTTTCCCAAATTTTTTATAGGTTGATGAATACGGATGTTTTTTGTATGAAATATAAGTTCTTATGTTTGTCTAACTTCCATTTTTTTCCACCTTTTTTATACGGTACGTTCGTTATTGTTTTCGTCTCGACTTCACCGAGATAGTTCTAGTCTTTTTTTATCTGAAATTCTGTGTCTGACAATTGTCTCTATTTTTTATCATGTTTTCAAAATTAGATACCAGTTAGATAGTCCTTCTTTATCGTTAATATTTGTATTTACGCGGACTGTGATCTCGTGGTTTCATGTATTCGTTTTTACCTGCCTTGACTTCCCACTTTATCTGTTAAGTTATTAGTATCGACCCCTCCGGAGTTGTAAGGTGAAGGTCATTTCCTCTCTTATCCGTCTTCCCGTTATGGTTTCACCTTCTGAACTGGTTATGGTTTTTGATTGATTGATCTGGATGGTCTGTAGATATCCTGTAAGGTTAGTTGTCGTTCCTTTGCGTGTAAGAAGAGTTTCAGTGTACCTTGGCAGAGGTCCTATCTGGTATGCACTCAGTACTTGTTCAGAGTTGTGCAATCTCTCCTGACTTTAGTATGTTTCGTATAAGAGACTGATGTCGCATTAGTTTCGTCATTTTTATAATCCTCTTCTAAACCTTTTAAGTGTTGATCTACCTTATAAAATTTTCTGTAAGAGGATTTTATTGGTCACCCAGTTCCCTTTCATCTTTGACAAAACTTTTTCATATGTAGTACAACTTTTGATACTCTCTGTCACTTCAGTCACGAATCTTCTTTTAAAATATCGGGATTTCTGGATATAAATTTTTCTTACTAGAGTTTAGTTATTGATTGGAAGGTGGAATCCTTTGATCTTCGTCTTCTCATTCGGGTTTTGTTTGTATTCCTTTTTCTTCTTTTCTCTACTAAAAAGTTTACGTTTCTCATAATCACTCGAAAGACATTTGAAAATCACCTTAAAAAGTAAACTTCTCGATTAGAGGCATGAATTTGTACTGTCAAGGAACTGGACGGAGCGCTAAAGGCTCGAGTGGTGAGTCGACCCTTTAACCCAGACACCCATTTGTGACGAACGTACGCGGTATGCGACCCTACAACAGTTTTACCTTTGGTAGATACGACCACCTGAGGAGGTTCCGACTTATCTAGTTTTGCGACGGATTGAGACACCTCCTCTTCTTCAAAGTAACGGACGAACAAATAGACAAGTAAACAAACGACTGTCTTTCCATCTTGTGTCGTCCCTTCCAACAAGAGAACTCCTTTCTTAGGTGTTTAGGATCTTTTTGTTACTTGTCAACCGTATAACCAAGTCTACTAGCTGAAGGAGGGGAGCCTATGATGTACTGGGCAACATGACTCGTCAAGTCGTGAACCGGTTGTACACAAATCCCGGTCGGGATAAGACAAGAGTGATTTGGTTTCGAATCCTTTACAGAACCCTTGGATCCTCTCAGTAAATGGAAATTTTGTGTTGTGTACTGATTTTTTCTAATTTTTGATTTCAATTATGTCATTCAGGGGTTGTATGCTCCGAAGTTCAACGTTTGAAAGTCTCTACACTTGTACGTAGACGGATAAGTAAGTGCATTCAGTCAAGCGGACGGACCGTGTGTAGCGGTGCACAGACGTAGGGGACGTTCACCGATACGAATGACATGTCATGACATAACAACAAGTCAACGACTCAACACAGGTCGAGAAACAACCTGGGGTACCTGACGTCGTGTGGTGCGAAAGGACAGGAAGCGATAGAGGGTCTCAAACGAGTTTGAGTGACTCAGTTACCACGGTAGGTTGGTAGAGTAGGAGACAGCAAGAGAAGAGGAGGACGGAAGTTAGAAGGGTTCGTAGCCCCAGAAAAGGTTACTCAGTCAAGAAACATAGTCCACCGGTTTCATAACCTCGCAGTCGAAGTCGTAGTCAGGAAGGTTACTTATAAGTCTCAACAAAAGGGAATCCTAACTGACCAAACTAGAGGAACGTCAGGTTCTCTGTGACTTCCCGGAAGACGTCGTGGCGTCACGTTTTCGTAGTTAAGAAGACGTGAGTCAGAAGAAATACCAAGTTTAGAGTGTAGGTATATACTCATGACCTATTTCCTGACATAGTCAAGTCATGTCAAGTCAGTGAGTCAGTACAGGCTGAGAGACGCTGGGGTACTTAGCGTCGTACGGTCCGGAGGGACAGGTAGTGGTTGAGGGTCTCAAGTGAGTCTAAGTGCAGGTAGCTCAGGCACTACGGTAGGTCGGTAGAGTAGGAGACAGCAGGGGAAGAGGAGGACGGGGGTTAGGGAGGGTCGTAGTCAGAAAAGGTTACTCAGTTGAGAAGCGTACTCCACCGGTTTCATGACCTCAAAGTCGAAATCGTAGTAAGGAAGGTTTCTTTAGGGTCCCGACTAGAGGAAGTCTTACCTGACCAACCTAGAGGAACGTCAGGTTNGTAGTTAAGAAGTCGTGAGTCGGAAGAAGTGTCAGGTTGAGAGTGTAGGTATGTACTGGTGTCCTTTTTGGTATCGGAACTGATCTACTTGGAATCAGCCGTTTCATTACAGAGACGAAAACTTATACGATAGATCTAACCAGTATTGAAAAGAAGGTTCCTCATTCACAGAAAATTAAAGTACCGACGTTAGTGGTAGACGTCACTAAAACCTCGGGGGGTTTTATTTCAGACTGTGACAAAGGTGACAAAGGGGTAGATAAAGGGTACTTCACTACCCTGGCCTACGGTACTAGAAACAAAAGACTTACGACTCGAAATTCGGTTGAAAAAGTGAGAGGTGAAAGTGAAAGTAGTTCTCCGAAAAATCAAGGAGAAGTGAAAGACGGTATTCCCACCACAGTAGACGTACGACGACGACGATTCAGCGAAGTCATCACAGACTGAGACACACTGGGGTATCTACCGTTGGGTGGTCCGAGGGGGTAGGGACCCTAAGAGGTCCGTTCTTGTGACCTCACCCAACGGTAAAGGAAGAGGTTACGTACTTTCACTTTTCACTTTCACTTCAGCGAGTCAACACAGGCTGAGAATCGCTGGGGTACCTGACGTCGGGTGGTCCGAGGAGGCAGATACCCTAAAAGGTCCGTTCTTATGTCCTCACCCCAGGGTAACGGAAGAGGCAGTAGACGTATAGACTCCAATAACTATAAAGAGGGTCGTTAGAACTAAGGTCGAACACAAAGAAGGTCAGGTCGCAAAGAGTACTACATGAGACGCATATTCAATTTATTCCTCCCACTGTTATATGTCGGAACTACATGAGGAAAAGGATAAACCTTGGTCAGACAACAAGGTACAGGTCAAGATTGACAACGAAGGACTGGACGTATGTCTAAAGAGTTCTCCGTCCAGTCCACCAGACCGTAAGGGTAGAGAAAGTCTTAAAAGGTCAAATAACACTAGGTGTGTCAGTTTCCGAAACCGTATCAGTTATTTCGTCTTTATCTACGAAAAGACCTTGAGAGAACGAAAAAGGTACTAGGTCGCCTACGACCGTTAAACTAGAGACCAAGGAGACGGAAAAGATTTTGGTCGAACTTGTAGTCCTTCAAGTGCCAAGTGCACAACAACTTCGGACCGAACCTCTTAAAACTCGTAATGAAATGATCTCACACTCTACTCACGTTAACACACCATCAAACTCGTAAGAAACCGTAACGGAAAGAAACCCTAACCTTACTTTTGACTGGAAAAGGTCAGGGTACCGGTAACGACTCAAAAGGTTTAAACGACCGTATAACTCACGTCGTGAAAGTGTCGTAGTAGAAAGTCCTAAACTTTATCGAGTCGACCTTAAGGTAGTGGAGGTGATCGAAACCTCGTGTCATAAAGCCATAGAAATAAAGTCGGGTTCTATAGACCTTCGTTCATATTTTCATCACTACTACATCGACGATGACGATTCTTCATGGTTCACTGTTATTACCTTTGTTGTCACTTTATTAACTCACCTCACTCCATTTTTTTGTCATCTGTAACGAACTAGAATATGTCGTAATGTCATGTCATGATATATCGGCTAACAACCCATGGATCCGACTGAAACAACGACACTTGTTTGACCTGTGTATGTGAGAACCTTACCTTGAATAAGTATACGTCCCTGAATGACGTAAATAACTACTAAATGATACCTGAAGGGACCACCGAGTCTACCATTTCGTAGATAGATGTTACGCCCTCTGGACCCAAGGTAGGGACCCAGTCCTTCTAGGTGACCTCTTCCGTTACCGTGGGGTGAGGTCATGATAACGGACCTTTTAGGGTACCTGTCTCCTCGGACCACCCGACGTCAGGTACCCCAGCGTTTCTCAGCCTGTGCTGACTCGGTGAAGTGAAAGTGAAAGGGAAAGGAATGATACAGGGTTCGAAGGGTGACTTAAGAGTGTCATTAAGGTATTCCGGTCATATCGATAGGTTAATATGTCTACTCTTTTATCTCCGAGTTTCTCCGTTCGTTCAACGGGTTCTACCGTGCTTTACTATCTTGGACTTGGACTTGGTCGGGACTGAGTTTTCAGAATTGATCCCGAAGTGACTACCGAGTCACTATTTCTTAGGCGGACGGTCACGTCCTCTGCGTCCGAGTTGGGGACCAGGACCTCCTAGGGTGCACGACGTCTCGTTGACTCGGCCCCGGGGTGCTGACGAGACGACGACGACGACGCTTCAGCGAAGTCAGCACAGACTGAGACACTCTGGGGTATCTGCCGTCGGGTGGTCCGAGGGGGTAGGGACCCTAAGAGGTCCGTTCTTGTGACCTCACCCGACGGTAAAGGAAGAGGTTACGTACTTTCACTTTTCACTTTCCCTTCAGCGAGTCAGCACAGACTAAGAATCGTTGGAGTACCTGACGTCGGAAGGTCCGAGGAGGTAGGTACCCTAAAAGGTCCGTTCTCATGACCTCACCCCACGGTAACGGAAGAGGTTTGGACACGAGATCCCAGACCCTTAACGTTAATGCCTCGGGTGCACGACGTTTAAGACTTCGGGTGAGCGGGATCTCTGGCACGAGACTTTGTTTTCTTCCGGGGACGTTACTCTTCGGGAGCTTAGTGTCGATCTCGTCGGGGGTGAGGGAGTGTCTTTTCGATTACGTCGTTACTTATGGTTCGTGTCGATTTTTTATTTATCTATTTTAATATACACACACACACATAGATATATATGTGCTTTCCAACCATTGGGAAAGTTTTCTCAGAATTGGTGATATTGATACGGTCTATAGTGTAGACTATAGTGTGTAGAGTGTAGTCCCAGAATTGATAGGATGTTATTTTAGATAGGACACTAGACTTAATCATTTTGTAAGCCTTGAAGTGAAACAAATTAATGAAAACTCCGATAAGTGTCTTTACTCCTTAGTCCGATATCAAAGGTCATCTTCTCTTGAAAAAATTTTTTTTAAAACTAACTGATCTGTCGTCACTAAATATTAATCAGTGACGAAAGAGTCAACTAATGGGTAACTACCTACAAAGACTTTATCACTTCCCACGAACTTCACTTTATAGAAGAGGTGAGAGGATGTTAGAATAAATGGGATATTAGACGTTTTATTTAGTAAATAAGTCTCCATTATTTATGTCTTTGAAGTGATATCGAGGATAGACTAAAGAGAGTTTACGTCTTAAACACCTTAGGTTTGATTGATGAAATTGACTCTCCGAAACGTAAAGACCAAAGAGAAGCTGTGTTGACAATCCCCCTCCCTCCCCACCGTCCCTCTTCTGTCAGTCGACGTTCACACTGTCTCCCGTGACTGACGAAAGACCTCTCTTTTTAGCTACGGCCCCTGTAAATGTCGGACGAGTCTTCGACAGTCTTTCGGACCCCGACCGGAACGGGAGATCAGGAGGACGGGGCTCCCCCGAGGTCCTGATCGAGTGAGTCTCGGCCGAGTCGTGAGTGGGGCGGAACGTGAGGGAGGGGAATAGAGTGTTTCAGGTTCTCAGAGACGAGGACCTTTTACAACTTAGTCGGAGAAGTTATTTTTAAGTAAAGGGTCATAGAAAGGTCTTCTTTAATTGAGGAAACAACGGTTCTTTCTGGATACGGTGTAAAACTGTTTTATTACCCTTTTATACGATCACACATACACAGAGAAACAAGAAAATTCAGAACCTTTCCTTTAGACTATTCCCAACTACATCCTGAGGACCAACCGACGAATAAAGAATATGGTAAAGGACATCACGGTTAGAAACGTAAAAAGTTAATATTATCATTGGGTGAAGGATTGCAATAACAATATTTTCCACAGGTCGTATAACATCTGTGACCGACAAGTCATCTTAAGGAACGATACCCCTTGGCGACGGGGGGTCAAACACGGGGGTGAACGCGAGGGGAACGAGGGTCTCTACCCTAGTCCTCGAAGTGGACAGTACTCTTACTTGTGACCGGGGTCTGGGTTCAGTGCGAAGTCCTTTCCCGAACTAGGAATTGTCTTTACCCTACATTTACAGTCTCAGAATCGACCCCAAGGAAACTCTCGATCGTCCTTTAAGAGAATAAGAAAGTCCGGTAAGATAGCCCTTCTAGACGTCAATCGAACAATAACAAATCAGCGGGTCTGGACAGAGTGAGAAACGTTGGGGTACCTGACATCGGGTGGTTCGAAGCGACAGAGACCCTAAAGGGTCCGTTCTTATGACCTCACCCAACAGTAAAGGAAGAGGTCCCCTAGAAGGGCTGGGTCCCTAACTTGGGTCCAGAGGACGTAACCGTCCCCTTAAGAAAGTGGTGACTCGGTGTTGCCTGCGGGTTTCAATCGGTCGTCGGGATAAAAACTCGAGGTACTCCCTCCGTCGACAGACCCTATTTTGTCTCACTGCTATTTATACCTCCCTCCACCTCAGTCACCCCCTCTACTACTCCTGTAATGGACTCGGGGGTTGAAGTCGATGGGGAACCCGGACGAGACACACAAAGGTCGCTACCCTCGGTTTGGGAAGGAAGACGGAATCCGACGTAAGAGGAACAGGCAACTCTTTGAAAAGAGATTTCTCAGGATCATTTCGAAGGAAGGTACGTATAAGTTGTGGATAAAGGGGGAAAGGACTAAATTGTTTCATCCTAGTAAGACATGTAGAATGAATTGTTAAACGGAAAAGTGAAAAGTAGTCGTGAAAAGCTCCACCATGTAAATTTCGTTGGAGTAAGAAGACTCTTTTTAGCTCGTACGGCATACTTGTGTACCAAAGAGACAATAAAAATGTGTCAAGTAACTACTCACCTGTAAAACTACCAAAGACAAAAACTATAATGTCGGGAGTTACATGAAGAATTATTTTTATCCGTGAATCGATCCGTATATTCCATTTAAGTTCCGCTACCGTAAAGACCCGATTAGTAAAGTACCTTAAGAAGTATCTTTACCGGTTTAACGGGAGGTCCTTTCAGTACAGTTATGATCCGAGTATCGTTGTCGCATGTACTTTCCCCAGGAAAAAGGTGTAGGAGTGGTTCCACATCCCACAACAATGAGAAAAATTAGGAAGCGTCAGAGATTCCATTTATACATAGAGTAACAAAAGTCTACACGAGACTTACAATCGCCCGACTCCGAGGAAGGAGGACGAATTACGAGTACACACAAAAGGACTCTGTGTGAACGGACAAAAGACGGTCCCAGAAGTACAGAAGGGACGACTAAACACCGTCGAGTAGCATATAGTTCATATAGTTAATTGACGGACAATTATATCGAATGGTAAGAAAGGATTCAGTACAGTCCAAAATTTTAAGATTAAATACTTCAGAAGACGATCCGTCTTTTAAATTAAAAGTGTATCGGTTTATATATTTGTCAAACGAAAATAATAAGTAAATTTTTCGAGAGTCATTACAATGCTTAAATGAGGATTGTGAAAAAGGTTTTAGAAAATTATTGTTGGATATTTCTTAAGTCACAACAACCTATCTTCTAATACGCGATCGTGAAAGTCTGATGATCTGCATTAATCACTATTAAAACACTCCTTTAATGATACACAGAGAAAATTTTGATAAGATTAAGTTACATACACCACTAAAAAGGGAGACTTTTTAGACAAGTATCGGGTGGGAAGTTAATTCATTGCTACTCATTCTCAACTCTACTTCCGATTCTCTGACCCAAGATCGGGTAGAGACTGGCAGAACCATTTACTGGAGCCTACTTAGTACAGTCGGGAGACCAAAGTGCAAGAAGTAGACTTTCCTCTCCCAACTTACTTTATTCGAAACTTTTTAGAAAGATCGTGGTTTGAAAGTTCGTAGATACTTAAGAAACGAGTATAAAAATAAATAAATTTATAACATGATTCACTATTCAGTAAAAGGTTATGTGTCATTCATCATAAGGTATCAAAAAAAAAAATTCCAAGAAAAAAACCCCCCCACCAATCTCCTTCCTTTAATATAAATAATTCACGGATAGTCCAAGATCCGTGACATGTATATAACAAAATAAATCACATGTGTTGTTTGAAACTCTACCTTTTACATTTAGGTAAAATGTTTACTCCTTTGATATCAGGTGACTCCAACACTACCTTGTTAACCACCTGAATACTTTTTTTAATTTATTTTATGTGGAACTGGGAATTGACTATGTATATTTTAAATTGAGTCATACCGAGTGTTAGCATTTACAGTCTCGATTTCGATAGTTTGAAGATCTTCTTTTGTATCCTCTTTTAGAACCGCCGAAACTTGGACCGTTTCTGAAATTTTATGTTGTAACTTTCGTGTTTTGGGTTTTCCTTTTTAGTCATTTACTGTGACATAGTCTTAAAATTTCGAAACGAGAAGTTTGTTGTGTCAATGTTTTTATATTCAGTTCGGTGGCGGATCCGTTTTTATAAATGTTCTATTTATAGATCGTTTCCTTAACACAGATTCGATATATTTCTTGAGTACTGATCAATTGCTCTATTTGTTGGGTTACCTTTGGGCATTCTAAACTTATCTGTACAGTGATTTCTTCTTTATACCTACGGTTTATTTTTGTACTTTTCTCCCTGTTGTAACCATAGGTATCGCCTTACGTGTAGTTTCGGTGTTACTCTATAGCGAAGTGTGTGTAGTCTTACCGAGTCTGACTTCCTTCGGCTGACCTGGTTCGTAACTCTCCTGTCCTTCCTCGGTCTTTAGAGTGTGTGTGACGACGATCTCTACACTTTCTCCTGTCGACGCAACCTTTTGACCGTCAAAGAATTTTTAAATTTGTGCGTGAATTGATGCTGAGCTCTCTTTTCTTTAGTATACAAATATGTTTCCAGACATGCATTTACAGGTGTCGACGAAATACTTACTTTTAATTTTTGACCTTTGTAGAATTTGTTCGTAGTCGTCCATTTACCCATTTGTTTGAGACCATTTAAGTTTGTTACTTTAATTTATTTATTATCTTTATAGACCTTATTCATTCTTATTCATCTTATTTTTCCTTATTTATTATTATCTTCTCTTATTTTATGGCTATGTGTGTTTTTCTGTATCTACTTAGAGTTTTATTAATACGACTCACTTTCTTCAGTCTTTTTTTATCTCATCTATAATACACTGAGGTAAATGTATTTGAGAATCTTAGATATCTCTGTCTTTCACTTAATCACCGACAGACACCTACCTCCTGAATATTTCCCCGGTCTTCTCTGAGACCACCCACTGTCTACCCAAGTGTTACGACTAATACCACTACCAAAGGACCTACAAATGGTGGTTGTTCCGTAATTTGACATGTGAACTCGTATACGTCGAAAAGTTCCAGATAAAATAGGCGAAATTTGAACATTTTTGCTTATATAAGTCTCTCTTAAAAAACCTACGTCATATTGTCTATTTACATGATCATGATTTCTGTTGATTGTAGTTGAAGTAAATTTATTTTCTTAAACGGTTCAAAAGTCGGAAAAATTTTTTTTCAAAAATTACCTGTCAAATCAATGAATACCTATTTCTTTTGAAAAATCAATTAGTAACGGACATATATGGTCATAAGGGTACGGTACATAAGGAACCTAATTTTAAAAACTAATTGGAGTCTTACTGAAAGTGACTATAATGGGTCTCACCACTATTTAATTAGAGAATCCGTATCTCTTCTTACAACCCACATAATTTAGACCTTTTATTTTTCACGAATTCTAAGAAACGGATTCTCCACTAGAACCTTATTAAAGTGAGACCACATTAAACGTTTTGGTTACACAAAAATAAAAGAATTTTTTAATTTGAAGAATGGATACTATTAGTCTAAAAAATTTTGTATTTGTCTAAAAAAATTTGTATTAGAGAGGGTAAGACAACAACTTAACTAAACATTCGTTTACGGAGTATTAGTAATTCAAGTTTAATCCCGGGGAAGCTCCGTCGGTACGTACTCCTGTACGCACAACAAAGAAGACGACCATGACGGAAAGAGGTTTGTAAAAGTTTTGAAAAAAACCCATCTCATCAGAAACTCGGTTTTCCTTTTAATCGGAAAAATAATATCAATTTTTAACAGGTTTTATAAGAACGTTTCAAAAAAATTGGATGAGTCAGAAGGTCCCGACCAAGGTGTAGAGAAATCTGATAAAAGTTTTTAAGGGGGTTTAATTTGGGGGTCTGTATTTAAACGTTATCATAAAACTTTTTTAAGATGAGAATGATCTGATCTGATCATCCAACGAACTGGTTATAGGAGTATGTCCCCGTACAGAAACATAAAAGTTGTTATTTCTTTGTCCCGTAAAGCAGAAAATGTAAATTTTACCAGTAATTAGGTAATCAAGAAGTACCTCCTTACTTCTTGATTACATAACATATATGTATATGTTATTATGTTACAATTATTTTTATCTTTGATGGATATGATTCTAGTAAAATCAATTGACAATCTTAAATTTATAATCTTTTACTCAAAAAGAACTAGGTTTAATCACTTTAGAATTTTTTTCCAACAAAGGTCTCTGATAGTACATTCCCCTGTTACAGTAAAAGTCTGTGTAAGACTTTAAGATTGAGTACATCGTCATCTTAATGTTTTATTCCAAAATTATTTTAAACAAAGAGTTTTGGACAGTCTATAGGTAAAGAAATCCTCCGTGAAACTGGTCAATCGACGGGTCAAAGGGTCCGACTCGAAATAAGTAATGATAATTCTGATAGTCTCTATAATTCTTGTAATCTCTCTAATGTAAAGAACGAAAAGTAGAATGGTCTTTTGTGTTCGACTCATAGAAATTTCCGTTCGTCCGTACTGTAAGGGGTGTTGTTAAAGTTCCTTCGATGAGTTTCATGGTCGCCACAGTGGTTGTCCGTATAGAACGGAGAGGAAATTTTTCTCTTTACTCGTTCGATTTAGACTTCGATGTTTCTTATACATCAGGTAACCGTAACGACATCTCCCCAAGTTATACAGGTCCCGGGACAAATCTATTGATTAGACACACGAATGTGTCTGACCCTCCGAATCTTCGTCTTAGATCCGGTTCCCTACAGAGTCGACTCAGAAGAGTCGTCTTTCGAGAAATTGGGCTACGGGTTCGGAAATTGTATCGATTGATTTTCGCGAGGCAAGTGCCTTACTAGTCTTACAAACGAAAACACCACTCAAGGATTGTTTCTAATTGTTCTGATGTCACTGGTGCTCGTAACGTTTTGGGTGTTTTACACCTAGTGGAGCGAGCGTTCTGTAAATTCCAGAGGTGCAAGAGAAGAAGACCTTGTGTTTACTGACATTGACCTCTAGAAGTGTTCCTGCGACTCTGTAGGATTACCTCCGGGGACCCCTGACTAGGCTTACGGATTCGGCACTTGAACCGGTGGAGTGGTCGAGGGCACCTCTTACCAGGTCGGTGGTGTTGGGTAAGAAATTCTAGACGTACTGGTGAAACTGTACGAGAGTGCCTAGGACAAGACCATTCGACGTCCTCTGGAACAAAAACAACCAAAATAAAGCTTTACGTCGAACGGGGTTATTTTTATGACCTCGAGTATCCGGTAGGGTCTGATTGTGTATTTTGAGTATATTGAGTCCGAAAACCTACATGGGAAACAAGGACTCCTTCGAGGATGATTAGTGTAACTCGTGTCTTCTTCTCTTTGAGAACCGTAGCCTCGTTCATACTAAGTCGGAAGTTTAGAGTCTAAAAGTGTAGTGGCATATCCGAGTGTCAGATGTGTCGTGGAAGTAAGGGACGGGAGAGGGGGAGAGACTGAAGTAGATACAGGTCACCCTTCACCCGTGTCGGTCCCTGTGTCGACCGGAGGAAGAGTAGTCCTTCACTGGTCAACATGTAAAGGTCCTTCTAGGGGTCGGGTGAGACGACGGCGACGATCCTACTCTACCATGGGACCACCGTGTACAAAGACTCGACAAATTAGTATCTCAGCCATCTGTGTATGGAATACCAATTTTCCTTGTGTGGTATCTGACATTTCGAGTTAAATTTCCTCTTCCCAAAGGTAGGTCGTACACCGTAGAGTCTGACTAAAGAATCTTCCACTAGACTTACACATACAACCGTACACACACACGAATTAACGAGTCAGCACAGATTGAGAAAACACTGGGGTGTCTGATGTCGGGTGGTCCGAGGAGACAGGTACCCTAAAAGGTGCGTTCTTATGACCTCACCCAACTGTTAAGGAAGGGGTTCCCTAAAAGGATTGGGTTTAGATTGGGTCTAGAGGATGTGACCGTCCACCTAACAAATAGTGACTCGGTGGACCCTTCGGGAAACTCAAACATATAAACACACATATTAAATTTCTCACTCTAGTCTAAAAACATTTGACCAGTCTTTTAGGGTTGGGTCCTCTACGATTTCCTTCTTAGTAGTGTCTTACGGAGGAAGAAGTGTTGATGGGAAAGTCTTAACAATGAAAGGTTAAGATTCATAGTCCTTTATTCCCGGCGACCACTAAAACGAACGCATAGACACGAGGCTATTGACCGATCCACTTCTCAGTCAGAAAGGTAGAGGGAAAGAATTGAAGAAGTCGAGTGTGAACTACGGTCGGGTACTTTCTTTCAGCGGAGACTCTCCTTTTGGCTTTTTGGAAGGTGGGTATTTGCGAACGTCCGTCTTAAATTTCCTCTGGCAAACAAAGACGAATAAAAAGATCGCTGACCAGAGGGGTGGGGTGAGGGAAAAGGGCACCAGTCGTGTTCGAGAGGCCGACGAAGTGTCTCGGAACGAAGTGAGAGTCTGCGTCGGACTTCCCCGGCGCAGGGACTTCCCACCCTCTCGAGTCACGAGCGTCATGACTCGGGGACCGGAAAAGAACAGTCCCTGTACCGTCCGCCTTCGACGCCCGGTACACGGACGCACCCTTTACCCCCGTGGAAAACGACTGACACGAGAGCGTGTCGGACAGTAACGTTTCACTTCGAACGACACGAGGATTAGGTCCTTCCGTCGACCTTAGAAGTAGGTAGACGACAGCTTCCGTGACGACTACAGTATGACCTAATCCACTATTATTTATTTAGGACCTTGCCGAACAGAGTGGGTATGGCGCCTCTCTTCTCACTTCGTCCTACCCCGTCCATTGGTTGGTCTCCCGTCGTTCTCCGACGAAGGACTCGGTACAAGCGTATTTCCTCCCGTAAACCAAGCGACGGACCGAGTGGTGCACCAGGGAGAGGTCCCTGGAGCACCTCACACTCGGTTCAAATAAGGTGGGTCATCCTGACTGAAAGAGTCAACCGAAGAAATAAAAGATCCATTTTGTGTGGATATTCCTTTATTGGAAGTAATGAACGATGGTGACTCTCTCGGACAGAGGTATTGACTAAGAAAAAGAGTCACACTAAGAAGTCCCACTTCCCACCTCCCGACCGCACCCCACTCCTTCCGTTATAAAAGGAGAGTGAAAAAGAGGGGTTTCTTGGATCCCCTCTCCAGACTTGGGATGAGTGACAAGTAAATTATTACTGGATATTCCAAACAACCCGAAGGGACCACCGAGTCATTTCTTAAACGGACGGTTACGTCTAGGGACCCAGTCCTTCTAGGGGACCCCTTCTTCACCGTTGGGCGAGGTTACAAGAACGGACCCTTTAAGGTATCTGGCTCCTCCGATCACCCGATGTCAGGTGCCACAACGTTTCTCAGTCTAATCGTTGACTTGTTGTTATGCCAAAAAACGAGAAATGGGTCATCTCGTTCGGACCCAGTAGTGAGTGTTCTTCCTCGAACACTCTTCCTTTGGTACGACTCGAACATCTACCCTTAGGACCGAAGTCTGGGTCTAAGCCTGAAGTGGTTGGTACACTTCAAAGACCTGAAACACAGGAGCAAGTATTTGACGTCTCTAAGAATCTTAGAACTCTAAGACTCTTTCATTCTTAGTTCACTCTCCTCCCTATACTTTTGTGAAGTATACACCTTTTTCTCTACATTTTTGCATTCCGAAGATAATGGCGGGTGATCAGGTTCCCAGGGTTAGACTAGTAGTCTCCCCAGACCTTCGAATAAATTTTTCTTACCTGACATATCGGGTCCCTTGAGACGAGTTATAATACCCCGTCGGACCTACCCTCCCCTCAAACCCTCTCTTACCTATGTGCACATACATACCGACTCAGGGAAACGACAAGTGGATTTTGATAGTATTGTAACAATTTAACCGATATAGGGTTATATTTTAAATTTTGTAAAAATTAATTATTTCTGTAGACCTTTTACTGGTTTTTTCGTACCTTAAGACCCCGATTGGGTCTGGATGGTTTAATCTTAGAGACCCCCATTCCGGACCTTCATTCATGAAAATCTCGAAGGACTACCTCTTCCACTACCGTGGGGTAAGGTCATGAGAACGGACCTTTTAGGGTACCTACCTCCTCGGACCACCCGACGTCAGGTACCCCAGCGTTTCTCAGCCTGTGCTGACTCGTTGAAGTGAAAGTGAAAAGTGAAAGTACGTAACCTCTTCCTTTACCGTTGGGTGAGGTCACAAGAACGGACCTCTTAGGGTCCCTGTCCCCTCGGACCACCAGACGGCAGATACCCCAGCGTGTCTCAACCTGTACTTACTTCGCTGAATCGTCGTCGTCGCCATCGTCTCGAAGGACTCGTTAAGACCACGAATGAGTCCGAACCCAAATTTGAAGAATTTCTACTCCCAACACACAGTATCATAAAATTTTCTGGACGTGTGGATCGTGTACCATAAATATATTGTTCTGTCACTGGTTTACGAGTGACATGTTCGTAAATGGTTCCTGTGTGTCCCGCGGTTCGTGGTACGGTCGGTGGTCCCTCTGTGTGCCGTTTAGGACCGGGACTCGACCCCGAGACGGACCCCCACCAATCCCAATCTGCGTCCGTGTTGTCTGAGTGACACTATACGGGTGGTGGCCGTCTCTCGAGTTCGGTGAGTTCACAAGAGTCGTCAGAAAACTGTACCAAACTACAGGAACTCGAACAGTCAGAACGGAATTACTAATTAAGGACTCTCGTAAGATAAAAGTCACGAAACAATACCCGTCATAAAGGACGTCTTTTATCACTCTTCACACAACCCCCTCTAACGATCACCTTTATACTTCAGACTTATGGTGTCCCCGTCTTGTCCTCGATGGTTTCCTGTACGGCACTTTCCCCTCTTACTCTTTTCTCTAGAAGACCCTTCTACTTTTCTTAAAAGTTTTGTATTCCTCTGACGCTTTTTTCTTCAATTTTAAGGTTATAGACAGAACCCTACACTTCTTGTCGTCTTTCAAGAGTTAAGATGGGGTTTACCGGGTAGTTGGGGTCACAGACCGATTGGGATTGTCTCGACCGACTGGACTCAAAACGGGTAGGGAACTTGGTTTGAACTTGGGATACATTCTCGACTTCAGTAAACCTTCTAGCAAACTTTAATAAAAGGATAGAACCGGAGGGGCGAACCTGATTCTTACGAGACTCCTCTCGGGACACCTTAGTGTCCCCTCTGTCTACGAAAGAAAGATATAAATATACACGAAAAAACGACTAAAGGAACGTTCGCAACCGGCCGTTTACTTACTACTCGTAACTCTCTGAGGAAGTAAACACGTCCCACCACACTCGTTTTGTGTCAAAGGGTAGTTCCGTAATACCAACCTCTTCTTCGTGACCTAAGTTTGACTTTTCGGTACCAGGACCACAGGACCAGATTCGGTCGGCAAGTTATGTACGACGATTTCCTTCCTCCATCTCGTCCGTCCAGACTCATTCTGTAAAGGGGACCCAGGAAACCAAGTGACCATATCTTAGACGGACGGTCACGTCCTCTGCCCCCAAGTCACGGGCTAGGCCCTTCTAGGGGGTACGACGTCTCGCCGATTTGGGTACGTGGGGTTGACGACTTGGACACACAATCTCGGACCCTCGACGTTGATGACTCGGACCCGCTGGTTCTCAACACGAGACGTCGTCCTCTTCGGCGGCGTTACTCTTCGAGTGCGTGACGTTGATCTCTCGCCGGCGACGAGTGACGTTGATCTGTTTTTCAGGCTCGTCGGTGTTCTGGGTCGCGTCGACTTTTACTTATTTAATTTACTATACTTCTTTCTGAAGTACTATGTACTCTGAGTTAATGTCGTTGGTGTCTTTAGTTCCTAGCCCCCAATGGTATGACCCCCACATTTACATAGGGTCTACGTCCCGATCATCACCTTTGAACTCTACATCTGGGAAGATCCACAAGTGTCTGACTCTGGGTGACTCGCCATTTAAGTAGTAAGGTGTCCGTCGACCGCGTTCCTCTCCGGACTATAGCCTACACGTGACCCCTCCCCAATCCTGAGACTGGCTCGGAACCTCTCTCTTCTCCAAACCTATCTGTCTTCTCTCCCTTTCTTTCGTCTAATTCATTGTCCGATTCGTTCTCGTGCCTTCGGAATCTTAATACTACTATTGCAAATACTCTGTCCTCGACTGGGTCTACTGACTCCTCCACGATCCTGCAGTGACCCCTCGACCACCCGGAACTTCACCCGTTTCTTTGTTCCTGCACCACGTCATCTTCGAGTCCTTCCTTGTTCCGTGGTGACCTCCGAGAACTCCCCTCTCGTTACAGGGACGCTGACTTGCCTTGACTTGACTTACAGGGACCTACCGAAGAGACTGTCTCGCCCATGGAGGGTGGGTGAGGTCCTACTAAGAACGAGGAAACGAACCGACGACTCCAACTTCCTTTAAGTCACGAGTACAGACACCGAGAGGTCCACTCGTCCAGGGGTCTGACCGGGGAGGGTACGAGGGAACAGGTTTTTAATTGGTTGTACTACCTCTCCTCTAATGTGTGAGAGTTTTGTTTGGTTCTTGGAGAAGGGAGATTATCCTAAGCGGTCTACTGTCTACTACGGTTAGGGACATTAATGAATCTATGAAATTAACTGAAAGCCACCGTCATTATTCATTGACCTCAAACCCGAACATCTTAAAGGAAGGATTAACACCGACAATTTGATCAGTAATATCCCTATTTATTGTACGGTGAAATAAATTTGGCAAAGGAGGCAAGTACGTTTAAGGCCGCCTTCACGGGGCTGTGAACCTCCCGGATCCTCTCGCCAAACCCTCGCGACGAGTCCGACCAACAGACGAAGTAAACTTAATTGTTCGGTGTTCGAAGGTTGTCACTGCGTAAAGGATCATGAAGCTGAAATTTTCCGACATCTTTCCTATTAACTGGCGTCGAACAGTCGTGGTCGCTAAATGACAGTAATCACGTTTACGTCTACTTAAAAAAAATTATAGTACCTTATATTTTTTACCCACCGCTCGGAGGAACGAGACATTCAATTCTGACGAATTTGCCGAAAAATGTGAAGCCAAGACGTAAACCTACAGTCCCTCTCTCCTTTAGTATTTCCCGAGTCCTCACCCTCACCTTCTGTCCCCACCCTGAGTGAACCGTCTTCATTCCTTCTCATCTAAAGTTTTAGAGCCTAGTCTAGGTTCAGTTGTCTGGAGAGTCCCAACGAACAAAAGTCCCACGGTATTTCCGATTGATCCCTACTTGGGTGTCGGACAGTATGTCTCACTTCATTTTCCTTTTGTTTATAACATATAAATGTGTATATAGAGACCACCGAGTCTACCATTTTTTTAGACGGACGTTACTCACTCTGGGTTCAACCTAGGGACCCAACCCTTCTAGGGAACCTCTTCCCTTACCGATGGGTGAGACCACAAGAATGGACCTCTTAAGGTACCTGTCTCCTCAGGCTGTCCGACGTCAGGTGTCCTAGCGTCTCAGTCCGTGCTGACTTCGCTGAATCGTCCGTGTGTTATCTCTACGTCCACATCTCGGACCTGAAACCTGAGTAACCCCCTTCCTCTCCGACTCGGCTTAACTTTCTCATCGTCACTGTACATGTAAAGAGGTCCCCTAGAAAGACTGGGTCCCCAACTTGGACCCAGAGGACGTAACATCCGTCTAAGAAATGGTAGACTCGGTGGTCCCTTCGGGTATATATGCGACGGTACACGTTTTATCAATCACCCCTCGACGACATATCGTGTCCCTTGAGTTGAATCACTAGACACTACTGGATCTCCCCGCCCTACTAACACCCTCCCTCCGAGTTCTACCTCCCCTATGCACATATGAATACCGACTAAGTGCAACAACATGTCGTCTTTGGTCGTGTTGTAACATTTCGTTAATAGAAGGTTAATTAAATTTTTTTTTTTCGTCTGGACTTCGATTATTTTTTCGCTTCATCTGTAAGAAAAAAAATGCAAGAGTTATAACTAAAGACAAAAGGTCACATCATAAATCTTTTAAGCTAATTTTGAACAGAAGAAACACAGAACCGGGTTACCATCTCTTTTTCTTGATCTCTATTTCGTTCCATCTAAAATTTTGGAAATAATGTGGTATCTGTGTTCAAACCCTTCGGACTTCAAAAAAGTGAGTCCGGGTACGTCTATCTCAGGGAATGTACAAGATAAAACAAAATAAAACAAAGACTTGGTAGGTAAGAAGACTCCTGACACATTTTTTTGTGTCGGTTACGGGTTTTTCAGTTTCTTACGGACCTTGACTTCGTTAAATAAAAACAAAACGAAGGGATACCAAGGAAAACGTTTTTATAAACGACGGATTGAGAGTCTTGGGTTCCGTTCGACGGTCACCGTTAATAGAGTAAAACTAAAACCCCTCCTCCCGAAATAAAGACAGACTAGGAACTTAAATCTGAAAGAGACGTCAGACAGCGGAAGGAGGTGATTCTATGTTTGTGTATCCGGACCAAGGACAACACGATATTGACTTTACCTTGACTACAGTGAGTAAAGATATCCCGAGTCGTGACGACGACTTATAGAGACTTACTACAACGGTTAATGATAACGAGCTGACCGTCCACCATTTACGACAAACAGGAAGGGGGGAAAAAGAAAGAGGTTGTACATTGTATGGACTCTCCACTTTCAGTATCTTGTAGGGAAGACTTTCCTCCCCTCTTTCAACATTGTAGGTTCTCTCACAAATCAATGACCTATGAACTAACTACGGGAAAGTGACGACTCACAGTACCGTTATTGTATCTTCCTCTACTTGTAAAGTGATTTACTGGAGTAATCCTCAATGTGACAAATGTGTGCACTTGACGTCGGTGTTACTTGAATTTCCGTGATGTTCAGAGCCAGAAAGGACAAGGTCCAGACTTCGACTCACGACACCCGAAGAGTCCCAGTCACTCACCATCTCTAAGGTCTCTGAATCCTGACGTTCCACAGAGGGGCTGAAGGCCAAAGGCTACAAATCTCACTCAAAAACGATGTAGATGTAAGGTAGTCAGACCCCTACCGAGTGGAGGTTTAACGAAACTCTCTTAGCACCAAACTCAAAGGACTAAGGTAAAATTTATAAGTCGCCCTCCACCCTGTCGTCTCAGGGATTAGGGGATCGATAAACAGGTCTGGAACACGTAGATACAAAGCGTTTCTTCCAGTAGTATAAACATAAATTTCTGTTTTTCAGTATATTTCTCTTTCCGAATCCCACTTCTCTCTCGACTCCTTCAGATCAGTTTTGACAGGTTTGGGTCAATACTTTACAAACGAGGACTTAGACGGACGGTCACGTCCTCTGAGTCCAAGCTAGGGACCAACCCTTCTAGGGGACCTCTTCCTTCACCGTTGGGTGAGTTCATAAGAACGGACCCTTTAGGGTACCTGTCTCCTCGGACTACCCGATATCAGATACCCCAACGTTTCTCAGTCTGTACTGATTCGTATGTGTGAGACTAGGGATGGACTGCCTATCATTACCTTGATGGAAATAGTGTACACACTTTGCTACCGTGAGAAGTATCCTCATTTTCTTCTGCCGTTCTTTATCGCCACAGGGACTGATCCTACGTAAACGTGCCACGACACGACGAATCGGTCCCGACGAGAGTACAAGAGGTTGTGTCTAACCTAGCTCCGGACTGGTCCTACTGTCGCAAAGGAGAACTTACCTACCGGTACACAAGAAAATGCATTTTAGATGTGGGAGGCAGAGACGGATCACATATCGAAATTGACCGGGTAGCATACGGACCACCTCACAGACTCGGGTTCCGTCCAACCTTTATTCTGCCGTGTTGTCTGATCTCTACGAACGTCTTCCCAACTTTCACTTTCGCATTCAGTGAGTCAGTACAGACTGAGAAACGTTGCGGTACCTAACATCGGACGGTTCGAGGAGACAGGTACCTTAAGAGGTCCGTTCTTATGAATCTCCCCCAACGGTAAGGGAAGAGGTCCCCTAGAAGGGTAGAGTCCCTAGTTTGGGTTCGGAGGACGTAACGTCCGTCGAAGAAATAGTAGACGCGGTGGTCTCTTCAGGAACGTCTTTTCCACCCTTCTTGTTTGAGCTACGACCAGTACGGGTCCCATCTCTCACAATGTCTTGTCTGGGTGAGGTCGAGATCGTGGTCCCACACCACCCCCCTTCCCTTGCAAACGACAAACAAAAGTGTAGATAGATAGATAGAAGGTCAGAATTACTCTATGTTGAC
Organism: Capra ibex; assembly: GCA_006410555.1. Lineage (NCBI taxonomy): Eukaryota > Metazoa > Chordata > Mammalia > Artiodactyla > Bovidae > Capra > Capra ibex. The sequence goes on along the minus strand of SJYO01052474.1, from coordinate 83,896,504 downwards.
TGTCTGTTGTGACATTTTCAACTTGTACATGTCGTATTAAACTGGATGTATGTAATACTTTATAAATAGTGTTATTCAAACACACGTACGCACGACTCAGCGAACTCAACACAGGCTGAGGGACACTGGGGTACCTGGTATCGGGTGACCCAGAGAGACAGGTACACTAAGAGGTCCGTTCTTGTGATCTCACCCGACGGTACGAGAGGAGGTTTCCTAGAAAGACTGGGTCTCTAGTTTGGACTCAGAGAATTCAGAGGACGTAACCTTCCGTCCAAGAAATGGTGATCACGGTGGACCCTTTGGATAGTGTTATTCAAATCACTTGTAGATAGTAGGGTATATCTATATTTTGATTTCTTTAACTTTTTTCCATAAAAAGGAACACTCCTCTTGAGTCCTACTTGAAAGAATTGTTGATAGTTTGGATATACGTCCAGTCCTTCGTTGTCAATCTTGACCTGTACCTTGTTGTCTGACCAAGGTTTATCCTTTTCCTCATGCAGTTCCGACATATCACAGTGGGACGAATAGATTGAATATACGTCTCATGTAGTACTCTTTACGACCCAACCTTCTTCATGTTCGACCTTAGTTCTGACGACCCTCTTTATAGTTATTGGAGTCTATACGTCTACTGTGGTGGGAGTACCGTCTTTCGCTTCTCCTTGATTTTTCGGAGAACTACTTTCACTTTCTCCTCTGACTTTTTCAACCGAATTTCGAGTTGTAAGTCTTTTGTTTCTAGTACCGTAGACCAGGGTAGTGAATACCCTTTATCTACCCCTTTGTCACCTTTGTCACAGTATGAAATAAAAAACCCCGAGGTCTTAGTGACTTCTACCACTAACGTCGGGACTTTAATTTTCTGCAAATGAGGAACCTTCCTTTCAACACTGGTTGGATCTATCGTATAATTTTTCGTCTCTATAATGAAACGATTGTTTCCAGGTAGATCAGTTCCGATACCAAAAAGGTCACCAGTACATACCTACACTCTCAACCTGACACTTCTTCCGACTCGCGACTTCTTAACTACGAAAACTTGACACCACAACCTCTTCTGAGAACTCTTAGGAAACCTGACGTTCCTCTAGGTTGATCAGGTAGGATTTCCTCTAGTCAGGACCCACAAGTAACCTTCCTGACTATGACTTCGACTTTGCGGTTATGAAACCGGTGGAGTACACTTCTCAACTGAGTAACCTTTTCTGGGACTACGACCCTCCCTAACCCCCGTCCTCCTCTTCCCCTCCTGTCTCCTACTCTACCAACCTACCGTAGTGGCTGAGGTACCTGTACTCAAACTCACTTGAGACCCTCAACCACTATCTGTCCCTCCGGACCGCACGACACTAAGTACCCCAGTGTTTCTCAACCTGTGCTGACTCGCTGACTCAACTTGACTAGTACACATTGTATACCGGTACAATTAATAAGAAAATTATAACATGTAATATAGGAGACATGAATAAATAGAACATTGGAAATTTAAATTTATACCGTCGAACGGTAAGTCTTAACAAATTGTAGAGAGACGTCCCTACCGAACCAGGTATACTGTCCAATATTCTGTACAAACTTTAAGCTCTCTCTACGACCCTCTCTCCCTTCCCCTCCTACCCTCCCTTACTCTCCTCTTAGTTTCCTTCCTCTCCCTCTCTTTCTCTTCCTTCCCTTTTTTTATTTCCGACCTAAAACAAAGACGTCGACAAAGTGAAAAATGATACCTACGATTTATTGGACACAACTTGCAAAGTGGACCAACACAGAACTACTCGTTCACGTGAGGACCTAGAGTATCCGTGCAGTATGCACCCGTCCGAAAGGACCTACAGTAGGCGGAACGTCTTGTGCGGGGAGAAGTGACAGCGGACGTGAAGGGACTGTCGAGTCGCGTAAAAAGACCGTTATCGCTCTGGTGGTTCGTGGTCGTCCGACTGGTACTTATGACTCCTTCCACCCACCCCCCCCCGTTTATAATTTAGTATTGTTCTGTTCCGACACACACCTCTCTGTCGTGACCTTTTCGCGACCAAAGGTGTCAGTGCCAAAGGGGCCTAAAGTGGTGGAGTGACTCGAACACACGTGTCTCCCTCAAACGTCATTGACCTGGACCGGGGACTCTACGAGACCACAGCTAAAACTACCACCGACAATTGTGCAAAGTCAAACCGGAATTATAGACATACCGGGGATAACAGTACACAAAGGAGAGGGGAGGGGTTTAAATAAAATAAATAAATAAATAAAAATAAAATTAAAAATGAAATAAAACGAAATGTTGTGACATAACCAAAACGGTATGTAACTGTACTTAGTCGGTGCCCACATGTACTCAAGGGTTAGAACTTGGGGGGAGGGTGGAGGGTGGGGTATAGTAGAGAGACCTAGTAGGGGCACGTGGTCGGGGTTCGTAGGACATAGGACGTAGTCTGTATCTGACCACTAAGTAAAGAATGTACTATCATATGTACAAAGTTACGGTAAGAGGGTTTAGTAGGGTGGGAGAGGGAGAGGGAGTCTCAGGTTTTCAGACGAGATGTGTAGACACAGAGAAAACGACAGAGAGTATGTCCCAGTAGTAATGGTAGAAAGATTTAAGGTATATATACACAATCATATGACATAACCACAAAAAGAAAGACCGAATGAAGTGAGACACATTAGCCGAGGTCAAAGTAGGTGGAGTAAACTTGACTAAGTTGACATAAGAAAAATTACCGACTCATTATGATGTAACACATATACATGGTGTCGAAAGAATAGGTAAGTAGACGACTACCTGTAGATCCAACAAAGGTACAGGACCGATAATATTTGTCACGACGCTACTTGTGACCCCATGTACACAGAGAAAGTTAAGACCAAATTTCTCGAAGTGAAAACAGGAGAACGTTTTGTCAAGCATGTTACGTTTTTCCGTATTTCGTTATTCCTTTTTATTGACAATGGGAATGACAGCCATTATTGTGGAAATTATAAAAAGATCTATAAAAAAGACACGTATATATGTGTGTTTGTGTACATTTGTGTTTGTATGTATGTAACAAAGTTTTTGAAGGAAAAAAATAACTCTTTGTGTGTACAAGTTTAAGAGTACGGGTATTGATGTAAGATGTCGTAAGAGAGTTTTTTTTAAAAAAAAAGATAAAAACCGGAACGGAGTACCGTACATCCTAGAATCAAGGGACTGATTCTTAACTTGGATGTAGGGGACGTCCCCTTTGTCTCAAAATTGGTGACCTGGCATTCCCTTCAGGGGCCAAAGAATTATAATTAGTACACGACACGACACGATACGAATCAACGAGTCAGCACAGGTTGAGAAACCCTGGGGTACCTGACATCGGGCGGTCCGAGGAGACAGGTACCCTAAGAGGCCGTTCTTATGACCTCATCCAACGGTACGGGAGGAGGTCTCCTAGAAGGGTTGGGTCCCTAGCTTGGGTCCTCATAATTAGTATGTCAAAGAAAAAAGTAATAATATTTCATGAACACCTATATAGAAAACTATGAAAATATGTAGAAATCCTATTTAGAGATCTTAACGACTAAACTTCTAATTTTTGTAAACTTTAAAGCCATAAAAGACATAGTAGAATATTTCAGTATAATCACTATTCATAGTACCTACTTAGATACCACCTAAAAAATTTTCCTACAAATATTTAAATAAAGGACGGAAAAGTACTATATCTTTTTTATAAATTACTGTTACATTCTGAGAAAATCTTCCTTTTCAGTTCAATATCAGTCTACTAATAAAACGGTTCAGTTAAAAGGAAACTGTCAAAGACCCAGAATCAATAATAAACGACGATTCTTCATTTTAGTACTTATCAATAAAGAAATTCAAGGATACACTAAAAGTCAATATTAAAACACCAAAGTACGATTACTACAACACACCCGTACCACTGAGACCCCATCACACATCCGTCCGTATACGCCAAAACCTCAAAACCAATGACTTGGCGATTTGCTACGAATACCGGTCGTATAACACTTACGCTATACCTACGTGTCCTGTCAAGGAGGGGTAAGCCACACTTTTACCATGGGTCGGGGAACTGGTCGTCGGTCGTCACACAGACAAGTCCGGGCACACACACACTACCGCACACGGTCCTTCTGTGTCCGTCTATGTTTCAAGAATCTAGTAACGATTTCTTTGTACAGGTGTCAGTCTACCTTTTTATCTTCTGTCCACTCGACTCTCACAGTGCACACTTACCCTTCGGCCCCCCCCCCCCCCCCCCTCCCTTCCTTGATAGCCCTGACTTTCCATACTCTTTGGAACCCTTTTACACCCCCTTTAATCCCTTTCATAACGAAAGGGGGGTTTTCGGTAGTATAGATCCGAAAAATCTGTAATCGTTTTATTAGTCTAATTTCAACTTCTTTATATCAGAGTCACCGTTTTGACTTTGAGTCTTCGTTTTGTTTGTCAAGATAGTTAGGTTACTCAAACCAAAAATACTTAAATTTATATACACACACACATGCCGACACTTGAACGTATCTCGAGTAACAAGTCCTCGTCCTTCCGTATATAGTGTCGTAGACTATATAACATAGTACTTCAGTATCGGCTGGGGAGACCCACGTTCGTCTCCGACTCTTGGTCAAGTCGTGGCGACGGTAGTCGTAGCCATAGATCTGGGAAGTAATTATAAATACCTCGGTACCTGATTCGTAGCTGGGGAGGTACTGAATCCCTCGGTTACGACATGAGACTTTTGTTAAATCAGAACCGAAGATTACAGTTTCATTTTCTAAGATTTACGAACGTTTTTTTTTTTTACACGGAGTTCATTCTATGTCAAGTCAAGTCAGCGCGTCAGTCCAGACTGAGAAACGCTGGAGTACCTGACGTCGTATGGTCCGAAGGGACAGGTAGTGGTCGAGGACCTCGAACGAGTTTGAGTCCAGGTAGTTCAGTCACTACGGTAGGTTGGTAGAGTAGAAGACAACAGGCAAAGAGGAGGACGGAAGTTAGAAAGGGTCGTAGTTCCAGAAAAGGTTACTCAGTCGAGAAGTACTGACCACCGGTTTCATAACCTCGAAGTCGAAGTCGTAGTCAGGAAGGTTACTTATAAGGGGCAACAGCTCATTAAATGGGTTTGTTCTTATGTAACTGACTTCGTCAACCCTCCGACAGGAACCCTAAGACCGATAAGGATTTTACACGACTTTGGGGTACTTCTATAAAGTCAGTTCTTCGTTGTGCCAAACAAAAAAGATCTCGAGTGAACAAAAGGTACACTTCCTAAACGACCTCCACTCTCTATAACTCCACCGAAGAACGGTCCACATTCTCTCATAGTAGAGTGACTTGAGCGTTTAAGTCTGACGAGACGAGGAGTCAGTTTTCCGGTGTTCCAGATCGGATAGGGATCAATCCGAAAACGATCGTAGACAGACCTAATAGGATTGAATAGGAGACACCAAGAAAAGACTCCATTCTGAGAGTCAGATTTGTAAATTTACCTTGTCCGTACACCCTGGTAGACATTCAGAAGATTCGACCAACCTCGTCTTTCTCTATTCTCCACCCTCCCTTCCACTTTTTGACCGCGGGAACCCACCAGTAGACGGAGGTTACTAAATTTAGGGAAGTCCTATTTCCCTCCTTTTACAATTCCTAGTCTGTACGAAAGTTCTGTGTCAAGCCAAGTCAAGTCAACGAGTCAGCACAGACTGAGAAATGCTGGGGTACTTAACGTCGTGCGGTCCGGAAGGACAGGTAGTGGTTGAGGGCCTCAAGTGAGTCTGAGTGCAGGTAACTCAGTCACTACGGTAGGTCGGTAGAGTAGGAGCCAGCAGGGGAAGAGGAGGACGGGGGTTAGGGAGGGTGGTAGTCTCAGAAAAGGTTACTCAGTTGGGAAGCGTACTCCACCGGTTTCATGACCTCAAAGTCGAAATCATAGTAAGGAAGGTTTCTTTAGGGTCCCGACTAGAGGAAGTCTTACCTGACCAACCTAGAGGAACGTCAGGTTCCCTGAGAGTTCTCAGAAGAGGTTGTGGTGTCAAGTTTTCGTAGTTAAGAAGCCGCGAGTCGGAAGAAGTGTCAGGTTGAGAGTGTAGGTATCGGAACTGATCTGCCTGGAATCAGTCGTTTCATTACAGAGACGAAAACTTATCCGATAGATCCAACTAGTATCGAAAGGAAGGTTCCTCATTCGCAGAAAATTAAAGTACCGACTTTAGTGGTAGAAGTCACTAAAACCTCGGGTTTTTTTATTTCAAACGGTGACAAAGGTGACAAAGGGGTAGATAAAGGGTACTTCACTACCCTGGCTGACCTACGGTACTAAAAACAAAAGACTTACAACTCGAAATTCGGTGGAAAAAGTGAGAGGAGAAAGTGAACGCAGTTCTCCGAAAAATTAAGGAGAAGTGAAAGACGGTATTCCCACCACAGTAGACGTATAGACTCCAATAACTATAAAGAGGGCCGTTAGAACTAAGGTCGGACACAAAGAAGGTCATGTCGCAAAGAGTACTACATGAGACGTACATTCAATTTATTCGTCCCACTGTTATATGTCGGAACTGCATGAGGAAAAGGATAACCCTTGGTCAGACAACAAGGTACAGGTCAAGATTGACAACGAAGGACTGGACGTATGTCTAAAGAGTTCTCCGTCCAGTCCACCAGACCATAAGGGTAGAGAACTTCTTAAAAGGTGTCAAATAACACCAGGTGTGTCAGTTTCCGAAACCGTATCAGTTATTTCGTCTTTATCTACAAAAAGACCTTAAGAGAACGAAAAAACTACTAGGTCACCTACAACCGTTAAACTAGAGACCAAGAAGACGGAAAAGATTTTGGTCGAACTTGTAGTCCTTCAAGTACCAAGTGCATAACAACTTCGGACCGAACCTCTTAAAACTCGTAATGAAATGATCGTACACTCTACTCACGTTAACACGTCATCAAACTCGTAAGAAACCGTAACGGAAAGAAACCCTGACCTTACTTTTGACTGGAAAGGTCAGGACACCGGTGACGACTCAAAAGGTTTAAAGGACCGTATTACTCACGTCGTGAAAGTGTCGTAGTAGAAAGTTCTAAACTTTATCGAGGTGACCTTAAGGTAGTGGAGGTGATCGAAAAATCACTACGAAAGATTCCGGGTGAACTGAAGTGTAAGGTCCCACAGACCGAGATCTACTCACTAGTGTGGTAGCACTAATAGACCCAGTACTTCTAGAAAAAACATGTCAAGAAGACACATAAGAACGGTGGAGAGGAATTATAGAAGACGAAGACAATCCAGGTATGGTAAAGACAGGAAATAGCTCGGGTAGAAACGTACTTTACAAGGGAACCATAGAGATTAAAAGAACTTCTCTAGAGATCAGAAAGGGTAAGAGAAGAAAAGGAGATAAAGAAACGTAACTAACGACTTCCGAAAGAATAGAGAAGAACGATAAGAAACCTTGAGACGTAAGTCTACGAATATAGAAAGGAAAAAAGGAACCGAAAAACGAAGAGAAGAAAGGTGTCGATAAACATTCCGGAGGGGTCTCTCGGTAAAACGAAAAAACGTAAATAAAGGGTACCCCTACCAGAAGTAGGGACAGAGGACATGTTACAGTGCTTGGAGTAAGGTATCAAGTAGTCCGTGAGATAGATAGTCTAGATCCGGGAATTTAGAATAAAGAGTGAAGGTGACATATTAGTATTCCCTAAACTAAATCCAGTATGGACTTACCAGATCACCAAAAGGGATGAAAGAAGTTAAACTCAGACTTAAACCGTTATTCCTCAAGTATTAGACTCGGTGTCAGTTGAGGACCAGAACAAAAACGACTGACATGTCTCGAAGAGGTAGAAACCGACGTTTCTTATATTAGTTAGACTAAAACCACAACTGGTAGACCACTCGTAAAAGAACCGTTTTGAGATAATCAGAAACGGGACGAAGTAAGGAGTAAGGTTCCGGTTTAAACAGACAATGAGGTCCACAAAGAACTGAAGAATGAAAACGTAAGGTCAGGGGATATTTCTTTTCCTGTAGAAAAAACCCACAATCAAGATGTTCCAGAACATCCAGAAGTATCTTGGTGAGTTGAAGTTGAAGAAGTCCTAATGACCAACCCCGTATCCGAACCTATTGACACTATAACTTACCAAACGGAACCTCTGCCTCTAGTAAGACAGTAAAAACTCTAACGTAGGTTTATGACGTAAAGCCTGAGAAAACAACTGGTACTACCGATGAGGTAAAGAAGACTCCCTAAGGACGGGCGTCATCATCTATATTACCAGTAGACTCAATTTAAGTGGGTAAGGTCAGGTAAAATCAAGTGACTAAGGATCTTATAGCTGCAAGTGAGAACGGTAGAGAACAAACTGGTGAAGGTTAAACGGAACTAAGTACCTGGACTGTAAGGTCTAAGGATACTTTATAACGAGAAATGTTGTAGCCTGGAACAAAGATAGTGGTCAGTGTAGGTGTTGACCCATAACAAAAACGAAACCGAGGTAGGGAAGAAAGAAAGACCTCAATAAAGAGGTGACTGGAGGTCATCGTATAACCCGTGTCTTGGGTATTTTAGTACCTTAAGACCTCGGTTTTCTCTGGAGTCCCTCGACTGGAGACCAAAAGTCGTCCTAAGATCTTTCTCATAATCTTGAACTTTATCTCTCGGACCACCTGAATCCTGTCAAACACACTGAAATCCCTTCATTGTCTGTTTGAGAGTCTTGGAGCTAAAACAGGGAATTAATTCCTGTTATTGTGGATGGAGAGCTTCACAATACTCTTATTTAAAAGATACACTGTTTGTATTTTAGTACACGTTTTGTCGATGAGAAAGCCTATTCCTTTGACTCGGGGTCTCTTCGACTCACCTGAATGTCTTTCCACCAATCCAAAGAAGGGTTGGGACTGGATACTTGGGGTTGTACCGAAAGGTTCAGACACTCGTAACGGTTGGACTGTAACTCATCGTCACCATTTTAGGAGAAAGTCCGGGACACAAGAGTGCAAGGGACTTAAAATTTGCAAAGAGCGAAAGTTTGTCGACTATGGTAACTTGGGACGGACAGTCAGAACTAAAGCCGCCACTTCTGAATCTCCCCCACAAATCGATCGTAAAGTGTTCGACGGAGCCCCACGGAATCATGGAGGCGCAGAGAACTTTAGGGAGACACCAACGTAGACCTTCCTCAGGGTCACGACTGAAGTGCGTCCACACAGTCGTGAGTCGGAGGGACCAGACGGTAAAGGAAAAGTGACAACGGTCAATTTTTACCGACGGACGAACGACTCCGTCGGTAGTACGAGTAATACTCGTTGACTCGTTCTTCCGTCCTACTAAGAGAAATGACAAAGCGGGGAAGTCGTAGTCGGACCAAAGAAGAATGAGGCACGTCTGGATGGGAAAGAGAGGGAGTTTGGCACTGGATAACCTGCACTCTGTTCAAGAAGTCATTCAGGTCACCGAACTAACGTAGTTTCGCCCTCTGTGGGTTCTACGGTCACTTTTCCCAATTAACGTTCTTACCCTTTCATTAGCATAAGACCCCTACTGAGAAAAAATTTAATTTTTACGTAAAATTTTTCAAAAACAATTTCTGAGTGACTTTTGTTAAGTAACAAAAGGACTACTAAAACAAAAGACGGACCTGTTCTGAGGGTAAAACTGACACTAATGTTTCGAGGATGACGACGGGACTGGCTACCTCAATCAGTGACCACCGACCTGGAAGGTGTGACGTGAGGACCTACACTAATAGGTTCTCACCCCTGATAATTGGGGATATAGAGGTCACAGGTGATGTCGGAGGGAAGATGGGACAAGACGACGGAAGGGACAGCACTACTGTTATTGTTTTTGTCGTTATTGATATCGATTATAAATGTAATCTCAAGGGATATACGCCCCGTGAAAGGATTCGTGGTATGGTTATAATTGAGTGGATTATGAATGTATGTTAGATGGAATATTAGAGTTCCTTAGACCCTTGTCTTTTGACGAACAGTCACGACTCTATCCCAAGTGACAGTCTACCATTCCTGAAAATCATGGTTTGTTACCAGGAGTCGTACCCCCCTCAAACTGTTGTAGACCTTTGTAAAAACTGACAGAGTTGTCCCTCCACCATGTCGTAGATTACCCGTGTCTGGTCGCGACACACACGCGCACACACAAGTCAGCGAGTCAACACACACTGAGAAACACCAGCGTCCCTGACATCGTGTGTTCCGAGGAGACAGGTACCCTAAGAGGTCCGTTCTTATGACCTTACCCAACGGTAAAGGAGGAGGTCCCCTTGAAGGACTGGGTCCCTAGCTTGGTCGCGGAGAACCCAGAGGACGTAACGTCCGTCTAAGAAATGGTCATCGTGGTGGACCCTTCATGTCCCATCTCTGGTCCCTATGACGATTTGTAGGATGTTACGTGTCCGGTGGAGAGGGGGGAGGTGGTTGGTGGACGTTGTTTCTCTATATGTCGAGCTTCACAACGATTACGTCTACGACTTTTTGGGACCACGGTGTAATAAATTTACGAGAATACGTCTAACGGATTTACGGTTAAGACGAAGACATTGAATGATGACACCCAGAACCCGTTCAACGAATTGAAAAATAACGGAGTCAAAAGGGTCGAAGTGTTATCTTTACTGATCCCGTACCGTTGGGTGAGGTCATAAGAACGGACCTCTTAGGGTGCCTGTCTCCGTCCTAAGTCAGGTGTCCCAACGTTTCTCAGTCTGTGCTGACTTCGCTGAATCGTGCGTGCATCGTCATAATTCAGTACCACGACTACAATGTTACTCTACATGATTATGTACATTTTACGAATCGAGTCAGAGACCGTACTTCATTTCCGAGGGACCCTATCGAGGATAAAAATAATAGATCTCGGAAAGACCGGAATCCCTCCGTTTAACCCAAAGAGAAACAGAACTTTCTTGTGGAAGTCAAGTACGGTAGGTTCCCTTATCGAAAAGGGGTAGAATTAGGATTTTTGTTACAGGATAGAATCGGATAATCCTTCACGTCCTTTTTACTAGAAACTAAACAAAGTCACTCTATCGAGAGAGAGTAGAAAAAAGGGGGTGGAGAACAAAAATGTTTTCTTTCGGTTCCAAGAGAGACAACGTGAACGCAAAACAACACAACGACCGAGGTACGAATGGATGGTACTGAATCGAACACAGGGAACGAGGGGGACGGAAAAGTCCGGTACACGATGTGAATCACTCTTCCCTCGAAGTGATTCTACGTACGCTTTCTCAGTTGTAAGGGAGGTCCTGTCCTATTAGAACGACCTTAATAGGGTCGTGACTCAAACTCTCTCCAAGTGACAGAATGGACTTAATGGGTTGGTCGCTGATTCCCTCCTTATGTGTGTCGGAGACCGGAGGGTGAGTCATTTGCTGCGGACGTAAAGTCCAGAAGTCCCAGAGTACTTTAATAATTGCAAAACACACACATCACCTTCTATATTAAACTTATATTCAACCTTTTTCTAATGTCGAGTGAGACCGATCCGTAGACACTCAACCACCTCGTCCGGACGATCTTCTAAGATGTCCTTCTCCCTTTGGACGAAGACCTTCGAACTTTTCACACGGGACCATGACCTTAAAGTCCCAAGGTCCCTTCCCCCAATCAGGACTCTTACCCTTCCACAGCCAGTGCATCAAGTACTGCTGCTCAGGAGAGACTCGGGTTCCTCAAATACACACTCAACACACCACTCGTCCCTCATCTAAACCTTCTAAACAAAGTCCTTTTAAAACGTTTTGAAACACGGGTTCCTCGTGTCGAGACACAGATGGATTGTCTTGTACTTGCTCTTGTTTTGCGATTCACCAAACCGTTCAGCTCCAAAGACCACACACACGACTCCCCTTTTGTAGACAAGACCCTCCATACCGTCTTGGTAGGCGACACCCTCCTTTCTACCGTCTCTTTACCCTCCCAGGTGACCCCACCTGTTCTATAGGAGTGAGTTTTGAGTGATCTGTAAAGATCCTTTATGAAGAAGTCCGTTCTCGGACGCTCAAGACTAAATATTACACTGACGTGACCACATATATTCGGACTCCTTTACCTACAAGAACCTTTAAAGGGTTTATGAAACAATGGAGTTTTACGATTGTTTATACCACCAAACAATATGAAAAGAAATTTAGGAGGTTTAACCGTAAACGGACGCCGTACGTAAGATCTGATAATGAAAGTGTTCAGACGTTGTGTAACGATCTTCATTATATGAATGCCTCGTCGGACGTTGGGACCTACTTACGAAGGTTCTATAGTAAATACTTAATGGAGTCATAATCTGTTTCGTAAGTGTCGTTAGTTTTGTGTAATTAAAATTTGTTACAAGGTACAAATCTGGTCACAGATATAATGTGTGTGTGTATACATACACACATATATATATATATACGACGACGATTCAGTGAAGTCAGCACAGGCTGAGACACGTTGGGGTCTCTACCGTCGGGTGGTCCGAGGTGGCAAGGACCCTAAGAGGTCCGTTCTTGTGACCTCACCCAACGGTAAAGGAAGAGGTCACGTACTTTCACTTTTCACTTTCACTTCAGCGAGTCAGCACAGATTGAGAATCGCTGGGGTACCTGACGTCGGATGGTCCGAGGAGGTGGGTACCCTAAAAGGTCCGTTCTCGTGACCTCACCCCACGGTAACGGAAGAGACTATATATATATATATATATATATATATATACACACACACACACACACACACACACACACATATATATATATATATGTATGTATATATATATTGGATGATTCAGGTACAACTTTATCAAAATTATGTTACCTCCAGGTGTCTTTACAGTCCGTTTTATATTGACGGGTTTAATGTTCCATTAACCACTTACAAACTTACCGTCGGGTTCCAACCTAAAATTTTTCTGCCCTTCCATGAAGGGGTTTCTTTAGGTTTGACACTCCATTTCTATATAAAACCTTAAGGTAGGCGAACCTTAAGTAAATAAGTCATACAACTGACGGGTACCAACGGACCGTCCCTAGTCCGTTACCTCCATTCCCCCGTAACACTTAGATGGTCCTCATCTATCCACTTCTGTCAATCACAGGATCAATAGACAATTATGAATTGTTTGGGAGAGTTTGAATCCTCGAATGTTGTCATTAGGATAATGGAGAATGGTACCGGGGTCACCCAATTGGCCCAAGAAGAGAGTCTCAGAAAGTACACCATCTCTTTCACCGTGTTCGACTTATTAAACTCTACTGAGGTGAGTAGAGTTCGTAACCGTCCCAACGGACCTTCCGACTCTGCAGAAAGACATAATTATACAGAGTGAAACCCCGATTGAACCCGAAGAAATTTATCCGGAGAATTTAGATTTAGAGTTCTCACCCTTTCGTTTTCATCGGTCTACAAGGTTTCCGAATCTGGGTCTGGTCGTGTCACAGTTACTACAGAACAAGATAACCAAATTCACCTAGTGTCCCAGTCGGTCTAAGTTTTCAGTCCCCGATATGTTTCAACGCTAAAGACCCTATACACCGAGTAACTCCCCACAGAGACATCGGACGAATAGTATTTATCAGTTCCATTAGCGTAATCTCTGTTTTCTGTCCCCTTCACTCGAGACTCGATTCCGTCTGCTTTTCTCAAGTAAGTATCTATCTAATTTCGTATAATTGACATTCTTAGACGGACGTCACGTCCTCTACGCTCAAACTAGGGACCCAACCCTTCTAGGGGACCTCCTCCTTCACCGTTGGGTGAGGTCATCAGAACGGACCTCTTAGGGTACCTGTCTCCTCGGACCACCCGATGTCAGGTACCCCAGCGTTTCTCAGTCTGTGTTGACTCACACGTGTGTTAGTAGTCAATGGGGGTTTCGTATCTCTCAATATGATTACGAACTTATGCCTATAAAAATTTAGGACTTTCTAAATGACGTACCGTTTCTTTACCTACTCTCACTAGAACCCACAGATTAATACAACGTGGCCTTCTCTTCCTCCTGGAATAAGTAAACCTTCCCCATCTTCAGTCTCCTCTCTCGTTGTGAAACTACGTCTCTTTGAGACCTTCCCACTCTGACACCTTAAGTATGACTTACGGGAAAAAAAAAGGGACCCCATCAATCCTTTCACTCACAAATGAGTCCCAACTCTTCTCGTAAATTCACACCGTATGCGACACCTTTTACCCTTTACCAAGGGTTACTTCGTGAACCATACGACTCTTCGGGACTCGGGTTGACTACGACTGGGTATTGATACAGCGCACCGGGTAATCGTCTTGACATACCGAAGGAAGACGTCGCTGTCTTCGTCTTTAGTCATCGATCCAGAAGTGCTTTCTTGTCTAACACTCACAACCTCCATCCAAGGACAATGAAAGAAGTCTCTTCTGACATCCCTCTGTCGAACTCCTAGAACTTTCGTAGTAGTAAAAAAAAACCGCCCCCCTCGTAAAAGACAAAGTGGAAGGTAGGGAGACGATGAAGGGGCTCCTCGTAAGAACGGACCATGTCGAAGGAGGGGAAGTTTTATTTGAGATGTGTGTTCTATACCGGAGACCCAGAGTAAGATCAACTCAAGTTCTACCTTTCCTATGAAGTACTAAATAAATAAAGACGTCAAAAAGGTATGGTCATTGAATATTTCAAATTTTTGATTAAATACATTCATTATGTATAAGTGATATCTTTTAATCTTTTATGTCTACTCGTTTACTGAGGACTCTCAGAGAACCTGTCGTTCCTCTAGTTTGGTTAGTTAGGATTTCCTTTAGTTGAGACTTATAAGTAACCTTCCTGACTACGACTTCGACGTCGACGTTATGAAACCGGTGGACTACACTTCTCGACTGAGTAACCTTTTCTGGGACTACGACCCTTTCTGACTTCCGTCCTCCTCTACCCCCGTTGTCTCCTACTCTACCGACCTACCGTAGTGACTAAGTTACCTGTACTCAAACTCGTTTGTCGACTCTACCACTACCTGTCCCTTCGGACCACACGACCCCAGCGTACTCAGACACACAACGTCTCAGTCTGCTGTGCTGAATCGCCGACTTGTTGTTGTTCTACTCGTTTTCTTTTCTTTTGACTTTTAGTAGAAAAAAGGGTCTTTATTGACACAGTTATTGAACTGTGACTGACGTCGAAAACAGAATGTACATATATGTTCAACAGAATTCATTCACCATCCGTCACTAGTATAAGTCTTGATCGATGTATTAAACCCCCTGGGTCATATTTTAAACCGAAGGGTCTACCACGATCACCATTTCTTGGGTGGGTGGTTACCTCTGTATTCTCTGTGCCCAAGTTAAGGACCCGACCCTTCTAGGGGACTTCCTCCCGTATCGTTGGGTGAGGTCATAAGAACGGATCTCTTAGGGTACCTGTCTCTTCGGACCGTCCGATATCGGGTATCCCAACGTCTCTCAACCTGTGTGGACTTCGCTGAATCGTGCGTGTGTCACAGGTTAATTTTATATCCAGAGGACCAAGTTTATAATTCTTAAACCTCTACAACTGTCTTCTGGTAATTTAGTTAACACCCAGGAAGTTTCACACCCCGGGGCACGTCGACATGTCCAACGTCCGGGCGCTTGAGTCGGGACGAAGAGGGAAGAAGAGTTCGTATTTGTTGAATGACCGACGTCCTGAAGGAGGAGGGAAGGGAAGAGGACCGAAAGTCCCTTCGAGACCCCGACGATCTCACAAACGTCGATGTCTACACCAATCGGGTCGGGTCCCTGGGTCCAAAGTAGGAGTCGTTGTACATTTTGTTCATCAAACAAAGTGTCATAAAAGGCAAAAGAGGAAAGTCAAGTGCGGTGGGAGGGAATCCGGGGTAGGGGTTCCCGTGGTCCGGGAGGATGTTGAGGGATCCCCGAGTCCAGGGACTTCGGTCGGCCGGGTCGTCTGTCTTGTAAGTCGGTGTCTCCTAAAACTGGGGAGTTTGGATTGTCTTAGCCGGAACGATCCAAAGTCCGTACAGACGTTGGACAGTGGGTAAAAAGGAGAGGGGCAAAGATGGAAAACCGTGTCCTTACGAACAGTATACACACAGGGTAACGACATAAAACCCTCGTCTATTGAACGAAAGATCCAAAGTGTCCAGGCCTCTACCTCTCTTTCAAACGAACTCCTACCTGACACGGGTCTCAGAGTGGGAATGGACTTTCACACTTTCACTTTCAGCGAGTCAACACAGGTTGAGAAACGCTGGGGTACCTGATATGTCAGGTACCTTAAGAGGTCCGGTCTTATGACCTCACCCATCGGAAAGGGAAGAGGTCCCCTAGAAGGGTTGGGTCCTTAACTTGGTCCCAGAGGACGTAACGTCCGTCTAAGAAATGGTTGACTCGATGGTCCCTTTGGGGTGGGTATGGACTAAATTCTATTAAATCCTCTGCTCTAAACCCTAGACCCCTCAGTCAATATAAATCTACTCTAAAATCTGAATCTTAACTACGACCTTATCCAACTCTGAGAATTCCTAGACTCTCTTCCATTTACACAAAACGGGTCCTTGTCTACACTCAAAACCTCTGTGGTCTCCCATATGACATGACTCAACTTTACACAGAGGGGTTTTCTATGTCAGTTCTGAATTGGGGACCATGAATACTTACACTGGAATAAACCTTTGTCCCAGTAACGTCTGTATTAGTTCAATTCTACTCTAGTATGGTCGAATCCCACCTAGGGTAGGTTACTGACCATAGGAATATTGTCCTCCCTCTGTACCTGCATCCTTTGTATACTTCTGTAGGTGCCTCCGTCTATAATATCACTACGCCGGCGTTCGGTTCCTTGTGGTTGTGATCGACCGTAAGAGTTCTTCGACCTTCTCTCCATACCTTTTTAAGAAAATCTCGAAGATCTTCCTTGGTTGGGAACAGTTGTGACACTTAGGTCTTAAGATCGGCAATCTTGTCACTTTTTCATCTCTTCTAAAATTAGTGGTGAATACTAGTAAACTTTTACCAATGATATCGATTCGTACTTTTTCCCTGAAATCCCCTCCTTCTTATAACCATTCCTCTGTTCAGTAAGGGGACACTGAATGAGTGACCAGGTACTCTCCTCTACGACCACCGAGTCTATTCCCAATCCCTGAAGGGAAGACCGAGTCTACCATTTCTTAGACGGACGTTACACCCTCTTGGTCCAAACTAGGGACCTAACCCTTCTAGGGGACCTACCGATGGGTGAGGTCATAAGAACGGACCTCTTAGGGTACTTGTCTCCTCGGACCGCCCGATATCAGGTACCCCAGTGTTTCCCAACCTGTACTGACTTCGCTGATTGTGTGTGTGTGTGTGTGTGTGTGTGTGTGTGTGTGTGTGTGTGTGCTCTTCGTACTGTAATGTTATCATAATTATAAAGAATTCGTTTTACGAGAATTTTAAGTCAATTAAGAAAAATTTTGTTACTCGGGTTCCATTCAACAAGGAGACGAGACGGAGGAGTGGACCTGAGAGAGGGGACTGTAACGTAGTGAGGGTGTCGAGTCCCTTCGTCGGCCGTAGGGACCCATTGGCGGAGGACCATTTCGGGCAAGAGAGTAGTCTACGTCTGGAGGCTTCGACGTCTCAGTCCCGAGTAGACGGGTGTCGACCGACCGTGAAGTGTGGGGTCTAGGAGTCCGATGGAGGAACCCCGAAGGTCGGAAAGGGGAGGGTCCTTCTCCCCGACCGAAAACAAAGACTCCGTGACTACCTCTCCTTCTCGTCCCGCTCCACCCCTCATAACAATCGAAGTGGAATAATTATTTTATCCCAGTTACTAAATAAGTATCGACCCTGTTACCGTGACACGAGACCCCTCGCCGTGCCTTGACGGCGTAATGTCTTCCCGTCGACGGTCCCTTCTCTCCACTCGAGACTCCTGACCAGGGCCCGACAAAGGCGCTCCGCCTTTCGTGCAAAGAGACCGGTTCAGCCCCGAACCTCCGTTAATGAACATATGCCACCGACAACACCCTACTTACGACCGCTGTCTCCAGGGACCCTTCTACGGGGGTGGGGGCGAAGAGGCAAAGAGAAGATTACTCACGAACGAGTGGAAGAACGAAAGCAGAAAAGGGGAGGAGTCATGGACGTTCTACGGCCTCAAACATAAAGTTCTACACAATAGACCCCTTATAGTCATCTGTTGTGTAGACTTGCACTAGGGGTAGTTTCCCTGGAGCAGGATCCTTCGTCTTCTCTCTTTACCATAAACCCGAAAAGACCACGGTCAGATTCGTGTGTGCTAAAAATTTCTAATTTAGGAAATTTTAGTGGAGAGAAGGAACGGTTTACCTGACATCTTAAAAAAAATTTATTTATTAATCCTTTCACCAAATTAGATGACACCCTAGGACTATTTATTGACCCTCTCTCTTAAAAAAGAATTACGGTTAATGGTGGTAAACAATTCTTGCCCTAACTAAAGACAATCTACTAGTCTACCAACCACACCAAGTCTCCTGTTCCACTCCGTCCTAAACTGTTAGAGGTTCTTTTGTTTTCTTTCTCGTGAGTAAAAGGTGGTTTGGTTTATTCGGAATCGACCTTACCCGTTTTCAGTCTAAATAAAAGATAACAACGATAAACCCGAAGGGGTCACCGAGTCTTCATTTCTTAGACGGGCGTTGTGTCCTCGGTGTTTTCTACGCCCAAGCTAGGGACCCAGGCCTTCTAGGGGGACCTCCTCCCGTACCGTTGGGTGAGGTACCTGTCTCCTCGGCCTGTCCGATGTCAATGTCCTAGCGTCTCAACCTGTACTGACTCGTACGTGCGTGCGTAACGACAAAACCGACGTGACGGGAGGTAGACTCGGAGGTGTCGGAGGGGGCTCTGGAGTCCTCTAAATCTAGTTTACAGTTTCTCCTCTCGACCTATAAAAAGAGGAAACCACGAACCGATCTCCCTCTTCAGTTCCGGTATCCTCCATGACTTCTCTAGAGGAACAACCACACATACGAAGGTGGGTCGTTCGGAAGGTCCCTCTGAGGGGTGGGGGAGACGAGTCGAAGGATCTCTTCTCTAGTTTACAGAGTTTCGTAAAGGTGGGAGTGATTAAAAATTACGGAGATGGTCTGACTCTGAACGGGTGACCTTTTTTTTTTAAGGTACGAGCAACTTTGTCAGTTTTTATTTTCACTAGAAGATTGTCATCGTGTAAATTGAAGGAGGTACTGATGGTCGTCCTCGGTTCCGTCTATCGAAACCGAGTCATATAATTCGGAATTATCACAGGACCCCTTTACTAGTGTGACCTTTAGTCTTATACAAAGCTGGATTAAGTGTTTTAAGTCTCAGAGGAAGGTCTTCTTAACTTCTTCGAGAGTGGGCCTAGGAAGGGACATTGAAGAGGTCAAGGACTGTTGTGGGACGGGTAGGAAAAGGAGACGAGGGAACGGTTCAAAGGGGGGTTTTCGGTGGGTGCTCCCAGGTACACCCTCGAGTCTCTGACATTGGGGTGTTAGATCAAAGGGTCCGGTAGTCTTCTATTGTGACGGATAGTCGGTTTTTTATTTCGAAGAGCAGATGTCAACGTTATTAATGTCGATTAATGTGTGAGGTACGAAGGACGTTTTCTATATATAAAATTCGACGACCCGACTGAAAGAGGGAACCGACATAAATTTCCAATCAAAGACTGGACGAAGGACTAAATTGCCTTATCAAATTTATAATGTTTAGTAATGAACTAAGACTATTTAATACCGAGGGGACTGTGGAGTGTTTTAGGAATAGTACGGTCTCCTTTATCAACCTTCCTTCTCACGGCAGAGGTACTATTATTTGTCTTATTGTTTGGTCTCCCAACGTCTAGACCCCCAGGGACCGAAGAACCCACCAACTTTCACAAACCGGGACCGGAGTGTGAGCGGGGTCGTGGACTCCGGACACCGATTTCGTCGCACTTGAAGTGAGGGGACGGAGCGTCCTGACAAGTGAACCGGATTAACAGTCGAGGACGATTCTTGTACATTGTAGAGTAAAAGGGTCTCTGACACCGTTACAACTCGAAACGAACATCGACTCTTGTCCACACACCTCAAAGGCGGGAACTATCCGTTCACGACCCCTAGCGGACTTGGAGGGAGGCCTCCTACAACAAATCCTATTTACTTAGGGTCAAAGATCAAGGTCACCACTGGACCTCAGTCAGAGACACACATTGCCATACACCCACCTCCCGGAGTAGGTGGAATAGACAAATGTCATATAACGGTTAGAATAATTTATCTTCTTTCATTGGTTGTGTGTGTATACGTTGGTGTTTTCACTATAAGTTCCGTAGTTCTTTTCCCGTGCACTTTTCGGGAAGAGGTGAGGGGCTCTTGACCTCCCTTCTCTAAGTCCAGAGAACTATAGTCGTTTCGTCTCTCTTCGTTCTGTTCTGACACCTCTCTAGACGGAACTGTCGATTCAGGACTTTAAGGGACAGAGATCGATAACCTGATTCTATAGGTACACCTTTCACTTTTTGGGTTGGTGAACATGTCTACTAAACAAAATACACCAGGGTTTACAAGACTAAAGGGGAAGTCGTTGATCTCCTAAACTTTTGTTTCATTGGTGACTTCCTAGTTGATACCCTAGTCTAGAGCGTGATATACTTTAAAAGAACGTCCTATGACTTGAGATTTATTATCCTGAAAACGTCATGAAGTCAAGTCAAGTCAAGTCAGCGAGTCAGCACAGACTGAGAAACGCTGGGGTACTTGACGTCGTGCGGTCCGGAGGGACAGGTAGTGGTTGAGGGTCTCAAGTGAGTCTGAGTGCAGGTAGCTCAGGCACTACGGTAGGTCGGTAGAGTAGGAGACAGCAGGGGAAGAGGAGGACGGGGGTTAGGGAGGGTCGTAGTCTCAGAAAAGGTTACTCAGTTGAGAAGCGTACTCCACCGGTTTCATGACC